>OY728153.1:38750000-40000000 GCA_963277665.1 Viscum album
AATTAATATTATAATACTAATAAATTACCCTAAAACGCGTCTTAACCCTATTGTTTGATACATGGTCGACCATGGGCATCTTTGGGTCTATTTTGGGACCCCATGGATCCACTTGTAAGTGATAATGACACATTATATTAATAAAGCTAAAATAAAAATAAAAATGGCATAAGCTTACATCTTTTAGAAGAACAATTTTTACATAGGGTTATACCTGTTGGATTTTCGATTATAAATATTCATTAGAAAGATAAAAAGATTTCCTACATAATGATATTTTATTTATAATTTTTAGACATTGAATAATTTATTTTATTTATGACACAATGATGATGCAGTAATTACTATAATAGTGAAAAATTAACATAATTGATATTATAAATACCCAAATAATTATAATATGAAACTTTTAATGAATTAAACTAATTTTATATGATAATATGATATATTGGGATTGATTTAATTGACTTTGTTAGAAGTAATCAATCTGTTAGGAGTTTCAAAAAAATCAACTATTGAATAGTGTCAAAATTGATATAAAAGAGTTCTTAAAAAAAATATTATATTATTAATTGATATTAAATTCCTAAAAATCTAAGGTTCGGACAAGAGACTTATATTATGATAGGTTAATCATTAATGTACCACTTGGGGGTCGCTTGGATGTATATAGTAAGTTTATTAACCATATTATATAAAAATACAAAGAGATATTGTAAAAGTGAAACTAATTAACTTAGAGTTAATACTTAAAGACAAGGTTAATATAAGTACCCAAACCTGTCTAAATTCTATTGGTTGAGTGGTTTTCGACCTATCCCCACCTTAACCTTTTAATAGTCAACTTTGGAGCCATTAGAAACCGAATATGAATTTATTATAAATTAATATTTCTAGCTTTTCCAAAGGTGCCCCTCACCCCTCTTATAAAAGGGCACTCCTCCTTCTCATTTCTTCACACCTTCAAAGCCTTTTGGTTCGGCCAAACTCTGCCCAAATAATCTCCCAACATCCCTCACTACAACCTAGAGGCCTTAGTTTGATCAGAAAGCCAACCTAAGGAGGCCTTTTGATCAAATCAAAAGGAAGAACCCGAAGAAGAGGTAATGATTTCACCACCCTTTTCTAAGTTCATTTCTTCATCCACTTCTTCTTCCTTTGTTCTTACCATTCTAAAATAATAACTCCAGTATCTCACATATACTGTGATGTTATTATAAGTATGGTACAACCATATTCAGTATTCTATCCACCCTTTGAATAACATGTCACCATACGTGCGTACGTACGGCTTACCGTCTCCACGTCGTGGTGTAATTGTTATTCAATATAATATTATTTGGATGGGTATAATAATGATCTGTAACTCATGTAAATAATAAATATAACATGTTAATTATTCTGTATATATGATATACCATTCATTTATATATTATTTTAATATCAAAAGAATGATATTGTCGCTCGTGCGTACGTACGGACTACCGTCTCCACGAACGCGATGAGATTCATTCTCCATCGTATCCATTCAAGTATAATTATCATTTTATGATTTAAAAATGATGTTTAAGGACTTGATATCATTCTTGATATGAATAAGATACAACAAACATGGCTTATGTAACAAAACATATAAAAGAAAATGAGTAAGTTAACACCCGAAACGATGATAATTCTAAGATATTATTAAAAAATCAATGTTAAAAGATCATATATGATATCATATTAATATATATGATTCTTGTATAATTTAATAACAATTATTTCACCATTATACAGGAGGTTAACCTACCCCAACCAAGGAAAAGTACAAGGTAAGGGTTATTTCACAATCTCTTCATTATCCGAGGTTGTTTATATGTAATAATCTACTGGGATCTCTTTATCATCCACATCCATGTTTCTTAAAAATGTATTTCAAAACATTTTTACTATTTACAAGAATATGGGTTAAAGTCATTTATACCTTTTTTGACTTTTTATAAGAGGTTTATAAAGGAATCTTTCCGTCGTTTTCAAAACAAGGTCCTTTTTAACCTTTTCGACAGAATTGAGGTAAGAATGTTTTTTTAACTTATACGGCGGGTGCGGTTATTTTACGCCGTTATAAAATCTTCAAAACTTTCCTTACAAGCTTATAAGAATATTTTCAAAGAAAATATTTTATTTTATATGGATCTTAAATGATTTCAAAATAAAAGGAGATATTTCTTTAATAAGAATTTTGATTTCATCTATGTCAACATCCTTTGATGGATTTTAAGATTATTTGAAGTTGATTTATTATGATACAAAACTTCTATATTGTATTGAAGGTTTTGTGATATGTTTGACTGTGGATGTGCTATTTTTATACCATTCATAGTTTATTGTGAAAGTATTGACATTTTGTATGCTAGTTTTAATACGAATGTTTATGTTATGTTTAAACCTTTTCATATGGGAATGCATTGGACTTAATAAGTGACGGGTGGAGCCCGCTATAGCTCCTCGATGCATCGGTAGGTCTCATGAGACAAACTAGTGTCTTGGCACAAGGCCTTGACACAATCTTATTTGTAGTCTTGGCACGAGGCCTTGGCTATGTGGTTATGATAGTCTGGTATTATGCATTCCAACATTATGAAAGTGGTTATTGATTTTTTCATGTGATTATTCGATTAGTAGAATATCCATGTGAATAAGTAAATGGCATTATTTAATTTTATTTATGCCATACCATGTTGAAAGTTCATGTTTGAAAGGCTTTTGTTTTAGTTATACATTGCCTTAAAAGTTTATTCTTATTTATTAAAGTTTCCGCTATATTGTTATCCTTACTGGGCATTTGAGCTCACCCCTTTTCTATGTTTTATTTTTCCCAGGAAGTGAAGAAGTAAGTTATGAATGACCTGCAGGGATATTATGTGGGGATATGAGTGTGGATTATGGAGACAATATGTTGTTGTAGTAGTTTTTCGTTTAATGATGTAATGTAAAACTTATGAATATATCTAGTGTTTCCAAGGCTACTAAACCAATCGGTCTTTCGAGATTTGATCTTTCTTGTGATCATGCCAATGTTACGAAGTAATGCACCGACTCTGGGCAGCTGGGGTCGGGGCGTTACAATTAAATTTACACTATTCACCTAAACTCGTAAATCTAAAATAAATATATTATGTAGATGTTAAAATTTACCAAATTTTTCTTGGTGCACTATTGTTATTATTTTTTAGAGGACTCTCTATCAATCATGGTTGATAATAATTCACAATTTTAGAACACACTACACTATAGACCATGAATGGCTACTATTTATTAAGAGTACAAATAAATTATAAAAAATAATAATATAAAATAATATTACTATGTTGGTATATGAATCCATTCTATTTTTGGATAAATATATGATCCTATCCTCTTCTTGTTATTATTATGATAGATCTATCAGTATTAGAAAATTATTCATAGATTCCATTGGAAGAAAATTCTATAATATCTCATTCTATTTATATTTCATGTAAATCCCTCCACTAATTCTTTATGAAATATTAATAATTACGAAGAGTATAATCATGTACTATCTCAATTAATCATTGAAAAAAGTCATATATTTTTTTCATTAAAATTACAAATAAACATTTATCATTAATCAATAAAAAATAATACATTTTTAAATATATCATCTAAAAAATAATATGATAAATTTATACTAATATATGATATTAAAATGTAGTAAATGAGATATTTTTACTATAAATATATCGGGATTGAAAAGCATGGTTGGTAATCTCTTGTCACTAGAATTTTTATTCATTTCAACAATTGAAACTATATATAATTAGAAAACGTTAGAATAAAATATACGAAACCATTATTTTATTTGGTCATAGTTTCTTATATATATAAAATACATATCACTATATATGTAAATATAATAAATTCACCATATTTTATTGAAATGTTGTAATACATGTGATGATTTCTCTTCTTCATGTTATCTATATATTTAATAAAACTTCCTGAAAAAAATACATAGAAAAATAAATTATAGATTTATCCACCAACACATTTTCTATTAATATTATATATATGACTATTATTAGTCTATTATTAATTTAAATAATAATTATTTAAATATATAAACCTCAAAAATGAAAATCATTGTACTGGTAATTAGAATTAATATATGTGGTATGACCTTTTTCATAGAGACATTAATATAAGATTCATTCACATAAAATTGGTTGATTTAATGATGAAGGAATATAACACTTTATAAATAATACCCAAATGGTATCTCTATGTGATACATGAATTCATATACAAGGAGGACTGGAGATCCTTTACAAAAATACCTAATGTAGTGATGTTGTTATATGAATCTCCCACTTGGATTATGATTTTTTATGTAATAAATTGTTGGATAAATATTTTCTTTAGCATTATGATACATATTTAGAGCCCTTTATGACCTTTATTTCTTCTAGAAGACACCAACCAGGAGAAAAATTTATAGTGAGGAGCGTATTTCATTCAAAAATATTTAATTTCATAGCTCATGGGTCTAAAAAAGTGTGATGACTTCACTGTTATGGGTATTTTATGTTCGAATGCGTTTTCTAATTTTTTTTTGTTCTCACCTAGATGAAGGGTTACGATCCTTTTCAAGTAACTCCACCTTATGCCTTACTTCCATTCTCATATTCTATATTCCATATTACCACACATCATATAAATAAAAAACCTAAAAAAATACATTCCTATCCTCTGTAATCCATGATGAATCTTTGCATTATCCCAAATGTACTTGTGTGTGAACATAGACATAGACTCATATAATCAAAAGTCATTGATAGTATATTATGTATGTTATGGGTGGTTACTGGCCAATACTATGTTCCCAAGTAGGTATATTCATATAAAAGGACCCCCTAGCCTCCCATATGGAGAAAAATATATTACTATGATCATCTATGTGCAATGAGAATGAACCTACTATCCCAAAGAATACAAAAACTATAAAAATTGATTTTAAAATAAAGTAAGGGAATATGATAGATCTAACCCAAGTTATCCTATAGGTTGAAAATTTTTGTATGCATTGGATACACACCTATACACAACCATGATGCCCTAACAGGCTCCCAATTTTCCCAAAAATTAAATTCATGCTTGATGCACCCAAGATACCCTAGAAAGGGAACCAATTTTCAATGGAGTTTTAGTAATTTTCAGATGCACTTAGGTCTCTTAATTTTGGTAAATGTTTTACGAAGCCTCAGAATCACTCTTTGATGCTCCCAAGCTACCCTTACAGGGTGACAATTCTCCAAATCCTTATAGAGCTTCAGAATGATACAATGGCTACCCTAATATGTAATATACTCTTGTAATCCTTGTAGACACAGATAATTATGTGAATGATCCCTAGAAGGGAATGAATTCACCTATCCATTGTAGTCACTCGAAGACACACCATGGTTTCTTCAGTAGAGTTATAATTATTTTAATACTTGAATATGTGATTTGTTGTTCCAATGAAACTATAATAGGCATCTAATTTGAATAAGTCTTGAATCTATTATTATATGTTCCTGGGAAACCCAAGTAGGAGCCTATTTTCTATATCCTTAGTATCACACTTTGTATTTGGATGTGCAAGAATTACTTCAATTTGTAACAATGCCAAACCCTCTTGGACTATCTTGGTTCCCACTCACCCATGACAACAACCTAGGAACAAACTTAACCAGGTCATTTATCGAGTATCTACCTATGATAAAAATTACATAGGACAGACACCTGAATGACACTTTAACCATATAACCATCCTGATTTTCCATTCACTTATATCACCTACCTAGCCACCCACTGGTCGTACCAAATGAGATATATCCCTAAAATTATATATTGAATCAACCAAAAGATCTAGTGTTGAGTGTTCATACATATCACTACACTTATATCACTATCACCATCCAAAAAAATTACACCCTAAAAATTTTCTGATGAGCTATATAATATTTCAATCATGAAACGTATAACCTCAAACATGAGTCATGATACTCCTTTTAGTTTCTATATATTACTTGAGTTAATATTTCTCTATTTGTTTTTATAAAATTATTGAGTTGAGATCCTTCTCTTAATTACAAAAATTACATCAATCATAATTCTCTTATTGCTTTCAAAAATTCTATCGGTCAATTCACACATTTTAATTTCCTTAATTACATTGGATCAATATTTTTCACATTGATTCCATAAATTCATTATGTCAGGATACATTAATTGGTTTCCTTATATTAAAAAATATGATATTTTACTATTGTATTCAAATAATTCCATGATTATACATACTCCTCTTGATGATAAAAAATTGATTAAATAGGATTAAGTTCTAACGTAAATGAAAAACTGTTTCATTATCACAGGTCTGACATGAACCATCACTTTTTATTTTTCACCCATTTTTCCAATCCAAATGACATTAAACAAAAATAAATCGGTAATGTATAATCCTAAAAGAATCCACTATGATCAATATAATATTATTTTAAAATTAATGGAATGACTCATAAAATAGTACCAAACTATATAGGTTCAGATTACCTTCATAGGGACACATAAAAAACCCATTCATCAGCATAATACTAGATCCAGAACCTTTATTTCCACCTTCATTAAAGTCCAAAGAATCACTATTTGGTGAAAACCTTCTGAGTGGAATTCTATGTGTCTCCATATTATAGAGAAACCAAATACATCAATCAAATGAGAGATGATATAATTACCATGTATATTGTCACATTAAACTCAGGTTATTATTAAATAAATTCCAAAAATGGGAAACTAGTATTTTTAATGGTAATGAGTTAAAAAAATAATTAAATTTATAAGAGTGTCTCCAACCATGAAAGAAAACTTATCATGGGATGATCATACCTCCCATATTATTTTTTGATATATGATGCCCCTGTAAACACCCTAGGTGACTAAGAGGATACCTAATTCTGCAGTGTAGGAGAGTCACATGGGACTCAAAACAACCAATTTGGGCCTAGAGGAATTGAATTCCTAAGAGAAATCCTGATTTTTTCCATTTAATATATTTTTAACAATATTATTGAAACAATAGAATCACTATCATTAGTTCTTTACTAAACACTGAAAATAATGTTTTTTTAAAATATCGTGGAATGAATACTTTTAATGTAAAAATTTTCTAAAAAATTATTATAACCAGGATTTAATTATATTAAATAAAGATGTGATTTATCATGTGAATTCTCACTTATTTAAATATATAAATAAACTTCTACCATATTTGAAATCATATAGAATAATTAATTCCAAAAATAAACCAGGTGTTCTATATAATTTCCTTTTGTCCTTCTCAATAAGAAATCTGGAAAACACATTAAAAATAATATATTTCTATCATATATATGTATATAATTTTTGTATTCTCTTCAAGATTTTTTAAAATAGTTATTTTTATAAAAATGGTTAGATACACATTAAAATAAATAAAAAAAATATTTGACCGAAATAAAATCACATAACTTTTATATCTACGTGAGTTTGAAAAATTATCCAAAACACATCATAGTTACAAATACACGAAATGATTAATTCTCTTCCTAAATAATGATATATATCATGGATATCATTATAAATAATTTCATTTTAATAATAATTAGTTTATGAATTATATATAATTTCATATATCATCTTGAATTAGTTTCTCTATATAGATGATTATTAATAAAACTCCAAAAAACCACTACATAGTATCTCTAAAATATTACATACCACCTATTTTTAACCTTATATAGTGTATCTAAAAATAGAAACAACATTGTTTCACAACAATCATATTTTATAAAAGGTATACTCCTTTCTCAGCATCAATCCTAGTTTTTACAACATTATTTACAAATTTGTTTTAATAATTCATATTAAAAATTTTCAAATGTGTTACTCATCCATGTTCAAAACCATGTATTCAATTAAATTAACCATTATTTTTTGATAATGATTACTCTATATACTCTTTAGAGAGTGGATAACATTAATATATTCATCCTATAATATTTTTTTCCTATTTTACCTTATGTTATATGACACTTGTGATGTCATTTCTAGGAATTTAATTTTTTATCAATTTGATATGGAATTTAGATACAGTATCAAGAAAAATTTTTGAGACTATCATGTTTCTTTCTATGATTATTATGAAATAAAATTATATTAATGGTAAAAACCCACATTTTATTTTCACTTGCATTATTTTTTGAAATAGAATGTACCCTACTCGTGAAACCATGAAATTATAAAAACCATCACATTTTATAACCAAATTTTTAACTGAATATCAAAATAAAAAAATAAAAGATTTAATAACAGAGTTCATTTTTGATATAGTATTTATCTATTTAAATTAATTCATATATGAAATAGTTGTATATCATAATCTTCACTTGACCCACCATATTAGAAAAAAAAATTATTTAGATTATATATCTAAACATAAGATCTCTATTTTGGGAATCACATTCAAATCCACTCAAATATTATCAATTTCAGATTACTGATGATCTATTTTTTGATCACGCATTTCAATAGAGACATTATGAGTGTTGAAATTGATAAGGTATGGTGAATTATTAAACCCATGATGTTGTTTTTAGATATTTAATTTTTGATTATTATTTATTGTTACCTTTTAAATTTATATGTTAAATAATTTACTTTTAAGTGGTTTTCAAGGATTCATGTGTATATTATACACCTAAACATGAACCTATAAAAGTGTTTATCTTATGTGGAATATTAAGTTTATGGTAAATATGAAAAAATTAATCCTTTAGTGGGAATGATCCTACACACATGGCTTCTCTAAAATTTAAATCTATGTATTTTTTGAAATTGTTAATCCTATTTTAATGAGATCTCTATCCCTTAATCCTCCACCCACCAGTATTACCCTCCCAATAATCTATATTATACATTCATATACTTATGTGTGGTATAACTAAATCATGTGGAGTGATTTCTATGTGTATGTCCACTCAAATCATTCAAACCTTTTTCTTTCATAATCATTTTAATTTTGTTTTCTTATATTTATCATTCCCATGGATATATTGGAATGTGATTTTTCTAAAATTCTGAATTATTGTGTTATCGCCATTTAGGGTTCCCAAATCATAATATAAGGTTATATCTATCATCCAAGTGGTGAATTAATTTTTCTTTTATATTCAATACCCTTTTACCGAAATCATATCACGATATTTGATAACAACTATAATGGCCACAATGTTACATCGTTGATTAATAAAATATTATTCCTGTTCATATTAAATATATTATTTTATTTTACAATATAAATAATTATAAAACTATTAAAAAATTTAATTTTACACGTCCATTAATAATTCGAATTGTTACAACTAAAAATACCACATGGATATTAAAACCAATGAATAATTTAAATTAAATGGTATTATACATATGGTCAAACTATCCTAGGAAGATTAAAACAACCTTGAATAGTGATAAAATAATAGAAATATAATTAAAAATATCAATGTATTTGTAAAAACCACTACCAACAATGTAGTAAATGTCGACGAATGGTAGTTTATATATTGGGTATAAAAAGGAAAATGACCATTAAGTTCTCACCATAACCTGAACAATGGACAATGTAACATTTTATCAATATGTAAATAGGGAACTATGACACCAGGAAATAATATCACCATTAAAATTAGTGTTTGAAAATGATAATGGTCAACAATAATTTATGTAGAATTGAGAAGTTATGGCCTAAAGAAGTAGATTCAAACCATTTGAATTCCATTTTCTAAAACATGGGATGGAGGTATGGTCACTGAGGTTAACCCTTGAAAACCCAAAATAGACTTAAACAAGTAAGTATTGAACAAAATAACCTACAAGATAAGTTCATGTTAGTCAACATCACCACTAGATCAATGTTATCTTATCTACCACATGAAACAGCCACCACCACACAACATAAACATAGGGATGATGTCTTTGTAATAAGGGGATATGTATCTTGAATATATTATCATAAAAGTTTAATTTCATTTTTATCAATTAAATAATTATATATTCAGTACCTTTTTTATTATGTTTAATAAAATATGCATGAAACATTGATTAATTTCATAGATACATTTTTGATACAAATATGAACTTTTATTTTTATAAAATATATAAACTTTTATATCCAACTCATGTATTATAAATAAAATCTATTTTAATAAAATAGTCTTTTAAAACAATATTTATTAAAATAAAAATGATAATATAATTTTAGAATATTCAAGTAAATTTTTAATGGTGTCCTAATGTCGACACTGTAGTAAAAAATTTCTTATTCAATAAATAATGTTTTTTTAAATGTTAAAATTATTACATTTAGAGAATTATTTTGATAAAATAGTTATTTTATTTGAAAGAAACCCATCAAAATTAGGCTAGCTTGATATTTCAAAAACATTTTAAAATAATTATTTTTTCATGTGAATACTAAAATAAATCAATTTTGTGTTTTAATTATGTTTTTGACTAAATATATATTTAATAATGATTTAATAATGAAATAAACGAAATATATGATAGAAAATACATTATTTTATTAATATTATGAGTTTTGATGGATGTAAATCAATTTCTAAACCAATGAATTACTTTTTGAAGTATATTGTTCAAATTTTGATTTCAAAAACAATATTTTGTGGAATATTTAATTTTTCCATGTCCAAATTAACATTAAAAATGAATTTATGTTATAATGGATTAAAATATTATAATAAATGAATTAAATATTTAAAATAAAAAACAAAAAACATCAGTAATCCATTGGTTTTTCATTTCCATAAATTATAATTCCAATTGCTATATTTAGAAATAAATTAAATAATTCCTCCTCTTTTTCTATAAATTCCAACCCATCCCCCATCCCACCCAAATAAAAATCCACTAAGAATTATATTCATCTAATTTACAATCTATAAAGTACCTATAAGGTATCTCAAAGTTCTTATGGTTTCCCAATTTAATATATAGGATGTTACATCTCTAGGTAATGAAAGTTTTTTTTCCACATTCCTCATTTTCTTTTAAGATATTCATTTTTAATATTGTTTTTTTCTTCTTATTATTATTTCCTACATTAAAAGGATTCTATTACTATCAAAGGAAATTTATAATAATGGTATAATTCCCCACCGACTCAATAATAATAATCAATAATCATTTCTTGTACCCGTTATGCTTCGAATATTACACCCCCAAGACATTATGGTATGTATCTTCTTAAATAAATTCATTTTATAGATTATGTATCACACAACATTGAGTTTAAACGAATAATAATATACTATTAAATAGTAACATGATAGTTTATATAGAAATATTACCATTATGAATAGTAATGTGACCATTATAATGGTAACTTCACCTATTAAGGTGTAAATAAAATTTACATATATTAGGAAGGAAAATAATATAAATTTATATCAATGAATATGTAAATAAGTGTTTTAAAAATAATAATTGAAGTGATATTATATTTTTCTGCCATAAATATTTAATTCCAAGTTTAAAAATAATATAATTATTTTAAAGATAAAATATTTTCATGAAATATAATCAAAAATTAAAATTTATTTGTCTTATAATTATAAGAAAATTTTAGGATACATTAATTAAATTTTAGAAGTGTTATCAAATCAGTTATAATTTTAAAATTGTTATTATTTGAATAAATTATGATTTAGTTTAAATATTAAATTCCGCATTTTTAGAAAATTATTTTCATAATAATTTTTTTTCAAATTCGAAATGTTGAAAAAAATTATGGTTAATTTTTGGTATTTTTCTAAAATAGATGAATTCATGGAGAATATTGAAATAAAATAATTTCCCATATTTAATAAATAAATGAATTATAGAGTCATAGATGATGTATTAATGTCTGAAGACCATAATATTTTACTATCGTTAACTATTTTAATATCTTAAAGGATAATACTCAATAAATTACTAGTCCTGAGCCTAAATAATAAACAAATTAATACATTATTCGTAAAAAACCCATCTCTTGCACAATAAATATATCACCTCTCAACAACAAATATATTCACTAATATTATTCAATAAAGATTGTCCAATTTCTGATTTTTACTCTTCCAAATATTATTCCTCACATCTAGGATTTTATCGTTTCAACAAAATACCAGAACCAAAGTCCTATAAGGAGGTTCTCATGGAGAAAACATTAAGAAGTAAAAACCTCTTTCCTTTTCTTTTAATTTCATTTCATTTTCTTTTATTTTCTTATGTAATCATAACATACTCTTTAAAATCATTGATGATAACTGAAAAATATTATATATAATTTAATTTTATTATGTCAATGGAAAATCCACAATTAAGATGCTTCTACTATATCTTTTTTTCTAAAAATCAAATCATCGTTAGAAAGTTACTGATTTAACGACTTCATGGATGTATCGTTTTTATTTTTCAATTACACCTTCATTTATAGTTATAATAAAATTTATACATTAAAAATAAATTTAAATAAATTTATTAAATATTATTTAATTATATGGATTCTTAATATAAATTATATTAATTAATAAAAAAACTAGTTTATGACAATCGAAAAAAACTGAAATTATCAAAATGATTATCACTAATGTTTTATCTAAAGAATCATAATCATACTATATAACAAAAAGAAAAATATATACACTTAATATTACTGATGGTTCACTAATAAAATAAAATTTCAATTCTGTTCAACTATTCTCATTTTACAAGCTTTTCCATACATGTATACAAGTAAAACGATCATGAAATCCAAAGACACACATGCACCCAAGTGATAAAATTTTATATTAAAACACATATAATTTTCCATTAATGAATATAATAAATTTATAATAAATACAAAATGTAAAAAAGGTTTTGAATTCAATAATTAATGTATTTATTCTAATTAACTTGTATATTAAGATAATTTGAAAAAAAAATATAACATAAGGTATGGGTTATCTCATATCACTTTTATTTTTGGTAGATTTTCATTATTCACCACTATTTATTATGTATGGTGTACATATAATATCATTTAATTTATAATATCATGAATCTATTTATATTCATGGCATCCAATTTTTCTTTTTTTCATTAATTTTATGGGACATACGGTTTGATAGTTTGCAATGTGCTCTAGGTTTCTCCCTAAATATCATATTTTCATTAAGGATGAGCATTCCTTCCCTTTACCCCCAATGTAATTATTAATTACTATTATTTAATATTAAGACATTATTTTTTTATGTATATTTTTTATAAGGATCACATTTCTATTTTTGTTGATAACAAAACTTGATTAAATTAAATTTGAAAATATCATAGCCATAATCAAGTATCAGTCGTAATATCTTTAAAGATAAAAATATTTTAAAAAAATAACTCATTTTATCACGAAAAAGAAAATTTTAATTTCTAGTTTTATAAAAATAATTATTCCTTTTTCTATTTTAATGGTTTTTTAGTATTTTTCATTAACTCGCAATAAGTAATCTCATTTCTAAAGTGCCTTAAACAATAATTTTACATGTTTTTACCTCATTTGGACATCATTTATTATGATTTATGCCTATTAAATAAATTGAATTTCCATGTACGATTTCAATCCATTATTTTATTGGGAAATTTATGATATTCCCTTTGGTTAAGATTTATTCACCCCGTATTCCTTAAGTGTTGTGTATATACTCATCCCTTTTATTTGTGATCACAATTCATTAAATTTCCATATTTAATGTGTTATGGATATTATTATTTACTTATCCATGTACCATTTTTACTGATGGTGGATTCCATGGTATTTGTTTTAACAAGGAAAATATTTTTGAATATGTATCGTCTACTCAGTGTAGATATTTTGAAAATTCATTTTGTTCACGTATGGAGTATATTTATAATGAATTATTTGGACATACAATAATGGATGAGGCTTGATACGTCCCCTCCATGCACTGACATGTCTCATGAGAAGAAATTATTGGTGAAAAACCCATTGTTGTTTTCCCAAAAATATTCAAATATTGTTTTAAGAATAGACATAAACCATATTTATGATGTGACGGTGCATGTACTATATACCTGGGGTCCAAATAATAAGAATTTTCTCTATTATGTATTTAGTTATTAATTCCCATGAGGTTTTTACTCCTAAAAAATCTATGGATACTTTATAATTCTCAATTTATTGATGGAATGTGTTTTTTAAATTATTTATCATTAAATAATTTCTATACATTATTGAATTTACATCACTGATAATTGATTCATATAACCCATACTGAGTGTTTGATCTCACACTTTTATTTTTTCCCTTCCCCGTGATATGCAGATAAAATCTTTGAATATGATACATGAATTAGTTAATTTTCTGTTATTATATTCTATGTTTGATTTCCAATGTAATAAGGGAACTATGTATATATCGAGTTGCATCATGTAAACTATACCGATCGATCAATGGGGATGTGATATTTTATTTATTACATTGAAATAAAATGTCCACTGAGTCTAGGATAATGGGGTTTGGGTTGTTACAGATGGTATCATAGGATGTTTTGTACAATCGTGAGTAACTACATTTATAAAACATATTTTAGGGAACATAAAATTAAGATATACATTTAGGATAGGTGTTAAATAACATCCTAGAATATTTGGTAAGATAAATATTATGTGGGTATTCCGAAAAATAAATCCTTCTCTGTATACTATATGCGGATATGGTTTTGGAACAAATGTACCTAGGGTCACCAACTTCGATAAAGAACATCGTACCTGGCTCAATGTACCATGGTCCACAAAAATGGGCTTTACATTACACATGGTTTGAAACTCCTAGTGATATGAATTAAATTATTGACATTACGAACCACTAAAAAAGATTTATGCATGGATATATCCTCAAATAAATCATGTAAATGATTATGATATTCTAAATGTGTAAATATTTAATTTATGTAAAGTGTTATTCTAGTTATAAATTATGCATAACCAAATTTAGGTTATGATATTATTTTTAAATTGTTCCCAATTAAGGAAAATGAATCACCAACTACAGTAAATGTAGGGATTCCATTTTGTTTGAGATAAAAATGGTAGTTTTGGAGTTGATGAGTTCATTTCCATATTATGAAAACATTCACTGGTTATGATGAATAACTATACTACAAGTATATTGGATAATTTCATGTGTTATAAGACCCATATTTTAGTGGGAATATTAAACCAGTGGTAGATTAATAGTGGATCATGTCCCAAGAAAAGATATTTATAGTATTGGGATGAGATAAAATTAGTAGTACATGAAATATATTTACTCATGGTTGATGATGAAAATTAAGGTATCTGATATATAATACTAAGGAGGAAGAAACAATAAATGACATTTAATGGATAACATTTAAAGAGACATTGATCAAAATATACATCACTCAAGAGAAATAAAGTGAAATGAAGATAAAATTACTTATCATTATGAAAATGGTAGAAGATAATGTTTAATAATATGAGGATACCTTCATAAGACTTTCCAGATATCTTATAGATTACATACGTTATTAATAAGATAATATTGATCATTTATTTTAACATCTAAAACCAAGTCTTCGGATGGCACTAGATTCTCATACATTTTCATCATATGAAGTATTTTGTTGAATTAAAAGAGAGTAAATTATCTATATTTTATAATATCATGTGAACTCAATAGAGGAGGAAGCCTTTGGATAACAATGGAAAATTTGATGTATCAAAAATGAATATCGGAATGAACTAATTTATTTTATGTCAAAATTGACAAATGAATCATCCAAAGGAACTCTTGAATGGAATGTGAGTTTCTATAATTTTAGAGAAGATGTTCATTGAGATAATGAATTCAACAAGAAAAAAAATAAATTATGTTCACTGCTTCAACAGTATTGAAATATGGAATTATTCAAATCATTTTCCCAAGTGTTAGGGGAATCTGCTGTAAAAAATTCTAAATAGAGATGACCATGATTATGAAATCACCACATTTGAGTTACAAGTTCCCAATGATATGGTGTAATGTACATTAATAATATCTTAAAATATATCAATTGTTATATTTGATTCAGAATCATCTTAGTCTTTTATATCTACCCATTTTTTTAGGAAAATTAAGCATTTTAATTTTGATTTAATAGGGGTTTTATCAATCAAAACTCATAAGGGAATTATCATTACAACAGTAATCATTTGTTCAATAAACATCATAACACATAAGCATTCTTTAGTTACTAAAAATGTCATAATAATTATGATTAAATTTTATATAATTATTATTATTGAATATCGTTCAAAATATGATGTGATAATTTATTTTGTAACATCCCGGATCAGGGTACCACACCACGGGTGCCCCGAACCAGATTGGCCACATGACCTCAAATTCATTTCCCCTTACACCAGAGGCTATCGACTAGCATCAAGGGCCCATGTCTGATAGTGGGGAAACTATTCCCTCATTTTTCAAACTGTAGCACAACAGAAAAGATAAATAGAATAAACATGCAACAACGGAAGCAGTAAATAGCATACAACTAAAATGGACAATTGATTAAAAGAGAACCAGTAGTCATATATATAGATATGCAGAATGTCACTACTTTTATGAAAACGACCAAAGTAGGATACACTGCAATAGAATACAATACAACTCAATGTACAAGGTAATGTAAAACAAAATGAAACAAAAAAGTGCAATAGGAAACCAACAGCATCACAAGCCAAAGCTCTGTCCCATGCTCTCCTATCCCTCTACAAAAATCTTATACCTGTATAGGGACCCTTTCCCTTATGGACACCTACAACAATATAGTCTGTTTGGGCTGAAGACAAGACCCAAACAGGCTGTGAGAATAAAATCCCAGCAGTCACCACCAAAGGCTCGTGCCCAACTGTCTCTGAAAATGTAATACAATATTGTGCAGTAGTATAATGCAATAAGCTATGATGTACTCATATGTATCTAACTGTACCATTTATATTTCTATTTTAATATTCATTTAACCATGTCAAGCTTATACTTTAACATGGAAGGTATAACACATGATAATCACCAAGGTGAACATTCTTGATAACATTGTCCTCAGACATACTCACCTTACCCTTAGGTAACTAGAGTCACAAACTGTAGTTCATTTCCCACAGGCATAACTGATATTTTCCGCGAGCGTACGATGTGTCACCCTCAGGCACAAAATCTACTACCCACAGGCACGAAAAGAGTTTCCCTAAAGCTAAACAGATCACTACCCACAGACTAAATAGAACAGTGCCCTCAGGCTAAACAGAACACGGCCTCAGGAGCAAGTAATCGGACCAGGACCAACATATAATCAAGAAATTATATACAATTTCTCTCAAGGTAATTAAGTCATACTAACTTTTATGGTATACCATCAGGTAACCAAGCCAAATGGATGATCAGTGGAATGCACCCCAGGGGTGGTCCTGGATGCATGCAGTGATCCCAAACAAAAGTTAATAATTACATTCAATTACCTATACAATTCATGTTATTTAAAATATCCAAGGCCTCTTCCTTACAACACCCAAAACAAAGGTATATAGCACAATAGTAAACAAAAAACGCACAATAGTTGGAATTTAAAAACCAGACCACCTACCTCGATTACCCATGATTGGTATACTCAAACGAAGCCCCATATATCGTCCAAGAACAAAATAGATCTAAGATAAGAGCATTCCCATTCAAATGTAAATAAATCTCCCTCGGTAAAGAATTGGTAAGAACAACTCCAGGAGAAGATATGGCTTACCCGTGCGGTCTGAACGAGATCGACAACGAATGAATCGGGGTCCCGATGCACGATCAGTTGATCTCTAAAGCTTCAACCATCCATCTGAGCTCCCATTCGGCATTATATGATTCCTATATAAACAAAGGATGATAATACCAATTTTATGTTAAAGAAATGAACTACAAATTGTGTACATTTCATCATTTAAATGTTCCTCTGGTGGCTACTTGCCAGTGCGTCACTGTTCACATGTTGACATGAGTACATGACATGTAATACCTGAGTACACGACGTGTACTATCACTTAGCTGGCGGCTGCTATCACCGCATTAATATTAACCAACCAACTGACTACACGGCATGTAAATACCCACCACATGGCATGCTGTCATTTTTTACCCCTTTCATCACCGGTAGGGTTGCACACCCTGTGTACTCATCTCACACCGCCAATGTACACGTCGTGTGGCAAAGTACACAACATGTACACAAAATTTTTTGGATTTTTCACCATTATCCATATTCTCTCAATAGAACATAAGGAAAAGGAAAAGAAGAAACTCTTTCCTAAAGAAGAAGAAATGTCTTCTTCCAAACATCCCCACTTAAAGAAATTTGTCCCTGAATTTCCCTTCCAAAGGTGGTGATTATAATGATGTGAATAACTCTTGCCACTGAGATCGTACGTCAGTCTCCATCTCCCAGGTCACATCCTACACTCTTCCATGCTACCATAACACCCATATGAGAGGAACTGACCGGTCTCGAAGAACCTTCATGCACCAATAAAAAATATGAATCAGATGCTCCTCAATGGATGCATCGACCAGTAGCTCAACGTCCTCGGGCTGAAAAAATGTGAGATGGGTCTGATTGAAAACGGTGAAATTGAGATACATGGAAGATAGGGTGCATGGCTCGGTACCGCTATGGTAACTTCAACCAATAGTCAACAGACCTGACTCCCTCCAGAATCACAAGTGGCCCCAAATACATTGGTGAATGTTTAACATGTCTCTTGATATGCCTATGTCCCAACCTTGGTTAAACAAGTGAGAAAATATTATCCCTGACCACAAACTCCAAGGGTTTTCTTCGGTGATTAGCATAATATTTCAGATGAGATTGTGTAGTAGACTTCCACTTCTATATCAGCTGCACCTACTCTAAAGTCTCCTTCACATGACGTGGTCCCAGTAAACCTGCCTCACCTGCCTCCATCCAACATAAGGGTGATCGGCATGACCTACCATATGAATCCTCATATGGTTCCATCTCAATAGTATCATAAAAACTATTATTATAGGAAAATATAAATAGGTTTATATGCTTCTCCAAAGATCCCCCATAGACTAATACACATGCATTCATCATGTCCTCTACCTCATGTATCGTACGCGTAGACTGGACATCAGTCTGAAGAAGGTAAGTTGTGCTTAGAAACACCTGTGTACCAAGTTCCCTCTAAAAACTCTTCTAGAAATAAGAGGTAAAACGAGCGTCGCTTTCTAAAACTATTGAACGTGGGTCCCCTGAAGACACACGATCTATCAGATATATAGCTTCATGATCTCATGAATACAAAAGGTATCCTTGATCGGAAAAAGGAGATATTCCTTCGTATAATTGTCCACAATGACCCACATGTAATCACTTCATTAAGGTGACCTCGGAAACCCCATCATGAAATCCATTGCGACATCATCACATTTCCATTCTAGATTGGTTAATTACTATAATAGTCTAGCTGGACTATGATGTTCCACTGTCACCTACTGACAGGTGGACCATCTCGTAAAAAACCAGCTACTTTGTTCTTCCTACCAGGCATCCAGTACTGACGTCTCATGTCATGGTACATATTGGTAACCCCGAGATGAACTTTCCATGCTGAAGCGTGAAACTCCCACATCAAATCCTCATGTATGTCCCTTGGAACCCATACTCATCCATGGAAACACAATACCTCATCAGTTCCTGTCGTCCAACCAAGAGGAGGGTTCTCATTTTCCCCCGACTACCATAGAACTACGCCATCTGAATCAAATAGTTGTCTCATCCTCACTCTATAAAAAGAGTTTAGAAGTCATAGCTAAAGAAGAAAGATAGTTTTTCCCCTAACTATCGCGAACCTCCAAATGCATCTCAGAGAACGAAGCCATAAACTTCCACTCACCATTGGCCTGATGAACTGCATGTGTCTGCGTTTTCCTGCTCAGTGCATTAGCAACTGCATTTCCCTTACCAGGTGTATAGGCAAGCTCAAAGTCAAAGAGCTGAAGGTATTCATCCCACCTTCACTGCCTTTGATTCAGGTCACATTGAGTAAAGATATACTTGAGACTTTTTTGGTTCGTGAAAACCAAAAAATTATCTTCCAAAAATTAATGTCTCCAATAGGGAAATGCATGAACAACTACAGCCAACTCGAGGTCATATGTTGGGTAAATCCCCTCCTCAGGCCACAATTGTCGAGACCCGTATGCAACAACTCGATCACCCTACATCAACACTACCCCCAACCCAATATATGATGTGTCACAATATACTATATATATCTTCCATTGGTGAAAATTTATTAGGACTGGTGCTGATGTCATCCTCCACTTCAGCTCATAAAAGGTTGTCTCACATGCTTCTGTCCCAACTAACTTCAAACCCTTATTAGACAATCTCATCAATGGTGCTGCAAATCGAGAGATGACCCTTATAAAGTGCCTGTAGTAACCAGCCAGCACCATGAAACTTTGTATATCAAACATGTTCATAGGATTCTATTATTAAACTACTCCTCTCACCTTCTCTAGGACTACTACAACTCCAGACTCTTAGATAATATGACCCAGGAAGTGTATCTGGTCCATCCAAAAGTGGTACTTTGAGAGCATACCATATAACCTATTCTCTCTCAGTGTACTCAATACTATCTCAAGATGGGTAGAATGGTTGTCTTGAGTGTGAGAGTTCATTGGGTATCATCCACAAAGACTACCACAAAAGAGTCCATATATGATTGCAACACATAACTCATTAGATCCATGAAAACTTTTGGCGTGTTAGTGAGTACGAACGGCATGACCAAGTACTTGCATAGACCATATATACTCTAAAAAGCTGTGAGAGGTATATTAGATGATCTAATGAGAAACTAAACATATCAGGATCTCATATCAATATTTGAGAACACTCGTGCTCTCTGAATAAGATCAAAAATATCCTCAATCCTCGGTATGGGATATCGGTTCTTAACCGTCAGCTGGTACTGATTTCGATAATCCACACTGAGTCTAAGGGTACCACATGCCTTCCTCGCAAAAAGGATCGGCGATCCACATGAAGAAGTACTAGGATGGATGAAACCCTTTGACTGTAACTCCTCTAATTGTCTATTGAGCTCCTGCAACTCAGGTGTAGCAATCCAATAAGGAGGAGTGGTACTGGTGCCTCTCCTGGCACACGCTCAATAGAGAAATCCATATCTCATTACGGAGGTAGACCTGAAAAGTCATCCGGGAAGACATCCATATAATGGAAAACTGATTGAGGAAAATCCTTATAAAAATTCCCCTAATCATCTAGATATAAACTTGCAATCTGGGCTATTACACCACCTCTCTCACAAAGCCTGTGTCCAGCTCGACTCGCCTGGATATCCCACTGGCCCATATATAGAAACGCTCTTCCCTCTAGTGACATCAAACTCAACCTGCGATGATAGAAATCTTCAAAGGCTCGAAAGGGTACCAACCAGTCCATCCCAAAAATGACATCATAGCTCTTAATCTCTAAGACATAGTGTTCCCACAGAAAGTGACACAAACCAACCTCAAGGGGGAACTCCTTACACTAACGCATACCCGCCGTTCTAGTCCCCAACAGAGTCTCTAAAATCATGATATCAAAAGAAGTTTTAACATAAATCCCAAGGCACTCCACAATTGACATAGATATAATGCTATTTGTAGAACTCGTATCGAAAAGTTCTGAAGATAAAACTAAAGGTACTAGAATAGTACCTCTAACAGTGGATGGTCTGTAATCCTAATCATGTTTGGTATATTCCACAAGAAATGCATGCCCTCTTCCGCGGTGATGCCACACAGCCTGGCTACCCTGAGCTATCCCGCCCAATTTCATATGAGATCATGGTGTCTGGATACAACAACCATGAACACCATCTCTGCCTGCACGCTGTAATGTACTCCAATTTACTGACTGGTAAGAAGCTTCTGGTCCTTCTCCCGCTTGCAGAGTCAGCACAGAACCACTCTCACTAACCAGTTATAGAAATTCCCTTTAAAATCGCTTCAGATTATCCATCTTGCTACAAGCTAGACACTCCATTGGGTCACGTGGACACTGCGGTCTCTTGTTCCCCTATTTACCACACTGGTAGTACATGACATGGCCACATGAAGTATTCCTCTGGCTATTAATACCACCATGAAATAATTCCATGTGCCTCTTCCTCTTACCGATAACATAGTACCAGAGATTGGGGTCAAACCGCCATGTCCCACACCACTAGCTTCCGGCAGGATCCGCTCTGTAATCACTTCTCGGTTCACAATAACATGCATGTTAGGCCAACAGAAAAGATTCACTAGTGCTCAGATGTCATATTGAATACCATACTCAAAGGTTATATCCCTCAATCCCTCATCACCCACCAGAATAGCTACAAAACACTGTATCTCAGTGAAGCGAGCGGAATAATCTGTCACTGACATAGCGCTTTGCTGCAGATTCATGAAATATCATGCTCGATCTGCCCTCAACATCTCCAGAAAGAAGGAGACATATAAGGCTGCCTGAAAATCCTCCCACTCCATGTCTTGGTGATTCAAAAAATTGGGTGATAACATCCCACCACCACTTGTCGGTATCACGCATCATTTATGTTGCAAGCTTGACCCTCCGCCCGGTAGGCGTCTCCAAATGCTCGAATATAGTCTGCATTAATCCCAACCATAACTCTGCAGCCTTTGGTCCACCATCCCCTGAAAATGATGGTAGAAGAAGCTGCTGGAAAATACGTGTCAGCTCTACCATAGATGTGGCGGCCAGCGGTGCTCCCTGGAATGTGTGCATAAACCGCATGAAGCCTTCACGGAACTGCGTCTCCACATCTTTTTTCAGTATAATAGTAGGCGCCAAATCTGGAAGTACTGGAGGATCAACTGGTAGCACAGGGCCAACAATCTCAGGGGTATTATTTTTTCCACACTCTTGGCGAACAACTAGTGTTCATATAGGGGACATGACTCTACAAGGTCAAACACATTACGTAGATCAATGTTAACAATGAATGAAAACTAGGAGACCATGAAGGGAACAAGAGAATGAAAGCATTCATGATTAACAAAACATGACTACACGACATTTATAAAATCTACACTTCATGTTTTCTCAAGGCATTTACATGGGCGTGTACTTCAACTAAAACTGGTCATGAAATTCCCCAAAAACAAAGTGTGTTCTCTGACTACATGCTGTGTACTTGAATCCTTCTTCTCTGCCCAGGTCCTACAACATGGCTTAAACCACATGGCACTTCAAAAAAACCTAAACAGCGTGTCCCATAGGTACACGAC
Source organism: Viscum album (assembly GCA_963277665.1). Classification (NCBI taxonomy): domain Eukaryota; kingdom Viridiplantae; phylum Streptophyta; class Magnoliopsida; order Santalales; family Viscaceae; genus Viscum; species Viscum album. The sequence continues at coordinate 38,773,510 of OY728153.1, forward strand.
GTGTACTCTACATGTTTTCACCATCCCATGTTGTTCGTGACACAGCCTGTATACCCAGGTCACACTAAAAGACATGTTCAACAAGACATGACGTGTTCAATGAAGCCCCTAGATAGACTCATGTTGTTCACTACATAGTCGGCTACATGGTTGACACCACATGGAATGATCATGGTAGACACGATATGTAGGTCTTAAGGTTTCTTCTATCTGTGTTGTTAGTTACACGGGTGGACTCCGGGTCAACACTAAATGGCGTGTAAAACAGATACACGATGTGTTACCCCAAACCATTCTCTACCCAATGTCCCTACCCACACAGTCTATGACATGGTAAAAGACTAAAAAGTGTTTACTAAGGGTACACGACGTGTAATTAAAAAGTTTTCATTTCTTCCCGAACAGAAGAACACACGACATGTGTCCAATTCAACTACACGATGTGTCTGCTGGGTTTTCCGGATAGTATGCATCCTAAACTACTCTGAAGCACATAATAAAAGACACTGAAACAAACACCTAAGTGCCAAAATTCGATCCTTGGGGGCCCATACTCCCCTCAAATCAATGTATGGAATCTTATGCGTGTTATAATAAGGAAAACACGTTAATAATCCACCAATTTCCCGTTATTGAGGGCCCATACTCCTCAAAAACAAAAGTTTGGCATCAATTATATTTGAAATCTCACACAACAATTCCATATCAAATATAAGGTATTGATCAATATAGTTATCACACCAACATTTTTTTCTATCACAACAACTATGACCACAACATGCAATTTCTAATGCACCTACATGGAATGTAAATATGCATGGCACATGATTTCTAGCATGTGAATAAATGATGAATGAGATGGAATACCCTCATCTCATCGTGTTGAAAATAAATAGAACCCATGTATATCATATAAAAAGCACAATTACATGTGTGTCACCCAATGGTTAAAATCAAGACAACTCTAAAATTGCACAATCAGGAAAATTACAATAAACGAGGTAAACTGTCTTTTCCATGTACATGGGTTAGCTACTACCGGGCACAATTTATTACAAACTTTTATGTCTGTCCTATCCCACAATATGTATCTAAACAGTAAGTTAAGGAAAAGAAGAACACCTGATACCACATTGTATCATCCCGGATTCGGGTACCACTCTATGGGTGCACTGAACCCGATTGGTCACATGACCTAAAGAAAATTTCCCCAACCGCCATAGGATGCCCAATGGAAGAGAGGGCCCTGGTTTGATAGTGAGGAAACTATGAACTCATTTTTCAAAGTGTAGCACATCGAATAAGATAAAGAGAGTAAACATGCAATAGAAAAAGCAGTACAAATATAACTAAAATGGGTAACTAAGTAATAGAGAACCATAAGTCATATATATAGAGCTGCATCATGTCACTAATTCTATGAAAACATACAGAACATGATACCGTTCAATACAATACAATATAGCTCAAAGTACAAGGTATCGTAAAACAAAACAAAACAAAATAGTGCAATAGGAACTCAATAGCATCACGAGCCAAAGCCCGGTTCCATGCTCTTTTACCCCTCTACAAAAATCATGGACCTGTATAGGGACCCTTTCCCCTATTGACACCTGCAACAATATATTCTGTTTGGATCAAAGACATGACACTAACAGGGTGTGAGAAAAAAATCCCAGTAGGCACCTACCAATGGCACGTGTCCAACTGTCAGTGAAAATGTGCAACAACAGTGTGCAGTAGTAAAATGCAATAAGCTAAGCAGGACTCAAAATAACTAACTCTACCCTTAATACTTCCATTTTAATATTTATTTAACCATGCCAAGAATGTGCTCTAACTTGGAAGGTATAACACATGATAATCACCACGGTGAACATTCATGATAAAATTGTCCTCAGACATACTATCCTAACCCTCAGGTAATAAGAGTCACAACCTACAGATAATTTCTCACAGGCATAACAGATATTTCCCTCGGGCATATGATGTGTCTCCCTTAGGTACAAAATTTACTGACCACAGGCACAGGAGGAGTAACCCTCAGGCTAAATAGAACACTGCCCTTAGGAAAAATAGAACACTTACCTTAGGCTAAATAGAACACTTCCCTCAGGAGCAATAATCGGGTCGATCCCAACATATAAGAAAGTAATTGTATAAAATTTCTCCCAAGGAAATTAAAGAATTCTAACACTTAAGGTATACCCTCAGGTTACCTGTCCAAGCGGCTAAATAGTGGAACGCACCCTAGGGGTGGTCCTGGATCCAAGCAGTGATCCCAAACAAAAGTTTATAATTACATTCAATTACCTATAAAATTATAGGTATTTAAAATACCAAAGGCCTCTTCCATACGATAACCCAAACATGGGTTCATAACACAACGGTAAAAAAAACGCAAAATAGTTGTAATTTAATCACCAAACCACATACCTTGATCACCCCTCATCGGTATATGCAAACAACGCCTCCTGGATCATCCATGAATGATATAGATATAGGATACGAGAATTCCCATTCAAACATAAATAACAATCCCTCGGGAAAGAATTGGCAAGATCAACTCCTAGTGAAGAAAGGCATAACTCGTGCGATCCTATCAAGATAGACGGTGAAGGAATCAGGTTCTCGGTACAAGATCAGGTGATCTCCAAATCTATGTCTATCCTCCTGAGCTCCCCTCCGGTGTTCTAAGCTTCCATTGTGAACAAAGGAGGCTACTACCAATTTTATGTGAAAAAACAAACTACACAACGTGTAATCTCAAGTACTCGGCTTGTAATTTTCATCATTTAACTGTTCCTCTGGCTGCTACTCGCCAGCGCAACACTGTTCACATACTAACATGAGTACATAGCATGTAATACCTAAATAAATGGCATGTACTTTCACTCAGCTGGTGGCTGCCTTCACCACCTTACTATTCGCCTGTCACATGACTACATGGCGTGTAAATACAAACTACATGGAATGTAGTCGGTTTTCACACCTTTCATCACCGGCAGGGCTCCACACCCTGTGTACTCATCCAACACAGCCAAAGTATAGTGTGTGTGGGAAATCACACGGCGTGTACCCACAAAATTTATGATTTTCCCCATTTTCCTTATTTTCTCAAAAACACTTAAGGAAAAGTAACAGAATAAACTCGTATCTCATGAAATAGAACTGGGTTCTTACATATATCATAAACAAGGAAATTTTTATTTGTGAGGAAGATGTATAATCCCTTAACATTAGAGTATAAACTTCATTATAGGATTTTTATCTAGATCCAAACTTAGTATATCAATTGAATGAGATTATAGGGATGTAAGAGAAAAAAATTTCTAGGGAGGATGAAATTAATCATCAAATTGAGAATTTATCCATTATACAAGAATACATCGATGTATTTATTAAGGATTTACATGGACATACCTACATCTTTAAGTTCACTTCAATATTAATATAATACCTACTGGAAAAAAAATATCAAAAACTCCTAATAGAATGGAACCTTTATAATTAGTGGTGTTGAAGAAATAACCAGAATAGTTGAGTAATAACGGATTTATTCTCCCTAATGTTTCTCCATGGGGATCCCATATTCTTCTTGTTAAGTATCAAGATGGATACTTAAGGTTGTCCATCAACTATAAATAAATTACTGTTATTATAATGAATAACAAGTATTATCAGCCTCAAATTGATGATTTATTTGATCAAATTCATGGGGCTCAATATATTTTGAATATTAGACTTTGTTTTTGATATCATCAATTGCATTTAAAGAAGGAATATATTCAGAAGACATTATTTCCAATTAGGTATGGACATTATGTAATTACAATAGTGCTATTTGGAAAGAGTAATTCACTATCTAATTTCATGGATCTAATTAATTGAGTATTCAAGGAATATCTTCATAATTTTTTTGTGGTATTTATTGATTATATCATGGTTTACTCCAAAAGATATGAGGATTATAAGAACCACTTTTAGATTGTACTGAAGACTCTTAAAAAAATATTTTTGTTGAATGTTTATCAACTGTGAATTGTGGATTTAAAATGTTTCTTTTCTTCGACATTTTTCTCTAAAGATGTTATCACAATTGATCCTGAAAATAATAATTCTATCAAAGAATGGTCCACATGAAAAAAAAACTGGGTTACATAGTTTAACTAGTTTATAAGGCTACTATCAGCATTTGGTTCAATAAATTTCTTCATTGTATATCCCATGAACAAAGCTCACATTTAATGGGACTAATTTTTTATATAGAAAGGAATGTAGCTATTTCATTTGAAGAATTAAATATAATATTTTCAAAACTATAATTTTTATTAGTCCACCAGAAAATGATGGGTTTGTGATAAAGAGTGATGCCTCAACAAATGGGATAGTTTGTGTCCTTATGAAAAAAAATAAAGTTATTTCATATGAATCATGGTAGTTGCAGAACAACAAGTTAGATTATTCAACTCATTAAATAGAGATAGAATACATAATAATTGATATAACGATATAGAGAAACTATCTATCAGGTGAAGGATGTGATATATATAGATATATTGAGTTTGAAATGTGTCTTTACATAAAAATAACTAAACATGAGTAGTGGTGGTGGATTTATTTACTAAAGGATTATGATTTCTTAATAAACTACACCTAGGACAGGAAAATAGTGAAAAAGTTTTATTATTCTAGAAAGATCATGGAATACTGACCAAAATTTTTGTAAAAAAGATCATATATTTATGGACATAGTAAAAATAGATATTAAATTTATATTGGAAAGTGAAAAATCAATCCATTTTAAATGATTTACAAAACATCATTACTGGAGAAGATAAAAAATATCTCTATCTAATGATGAGAATATTGAATATCAAATAAAAGGCTCTAAGAATGGATGATTGGAAGACTTCATGTATGATGATGAAATTTTGAATTTTGGGAAGAGAGTATTTGTCCCATCAATAGTGAAGCTATATAGGGAACTATTATATTAAGATCATAGCTTAAACATTTCTATACACCATGGAAGTACCATGATTGAAATCATCAATTGAATTTAAAGAAGTAATTTATTCAGAAGACTACATTTCCAACCAGGTATGGACATTACATGTTTATAATAGTGCTATTTGGATAGAATAAAGCACTATCTACTTTCATGGATCTAATTAACCGAGTATTCATAGAATATCATGATAATTTTTTTGTTATTTATTTATAATATCTCGGTGTAATCCATAAGTGATGAGGATCCTGAAAACCACTTGCAGATTGTTCTGAAGACTCTTAGAAAAACTTTTTCTAGGGGAAAATTGTCAACTGTGAATTCTGGATTAAAAAAGTTTCTTTTCATTGACATTTTTCCCTAAGGATGGGATCACAGTTGATCTTATAAAAAAAATCAATCAAAGAATGGTCCACACTAACAAAAATAACTGGGAAAGGTAGTTTTATTGGTTTTGAAGGCTAATATCAACGTTTTGTTAAAAATATTTTTTGATTGGATAACCCACTAAAAAATATCACATTTAATGGTGATAATTTTGTATAGAGAAAAGAATGTACATATTTCTTTTGAAGAATTCAGGAAAAGATTTTCAGCACTCTCATTTCAATTTTTCCACCAAAAAACGATGATTTTTGGATGAAGAGTGATCCATCAACAAATTTTCAAGGTTGTTTCCTTATGAAAATAATAATGTTATTTCATATAAATCATAGCAGTTGAAGACTCATGAGTTAAAATATTCACCTCATGATATAGATATAGAATACACAATCATTTTTCTAAAGATATAGATACACTATTTATATGATGAAGCATCCGATATATATAGTTCTCTAGAGTTTTCAATGTGTCTTTACATTGAAATAACTCAACATGAGTAGGGGAATTGGATTGATTTAAACAAGGATTATGATCGCTCAATACACTTCACCTAGGAAAAGAATATAAGGAAAAATATTCATTATTCTACAATGATCATGGAATACTGACCCAAATTTTCCTAAAAAGATCCTATATTTATGGTCATAGTAAAAATAGATATGAATTTTTTTAGTAAAGTGAAAAATCAACCCCATTTAATTGATTTCAATACCATCATTAATGGAGAAGATTAAAATCTCTCAATATGATGATGAGAATATTAAAAATAAAATTAATGTAGTTAATAATGGATTATTTGAAGAATTCATGTATGAGGATGAAATTTAGAATTTTATAAGAGAGTATGTGTCCAAGAAATACTGCAACTAAATAGGGAACTATTAGATTATGATCATAGCTTAAACATTAATATACCCCATGGTAGTACCATTATTTATATAGATCTAAAGTACTAATTTTGCCGGGATAACATGATGTTGGAAATTACAGACTATGTGTCAATGTATTTAGTTTTACAACAATTGACTTCTAAGATACAACATCCTATGGGAGTCATTAAACATGTAGCTATTCCAATATAGATGTGGGATTACATTATGATGGACATTGAAATACGAAACCATGTACTCCTATAACGAATGATTTAATTTGTGTTATTGTTTTTCATCTCACAAAACAATCACATTTTACTGATAAAAGACAAATTTTACCTCCGGAACTTTTAACACGGCCTTATATTAATGATGTTTTAAGACTTAATGGCGAACCTTTATAGATTTTGTCTTATTGATAACCATGTTTTACAAAAAAAATTATGTAATAGTATTCATAAGTCTCTAGATAAAAATCATAATTTTAGTAATACATATCACCCTCAAACTGATGGGTAGTCTGAAAGGATTATTCAATAATTGGATGGTATGTTGAGATTACGATCACATGAAATTCAGGTTTGTGGGCTCATTATTTACCTTTGGTAGATTTTTCCTACAATAATAATTTCCATTATAGTATTCAAATGGCTCCTTATGATGTATTATATGGTAGGATATGCAAAACTAAAACTAGTTTGGGTGACGTTGTTTAAAAGTTACATATAGGTTGAGAACATATTAAATAGACAAAGATAAATGTAAATACTATTTAAGATAATATCAAAGTACATCAATGTTGGAAAAAGTGTTATGCTTATAACAGAAGAAAGTATTTGGAATTTTATGTGGGAGATCATGCCTTTCTAAGGAAGGTTTTCATAATGATTGGCAAGAAAAGGAAGTTGAGCCCTAGGCACATTGGAACATTTTGAATTCTAGAATGAATTTGAGTTATAGAATATTAACATGTAATGATACCAATTCTCTCCAATGTTTATGACGTGTTCCACATATCATTTTCATGATGCCCACATGAGACCCAACACGTGTATTCATATATGATGAAATAGAATTGGAACCAAATTTGTCTCACTACAAAGAGCCAATCAAAATTATTGAGGTAAGAAATAATGTATTGAGAAAATGGACAACTCAACTGGTAACAGATCATTAGAGAATCCATAAAATTGGAAAAATAATTTGGAAACCTAAGAATGCTATGAAGAAGAACCACCCACATCTGTTTAGTGGGAAACATTCAAGAAAATTTTGATTGAAATTTTTTTGAAGGAGGGAATCATATAACATGCCACAATATTAAGGTATGTATCTTCTTAAATAAATCATTTTATATCTTATGATATACACATCACTGAGCATATAAAGAATAAATAAACCATTAAATACTAACTTGATTGTTTAAATAGTTGTGTGACCATTAGGAAGAGTAGTTTGAACATTAGAATAATATATTAAAATATAAAACTATAATTAATATTTTTTATATTATGAATGAATATAAGAAATATTTATAACAAAGAATAAGTCAATAAATGTTTCAAAAATTATAAATTATGTTTTTGTAATGTTTTATTTCATAAATATTTAATTATAATTTTATTATCAATATTATTATTAAAAATAAAATATATCTCCATCAAATAGACTCAATAATTAATATTTTATTCTCTAGTGATAATAATAAAATTACATGATACCTTTTGTAGTTTCTCAAAATTTCAAAAAATTGGTTATAGTTTTAAATTTAGTATTTTTTGAATAAATGATGATTTTATTTAATAAATAAATATATCATATTTAGAAAATTATTTTCATAAAATTGAGTTAATTTTTTAATTCTATATATTTAAAAATGGTTAGCATGATTTTTTGTGATTTTTCTAAAATAGTTAAATATTTTGTGAATAGTGAAATGCATTAATTAACAGTATTTAGTAAATACAAGAATTATTTAGTCATAGATGACAGACAGATGATATAAGACAATAATTCCAGAAAATAATTTATTATTCAAATATATTTAGGTATCAACATCAAAATAGTCATAGTCCTGATAAAAAATAATAAACAAATGAATAAAATATTCAATAAACACACTTCTAATTACTTTAATTTTATTTTCAATAATCCAACTTTTATTTTTGACGGGAAAATCTTACATGAACTATATGCCCAAGGCATAAGGCCCATACACGACCCAATATATGACCATAAAGTCCTAATACGTAACATACATTAATCTATCCATCCCCAAAATCTGCATCTTGAAGGCGCCTAGCTCCCCACCTCATATGGCTGATCAGCTAGAATTTCCCCCTGAAGACCAACATAGTTCCTAGTCATGATAGTAGTTTTCATACCCTCCCATTATTCCAATCTAGTTATCTCACCTTGAGTGGTCTCTATTTTTTTCATTGATTCCTCATCTAGGCCTACTTTTGGGTTTTATTCTATTATTTTTTTCTTTTTTGTTGATTGAATTCCAGGTGGTCCATAGAACATTTGTGGCATGAAGTCCCACTACCCAAATGCCATGTGGCTCGAAGGCCTTGAGACCCGTAGGACCAAACCAATGTCCTGAAGTACCAAATAAAATGAATATTTCCGGCTGATACAGTTCTGAACATAACCTCCTATATTACTTCTAGAGTAACACAAAAATTCACCCAAACCCTGATTTGATCATTGGTCTATTTTAAGACACGAATGAGCCTCTACAACTTAGGTACAAATTTATTAGAAACACCCCTCCCATCAACTATAAATTCCACCCTCACCACCTTTTCTCATCACACATATTATGCTTTGAATCTTGTTTATCCACTCCATATAAATTCAAAAACCACATTGCAGTCCCACTCCTCATCATTGTTTGACTTCCATGAGCCAAACAAAGGCAGTTCGGCTACCATTTAGTTCATCCATTCCAAATTCAATACATATCTCTATCTGAGATACCAATAAACCCCATGTACTAACCCACACACATAGAATATAACATATCTATTAACCCACAACCATACAATTCACACATACCACACCCTTCTCATGGAACCTACTCTTATGTCTAACCTTGTACCCACAACTATGCTCCCAACAACAGAACCACACAACTCACACACGGTCACACAATTCAACAGAAAAAATCACCAAGACAAACCTATCAACAAGATATATATACATGCAGATTTAACCATTACACATTCTTTAATTCCACTTAATTGTAATCGAGGTGATAACATGACAGGATTGATCATGGGGAATTAATTTATTTAACTAAATAAATGTAATTATGAAGTGTTGAGGTTCCAATCATTTATTCATGAATCTAAAAAAAAATATTTGTTTGAAAGTAAATACCACCAACGACCATGATTTTTAGAAGGAATGTAGCCATGGAAACCACATCATAATCAAAGATACAAAAAAACATGTGGTCAACATCAAACTACTCTCTACCCGTGGTATTATTTAGTCGTGTTATCTTTTGATAATATATAGTTCTTATATATATCTTGTTTTTATGAAATTTCTTTCAGCCATTCCTCATAATGATTAATTATCACACCTACCCTGCACGATGCACAAATAAAAAGATACAACGGAAAACCCTACATGGATTGTCAACTTATTGAAGTTCCTCCTTAAACCAATAATATGGGTAGTTAAAGAAGCACAAGAAAAACTCCATGAAAAATAAGTAGTAGTGGATATATCATAGGAAAAAAACTAAGATATGAATGAAGGCTCTATATTCAACATGGGGAAATTAAAAACACACATGAAATAGAAGATCCTCACTTTGATGGTCTATATCTGATTTTAATGGAAGATTAATTTTAAAATTCATCATTGTTGGATCATGGTCATGATTATGTGGTTTGATTTTCTAAAGTCACCTAGGATGTTAGGATATTTAAATATATTATTAATACCCTATGAAACAAACATTAAAATCCCAATAATGTATTTAAACATGGTTTACATCAAATAAAATGAAAGATGGGTGAAAATGGGAAACTAGGAAAAAACATTGAAAAATGAAAATGAGTCACCGATGGGTGATTCGTCGATACTAAGCCACCATCTCCAGGGCATAATGAAGCAATGAAACACTGCTACCTCATCATACTAACATCTCCGCCTAGTGATGACATGACATACCAACACCCTCACATAGTGATGCAATGACCTACCGACACATACACCCTCGACTCACTGATGTCAAGGCCCTCGACCCACCGATGCCAATTCCAATAAATCAATGATGCCAATACACTCAAATTAATGATTCTGAAACCATTGAAACACTTATTCCAATTCCTCAAACTCACCAACACACTGACAAACTGATGCACTGACATGATGACGTATTTACATGGTGATGCACTGATATGTTGATGCAATGGCATGCCAACATAAAACTAGAAATTTGGAAACCTCATGAAGTGAGCCATAGATAGCTCCCAAAACACCTAAAACACTAGACATTCAGAAAGTAAGGGTCTAGGAAAATTTGGGTTAATACATTAGATTCCACTCAACTATTCTCATCCCCACGAATTTGAGAACTATCCTAGATGAAAAAGAGGTCTGAACTACCATCCCTTAAGATACCCCTATGTAGTATACTACCATGTTTTGTTCTAAATATCAAAAAAAATAAATTTATATCCCAAAACACCTTTTATTTCATATATCTCTTAAACAACTGTGGAAAAACTACTACTTAGGTCCATCAAGTAACCACAAAACCACCAAAATTCACATCATCTAGACACATGGATTAGGGAGCTCTTTCATCCTTGTTAAGATACTATTCACTTTGGGAATCACTTTATTGCCCCTACGGGTTTAATCATATCCAAATAAATTAATCTTGCTTAAGGATCAGGTCCTCCCCTCATCATAGTTAGGACATTTCACAAAAAAAAATTAATGAACATGGAAATAATTTATCATACAACAATAGGGTAAGAAATTAAATCATGAAACGAAGAAAAAAAGTAAAAAACAGAAACAAAACTCAGAAAATATTTGGGAACTAGGAACACATCTATACCTCCCATTTTTGAACTACATTCCTTGAGACAGCATGCCTCTAGAGCACCCGAACCAAAGGAATGGTTCATCCCTGAAGCACCTTCACTTCACGACCCTCTATTCATACTGGTCACTCCACAAACATCACATCACCCTTGATATCCAATTATTCCTATTCAATTATATGGGAGTGATCATGTAGATACCATTGAAGATCAGATAGATGTATGAAATCATGGATCCTCTCTAAATTTGGTGGCGATGCCAGTTGTATTCCACCTCACCAACCCATCCCAACAACTCAAAAGGTCCGATGAACCTGGGACAGATCTTACTTCCTCTACCAAACCTCCACTATCCACACCAGGGGTATACCATTAAGAAAATTTCATCCCCAATCTAAAACACCAAAGGCCTCCTCCTATGATTTGAATATAACTACTGCATGTCCTGATCTGCTAGTATCCCCTCACGCACAAGCTGAACCTTCTCTGTTGTGGACTGCAATACCACCTGTCCAAGAAGGGATTATTCCCATATCTCTGACCATCACAGTGTTAAATGACATGGTCTTATATAAATGGTTTCAAATGGTGACATGATAATGGTAGAGTGATATTTATTGTTGTAATAAAACTCTACCATGTGAATGTGTCATACCCACGATCTTTTAAAGCCAAATTGAAATGCCCACATCATTTCCTCCAATGCATGGATGTTCCACTCCATATGCTCATTATTATAATGTTGGGAAGATGTTCTAAGAATTGAATGGTTGCCAAAATCATGTTACAAAACCCCCCAGAATCACAATGGTAAATGTGTATCCCAAATATGAGATAATTGATCTTTGAACTCCATGAAGTCTCAACACTTCTCCCACTTATGTATGTGCTAAGAAATCCACTATGCTCGACTCCTTGATCACTAATATGTTAGATGACATTAAAAACTAGTCCACTAATACCAAAAGGGAATCATATCCTCCCATTCATTTTGGGATACCTATTATGAAATCAATCATGATGTCATCCTATTTTCACTCGAGAACCTCCAAGCATTGAAACAGACCTCTAGGATCACAGTTCTCAGCCTTCACCTACTGACATTGTCGAATCTTCCACAAAATACGCCACTACACGGTTCTTATTGGGCCATAAAAAAGGTTACCTTAGGCCTCGGTACACCTTATAGTCTCGAAGATTCACCATAAGGGGTGAGCTATGGAACTCACAGAGATATCCCTCATGTATATCTACTTGGACAAGTATCTTAACACGGAACATGATTCTACTATAGATATCCCTGACCATCCTTCTAGAGCATCATCAGGGACAACTGGATCACATATCACATAATCCCTTGAGTCACCCTACTGATACTCCTCTACCTAATGAAACAAGGGATTATATGCTGTCATTTAAAATAGGTTGCTTCTACCACTGTCCTCCCCAACTTCCAGGTGAAAAGAGTCCAACTCATTGATTTCCTTCCTATAATTCAATGATTCCCGAACTTCCTCCTTCTACGACATCCATATCAAGGAATCAGCCACCACGTTCCCATTCCCTAGGGTCTAAGATATCTATATGTCACAATACTGGAGAAAATATATCCACCTTCACTGACACATGTTCATGTTTCTTTTTGAAATGATATAACTCAAACTCTTTTGATATCTGAAGACCAAAAAGCACTCCCCGATGAGGTAATTCCACCACAAATTTAGTGGTTACAAGATCGCTGCAAGATCTAGATCATGGGTGTCATAATTAAATTTTTTAGGGTGTAAATTTTTAGCCCATAATTTATTACTCATTTTTTTCACATCAGCACACATCTTAAGCCTAGGTAGGAATCATCACAGAACACCTCAAACATCACCCATTCATCCGGAAACCTATGCACTAGGTCACTAACCATCTCCCCCTTCCCATGGATAATATCCTTCCGACACTGCTCATTCTATATGATAGAATGGTCATTTTTGGTAAATGCTATCAATGGAGAAGAAACATGTGGGGGCATGGGTACGAACTTCTGGTAATAGACTGCTAGACCTAGGAAACTAAAATCCTCCCCCACATTCTTGGGTGATTCCCAAGAAACAACCATTTAAACCATTGATGGGTCCACCACTATCCATTCTAGATACACCACATATATAAGAAAGTGCACCTCTATAGTCTATAACTAGAATACGGAAAGCATTCCATAGAGATTGTGGTGTCAAAGGACCTCCATGACAGTCCTCAGATGCCCGACATGCTCCTCCACTAACCACGAGTAGATAAGGATGTTATCGATGTAAATGATAATAAATCAATCTAAGTACTCATGGAAAATAGTGTTCATGATTTGTATGAACATGGTTGGATCATTCCTGACACCAAAGGGCATGACCAAGATCTCGAAGTGCCCATACATGCACATGAAAGTAGTATTTAGGAGGTCAGAATCTTTTACCTTCATATATTGATATCAATACTATAGATCACTCTTAAAGAAGAAATATTCCCCCTTTAACTGGTCAAAACCATTGTTGATCCTTGGAAGGGGGTAACAGTTCTTGATAGTCACTTGATTCAGCCACCGGTAGTCTATTCATAGTTTCAAGCCACAATCATCCTTCTTTAGCAACTATACTGAAGCACACCACATAAAAACACTTGGTTGTATATAACCCTCCTTCATATGGCCATTAAAATATATCAAGTACTCTTGAAACTCATAAGGTGATATTCAATAGGAATCCATCAAAATAGTATGGGTACCTCATTGAATGTCTATCCCAAAACCAATTTCTTGTCGAGGGGGTGTATTCACAACCTCTTCGAGGAAGACATCTAGGAACTCATTGAAAAATCACGAAACATAAACCATCTATGTATCTACAGATTCTAATGATATATCAATTATTAAAGAAATAAGAGGCACTACACACATGTTTCCCTCCAGATAACTCCTCTTGCCAATGAAAAATATGGGTTGGCTGCCCACATTTGAGAGCGTGACTCTACTCTAGAAGCAGTTGATAATAGTGTGCATAGAAAAAAACCTTTCGATTCCATATATGACATAGTATTTTTGAATGTATAACAGAAGAAGGTCCCCACTAGACTGATGTGGCCCCAACATTAGTTTATATTCTCAAAAAACATAAAAAAGACTAGCTTGACCTCCAACTGAAATACTCAACACCATGGGAATGGGAATTATCTCTACATCTTGTCCCAAACAATGTTCTATACCGAGAGAAACAATAGAGAGTGAGGATCCTGAATCATGTTAGAAACACACAAGATTACTAAACAGACCGATTGTACATCGAATAGCCTCTATCCCAACTAAAACTACTACATTAGTGGTGTGAAGCATTCCATAACCCTCTCCTCTTACTCTATACTATTGACCACCTCCCCAACCATGACCTGGTCAAGGTCCTTGTGGTGTTACCTAATGTCGGCCCCTAAATGTCGACTACTCATGGTGGAGTGGGAGCTCGATGACCCTGCTGGTGGAAGTCCCTGACTGGAAACTACTACAATTGAGGTGGGAACTAAGCCGGACTACCCCCATTGTACTAAGCTCGAACTGGGAACTGGTTTGAAAGATGTCCAACACCTCCATAGAAAAATAACCGTGGTCCCATGACCATAAAAAAAGGGAGAGAAATAGGATATTATAACTAGACCTTCTGAGGCCTACTGTACTCTAGCCAAAACCTTTATTACACTATCGTTGGAGACTTTCTACTGATGGACTTCCCCTTTAATGAACTCAGATACCTCACCTCACGTGGCACACCTCCCATCATGTGCATACTTTCTACTACTTCTATGTTCTTATAAATATCTATGTATGTTTTTAGAGTGAAATGAGTAACAATATACTGAATATATGGTCTGAGTTCCTTCTCTAGGCATCTCTATCAGGACTCCTCATCCGGGAAGAGATCTGGTGCAAAGCATATGAGATCCTTGAACTGGATCCCTAGACACCTCACTGAAATACTCCCCTTTTGGAGGGACAGTAGCCCATGCCTCTTCACAGCCTTCATTGAAGAAGAATAGAAATTTTCTCGAAACTCCTTCTCAATTTTGGCCCATGAAACCTCAATTTCCTTCCTCTCCCTGAGGTAAGGTGTCCACAAATAATGATCTATTCCACTCATCTAGCTCACTACTGGAAGACCCCATTACTTTTTTTGATGCCAAATCATGATGAAGGTGATCTCCATATTTTTTATCCAATTCTTTGCCTCCATGTCTAGGACACATCCCCCATTCTTTCTCAGAGATTAAAACTCGAAGGCACGATGTATCTTCTACCATGGGTGATCTTCCTCCTCTTGATCAACCATCCGCTGATCGACCCAGTCAACTTTTCGGGCCTCAACTACTCGTACCACATGGTTGAGAAATCATAGTTCCATAGATAAAAATTAAATAAGGCATTCATAAGATCGATTATTGTGGAAAATTTATTTTATTTTTTTAACCCATATTTTTTTAATTCCCAAAACATAAAAGACACACATTAAAACTAGTCATTATGATGCACTTATCATTCCTAGGGTCACTACCCTGCAATCGGTGTAGCCTATAATTCCCATTGAGTAGACCCAGAGTCTTTGCATCAGATCATGGGGGCCCAAAAATCAAAAGTTTTTTAATGTCTTCCATGACCTATCTAATGCACTGATTTTACCTAACACTATTTCCATACAATCCCATGAAATTTTCACTATGCCAAACTCTAATCCATATCTTATCTCTCAAACACCCACAACCTACCTCTAATAACTTTTTTGCACATCCCACCTTCTCCAGGATGAGGGAATGAACAACAAACTGGCAGACCCTTCCGCCTTCATGTTAAAGGAGAAATAATGACCCCTGAGCCCATCCATCGATAGGCCTTGGAGTGGTGACTAGATCCATGTGTATATAATCCCACGTAATATGAATGTAATTACACTTTTTATAGAACAATATCGTAATATGAGATAATAAATCCCATGAATGTCAAAATACGAAAATTAAATGTAATGAAAAAAACTTTTCCCACATGAAGGTTCAAAAGTAAGTCTGATGCAAGGTATAGAGAAACTAAATTTTAAACTACCAAAAAAAAAATCAAATAATTATAAAAATCATCTATTCCCAACGGTTGAGCTAGTAATGTCGAGCATGGTCCTCAAATACCTCATGGAATCCTAAAAAAAATTATATACATATGGTGAGTATACAAGTATACCCAGTAAGAAAATCAAATTCCACCCTTGCACAAATGAGGGAAATACTAATGTCCCTATTAGAAAATATTAGTACCTTAATGAAAATAACAAGGATTACTAATCAACACAACCTCACCAAGGTACACACACTAAATAAAAAATTTCACGTAAAGTAGTAGTATAAGAACATTAATATTTGTGTACACCTAACAACTTAGCCACTGGATAAATAATCATCCCTAATGGGATACATAATTCTACTACCAATATTCCCATATGATGTCCCACTTCCACAACCCGCCCATAAACACCTGGCTCCTGAACCACACACAATCTCTCCCACAAACACCTAGGCCAGCACAACCATGTCTCTCACCCAAAGACACTGGGGCCTCATCCCAAAGGCACAAGGGAAAACAAACCTGACATGCAGACACATCAGACCCACATCTATAATAAACCCCCTTCCTAAGAATCTTGGACTATGGTCACCCTAAACCCATTACAACATTCCTCGATATGATCACACTCTAAGAACAAGGAATAGGGTGCAAGGAAGAATGTTGGTAACCAACCATCCATCCTCCCACCATGATGTTGGGAAAGACACCCTCCCCCATGAAATAGAGTCGTTCGAAACATAGAGCACATTAAGGGTGGGGTGTATATAGAAATCACAAGAAACTAATATATATATATATATATATATATTTGTGTGTGTGTGTTTGTGTGTAAACAACCACTCCACATTTCCCATGGGTTTTGCAAAGAAGTAACAAACCCACACAACCACTTTTCATACTATCCTTGTATGCACAAACATACAAACAAGAACAAAAAAAATACAAATCTAAACCCTTTTTAATTTAATCACATGAAATTTATCAATTGATTTGATGACAATATTTTTTTCCAGCACTACTATGAAACTATAAATAACCACACCCATGAAAAAGAAAAACCAAACAATAGTCCCACTATAAAAATCCCCAATCTACCTAGACACCATTTCAAACATTGCCATCAACCATTCTTTAAAATCATACCTCATAATCATTCACTCACAAACATGCTCTACTACCCTGCTACCCAACAACTCCTAGACGAATTAACACTACATATAAATTAATAACAACCCCATAGTCCCTCATTCCATCACTATTCGATGGCCATGACCCAAAAAGGGCAATTAAACTATATTCAAGATCATCCTTTTGAGAATAAATCATTCTATTGTATTGAGATACCAACACACCCCTATACTACAGCACACACAGAGAACACAAAAATTATTATTATCTAGAAAACTATCTGGTCACACATACAACACCCTTCTCATGGAAACAAATCATCTGCTAAATCTTGTTCCCATAACCACGCTCCCAACAGCAACATGACACAACTCCCACAAGGACACACGAATCAACAAAACATAGCACCCAGCTACACCAATGAGCAGGATGTACGTAAATTCAGATTTAACTATAAGATGTTCTTTAATTCCTCTTAATTATAAATAGGGTGATCACATGACCGAAATTATACTTTTGGAATTCATATATTTAATAAACTATAAGATATTAAGTATATTTAGTGTTCTAGTTATTTATTCAATCATCTCAACATAACAAAACAATAATTTTGAAAAATAAAAGACCCTTAATGGATATACTTATTATTATGAATACATCCCCAGAAACCCCAAAAATATAAATGATAATAAATAAAATAGGAAATCGACATCAACCCACTCTCCTCCTGTTAATTTATTTACCCTAATTATCTTTAGATCAAATCTCGTTCTTATTTATTTCTTGTTTTTATGAAAAAAATTTCATCCATTACTGACATGGATTCATTAACACACTGACCCTGCATGATGCACAAATAATTAGAATAAGAGAAAACCATACTTGGTTTATCAATGAATCGAAGTTCCTCCTTGTGCCAAGAATAGGGGTTTCCCAAGTAGAAGTTGAAGTACTCCATGTAAACTGATTAGGAGGGTTTCTAGCATAGGTTCTTGAATCGTCTACGGAAGAAGGTTATAGATGCAACAAGAAAAAATAAAAAATATAGAAGGATGGGAAGATCTCTACATTGATGTTTCAGAACCTATTTAAAGGATGAACAATTATAAAAGAAATAACCATTGGATCTTGGTAAAGATTACATGGTTTGAATATCTAAAATCACCCTGGATATTTGAATAGTTAAAAATACATTTAATAAAGTTTTAAATTCCATTAATAATTCCCAAATAAGTCATCAAACATTGTTTACATAAGATAAAACGTATGAGGGGTGAAACTAGAAAAACCACAAAAACTAAAAATAAGTCACTAATGGGTGAGTCACCAGTGCTGAGACACTAAAACCATGTCCTACTAACACAAGGACCTATCAACGCTTCAATCTACAAATACCTTGACCTACCGAAACCTCAAACTGGCGACACCCTGACATATCGATGCACTTACCTACTTACACCAACAACCTCAACTCGACAATCCTGATGCCCTTGACACACTGATGATGATGCCCTTGACTCGCTAATGCTGACACCCTTGACTCACTGATTCTAATGACTCTGACTAACCTATACTGATGCCTCAGACTCACTGATGAATTGACACAATAATGAACCAAAATGATAATTAACTAACATGACAACATATTAACAATCCAAAATAAAACTTGAAATTTGTAAAACACATGAAATGAGACACCATAAGCTCCTAGAACACCTCAAATACTGGATTTTCACAAAGGGTATGGGGAAATCATGGTTACTAAAATAAGTTGATTTAGTTCTTGTAGCTGTGGGAGGTACCATTTTGTTTGATTTTTTCACATGACCAAACTATTTGATACAGGTTCCACCCACACGATTTAATTTACTAATATGGTGGATATTATAAAAATGAAATGTAACTAATTCTTTTTTTATAGAATTACTGATTCTAGAGGATAGAAGAGGGACAATGGTTCTCAATGACCCTCATAATCTTTATTTACATGTGACATATAGATGGTATCTGATTCCTTGTTTGTGTAGTTATATTTATTCATTGTGATCATTAGGATATAGGAGTTTATAACACACTAGGCTCTACATTATTTATATAATCAGTGGTTTTTCAGCACTACTTCTAATGGGGTTTCAATTGTGATTTAGGGAGAATTATATCTAAGGTATATTTGAGCATGTTTTTCCACTACATTGAAAATAATGTTTATGTTTTTCTGTAGTTTTTTGTAAAAAGAATCAAGTAGTGTTATCCTTCCAATGGTTGTCAATGACTTTTAATAATTTCTTCAAGATCACTTCACACGATTACCTTCAGAGTAGTAGGTAGAGATCTTAATTAGGTTAGTTCCAAGAACACAACCAATATTCATTTTGTATTACCAAATGGATCTTGTTGAATTAAAAGAGCTAAAAATTCAGTTGGATCACATGTAAGATGATGTATTTATATACTAAAGTGTATCACCTCAAGAATATCCCATGATTTTTTTAACAGTATTATGGAACATTTCTATTATGCATCAATTGATATATTCACAATAGAGAGGGAATCATGAAATAATATCTCATTCCTCATATTAATGATTTTTTTTGACCAGTAGAGAGGGTAAATTGGTTTTTTAAAATTGATATTCATTCTAGTTATTATCAGCATAGAATAAAGAAGTCAGATATTCCGAATGCTACATTTATATGTAGGTATGTCTATTTTGAGAAACATTTTAGGTTGTTTGGTCTGATTAATATTCATACTAATAAAATTGATGAACCAAAAAATCCATTTGATTCAAAAGATATTTTTTTTAGTGTTTCTAGGTTTCAACTTTGAATAATCTAATATAGAGGATGACTATGTGCATCACATGATGTATATATTTTCTGAATTTCGAGTGATCACTAGTTGTTGTATAAAATATCAAATTTCTAATCATGGATATGGAAGTTATGATCTTAGGATAAATAATTTCATAACATGAAATCTCATTTGATACTAATAATGTATTTGTTTTTATGTTTTGATAATAATAAAAAAATTATTTAAGAAACATTGATTCATTGGTATGTTAGGATAACTTTGCTGATTTGTAAAGTATTTTTCAAATCATCTGTCACTTTTGACCTCTACAACACAGAAGGGGGTAAAGTTATCATGGGATTTGATGTGTCCAGTATCCTTTGAGGAACTAAACCTATGTTTGACCTCAGAACCAATTATGACATTACCAAAGGTTGTTCATCACTATGTGGTTTAATCTGTTGCTTCAGGTTCATGTTTTGTTTGTGGTCATACATAGGTAGACCATGTAGTGGCATATACATCACATAATCTCCAACCATATGAGAGGAATTACCATAAAAATGTTTAATAACTTTTTGTGGTATTCCATACCATCAAAAGTTGGTGTAATTATATTTTTTGGGATTGGTTTATCATTTAATCTAACAAAGAAATTTTTGGGTATTTATTTTCTAAAATGTATTTTAACCTCCAGAATAGGTGATGATTAGAGTATTTAAAATAGTTCAAAAATCATATTTCATAAAAAAATATAAATGGAAACATTTATTTAATGTTATCATTATGAGTTTTCCTTCTCAATATGTATAGGATGTAATGAATGAGTAGAAATTGATAGGGATGTTTACTCAGATGGGCATGGAACTTTGGGAAGTGGATTCTGGTAATGTTTTGGAATGTTTTTATGTGACATCCTATATCCATGAAATTATTCTTTATGATCAACAAAAATATGATGAGTTTATGAGTTTTATGGACTCTATATATTATAGGGAGACCATCCATGAGTGGTCTATTTCTTCAGAGGGAATACGTTACAAAAAGTGATGATATTTTATCCCTTCATCTTTATGAAAGGCCATTCTTGGATATTTTCATAAATCTTCATGGGATTACCACCTTGGAACCACGACGATGCTCTATGATTTAAAATTTCATATTTGGTTTGAAAGTTTTAATCAAGACATAGCGTATATGGTTTCTCATGGATATTCTTTCTCATGTATTAAGAAAGAACACTATAAGCCTTCCATATTCCATTAACGTATTCCCATTCCAACATAGAAGTGGAATAAATTTTTATGGATTTTATTGTTTAGTTAGTTAAAACTCCACATGGAAAAATTTCATTTGGGTGGTTATAAATCATATGACCACATTAGATAATTTTATACCATTTTCTAAGACCAAAAATTCGAGGAATTGATAAAGATGAATATGCAAGAGATTTTAGGGATGTATAGAATTCCTATGCCCATTCTCTCTAACAGAGGCCCTCATTTTATGTCAATGCATTGTAAGGATTTCAAGGAATAAATGGCCAATATGGAATGGTTGAGTGATCAAATTTTCGTGAAATGTCAATTATATTATGAGTTTGATATATATTTATAGTCTAGGTATGACCTTAGGATAGCTATCAAAGAGTGTTGATTGGTTATGAGTGTATATTTTTAATAAAAAATGAAAAAGGGGATTTGTTTTGATAACAAATGAATAAGAATAACTTAATTTAAACTGTTTAATAGTTGTAAAACCATTTGGTTTTTGAAACCTATGAGAAAAAGGGTTAATTTTTAGTTCTATACACACATTTCAATTTCAAAATTATTGGAGATTAATATGTGTTTGATGTAATTCATTTTTTGAAATTAATTCGAATCCTGATTAATTTTGATGTTTTTATATCAAAACACATTGAGCCATTCATTTACATAAATATAGTATAGGAAAAGTAAAAATCTAATTCATGGTATAATAACATAGAAATTAAATTAGAATATTAAATATGAGGGGATGAAAATGTTTCATGTTCTATCCAATCAAAACAACAAAAGTCACACACTCATGAAAACACACCAATCAGTTAAAAGTAAAGATCATTCCATTCAATTCAATCAAAAAAATCATACAAAGATGAATAAACGTAAGAAAATTAAAAATGAAATGTTTTGAAACAAAAAAAAAGTATTAGTACATGTTTTGGAAATACATTTACAAAATGTGAAGCTCTCTCACAATGAACACCAATCGTTTAGAAAAACATCGAGAGTAGGAAAGTTGGGTGGAAATACATTATTATTTGTACCACCCTACGAGGATAGGGGCCTCTAGAAAATTATGTTATGAGGATAAGACTCCTATGGAGCTTCAAAATGGTTGTGGTTTTCTTCTGATTAGATCTTGAAAATTGGGAGCGCATTGTATCATTTTTTTGGAAATTTTGATTGAGGTTTTGAGACCATATATTTCAAGACACCACTTTGCCCATGGTTTTATATGTTGAAAATTTCTTATAATTATTTTAAAAAATAAGAAATGTTTTATTCCCCCCTCCTGAATATCTCTACTCAAAATATGGCACTATTTGTAAAACTACATCTTGAGATATCTATAGAAAATAGTACACCAATTTTGACATTGAACTGATTTAGTGGCATGGACAATCTGACTGAATGGGCCATCAGACGGAAGAATTTAGCTTGGGTTCCTTCATAAAAGATATATCCCACTGAAATATTGGACCATTCCACTAGTTATAAACCCATTTGGATTCATGGTATAGTAGAAATGTGTTGTTGAGTCTGATACTATTCTCGAATCCTTCGCAGTTTGACCTGTTTTTCTTAAACATAACCATGGGCCCTATAAATCACATCCACCTACTATGAAATTATCTATAAATTATCATTTCCCAGTTTAAGAGTGATAAAAATTTATTTAATGAAACATAATGTTCAATTTGTTATTTTTTTATAATTTTCAATAACAAAAATACTTTACCATAGTAGTGTAAGGGGGAAAATGAAACTGTTAATCGCAGCATGATCATAACCCCAAAAATAAATATTTTCACTCCTTGGAAAAATCACATTTCCAAAATTATTCATGTATATATTTACTAAATAAATTTTTTAATATTAAATTAAAATTAATTCCTAATAGAAATTTTATCAATAAAAAACCACAATGAGCAGTTATTCTTAGTGATCATGGAAAAAGATTTCTCAAAAACTTTTTTAAAATAAAATTCAAAGAGATACATGATATAAATTGAAGAAAATAATTATAATGTTAATAATGTCACTAATTCTACAGGATTGTGTGTCTGACGCCCATTTCATCTTATTGGTTCCGCTTTCTATAGAGAAAATATATGTTATTTTAAAAATTGTCTACATAGATGATCATTAGCACCGAACATTCCCCCTATCATTTCAATCAAATTTCATGACCCACAAACATAATCATTACCAAATTTCAATCCATAAGACATCGACAAATATATGCTGATATGATGAACATTTCATCACTCCCCTCAATTGTTATTTAGTTTTGTTTATTTTTTGTTTTTTGTGTTTTTTAGGGAATACAACAGATGGATCACATGTAGACATGCATAGGTCAATCTAGTATAATAATGAAATATATCAATAAAGGAATAAGTGTATCAAAATAAAATTTTGGAATGTATGGATTTATTAACCTCACTTATATTAAACATCTATTATGTATGAAATGTTTTCACTTCATGGTTGGGTGCAATGGTGTGTGGAAAAATTAAGTGACATAATTTTACCTTAAACAACTCACACAAATGGTATCATTAATCTCAAAAGATTCAATATAATTCAACCATTTATATAAATGAAAAAGGAAGTAATTTTATAATAATGTTAGATCACATTATTTAATGTTTTTTTTCTTAATTTCAAATTTCATCATATTTGTTTTGGAGTGTTAAAACAACATAAAATATAAAAATTCCTCATTATTTTTAAATAACTTCCATGATTAAATATGAATTATTTTCCATGATAAAGTGGGAGTAAAATGTAACATTATGACATAAATTTTAGGGTGCTAAGAGGGAAATGTTACAGTACTATTCCCCAAGATATTCCAAGAAAAAGATAAAATATGATGAAAATTCCTAATTATACCTTGAAAATACTCATCCTCCTCACCTAGAGTATTAATATTCTCTAATTTAATAAAACAGAATGTCGATATAAGGATTAATACATGGATGGATTCATTCATAGACTGATTCTTGAACAAGTAAGTCCTCAATTTGGGACTCCAAATGGTATTTGTGGAAGTTATTAAGTCTTTTCCCATTGAAAATAATGGTTTTTTTGGTATCTTCATTTTTAATGTGAACATCACCAAATGGATAAACATTCGTAAACTTGTATAGACCAGCCTGGTGTGAATGAAGCTCACATGGGTGAAACATTAGGCTTTCATTGTAGAGGAGGGGAATCAACCCAATTTTTAATTGATGATGATGGTTTTGATGGTCATGGGAATCCTTTGATTACAACTTATAAATCTAGGAGTTCTAATATGAATCTATTTCATTCCCTATTGCTCTTGAATCTTTACCTTCCATTGAGAACCTCCACCATAATGAATATAATTTCATTTTTTAATATTCTGTTATGATTAGTGGGATATATCAATTGGTAGATGAAAAATCATTCCAAAATCAAGCATATAATGTGACATTCCACTGGGAGTTTCAAAGGTAGTACGGTAAGACCATAATGAATTATTTGTTATAACAATCCATTTTTATCTTCTAGGTTGATCCTCTTTTATGAATAATCTATTTTACCTCTCTATTTGAAACCATGGCTTGACCATTGGTCTATGAGTGATATGTAGTATCCTCTTGATTCCCGACACCATACCAGCACAAAATATATTATATTATTTGGTTATAGAAATGAGAACCATGTTCCTTAATGATGAACCTAGGTAATTCATTCCTGCAAAACAATTTAGGATCTCAAAAATTCTATAATTGTCTTAAAACCATTACTCATTATGGCATGTGCTTCTACCCATTTTAACACATATTATAATACCAAAATAATTTAAGGTCATAAAAATTAATTACGGAATGGTACTATAATTTCAATTCCACAGACATCGAAAATGTCATGGAATAATAAGTGTTGTTGTGGAATCCTGAAATAATGATGATGACTAATAGAGACTAGAATCAAGGCCCTTGTGTGTAGTCCAATTGGGATCAAAGATCACCCCAAAAGAAATATTTTGACAGAACCTAAGGATGGATAGAAAATATTTATCAAGAACACAACGCCTAAGGACTTTATCACTACATGTGCACTAAAGGGAGGGCTCATCCAAAATGTACCAACCATACTCATGATTTAGATGGAAAATTTTCTTTTTAAAATCAATAAGAATGAACCATGAAACCAAATAATCCAAAATTTCATAATACTAAGGAGTAACATATTTCACTATGTACAATTTCCGCTTAGGTAACATGTAATTTTATGGGAATATTGGGGGATAATTCAATTTCCAAGGCTGGTTGTATACTAATGATATGGTTGTCCACCATATTCAAAAATATTTTTTTTCTTTATTTTTTATAATGAATTCCCAAAGGTGGAGCATCCATTGAATGAGACGTTATTTGGATTTTAGTTTCATAATGAAATATTGAAGGGTTGAATGGGCTGAGAACACAATGAATTTGTCCCCTAAAAGGTATGAAAAAAATTTATCTATGGAAAACATATTATAAAGGAATTAATTTTTACTTTTTGTGTAGTTTTCAAGGGCATGGTCCATAGTACGTGAGGCATAAGTAACGACATGTGGTGCTCGATCAACCCTTTGTGATAAGATATCCACAAGTGCATAGATAGTGACATTAGACAGAATCTCAAATGGTAAATTACACTTAGTTGGTTGAATTAGTGGGGGTGACGTGAGACTCCAATTTAATTTATTAAAATCATTATCCCATTCTATATCAAAAACAAAATCTTTTTGTTTTTGGATAAATTGGGAGAGGGGGAGTGCATTCATTCTAAATTCACTAATAAAACAATGGTATAATCCATCATGTCCAAGAAAAGACTACACTTACCATACATTTTTGGAAAATTGTAACAAATAAATAATATCCAATTTTGATTTACCTACTTGGATATCATCTCCATAAATGGAACGTCCCAATAATATACATTATCGAACGATGAAATGTAATTTATTATAATTTAATATAATATTATTTCCAATATAAACACATATGACAGAAACACTAATACTAAAAAATTCATCAAAATATGATCCCTAAGAAGTGAAATCTTCCATGAAAACTTCCATGCATTTCTCCAGGTAATCTGAAAAATAATTACCATTCTTCAATGGAATGTACCTAGAGAATTTCATAGACCAGATGTAATCCCCCTATATACAAATGTTTCAAATGGTAATGTTAAGATTGTGTTTTCCAGATCCTGAAGTGAAATATAGATTTAAAAATATCTAAAATACCCTTCAAGAAAATATTAGTGGGACTTCCCTGTTATCCTCTCTAGATTCTGGTAAATGGATGTTAAAGGTAAATTGTATTTCGTAGTGTGTCTGTTTAGTTATAGATAGTGTATACAGACACAGTAACTGTTATAAACATGATTAGAAGCCAATTAATTATTTTCATTTATTATTACTATTAGATTAGTATTTTTACGAACTACATTAGATTGACTATCCCATTGGATTTCAATGATAGGGTAAATGATTTCTGGATCTCATTATTTTTTACCACATTTTTAACAACATCATAGAGGTTTGGGTTCCGTAGATGTTTTGACTACCTCACTTAATTAGACTCTTCATTTAACAATATATGGTGTTCTAAAACTTATGGGATAATACCATGAATGTCCACATGTGTCCATAAAAAATATTGCTCATACTTACTAAACTTTTTCATCAGTAATAATTCATGCTCAGGAGAGTGTGAACATGCAATGATGAGAGGAATCTTATTTCTATTATCAAGATATGAACATTTTAAACCATGAGTCAATTGATTATGTTACATCTCTAGTGGATTTTGGAAAGATGGGAGTGAGTGGGAAAGTTACCTATCACTAATCTCATCAAACATCTCAATGGTAACATCCTTTGGTGAGGAATGAGAAAATACAGGCTCAGAGGTATCATCGATATGGACATGATCCTCTATGTTCATGAAATTATCAATTAACAAAAATGCATGAAATTTTTCTAGATGGGTACACCATTCTATCCACGATTCATTTCATATTATTTCAATCAATGAATAAACTCAGAAAGGGGATTAGGGGGAAGAAAATAAGTTATTTCTTTCAATGTGATTACATTTATAGGGTTAACATATATTGAGGACTATTTTGTGAGGGGATCTTGTTGGAATCGAGGAAATTGATGTGGAAATTTTCACCACAAAACCCCATAAATAATTTACCACTGTGAACATTAATTGTGTTTTTGGGAAGACTTTTGGAATGATCTCCCTAATATAATTAGGGTATATACATTCATCCTATCATCTTCCATTTTATGGATGTAAAAATAATTATGAAATATAAAATTTTACACCCTCACAAGAACGTCCTATAAAACACTATAGGGGTGTCCAACACTATGGTTTTCCAGTTGAAGAAAAAAATTTATGGGCATCAATTCATTGACCAACAATGAATCGTAAATGGATTGATGCATAAAAATTTTAGAGGCACCTAAATTATGAATAGCATTAAAAAATTAATAATCTTACAAGGTGTATATAATTGTTAATGTTCTTGGATCATTGATTTTAGTCTGATGTGGTCGATTATTCAAAGATGAGAAGTTCTTCCCCAAGCTCACCTTCATGTAACCTGTATGTTTCCTTCAATGTGGGCACATCTTCTTTAGAAACATGTGGTATCATGGAATTTTCATCACAACATCGATAAAGGTGATGTTAACAAAGAGTTTCTTTTGAATGTTTCCATTATTTATATATTAGTTCAGTTTATTTTGGTTATCATGGTTGGATGGACCTTTAAGAAAATGGAAGAGGAATGGTTTGTCAATTTGACTCATCAACAAACACACTATTTCCATTGAAATGTCTTTTCATAGGACAAGAATTTTCAACATTTGGACAAATTTCAATGATTGGGATGGTGTTTTACTTAGGAAGGTTTGACTCTAATGGAGGGTTCATTTAGATTTTACATTGGGTTACACTCCTAATATTGATGGCACTGATATTTGTTTATCCCAAGGGTTGACTAGTGGCTGATGGGGTAGTTTACCCAAACCATGACTATTTTTTTCTCCCACTAAGAAGTATTTTTTCCATAATTTGGGTTTTAGGTCCTGTTGAGAAGATTTGTTGGTTTGATTTTATTAGATATTGTCTAAAAACATTTGTTTTATTATGTCTTCTAGTCTAGGCTCAGGATTTGGAGGGGCTTGATGGAAAGGCCTTTATTATGGTTGAGGATTTTTTGGTGGTGGTTCACTAATACTCAGACCAGTTGGTTGCATGGTTGTTGAGGTTTTTTTGAATGCTAAACATTCAAAAAATAATTATTTTCTTTCCACAGAAGGTTGGATGGATACTATGGTTCATGCTTAAATGGATTGTTATAGGGTCGATCGAGAAATATTCCCTCACAACACTCAGAAGTCTCTATCAATTGATGACATTGTTAAGATTAATGGGTTTCTGAAAATCATATTTCACAACGAATGGTAGGAGGAGATTGGTATTTACATTTGGAAAGGGAGAGGTGTTGACGAAGGGTAATTACCTATTCAATCATCGTGCCAACCTTATTCATGAATTCTATTGATTTCCCCCCATGGACACTTCAAATGTGTACATTGGACCTTGAAACAAATTGTTTATCATTTTGCGCCATGTTCTCAATTAGTGTAATTATAGAAATTTAGTTTTTATCAACTATTGAACCACCTATAACTACATCAATCATATTTCAATATGTATTAATTAAACCTTCATAAATATACTATATTAAAATTTGATCCCATATTTGGTGGCATGGGAAACTTGAACAAAGCCTTTAAATATTTCATTGTATTCATGATGTGTTTCCACTTGTGATTTCATAATACCAAATAATTATTTTAGTATTATTATAGTTCTATAGGTTGGGTTTTATGATTCAATAAAAATATTTTTCATGTTCACCCAACCTCAAATTTTTGAATTAACATAGTCAAGACAATATTTTGCAGTATCTTTTTATGAAAAATTGATTGACCTATGATATAATTTTTCTTTATCCACATTATAATGTTTTATGTTTTATCACATAGTGTAAATTATTTTAAATTATTATGTGTATCTTTTCTAGTGAGTCCATGGAATCTTGTTGATAAGTGAATTAATCCATTTTATTATTCAAAATTAGGTTCCTTTCCTTGCATTTGAATGTATGTGGGTTGGATCTCAACATCAGGTGAGGTAAGTTAATTTAATGTATAGTTATCATAAGCCATATTATGTAAGATTATATCTGATTTAATTTTGGTTCAAAAATAATAATATGGATTGGGATGTGTATTAATGTTTTCTATGTCCTCCTTCAAAGGGTTCTATTTTGCATCTTAGTGTCACTAACTTAGGATCCTATCTAGTTTGGGTTTGAAAGGGAGTAAATCCCCTAAGGTAGAAGACATAATTAATTTATCCTCCAAAATAAATAAATCAAAACACATAAAAATAGGTAATTGTAAATTTTAAAACAGATAAATATTAACAAAATTTAGAAAATATTAAAAAAAACAAGAAATAAAATCCAATGCACTTCCCATCAATGACAGAAAAATGTGAAAGTGTTGTCATGACATGCAAAATTGATTATTATTTTAAATGGTATTTATATTCTATGGAGGTACTTAGGTCATTTCATAAAGATAATTAATAATTGTTGAGTGTTTATTTTTAATAAAATATTCTAAAATTGTGGAGTTGTTTTTGAAATAGATTAATGAAATAACATAATTTAAAGAGATTAATAGTTGAGGAACCATGTGTATTTTGAAAGTTATAAGAAAAAGGGATCATTGTGAGTTCACCATTCACATTTTAATTTAATCATTATTAGATGTTATATAGTGTATGATGTTATTCATTGTTTGAAATAAATTGAAATCCCAATTACATTCAACATTTTTATATCAAATCATGTTGAGTCGAACCTTGACATAAAAACACATAGAGAAGGTCTAGATCTCATGTATGGTATAATAACATCCAACTAACATTTATAAGTTGTACATTGTAATGGTATAATTGAAATATTTGTATGGTTATCCTTATATATCTCCTCTTTATTAGACTATGGATTGAGAAGCCTCCTTGGTTGGTCTGAGTTTGGTTTAAGAGAACATGATGAAAACAAAATTGGTTCATCGATTTTTGGTGACATAATATATGTAATACAAGACATATGAAGATCATTGTAACATTCCATTTGCGTTTTTGGTTGGGGATGAACTATTATTAAAATTCTCTCCCATGTTGAGTCGTCTATGGTTCAGAAAGAAAAGGAAGATCTCTCCTAGGTATGTGAGACCGTTTGATATATTTTATTAATTTATAAAGGTGGATTCTTTTTTAGAATTATGAACTCATTTATTGTCCATCTAGAGTGTTTTCAGTTTTTCTCATCTCAAAACGTATCACCATGACATATATCATGTATTGAATTGCAAGGAACATGACATAGTACCTGATATGAATATGAATAAACAACCACCTATAGTCATTGATAATAATGTAAAGGTTCAAATACGTATCTACATACCCATGGTTTGTGTTCCATGTGATCATTTTTTAGATTAACATTAGAATTTGGAGTTGAAATCCATAATGAGGGATAAATGGACATATCTCTTTGGGAACCAGTGTTGTTCAACATAGCTTTATAGGGGAAGAAACCAATATGGTGGAGAGAATTATAACATATAACTACTATGTAATAGATGTAAGATACTAGATTTTCATAAATGTATGGACCCTTTTAATTTTTTCATATATTATTATTCTTCCATATTGGAAATTTATAGGTATTATTTTATGTTATCTGATAATTTAGAAGAGTTTTAGGGCCTGGAGATGGGGTTTCTTTTGTAATCGGATGAGCCGCATGGCTAGCACATGATTTGGATAACCATGAATCTAAATAATTACTCCTAGAAAGGGTGGATAATATTTATTAAAAAAATTTATAAGCTAAAAGAAATTGAGAATTTTTAATTTTTAGGGATCTTGGTCAAATGATTATTGAATGGTGTTTATAATTATATACCTAAAATGTGTGTTGTATACTACAACTAAATAATAGACAAAATTAATACTTTAACAATTTTACGAAAACTGTTTCTAGATTGTGCGAGGGGTCAGGTATTTGTTAGTGAGTGTTTAATGGTTGGAACATGGTATATAAAATTGTGTGGCCAAACCATACACCCTATTAAATTGCGGTAAACCCATATTCTCCTACATTCCCATAAATTTCATTTCCTTCTTCCACCTCCATCATTTTCATAGAAACAACAACCAATAGATCCTCTTATTCCATCCTATAGTCATTGGTGGTTCTCCCTGATTCTATATCTAATTCATTCACCATTAGTTTCATTATAACACCCTCAGCCTGTTTGACACTCCTCTACCTTCCTTACTTGGTTTTTGTTTCCATCTTTGGTTTTATATCAGTGTAAGCTAATATTCCGTATTTTAAGGCCTCTACTAGGATTTTTTATTTCTCTTATTTGATCAAAAATATGATTATATTACATGAATATGAGTCTTTTACAATTATATACTAGGTTTTCTATTAATTCTCTCTTAAATTATAAATTTTTATAACATGTGTCATTTTTTTGAATGCTGAAATTTTCATGCACTGCTCATCATGTATTAAAATCCATTAATTAATAAATATAACCTTATTTTTTATTCCATCAGACCATTTGACACCATTGGAGGTTGAATACATCATCCTTGATCACCCCTTTGGGTGTGTTCGATTAAATGGACTCAACAACCATTCTTTGATTATAACTAAAACAACCCCAAGGAGTTTTTGTCTTGTCACATATAAATGGAATTAATAAATTGATATTTTAAAAAATATTAAATGAAAAAATATTTAACATGGACCTTTGATAAGATAATATGTTTTTCTTGAAATTTTTTTAGACCTTGGTGACTCTTTTATTGTTGTGGAATTTTGTGAGAAAGACTTTGATTATGAGTCTCAAATGGATTTTAATTACTCATAGAATGCCAACAAATTCATTGATCTAAAATCCAAATGAGACACCACACTTGGATTCCATAAATTCCATAGAATCATGAATTACATTTTTGACAATGATGATTTAAATGAGAACTCTAGAAAATTATAATTTGTAGTATGTGCACCTAGGATTTGTCATGATATCCTTAGAAAAAAAATACCTCTGAAGATATATTTGGTCGCCAATCAAGTATATCCCTTGATTAATCTGGACATAATCCTTGAGGATAATAAGAAATAGTTTGGGTAGAATGAAATGTATTATTATATCCACCCAATATTTACATACATGAATAATACATCATTATAGATGAATATTTAGTACATTTCACCAATTAATTCCCAATGACAACAATAGTTTAGTGCCTTTCAAAACATGGAAAAAATATTCTAACTCAGTGAAACACATTCAATGATTTCCAACAAAAACCATTAGCTTTGGTACTTTAAATTAAAATATTTATTCATAATAAGAGGAAAGGATACATAAGAATGAGGTGATCGTAGATGCTCAGTATGGGTAAACAAAGGAGATACAAAATAATAACATGAGAATAAGAGTATGAGAATATGATAACAAAATTTTATGATCATAACCTTCAAATCAAAAATAATATACATGATTCATTAAAAAATAATATAAGTTCATAAGAAATTAATCATAATGTAATCAAGAACATAATCCACAAAAAATAACATATAAATAAGATCTAAATTTTTTGGAAAACACATAATCGTATTAAATGATTTCCATAGAAGTCAAGGTATCACAACCAAGGCCATCTAAATATAATGGGTTCATTCCCCATATAACCATGGTAGTCACGGATAACTCCTGTAACTATATTGGTAATAAAGGTTCTATCCGAAGACAATATTGGTTGTCATGGGCCACTCCCAAGACCATATTAGTAATCAAGGTTCACTCATAATACCATCTTAGTAGAAAATATTATTTAATGAACAGAGTTTACTCTTTTTTGCAGCCATGTCTATCTCATGATATATAAATCATTACCTAACTCAATGGAGAGAGATATACATCCCACCAATTTCATTATTAATTCATACATACATTTCCACAAAATAATAATAAATCATATCATAACACCTAAAATTAAATTTTTATCATAAAAGTGTAATCATATAATAACTTATAGAAAATAGAAAGGTTTCATAATCATTTCATCAATTCATAACCATTTAAAGGAAGAATAATTCACAAACAAATGACCTGTGAATGATAAATAGGTTTTATATACATATAACATGATAAAGAGAAATGTGTTTCATAAAAATTATATAATAAAAACATAAACCATTCCATGAATGAATATGAATTGAACCATTCGATCATTATCCTTAAAATTAATGATTAACACCATCAGATATCATATTATATGGAAAATAATTTGGAAATAACCTTTAATAAAATTTCATGAGCAAAAAACCATTTTTATTGTAAAATTTATTTTTAAAACATAAATCATAATGAATAACATTTTATTTGAAAATTTTTTTATTTTAACACTTCTAAAAGAAGATGGAAAATATATTGAAACCCCTTTTATTGAAAATCACTTTGAAAATATATAAAGGAATCATTGAAAAAATTATAAATATATTTTTCCATATAGTCATTTATAATAATCCTGAAAAAAATTTCTAACACTATTTACATGAAAATTTATGAAATAATATTGAAAATATTTTGAAAAAGATTTTCCTTTAAAATATACCATATAACCTTGAAATCATTTTGAAAACATTGTTTTTTGAAAAAACTCTAAAACTTATAAATAGATCTGGATAATGTTTTTAAAAACTATTTTCATTAAGAATAATTTTAAAACCTATAAAATAATATTTTAAATAATAAAAATGATTTTATTTTAATATTACCTTTGAAAAAAATATAAATCAATATTTTAAAATCTTTTTAAAATATTTTTAAACAATAAAAATTTTAATTAAAATAATTTTGATGGAAAATAACATTAAAAAATGACTGTCGAGAATATTAAAAAATAATTTCTTCTTAAAAAGTATTCTATAAATATTTCAGTGTATAATTCATTGTAAGGATGGTCATGATAGAGAAAAATCCATACACATCGAACATTCCTCTTTCTATGTAAAAATTTAAGAAATGTGGCTTGATCAGAAAATGACATAAAGATTCCTTAAAAACATTTTTTAGAATGAAAAAACATCAGAAAAAAATTATCTAAAATATCATAGTATAATGGTGGAAGTTTTTTAATAATTTTTTGAAAACATGGTTTTGTGGTAACAAAAATATCTGATTGAATAGAGAAAAAATTCATATATTCCTAAAAATAAATTATTTATTATATTAAGAATGAGAGAAAAAAAATTATTCAGGTATGTGATGTTATTAGGGATAATCATAGGATAATAATATTAATGATATTTATTAAAAAAATAATCACATGATTTCATCAATAGATGCATAATCATAAATAATCCAGATTATTAATGAGATTATACCAATAACTTATTACCACTTTGGTAACTCTGAATCATAATACCCCTGAAGGAATAAATTAAATAAATTTTAAAATATCATTAAAATAAGGATATTCATCATATAACATTTCAATTGTATGTATACACACCTCATATAAAAATATATGTGTATAACATGAAGTTTATATCAAATAAGGGAAATAGAGACAAAATTACTTTAACGATTTGGTATCTTTTGATCCATAAACCCCATGAATTAAATATTGTAAAATAGATATGTAAATACCCATAAATTAATCTCTATAAATAATAGAATAAATTCATGGGTCGTATATACCAAATACATGATAATAGTATGTGAATGCGGATTTTGTCTCAAGGAAAATAGACATAAAACCAGAAACCTCTTACCTTAAGTATTGGAATTATGTGTACAAATTTAAAACAAATGGATAATAAATATAAGTTTCATATATATATATAAATATTATTATTTTAACTAATATCATATAATATTTTTATGACATAATATTACCCACTTATTAACAATCCATGTTAATGTTACATTTCAAGTAATATCTACTTTGTTTTCTGTATATATGTTTTTACATGTTATTCATGATTATCATAAATATATCAGAATTAAAAACTTACATATTGTAAATAATTATATAAATATAATATGTATTCATTATATATGTTTTTAATATGATATATAAAATATTGAAACATGAAATTTAATACAATATTCATGGAGACGGTAGGTCGTATGTAAGAATAAACGTTTTTTCTATTTATTTTTCTTTTTATATGAATGAATGTAAATGTAATATATGTATATATATATATATTATAATTAAATTATAATTATTATTTTATATGTATCATATAATTTTACTAGACACATTCTTAATATGTTCCATGTAATGTCTGAACGAATCACATCACACTGAGGTGGAAGTAGTCGACATGACCACAAAAAAAGTTATCGTATTTATCAATATAGAAAGTATTAATGTATGTTTTATATAATAATTAAAAAATATTAAATAAATCATAATTATCAAAAATATCATATAGAAATATAGTTTACGGTATAATTCCAAAACATGAGTGGTGGGAAGGGAAAAATGAAAAACATCATTTTGTGAGGTGGTTGTTCGTCATACACAAGAACAATAATTTTGTTACCCATTAGATAAAAGTGAGTGTAAATATAGGTAGAAACCATAGAATATAAACATCACATTATAGTGAGTTAAATTATATTAATATATAAGTATGCAACAAGAACATTTTAGGGGGTGGAGAGTGAAAATAAGTCCAAGGATCTTGTGGAAGGATGTTGTCTAATCTTTAGGTAACACCATTTAATTTTCTCTAAATACTTACTTGGATGGATTTAATTTTAATGGATGTACTATATGAAAAATTTATGAATTTATTGAGATTATTGTATCATAGTTTTGGTGATCCAAATGGCTTTAATGGTTTAATGATGTAGGAGAGTGAGTGCTTTTTTAATGTGGAGGATGAGTGGTATTCATGTATATTATTTGAAAGGGAATTACACCATATTATCTCATATGAAAATGGGCTCCAATAATGGAAAAAAATGATAAAATACATTATAGGGTCTAAATATGTATAAAATTTATTTTTGATATGTTTCTAGGCAATTTTTTCAATATTTTTATGGTTTAGTCCTTTGAAAATATAATTTTTCTTTTAATTGTTGTAATTAAATTTAATCATATTCAATAATATATTTTCAAAAAATTGAAAATATTAGAAATTATAAATATATATTATTCCAAATATTGAATCCATTTTAAAAAATTTAAATCATATATCTGACAAAAATTAATTGAAATTTAATCCCACAGACTGGATGACAAAGCAGGGTTTTAATGTAAAATTTTTCAAATGTTTGTTATGTTATTTTACCTAATTTCAATGTGAAATTAATTAACATGACATAAATTGGAATACTAGATTAAAAATTGTTATAATTATTATTTGAAAATATATAAAATAAATTTATCCTCTTAAAATATTTAATTTTTTTTGAATTAAATTCTATTAGTTTTATCAATTCATAAAAATAAGAAACTTCATATAATAACCCAATAAAACCAAAAACCATAATTTTTATGTTCATTTATAATAAAATACCTCAATTCATACATATAAAAACATTAAAAGTGTCAAAAATCATATTTACAGAGGGGTTTCCATTCAAAGGTGGTCAAATTACATTTTAAAAAAACACATCATTTTATACACATAATTGTATTTGTTCATTACTTATGCCTATAAAATATATTGAATGAGCATATGAAATATTAATTGAATATATAATATATATATATATTTTTAAAACATTAATAATTAGTTTTTTTTTAATTTATAAAATAGTGATTGTGCATAGAAAAATAGTTTTATTTGAATTTTTATTTCTTATTTTTCAAAAAGTTTATTCATTAAATTATACTAATTTAAATAAAAATTATTAATTTTATATAAATTTATAAATTATATTATTAAAATTTAGATAATATAATTCATGAATTTAATTTCAATGGATAGGTGGTGGATATAATAATTATTTAATAATAATATTAATAGTATATTATATTTCAGTAAAACATAGCCTTGTGTTCAATAAAAGATATGAAAAGGGACTCAGTATTTTGAGTAATACAAGAAAAACATAGTGTTGGATGTACCAATTTTTAATATATGTGTTTTTTGTTAAACAATTGTAGATACCGGTTTTTATTAAGTTGTAGAGCTTTAAAATATTTTAATATATATTTATAGAGTTATGAACGGAGGCATCGTGTGATTATGAGGCCCGATGTGACTGGAATTAATTTTATAAAAATAATAATTATATTTTATATTTATAACACACAGAACCTCAAAGAAAAAATTATATCTCTTACATGGAATCTCAAAATATAAATTATTGACCATGTTTTACTATGGAATGTAGTTTTCAATCTAGACACAAAATAAAATGAATTGATGCATGACGTTCAGACTCTGTGCTTGTCGGTGGTAAATTATGTGGATTAAATAATTATTAAATTTATTAGATAAATTATTTGAAAAAAATGGATAATGATATAAGAATCTCATGATTATGAATTCTCTAGGGTTAGTAGGATAAAACCTAGGATAATTATATAGTTATATCTTCCTACAATATTGACAGATCACGTGGAACAATGATGAAGCTACATAGATATTGATGTAGTTAATGAAATGACTCTTATAAAGTCTTTGAAAGGATTTTTATTCAACTAAGGTTGATCCATAATTGAGGTATAACGTTATATTTTGTGTTTTATGTCATTTGATTAAATTTTTGAGCATATCAATCCTTGTTCTTGGATTTGTGCTTATTATTGGACCAATGCATGTTCTCATATACAGAAATTAACTGTTTTCAATGATCATTAAACCCTGGCATCCGGTTTCATGATCAATTAAAAAATAACACTTTTAATCGATCAATTATTCATTATTATTGTTCTTTTACCATTTTTTATTTGTATTTTTAACTAATTAGAACCTGAGGTCCATGTTCTATAATTGCAAGGCGGTACTGTGTACGATGGGACCCCCATTTTTTGTAGTATTTTCACAACAAAGGATCATATTGCTGATACTAGCATATATCTAGAGTTATTAAAATGTATGATTTAGTGTTTTGGTATTTTGAGATAAAATACTTGAAGGTGGGATTTATGGAGGCATGTCGAATGAATGAAGAAACCCCTATGATTAATGACTGACGTTTTCCAGTGAGTAATGGCTACGATCTCCAATCTATGACCACATCTGTCAGATTCAGACTAATTAAAGGAGGGATCTATGTTTTATCAATAAAATTCAAGCGTAGATCGAAAATATGATATTTATAGTTAATACCCGACTGCACTCTATGATCAATGATAAACACATAGCGTGTAGACCCCAATAACAGGGGCTTAGGTTTTAAAAAATTTATGGATGACACAAAATGTAAACCTTCATCTGTAATTGAATACATTTTATAGTTGAGAAACACTTGAAATAGTTCATAGGGGTTGGAAAATATATATAATTAGATGTAAAACACACCGCCATTTACTCAGGTATACAGACACAGGGTCCAGTACACAAACATGGTGAGTAAGAGATGACCAAGTGTCGGTTATCCTAGACATGCCATGTAGTCCACATAAATAACATGCAGTACTAAATGGGATGGAGTTTAGTTCTGGACATGCACATGGCTTGGTGGTGGATAAGGACCAAACCCCATGTGGGTCTGCTCACATGTTTTTTAACCCTTACCCTATTTTAAGGAAACTTCATGGATGCCTATATCTGTCATTTGAACATGGATTTTGGCTTGTGAGAATCCTATCTTGAATATTTATTCACATCGAATATGATGGATCCCTAGGATATGGATTTGGAGATATTATGTGAAATTATCTATTTATGGCTCTTAATTAGGTGATGTGAAATAATGACAATGATCACCCATGATCACCAAAGAATTTTTTAGAGGTAGCATCATGCAACTATGACAAAACATTCCATTAACGGTGGTAAAAATGACCATTATCATCACCAGAGATTTGCTGACGACTGAAGCCAGATAAAAGTCCCTAGACTTTTAGCAGTTCATTTTTTACTGCTGAGAAAATACCAATAATCAACACATTTAAAAGTTCTAATAATTGATCCCATTATCATTTTTTAGATGAACTAATAAAGGGGTATAATGCAGTGTACTATAACAATACAATACATCACCACAACCCCAAAAACACTACTAAATAATTCAAATCGTGTATTAATAAATAATATAAATGAAATAATGTCTAAAAAATACAAGAATAAATACTATATTATAGACATTTCATACATTGTTTTTTACAATTACATACATATAAATTATTACCATCATTCCAAAACAACATTCTTAAATTTTCATTTTATACGAACCCCATACTGAAAAACATATATGGTATATAAGAAAAAAATTATTATGTTAGTAATAATATAAAGAAATATTTTAATAGAAATTGTTAATTTTAATCTAAAATTTGAATCATATAATGAACATTGTGTATCTGATTGAGTTGCAGTTTATTCGTGAACATCACACCATTTATTGGTTGTCTTGAAGAATTATCTATTTAAAAATAAACTAAATTAGTATGTGATAAAAATTATATGTAAATTAATTGGTTAATAGTAGATATAATGATGAGAAAACAATCTATTCTCATTTTCTTGTTTATGTCAATGTGATGTTCTTTTTAAACTAAAATGATACTTATGTATTGAAAAGATGCACTTGATGTAATAATAGTCACATCATATATCTAAATAATGTGAAGATGATTATTACTTTTCTCTAATGACTTATCGATCACTTTTTAAACTATCTAAACAATATAAATTTATTTTCTCGACATTGAGTACGTTAGATGTCTTCCTTTTATAAAATGACATTTTAAACTTGATACATGCACTTTGACTCATACAAGTCCCATCATGTGTCAGTTTGAAATGATACCAATTTCATGTTTTCATTAATAATTAATTAATTAATGTGAAAAAGTAAAAATAAAATATGATCACATTTTCTTTGTTTTTATTGAGTGATAGTTTTTGAACTAAAATGTAGATTTTAAATTAATAATGTACACATTAAGTCATACCAGAAACATCAGGTGTTATATTGTGGTACACATGATTCCAAAAGGTTGAAAATCACTTATTGATTATTTTACAAATAAAAAATAAATAAAAAAAATGTGTTTGCTCAGTTTTGAGTACGTATGTTGTCCAATTTAATAAAA
Organism: Viscum album; assembly: GCA_963277665.1. Classification (NCBI taxonomy): domain Eukaryota; kingdom Viridiplantae; phylum Streptophyta; class Magnoliopsida; order Santalales; family Viscaceae; genus Viscum; species Viscum album. The sequence goes on from OY728153.1 coordinate 38,814,638, forward strand.
TTAATGTCAATTTTAAATAAAAAGTCTCACTTGGAGTCATATCAGTCATATCATGCATCAAAATAATTTAATTGTAATTATTACACATCTAACATGTATTATGGTTTGTTTTTATAAATTATGAAAACTATATGTCTGTGTGTACTTAATCTTGAGTACATCACATGAATTTTTTTAATAAAATTTCATTTTAAACCTAAAACATGCAGTTTGAGTCATAATGAATAGATAATGTTTCTGTTTGACCTATGAATCAATCCTACAAATTAAAAATGACATATTCATCAATTTCCTAAATTATCATGAAAATAAAATTGTGTTTTCTCAGTTTCCAATTACTCACAATTTTTAACTAAGCAATCAATATTTAACTGATAGTAGACACATTGAGTCATACCAGGAACTTCATGTATTCGATTGAGGTAAGACATATTTATACACATCAAAAAAGACATATGAATCATTTCCATAATTTATATAAATAATATGAATGTCTTTTCTTAGTTTCGAGTAGAACATTTATCCTTTATACAAAAATTGATGAAAATTTTAAATAAAAAGAAGCGCATGGAGTCACATCAGTCACACCATGCATTAGATTTTCACGAGGCTAATTGTTACATGTATGAAATGTATTATAGATAATTTTCCTATTGTATCAAATAAATTTGAATTCATTTACTCAGTTTTGAGTATGTCACTTGTCTCTTTTAGTAATACTTCATTTAAAATAGGACACACGCACATTGACTCAAATAGATCGTATCGTGTGTTGGTTTGACATGAGACTAACTCGTAAATTTCAGAAATTATTTATGAATAAATTTCCTAAATTATCTTAAATTTTGAGTTTTTTTATTGGTTTTTTTAAGTGAAGTTTTTTAGTCTAAATTGTTCATTTTATAATCATTGTGGACACATTGAGTCATACCACGCACATCTTGTATCATATTGAGATGAAGTTAATTAATAATAGTTAAAATGAATTATGGATAGTTTCCTTAAACTATAAAATCAATTTAAATATGTATTATAAGTTTTGATTAGGTCAGTTGTCCTTTTCATTAAAATTGATGTTAATTTGTATGAAAAATACACACATTGAGCCACACAGGTCAGATCTTGGGTTGGATTGAGGTGAGGCTGATTCGTACCCATCAAAAATGACTTATTATTCATTTTTATGATGCATTAAAACAAAAGGAATGTCTTTTACTTGGTATTGAGTGCATCATTTGTCTCTTTTACTAAATTGTCATTTTAAGATGTCAACACACACTTTGGCTAATACCAATCACATCATGTATGAATTTGATGTGAGACCCAAACATACACATAAAAAATGTCTTTTGAATTAATTTCCAACATTATTAATAAAATATGTTCTTGTTTTCTTCGGTTAAAATGAGTGAAATTTTTGAACTAAACTTCCAATTTTAAACTAATAGGAAACACATTGTGTCCAACCATGCACATCATATATCAAATCGAGGTGAGGAGAATTCCTACACATCCAAAATGATGTATATATAGTTTACATATATTATCAAAACACTGTTATAGTGTTTCATAAATTTTGAGTAGGTCCCCATTCCATTTTATTGAAATTCATCTCAATTCTATATAAAAATACACACATGGAGTCAGATCAGTCACACCATACTTTGGATTCAGGTGTGGATAATTCGTACCCACCAAAAATGTATTGTGGATCATTTTTTAATGTATCAAAATAATTTGAATGCATTTAATCAGCTTTTTGTACTTTACTTGTCTTTTTTAATAAAATTTCATTTTAAACTCGAATCAAAAACTTTGAATCATACCAATCACATCATGTATTGTATTTACATGAGGCTAATTAATAAATTTCTTAATAAATCAAGACATTCTGATTGTGTTTTCTCAGTTCTCACTGAGTGCGATTTCTTAAACTAAATTGTCAATTTTAGACAGATAATGTATATTTTAAATCATACTAGGGACATCAGTATCACATTGAGTTTTCGATATTTCATAAATAGAAAAAATGATTTATGGATAATTTTCCTAATGTATTAAAACAATCTGAATTAGTTTTATTAGTTTTGAGTAGGTCAGTTTTCAGTTGTACAAAAATTAATGATAATTTTAAAGAAAAGGTCACACATGGAGTCATACCAGCAAAACTATCCATCATATGGAGGTTATATTGATTCCTAAAAATTAAAAAATTTATTATGGATTTTATTAATAAACTATCAAAAATCTCAATTCATTTTATAAGTTTTTTGGGGTCAGTTATCCTTTTATCTAAAATTGAAGTCAACTTTAAATAAAAATACGCAGTTTGAGTCATATTGGTCTCACTATGGATCCAATTTAGGTACTAATAATTAAAAAATATCTCAAAAGTCTTATGGGTAATTTAAATAAATTATAAAATCAATTTTAATTTTTTACTTGATTTGGAGTACATCACATGTAATTTTGACTAAATCATCATATTAAATTGGAAACTCACTCTTTGAATCAAACCAATCATTTAATATATTGGTTTGAAATGATACTGATTCCTATACTTCAAAAATGTAATATAAATAAATCAAGAAAATTATCTCGAAAACCAAAGAGTGTTTTATCAATATTTAGTGAGTTACATTTTTGGAACAAAAATGCCGATTTTAAACTAATAATTGGAAAATTGAGTCATATCGGGTACATATTGTTTCAGATTGAGTTGCATATAATATCTACATGTAAAAAAATAATTATAAATAATTTCAATAAAAAATAAACAAATGATTATTATTTATCTGTTATGAGTAAGTCAGTTATCCATTTTACTAAAATTGATGTCATTTTGAAATAAATATATGCACTTGTTGTCATAACATTCAAATAGTGAATTGGATTTAGGTACATATTTCTATTAAAATTCTCAAATGACTTATGTATCCTTTTCATGAATTATCAAAGAAATATAAATGTGTTTGATTGGTTTTGAGTATGTCACTTTTTTTTAATAAAATGTAATTTTAAACTGGAAACCCATAGGTTAAACTATAATCATCATATCATATATTTTTATAAATGAAGTCTGATTCTAGAATTTAATAACTTAATTCTGAATCAAATTACCAAATTATATATAAAAGTATACTATGTTTTCATTATTTTTAGTCAGTGGCATAATTTTGAGCTAAAAATTCATTTTTAATAATGGAAATAGACACATTGAATCAAAGCGGTCACACTACGTGTAGAATTGAGCTAAGAATGATTCATACACATCCCCAATTGAATGTAGATCATTTCATTAATGTATAAAAATAATCATAATATCCTTTCTTAGTTTTGAATTTGAAATTTTCCCTTTTTACTAAAATTCATGTCAATTCTAAATAAAATGAAGCACTTTGAGTAATATAGGTCACATTATGTATGATATATATGTATGGTTTATTCAAACACATCCCAAAGACTAAAAAATACAAATTGTTGTTGTATATATGTTTTCATCATCTTTCAATGTCGAACATCCATCATTTCATATTAATATGATGTTCTTAGCTAAACACATTTCCCATTGGTGAATGTAAAGAGAGAATAGGATGATAATGTCTCCATTATATAATGAGAAGACACTATAATGGGAACATGATCTTCCATTAATCCTCTATATTTTAATATTGGGAGAGGTTTTTCAACAAACAATATCAAATCAACAAATAGTGTTGTAAACACCACAATGAAATGAAATGAAAATGTAAAACATGGTATTATTGGAAGAAATAATAATTTTAGCTCTTTTATGGCTAGTTTTAAATAGTTCAAAAAAACGTCATTGAAAATAATGGTGAAAATAAAATATATGTATTAGATAATTATGATAAGTAAATTAAATTAAAATAATAGACACAGTTATGAAAAAGATAATTAAATATGTAGTAGGAATTCAATTTTTTCTGATAGTTTTATGCATTCTTGATACATATCGTTGTTTTTGTTATCTCTTTTTAGTCTCAAAGTCCAATCCTTCATGAACATGAGATGCTTAAGAAAAACCAGACCAACTCAGACATAATAATATAATTTAATAGGTGACAAATTATTATATGACTAATACATTAATGAAATAAATTAATCACAAATAAGAAACAGTACATTAATTATATGGATAATGAATTATTTGTGATATTATTTTTGACCACATGGATATCCTTATTGTAAAGAAAAAATGATGATAAAAAATGAAAATAGATATTTCCATACAATAAATCAAAGAGTGAGGAGGATAAACGGAAAATATGATACATTAGATTGACGATTTGAATCATCTAAGATAATGTAATGATAACCTATTGGGTTCGACAAATATACATTTTTTATAATAAATAAAATAATACCAAAAAAAAAATCATTATCAATGGTAAATTTTATAGACAATTATAATAATGGAAACTCATCATTTTATTGTTTCAAAAAATTCTATTATGCTTTTAGGAAAATTGGTAATTTTATTTATGAAAAGAATTAATTCACTATGGTATTTATTATCCTCTGAATTCATCTAAATGTGAATGTTATAATCAATTTTCATCATCATCAGCACATCTTATGAAAAGTTATCATTAAATTTTTTTGTTAAGAACTCATTCAATATCTCTTGGGGAAATAATCAATTGTTTCATGAAATAATCAAACTAGTAGTCATCTATATGATGAATACTACTCAGATTAGTAATAGAATTAAAAAATATATGGGGGATGAGTCCCGAGAAACAAATTCAAGAAACAATTTTTCGGTAGATAAATTAATGATGATGATCATTTTACTCCATTGTGTTCCCTGAAAGCGTTAATGCCTCCCATTTGTCATAATTACATGGATGGAAATTAGATATTCCTAAGGGTGAAAACAAAAGGAAATGTTAAAGAATGATATGGTTTTATATGAATTAAAATAATCCACACATAGTTTTTATTAGATACATGATGAATGAAATTAAGTTATTTTTATGAACTATTAATTTGTGGGTTATCATTTTAAAGATAAATATATTTATTTAAAATATAATAAATACATTAAAGTATGAAATCAATGAATAAAATATATTTGATAATTTGAATATTTTGGTAAGGACTCGATGGAGTAATGCTATACAGAAAACCTCATTTTTTTCCATGTAGATCCAAAATTATTTTGAGATTCGGATAGGGATGAATATTTGATTAAATATATGCATGAAGAGATTTATCTATATAAGAATAATGTGACATGGGAAATTGTTCCAAAGCTAGAAGACAGAAGTCTTCTTGTAAAGAACTGGAGTTTCATTAGTAAACTCACCAACTATGGTAAAATGGCTCAAAAAAATAATGGTGAGCATGCAATGGGAAATCCTAAATCAATGGAATTTATGTTTATGATAAATTTACTACCATATCCGGATTATAAAAAATTTATTTTTTGACTATTTCAGTGAATTTTTTTAATAGTGTTCAAATAGATGTCAAATCTATATTCCTCAAATGAGTTTTTAAGGGATGTGCATTATACATTGATAAACCGAATGTGTTTATTATGGATGAAAATTAGAGAAATGGTGTTATAGTTGAAGATTTATTTTATTGGATAATGAAATAATTGAGGATGACATATGTCAAGTAGGATCAATACATAATAATGATTTGTATTCATCAAGGTAAATCTTATCACACCATATACACCAAGAAAGATAATGATCAATTAATGTTTGTACACATATTCCTTGATGAAATAATATTTGGGGATTGTAAAAATCTGAATAAATTTATTTTTGGATCATATAAGGTATAATATTTATATTTCTATGATTAGTGAAACATTTTCCTTGGTTTATAGGTGAATAAATGAATGCATAGCACATTAATTTCTCAATCTGAATATAAAAAACAGGTTTCGAAGTGATTTGTAAAGGAATATTTCAATCCAATTACAACACTAACTACTATAAGGTTGAATATTTCAAAATTTGATGAATAAAAATAGGTATATGCCAGGGAATATAAGAGTTCAAAGCCTATTATACCTCACAATAACCTGACCCAAAATTTGGATTAATATATTTCAACATTTATAATACAAATTTTGTTCTAAGGAGTTCCACAATCTATCGTGGAAAATGATAATTCAATATATTTAAAAAATAATTAATTTTGGATTGTTTTTATTATAGGATAGTGAAATTAGACTTTTTAGGATAGACATGTGTTAGATGTGAAGGATTATTGGATAACCAAGGTAAATTAGAGACACATAAAATACTATATTTCGTTCGAGCTTTGGTTTCATTAAACTCTTGATTGGATCCGGCCTTAGAATAGTTTGAGCCTTGATTGTAACCTAGATTCGTGATTGGATTCAATAACATGAAGCGCTTGTAGTAGGTCACTTCTTTGGAAAGAATAAAATATCATGAACATTTTTGTGATTGTAAAGGTTCATAAAATCGTTCATGATACTTTTATCTTCACTTCCAAAAAATTACACATAAAAATAACTTTTATCAGCAAAACGTATATAAGGACTGATAAAATGAATGATTATCAACTCTATTGTTTTAGTGTTGATAAACATGTAGTTTAGTATCACATTTTAGTGATAATAAATATCATTTATTATCACCTCTAAACACACATTGATAAATAATTATAATAGATTTTTTAAAAAAGTTAATACATTTTTAAAAAGTAAAATTATTATATATAATTATAATACTTATAATAATAGTTTTTTATAAAATAATAATTCTGTAATAGTTTGAAGAGATAATTAATTCTATATAATTCTATAAATATTTATTTTAAAATAATATATATATCATTATATATATTTAATATATATATATATAAATATAGTGAATACATCTATTTTTTAAATAAATTTATTATAAATTTTTATTTATTTATTTATAATAATATAAATAATTTTTAAAAAATATTATTTATCTATTTATAATAATAAATGTACAAAAAATTGTAAATATACAATTATAAATATTTCATTTTATAAAAATAATTTTTAAAATGTATTTTTATAATTATTAATGAATATTTAGTCTTAAGTGAATGCATGTCATAAATAAGTAAAATTGATTTATTATAAACGAGTAAAATATAAAAAATTTTGATATGTTTGATAAATATAAATCCTAAAAAAATTTATATATTGATATAAATATGAACACATTTTGAAAATATTAAAAATTTTAAAAAATTAAACAAATATAAATAAATATAAATTTATTAATTTCCACATAAAATATTTGTGTGTGTATGTATATAAAAATTCATTAATTACGAATATGTGAAATCAATATAATATTTCTAATCTACTTTAAATTTAGAAATCAAACTACATATAATTATGTCAAATACTTGATATAAATAATCATTATATTTAATTCATAAAAATATTATATTATAACCAATTATTCACTAAATATAATACAATTTCATTGAATGAATACATTATATTTCATATTATATATATCATATTTATATTTAGTCATATATATAATTATATTAAATATATATATTATTATTAACATTATCAATATTTATTTAATTAATATAATTTTAAATATTTTTCCCGATTTAAATTTTTTTTTTAATTTTTTTTTTAATTTTTATTTTAAATATATATATATATATATATATATAATATATAATATATATATCATATAATAAAATTATTATTTTTTATTAATAAATATTTTATTAATAATGGAATATTATTTTCAAAAATGCTTTTTTATTTTTTTATTTATATACATCATTTTCTTTTTACTTTTATCAATCCTAAAAAATCATTTATAAAGGATTTCATTATGGGAGCTACAAATATAGAAATGATAAATGGTGTCATCAATCAGTGATAGATATAAAGCACTGATAAAGAATACCTTTTATCAGCATTGAAAAATACCCAAAAAAAGGAATCCTTTTATCATTAATACGAAAATGGGCTGATAAAGGTTTCATTTTATCATCATTTAATAAAAAGTGCAAATAAAAGGTATCATTTATCAGTGCTCTTTTCTAGAATTGATAAAGGCTAGCTCTATTAATCGTTTGTTTTGTAGTAGTGTTCACGATGGGGAATGGGTCCTTGCTGAATCAGAGTAGAACCATTCATCCGGTCTTGGCATGGGACCTTGAAATTATAAGTGGCACCCTCTAGCAGGGCAGGGCATGATTCCCCGATGAATTAGAGTATAACCCTTTGACTGGGTTAGGCATGTGTCCACAACCATTCGAGTCGCACACTCTAACGGGGAGGGGCATGTGTCCTCAAAATTTTGTGTGGAACCCTCCGGCGATATCCAGGCATGGTTTATTGATAAATAGAGTGGAACCACCTTTTCGCACTAGGTCACAAGACTTCTACTTCGAGTTTTTTGTCCCTTTACAATGTGGTATTGTGACAAGGTTTGGTTAGACATGGATGGTTACTTCTAGATAGGTGCATGGGATGATGGGCATCAATGGTGGACTTTTGGAATCATTGGATACTCATCTTATTGGGATTAGCTGTGATTTGGAGATCCCCTCACATTTGGGATTCTTTTGATAGATTATATATTTATATATATTCTTATATATCAACACCTTATATTTGGTTAATCTCTTTCCAGTAGAGGCAATGATGCACGAGTTATGCCACAAACCATTCATATTTAGGTTATTATTTTTGGATGATTCTAATCTAAAAATATAGGTGTTGAAGGATCAATGGTTAGTCCATCTACTCAACATGTTTATCCTGTTGTGTTTGGATGATATTACTTTCAATTCTGATTTGGCTTTATCTATTCTTATTACTGTATCTTTTATCTATTTTCTTTCTAACACTACTATATCTATTAATTGTAACTCATCAGCTTTTGTGGTTTCTTAATAGGTATGTATACAGTCACCCATACATGGGATATTACCACACATGGAGTGACTAATGAAGATGATGGATTATTCTACCATGAATGCAAATGATCATAGTGATACTAGTTTCAAGGACCATGTACTATGTTTGTAGATTGGGATATAGGTGTTGGGATCTATCAGCTAACTACTTTTTTAGTTTTTTAGGGTGGGGTCTATTTCTTATGGGGTGTGAATTTTTTCCATTTCTTTTTAGTTTCCACTACCTTAATTTTGTACTTTCTAGAGTACCATCAATAATTGTTTTACTTTATAGAAGTGGTCCATCTTTTACTTTTTCCATCTAAACTTTTCTATTAATATGGAAGTTTGTGTGAAAATAGGTACCTATAAAAAATCCACCCCATGTTAGGTTTTTCTTGAGCACAGGTCACCAACCCCTGACCTATATATGTGAGCTTGGAGTAGTTGCGGCTCATTCCTTGGCTTGGGTTGGGTCATGAAATATTTCTACTAGAGGATGTTTGATCATTGGGATGTTGTTCCAACACATCCAGTTATATGTATTTTTGTGGTTTTTAGGGAAATAATGTCAAACTGTCTCTAGTGAGGATATCATGCTAGTAAGTCAAATGTTTGTGTGTCAGCTGACGTTTTCTTTCACAAGGAATCTGACTACCTATTGTTTGACTCGACATGCTGAGGCATTTTTTACAAATATCAGAGGTACATGCATCATATTTGGTTGATTCTTTTACTATCCTTCTTAGTTCATATCCATATTGTTTTTTTGTTATATATTTATATATATTTGCTTCTCTGAACATGATACATCCTCATAAATCATAGGATGCCACTGTGACATAGGCCAATAAGGATACATTTTCTAGATTGTGATGACGATCCAATGAGGGATGAGACCTGAAATCGGGTTTCATCCCATAATTCCCTTCCTCCATCTGGGTAGGTAGTAGTACCTCATCCAATCTAGAAAAAAATAATTATAACATAGTATGATGAAGATGTGTTTGTGCTTGACATGTTCCATAGGTTCCAATGCCATAAGATGATGAGGTTCCATAGAGAGAAAGATCCTCAGGAATTGGGGGATTGGATATAGTATATGGTGTGTGTCCTTAGTCTTTTTGGACCATGATGGAATATGTTGCTGAATAGGTATCTATACTTTTCCATGAAGCAGTTGGGAAATGGTGGACCCTTGTTCCATAGATGCATGATTTGTCTGTACTCTCATGGATTGAATTCCAACAGTTATTCTGTGAGTAGTACTACCTCTCTTTCTTGTGCTCAGTTTGGATTCAGAATCATTTGGAGGTACATAACATATGGATGATGGTGTATGAGTACTCAATGAGGTTCAAAATCCATACACAGTATTATGTTAACATGATTCCAGATTTCATCATCTGAGAACAAAACTTTGAGCTGGGACTCTATAGAGATATCTGACCCATTATGGAACCCTTGGGTATCCCCACCTATATTGGGGTGTTGCAGAGAGAAGTAGTGATTGAGTTATTTCTTCTCTAGGGACACCCGATAGTAGGATTTGGAAGTATGCACCATAGAGGTGAGTCATATTGAGTATCTAGTAGATAATAGATGTATTCTTGTTGACACATGAGATCATACCATGATCTGATTTGAGCACATGGACGGAGGAAATGATAGGGACTAAGGTATCCCTAAGAGGGAAGGTGATTCACTTGTGATGGGAAAGGTTTCTGGGTGTGAGACTTCATTTCATTTTGAACTAATTTAAATAGGAAGAGAGCTGAAGTAATGTCATGGATGAGGTAGTGAAATGATCATGGATCTCCTAGGTAAGGAAATGGTTGTCCCTTGGGAAAAAAGGATGGAAGATGAGTATGATAATCTATGGTGGATGTATTCTGCATTGACATACTTCCACCATCACCACCATGAGACAAACATCATGCTCAGGGTTTTGGCCACCAGGGCTGTGGACAATGGCTGTTTTTGGAAGTTTATGATCCTACAATGCAAGTTATTAAAATAGGTATGATATTTAGGTTTTATACTCTTTCTACAGTTTTATTACATAATGTTTCTGTCCATTCCTTTATATTTATAATCCTTGTATGAGATATAGAGTTCATAGTTGAGGTTCTAACCCATATACTTTATCTTGATATTCCTACATGAAATGATTATTTTCTATCATTCATATTCTAGAAATTAGAGATATCACATAGTGGAGATAGGATCACATGGGGCCTTTTGGCAATAAAGATGGAACCCCATAATGTCATATTGGGTATGGATTGACTATTCATAGTTCTAAATTAGATAAAATTTTATTGGTGAAATGTTAGATTCCTCTGCACTAGTGGGATGATAATATCCTTTTATGGAGGGAGAGATATCATTTTGGGGTAGTAGGTTCTACGAGAAGAGAGCTACAACCTATCACCCAACAGTTAGCATGAAAACCCTTGGCTCAACTGGTTCTTTCAGCTTATATGTTCCTTACGTTATAAAAAATTATATGGAAATTTTCCATGATGACGTTTTTGGTCTACCTAAATTGGATAGAGAGGTAACTTTTCATTGTCTTGAATCTTGAAATCACTTCTATATATTTTGAGGCATATATAATATCCACTACTATGATTTCGGAGTTGTAGTTGAAGTTAATGGAACATTGAGAGAAATATTTCATCAGACCTATTGTGTCCCTCTTGGGTATCACTAGTGTTGTTCATGAAAAAGGTGAAATGGTGATCACATATTTTCATGGATTATCATCACCTAAACATGGCTATAATAAAGAAAATATAGGCCTTATATTAGGATTGATGACCTCCTTTAGAATTTTTGAGTTGCAAGATGGTTCTCGAAGAATGATCTTTGGTCCAACTGCAACAAGATGAGGGTTCTTGAGGTTGATATTCCAATGATTGAAAATTATTTCGCAACATATTCTATGAGTTCCAACTGAGGCCCTTTGGTGTGAATAATTCCCCCACCATGTATATGGAATTGATGAATCATTTCTTCTAGTTATACTTGGGTTATGTTTTTTATTATCTTCAACAATGACATGCTTATCTACTCTACAATAGAGGATAATAATGCATAGAACATGAGGGTGGTCATATTCATTTTTCAAGAGAACCATCTTTAATGAAAACTCTTAAAGTTCCAATTTTGGATTCACGAGTTTCACATTATGGGGCATGTGAATTTTGAGCATGTTTTACCCATGCATCAAAAATTGATCAAAGTATATATTTCTTGGGAGCCCCCAAAGAGCATGATAATAGTGAGGATATTTCTATGCTTTTTGGTATACTATATGCGGTTGATGTTGCATTTATCTTGAATCATAGCCTCTATGAAAACGATGACATGGAATGGGAATAAATTTACTTGGTATGAGTAATGCCAGATTTCCATTGAGGTGTTGAAGATGATGCTGATTAGTGCTCCAGTATTGAGACTACTAGAGAAGGGAATGGAGTTTGTACTTTATTTTGATCTCTCAAGAGATTTATTTGACTGATCATTAATACATCAGTTGTAAGTTATCACATGCAGATTGAAGTGTTTGATACAATAAAATAAGAGGTAATTATGCATCACCTAGAGCTCGTAATGGTTGTCGTATCCCTGAGGATTTGGAGGCACTACCTTTTAGTGGTGTGCTTTGGGGTTATCTCAAACCACTACAATCATGGGTACAAAGTCATGAAATGTGAATTGAATCTAAGTTATTGATATTGGTTGGAATTATTATTAGACAATGAATTATAAATTGTCTATTATCTTTGATTGAGTAATTTTGTACCAGATGACCTTAGAAGGAATTCCCTGACATTCTTTTTGTAGCAGGATTCAGAAAAGATTTCCTCCTTGCAGTTGAACCCAGAGGAGCAGGTGGGTACAACTTCTCGGTAGTCTATGGTGCATACTCCTTCACTCCTTGATCATGAAATAGTGTCCCAGATTATAGATATTGAATATGGGGTCTATAATGATTAGATTTCCACATGAGACTTTCTACTAGGATATTCTAATGGAGGGATCATATCATCTTTTTCCAGGGGAGGACAATGGTTAAATTCTTTTTGCATGAGGATGTGATGTGAAAGTTATACACTTCACTTATAACTCTAAATAACTTCATTTTAAAGATGAATAGAGACATTTAGTGGTAGTTTTAGTGTCTCATCATAAGTTGAATCATAGGCAAGATTGTCTCTTTATACCTCACCTACCGAAAGGTAAAGGATGAGCACTATGTTCTGGAACGTTTATTACAACCCCTTGAGATCCTGGAGTGAAAATGAGACTGAATATCCATTGAGTTTTTGACAAGGAATCCATGAACAATAAAGGTCCATGACACCATATCATTGATAGTGGACCTACTAATGAAGTCAGTGCACTTACATTCAATTGGTAAGTAGAGTTTGGTAGAGATTTTAGGTCAGTTATATGTATAGTAGATTGTTCTCTATCATGGGGTTCCATTGATGATTTTACCCAACAGTATTCATAGTTTACATCATGATTGTGGAGAGTCCTGGAAGATGAATTCAAGTATGACATGAGTATGTGTACCGCCTTTCACCCCCAAACTGATGACTATACCGAGTGGACTATTAATGTTAGAGAATATTATAAGAGCTTGAGTTTTAGACTTCGTTCAGATTAAGGATGATAACGTTCCCTTGATATAATTTTCATTCAATAATATCTACCTCTCTACCATTAGCATGAATCCATTTGAGGCTCCATATAAGAGACCCTATAGGTCACCATTGTGCATGTTTGATGTCAATGATAAATCTCTCATGGGCCCATATATGATCCATGTGATAATCTAGACAGTCCAGTTCATCCATGAAATTATGAGGATGGCCCAGATTATACCTAAATCTATCATAGATTGTAATCGTAGGCCCTTTTATTTTGATTAGTGAGATCAAATTTTCCCAATAGACACCCCACAATGAGGATTTTAGACTTTTTTCTAGGGTGGAAATCTATCATCGGGTTTATCGTTTCATTTAAAATCATACATTGGGTTGGTACGGTTTCATACAACATCACCATACCCCCATAGCTGGAGCGGGTTCACCGTGTCTTATTTGTGTTACATCAATGGAGATACATCCATGACGATATTCACATCATCAAATGGGTAGAGAAAAAAGTCAAGGATGAATCTGCCATTACCGAGAACCCAGTGCTGATTTAGGATCAATTGTAGAGGATCGTATATGTATGTATAAAATCCACTTGGTTTTTGTTTTGTGGAAGCATGACAACGTACAAGAATGTTCCTTAGAGTGGGAGAGCCAAGTGCTGGTTTAGCATCATGATTTGTTTGTCTTGTTTTTTAATTTCAAGGATGAAATTCACGAAGTAGGTAATGTTGTGGATTCATTTTTTCATTGTAATTATTTTAAAATATTTATATAAATATATTTATTGAGCAAACAACTTATATGTATTGTGATTCTGAGGCCCCGTGGTCCAATAAATTATTTTATAAATATATTAAATATTTTTAATATTGTGTGTGCACAATACCTCAAATACAATGAGATAAATCTTCATTGGAAGATTTTATAAAAAAATCTAAGACCATGTATGAGTCAAAAATGTGTTTTTTACCCTAGGTGTGACATAAAATGAGTTGGAGTAGAGTTTTCAGACTCATCACTTGTTGGCCGTACATTAATTGGATTAATTAATTATTAAATTTACTAATTAACTCATTTCAGTTCAATATATAGTTTTATTGATATATTTATAGACTATATTAATTAGTATTGGACACATAATCCCCATTAAAATTCTACAGCACTATATTATTCACTAAGTTTTAGATCATGTCAGATGAGGACGAAGAAACAGATCAGAGTAGAGTGAGCTACAACGAACAAAAAAACTCCTCCCAAATAATTTGTGGGTGTGTTTTTCATCAACTATTGATCGATAATTTATTTAGGGATCATCATATTTATTCTCTTGAATTTAATTTATGAGTATATCCATCCTTTTTCTTAGATTTGATCCTTTTGTTTGACAAATTCATGAACCTATATACAAAATTTAATTTGTTTTAAATTTTTTCTAACCCCAACATTCACATTCTTGATTAATTGGGAATGATTTATTAGAATAGATCATTTTCCCTTGTTTATATCCCTTTACACTTCCATTTTTCACATTCTTAATGGATTGGACCCCTGGGTCCCAATTTGAAAAATTTTAGTTGGTATCAAGCCCTATTGGACACTAGTATTATTAGAGGTTTCACGAACAATGAGTGCATCGACAAGCCAATCATAGATCTGGAGTTATTGCAAGGAAAAAGTAATTTTTTTGAGATCAAATATTTGAAGGTGCGATATATGGATGCATATAGAATGAACGAAAAAACCACCACAGAAAACCGAGGCCATTTTCTGACGAGCGACTGCTAGGATCTATAATCTAGGACCAAATCCTAGAGTTTTGGAACAATTGAAGCCTGTATTGTAACACAACAATATTTTGATAATAAATTTAACATTAAAATAATCAATCCCTGAGCCTCTTTATAAAACAATTTTCATATAACCAATCTAGTAAATATAATTTTTCCACCTCTAGGATTTGAATATTGACATACTGACAAACACAATTTTGTTCAATACGATTTTTGGGGTCTCATAAGAAAAAATTAATTTCTAGTGAATAATGACATAATGTTATGAATATTAATAAAAATTTAAATAATAACCTTATTGATACTAAATAATATTATTATTCTATAAAATTAATCATAAATGATAATGATATCTTGATTAATTTTTCAAGGGGATGTAATACGAAATATAGTTTGAATTTTTTTTTAATCAAGTATTATTTTATTTAAAGAATAAATTAATAAAATTTAGAAAATTGTTTTAAAAAATTGAAATTCATTTTTTAATTCAACACATAGAAAAATGGTTAGGGTTAATTTTTAGTATTTTTTGAAATACTCAAATTATTGTTGATTAGAAAAATACCCTAATTTACCATATATACACATTGTCAGTATAATTGAATATTCCTATTATAATGGTTGATGTTATAACACTTAGTTCAAAATCACATAATCATATTAATATTGAAGTTCACAAGAATTAATACTATAGGTTTTCTTTTGAATAATAATATATCAAATAGTAAAATAATGGTAAAACACCCCTCCCCTTTATTATAACCCCCCCCCACCCCACCGCTCACTCCCACTTCATATCATTCCTCTAATCCTTAAATCTCGTATATAGTCTTCCCAAATAAACATCCCTAGACACTACCCATGTCCAAATGATCTTGATCTTTCCAAAAGACCAAAAGCCATTCCCTTAAGATGGTTCTCAATGAGGTTATTTAAAAATGTAAAACATCTTTCTTTTTCATCTAGTTTCATATCAGTTTATCATCTTTTCTTATTCTCTCCTAATATACACTTTCCAATGGATCCTTATAACTTAAATATCATTTATATACTATAATTATACCATGTAAATGCAATAACCATTATCAATATTAGTACTCTTTCTCTCTTTTATAAATGAAATCATTATTTATGAGGTTTCAATTTACATCCGTTGTGGATGAAAAATATTTTTTCATCCATTAATCCATAATTGCATATCCTGAAACCGTTTTTTGGTTAAACCAGACTAAAATACATGTGTTATTAACTAATTAATAATCATGGTCTAGTATATGTATATAATATTAAATCATAGGACCAAACTAGTACTTAATAATCGAAATAACGTTAAAATATTCTAAGTGATTGCCAGTAATATTTCATCTATTAATTCAACTTCTTTCCATGTCACCAAACGATATAAATGAACCATAACACCAATTTATTTTTATAAATTATATTTAAATTCAATTATGGATATTCATTTCCCTTCAACATGAGATCTATTACATAAAAAAAGTGAAACAATTATGATAATCAAGAAAACAAACACTACAGAATGACAAAATTCAATAGTATAACTTTTCAATAAGTAATTAAATAAAATAAAAATATTATAATAGACTAAATATATGTATAATAGGATCATAATTATGTTATTAATTATTATAATCTCATATACCAGGAACATATGGTCAAGAGCAGAACATTCGGACTTAAGGTAAGGGGTTTCCACCTGATCCTCCATTTTCATTCAGGTTACTTTTATTATCTATTTACCACTATTAAATTAAAAGTAATTAATATTTAATCCTGAAAATATATATTTTAATGTTCTATATATATTTTCCATCTAGAATCACACATTTATTTATGGGAATTTATATGTTTTAAAAGGATAATTAAAATCTTTTTTTAGTTAAACAATCTCAATTTAAGGGAATTTGTCAAATTAGTACATATTTTAAATGAAAGTCAATAAATATGTTTTTAGAGACCATTATATTTATAAAATTAGTCATTTTATTACAAAAATTCTATAATACTTCACTTCTTATTTAATATAAATATTTTCCAAAAGAACAAATATTTTCAAAGTAAAAGAGTATTTATCTCAAGAATTACATGATGATTTAAAACGAGTATCTTCATATATATCAATAATTTTCTTTATTATTATGTATTATTGGTAATAATATTTTATTATATCATCTATCATATTTTATTTAATGTCTTATAATTAGTTTGGTTGCGGAAATTCTATCCAAAAACCATTCACAAATTTACTCTGAATGGTTAGTGTTTATACGTAACGTTCATGGAAGGTTATTTACAAGTTATATATTTATTTAAATATTAATTTATATGTTGTTTATGTTTATCCCCATTCATATTAATAATTTATTGGAGTAAGATAGTGTTTTTGGGGGATCACAATAGCCTCTCAGTGCATCGATATGTCTGATGTGAAAAACAAAAGTCTTGGCACACGGCCTTGACAAAATGATTATTTATTGTATTGGAACAATGAATGGATGGTATGGTTATGATATCACACATTATTGATTCCCTAAATTTGAAAATAGTATGTATGTTTCATGTAGTTATTCAACTATTAGAATAACCAAGATTATGTTTTACTATAGAATTATTTATTCAGCTCTTATTCCTACTATAATGTGTTAATATTTATTATTAAATACATGTGTTTTTAGTTATGAAACATACGTAATGTTTTTGTTTATGATATCTTCCATTTTATATCATACCCTTACTAATAATTTGATAACACACCTTTCATTTTTTTTTCATTTTTTCTGGTCATGAATATTTTTATTATGAATGACATGATGAAATCACATAGGAGTTATGGACGTTGACAAGGAATTTCAATATGGTTTTTTTCATAAAGTTGTAATGATTAACATATATATTCATCTTAATTGAAATGGTACTAAACTACTTAGTCCTTTAGGATAAAAAATCATTATTCATACTCCAATGTCATAAAATAAGGCACCTGCTTTGGGAAAATTGGGTCGGTTCCTTACTGTTGGCATCAGTGAAAGATTAGTAGAAAAAATATAAACTAGATTTAGAGAATGTAGATTAGTGTAAAACCCCCTGCAGATAGTCTGCAATGATAAAATAGTCAACAATATCCTATTATTTTTTATAATTAACATATTAAGTTGAAATTTCAATAAAATACATCCCAATTTGGATAATATAGGTGGACGTGGTTCTGGATCAATTGTACCTACAAGTGAAAAATCATCTATGGAATTTCAAGATTGGCCCAGGTTATCCTGGTATGTGAAAAAAATCCTTACTATCCTTCTGGTTTGACACACATGGGGGATATGCTTAGTATAATTCACTTTTTCTATACAATCCATTTTGAATAATTTTTATATAAATTTTCCTTTGATGAAACCATGTTTATTATAATGACATTATTAATTCATGATAATTAATTATATAAATTGAGATTATAAATAATGATTGATAACCAAATATAGTGTTTTGTATTATTTAAAAATGGAACCAAGTGGAATTAATAGAAACCACATGAATATACTTGTCCATTGTATGAATTTCCCTCCAATTTTAAATAATAATGTTGGATATAGAGCTATAATTATTTCTGAGGAACATAGAACAATACTGGGGAAAATGACCCATGTTATGAACAATAAAAAAGAAAAATGGATAATCATAATCCAAAATGTAGAGGAAGTATTTTGGATCACTTTATGGGACACCAACCTCCATCATTTAATGGTACTACAAACCAATTTGTAACTGAAAAATGGATATGTTCCATAGAGATGAAATTCTTCATGATGGGATGTAACAAAAAATATAAGGCGATCTTGAATGTTTATCTTCTATCAAGAAATACATATCATTAGTGGTAATTAATCCAAAAATATATAGAGGAGATAGAAATAGATGATATGGTGGGATTCTAAGGATATATTCTGACAAAAATATATTCCCCGAGAACAATGAATGGAAATATAGAAAAATTCTTTAATCTAAGCTAGAAGGAGGAAGAAAATATTAAAAATTATGTGGATAACTTTAAAAGGATATAAGGACATGTCATGGACTAGATATGTAATCCATTTAGTATGATTGATAGATTCTGTTATGGATTTAGACAATTTATTTGAAGGAAACTAGTCTCCCAAATTTTCTCATCATATAAAGATATAGTATCAATTGTTATCAAGATAGAAAATAAATTTTCTATGTCTTATGAATTTTAAGGAAATCAAAAGAAGAAGAGGGAACCTACAGACTCTGGAAGAGGAAATAAATAAATTGGTATGAAGGATTGAGTTGAACTTCTATCCTAAAGTAATTGTGGAATGAATCAACATGGAACATTCATGAAGAGAATAAGAGTCCATCACAATTACTAAGAAAAACGACACCTATATAAAGATTATAAGGGGAAGAAAGAAGATACCAATGTTCAAGGATACAATTGTATTGATATGGGACATTATTCATATTAATTTTATATGTATTAGAGAAACTCTCACCAAATATGTACAAAGGACCAAGTAAAAGCTTATTCAGACACAACTATTGAGGTTGAAGTTATTAATGATGTGGTGGAAAGTACATTAAATGTTTCCTAAAACATTGAAAATGATTTATTTGATTTTTTATCCCCAAATTATTTCATATTATCCTAGATTTCCCAAAAAATATATATTTTCAATTTGATTCAATAATGTATTTTTCAGTAAAAACTCCTAAGAGATGTATCATTGCAATAAATATGTGTCAGGAAGTCCAAATTATGGAATATAAACGTGATTTATCTAGAGACATTATTATCATACCCATGATCATATCTGATTTAATTTTCAGTAATGGATTTAATTTCAAACCATGATGTGAAAAATTAATGCAAGAAGAAGGATGATATGATTTTTGAGGATGCTATGGAATCCATTATCATGAGGTTAGAAACAACACCATATAAAACTAATCTATATGAACCCCATGTATCTGTATTGTATAAAATTATTAGGGAGGAAGGGAATGGAATAAATATGGATGAGGAAATGAATTTTAAAATAGAGGTTGTTCCTATTTTGTAAAAATATATTGATTTCATTCAAGAGGACATACTAATAAATCTTCCAGAGCGGTAGATTGTGTTTTTCATTTATTTAATTCCTAGTTTGTTGCCTATATAAAATTCCTAATATAGCATGGCCATTGTGGAATTAGTGGAACTAATTATTCAACTAGAAGAATTGATTGTCAAATTATTTATTCTTCCTATTATTTCTCTATGGGGATCCCTTATTATATTCGTTATGTATAATTATGGATCTATGAAGTTGCATATTGAAAACAGAGAGATGAATGCTATAACAATAAAGAACAAATATCACATACCTCTCATTGATGATTTAATTTATCAACTTAATTGATATTAATATTTAATTAAAGAATTATCTTTGAATTGGTTATCATTTATTGTGTGTGAGGAGAAATATATTCCAAAGAGAGAATTTTGAACCAGGTATCACCATAATGAGTTTACAGTTTTTTATTTTGGACTGACTAATAAAACCTTTTTTTCATGGATATAATGGGCAATTTTTTCATGGAATATCTTGGTGAAATTATAATGGTATTAATTAAGGATATCCTAGTATACTCCAAAATATATGAGGATCGTGAAAATCACATGCACACTATTATGATGACTCTTAGAAGAAATGAATTATATGGTAATTTTAGCAAGACTGAATTTTGGATTCAATCAGATTCCATTCATAGCGATGTTATCTATAAGTATGGAATATTTTATTATCCTAGTAATACAAAGGCCATGAAATAATGACCTACTCAAATGATCATAACTGAGATACATAGTTTTATTGGTTTATCATGTTATTATCATCCTTTCGTTAATATATTCGCCCATTTAGCCAACACATCTTCTAATCATACATGTAAATGGGTTACATTTTTATGGATATAAGAATTTGAGGACGGTTTCAATGAACTAAAGAGAACATTAGTGAATTCCACAATCCAAACACTACCATCAGGATATGATGGGTTTGTGATCTATAGTGTTGTATAACATAAATTAATTGGTTGTGACCTTATGCAGAATGATAGAGTAATTCCCTATGCATGAATTAGGTTAAAAATTCATGAATAAAACTATCATACTCATGATCATGAGTTAGAAACTATAATCATTTATATGAAGATACGGAGGCACTATCTATATGGAGAGAGATGTGTTATATATATAGATCAAACGATACTTATTTATATATTCTCATAGAAATAAATCAATATGTAAAAAAGGAAATGGCTAAAACAACTCAACGATTATGATTGTAACATACAGTACCACCCAAGAAAGGAAAATAAGTTTGTTGATGCATTTAGTTGTAATGATCATGGTGTTCTCAAAAAAAATTGTGGATTGGCAAGGATCCTTTATAAATGGATATAGTGAGGATGGATATGGTAATTATCAAAGAGGTTGAAACATAGTTTCTTTTACATTTGGTTTCCCAACAATCATTAATAGAATGGAGTAAAATCTCTCAGACTAATAATGAGAACCTATTATAGAAAATTAATTCTATGAAAGAGTGAAAGTTGTTTGACTTCATATATGAAGATGGAATTCGGAAATTTGGGAAGAGGATATGGGGTCCCTCTATACCCGAGAAAAAAAGACAGTTTCTTGGAAGATTTATATAGTTTAAATTTCTCTATTCATCCTGGTAGCACTAAAATTTATAGATATTTTGATGGACAATATCTATAGGTAAAACATCAAGAAGGAAATTACTTATTATATAAAAATATGATTTTTCTATCAATAAGTGAATTCCAAATGACAACATCCATGGGTTTTCATGCAACCTCTAACAATTCCTACCTGGAAATGGGAAGAAATTACCTTGTATTTTGTCACTACATTACCCAAAACTCCAAGAATGAATAATTCAATATGGGTAATTGTGGAAAAACATAAACAAATTTCACATTCCTCACAATAAAGTAATATTTCACACTACATCACCTATAATGAATATATATCAATTAATTTATGATAATTCATGGAGCACATCTCTTAATTGTTTCTGATCATGATCCAAAATTAACATAAATTTTATGGAAATGTCTGCTAAAATATTTGGATAGTAAGCTTCAATTGGATAATTATTATCACCATCAAACGTACCGCAAATTAGGAAGGATGATCCAAACCATATAGAAAATATTGATATCATCGTCACGAAACATTTATGGAATGATGGATCAACAGTTAACTTTGGTGGATCTTTCGTACAATAATAGATTACATTCATGTATTCAAATGGAATCATATAATGCATTGAATGAAAATAGATGTCTTTTACTAACAAGTTGAGATGATGTTGGAAAAAGGAAGCTTGTGGTTCTAGAGATTGTGGCGGAAACAACATCGAATGTAATAACTATTCAGGTCCACATCAAAGAAGCTAAATACAGACAAAAAATCAATGATGATAATCGATGGAAGGATTTAGAATTTCAAGTGGCAGACCATTTTTTTCTTAAAAGTATCTCCATAGAAGGGTGTTTGAAAATTTGGGAATAAGGGGAAACTGATCCCTAGGTACATATACCCTTTTGATATTATAGAGATAACTGGAAATGATTCATATTGTTTGGCTATGACACCAAGATTTTCTAATATACACATTATGTTCCATGTCACATTGTAGAGAAACCATATAGTAGACCAAAAACATTCCCCCACTTCTAATGGTATATAATTGAAACTTGACTTATATTACTATGAAAGGCCTATATGGATTTTGGCCACTAAAGAACATGTTTTGAAGAATCACATGACTCATCTGGTTTAGATAATTTGGAAGAATTATAAATTGAAGTGGTGACATGGTAGCATGATGAGCATATGATGAACTATACAGAACTTTTTGTGAGGTATCATTGATTTAATTACAAGAATTATTTTTTTAATGAGAGGAATATGTAAAACCACATGATTTTGAAAATAAATATCATATTGAATTCATGAAGAACCGAGTCTCTTCAAAACACAACTTTCATATTACATAGCTAGTAAACATAATTTTTTGACCAATGTGACTTGAATTTCGGAAAACTAACAGACACGGTTGCATGCAGAATGAATTATAGTGTCTGATAAGAGAAACTTATTTTTGTAGAGAATAGAAACATACCCTTATGAATAGTAATATAACCCTTATGAATAGTAAATCATATTATTATATTATTTTATTTTTCATATAAGGTAATGAAATTTTGATTAATTTTTCAAGGGGATATAAAATAAATTATTGTTTTAAAATTATTATATCTCAATTTAATTATTATATTATTTAAAAATTAAAATAATAATATTTGTAAAATTATTTTCATAAATTTAATTTTCTTCTCAAGTTATCCACATTGAAAAATTGATAGGGTAAATTTTTGGGGTTTTCAAAATACTCTAATTTTTAATGAATAGTATGATGTGGTAATTTACTGTAGATATACATTATCAATTAACTTCACTACTCCTAGTGCAAAGGATAATGTAAGAACATGTGGTTAAAACTCACATGCACATATTTATATTCTGGGTCCAAATAATTAATACCATATGTGTCTTTGGGAAATTAATAAAATAATGATTAAAATAATGGGAAACCCTTCCTCTCCCCCACTATAACCCCCCCCCCCCCCTCACTCCCTCTCCACTTAATTCCAATAATACATGTATATCCTAAATTTTATACCAAAATAAATATCACTAGTTACTCTCCACATCTATGAACTCTTGGACATTCCAAAAATACAAAACCCCTTCCCTTAAAGAGGTTCTCAAGGATGTTATTTCAATAGGTAATGCATCTTTATTTTTCATTTATTTTCATTTCAATATATATTCTCTTATTATTCTCTACAAACCTTATTTTTCTAGTTTATCCTTATAGTTATAGTATCATCTATATAATATAATTATACTATTTTAATGTAATAACCAATATCAATATTTTTAATCTCTCTCTCTCTCTTTATTAAATGAAATTATCAGCCGTGAGGTTCCAATTTACAACCTTCGTAAACGATGATGATTAGTTCTTCATATTCATCTTCATTACTATTCATGAAACATTTTTTTGGTTGAACCCAAAAATAATATAGGTATTATAACCTACATTATATTCAGGATCTAGTATATTTATATAATATCAAATCATATGACCAAAAAAAGTACTAAAATAATCTATGTGATTGTCATTAATATTTCATCAAATAATTTAACCTCAATACTTGTAACCAAATGATATAAATGAACATTAAAAAATATGGATTTTAATAATTATATATTTTAATTCAAATCTAGATATTTAAATACATTCAACATAAACTCCAATTCTTAAAAACAAGTGAACCGATTATGAAAATGATGAAAATAAACACTCCAAAATAATGGAATTCGATATTGTAACATATCAATAAATACATCAATGAACTAAAAAATTCTGATAAACTAAATACATGTCTAGTAGGTTGTGAATTAAGTTATTAATGAGAATAATTTCAAATTTTAGGACCATAAAGTCAAGAGTGGAACATTCAGACATATGTTAAGGGTTTTTTGCCCGAACCTACAATTTCATTCAGGTTACATTTATTATCTACATACCTCAATTAAATTATTATTCATTCATGTGTAATTTTCATAATTTTTATTTTAATTTTTTATATATGTGTTCTAACTAGAATAATACCTTCATTTTTTGGGAGTTATATGAATTAAAAATAAACTTTCAAAAATACCTGTTATTTAATAAACTTGTTTCATGAGAATTTCTAAAATTGTTACATATTTTAAAGGGAAATCATTAAATATTTTTGTAGTCCATTATTGTTGAAAAATAAATCATTTTATAATGAATATACTATCTTATTTCAATTAATGTTTTAGAAAAATATTTTTCAAAAAGAAATATTCTTTTCGAAGTAAATGAGAATTTATCTCAAGATTTACTCAAAGATTTCATAAGAGTATATTCCTATATTTCAAGAATATTTTGATTCTTATGTAATATTAGGAGAATCATTTTATTATATCATCTACCATATTTAATTTTATTGGTTTAGATTAGTTTGGTTGTGGATGTTCTATTTTAAAACCATTCTGCCATTTACTCCAAATGGTTTGTGTTTATTATTAATGTTTGGGGAATGTTATTTACATTTCAAATATTATATTCAATTTGAATGTATATAATGATTATATTTATCACCATTAATATGAGTAATTAATTTGAATTGGTAGTATTCAGGTGGGGGCTGCTATAGAACATTGGTGCATCGATAGGTTTCATGAGACAAACTACGGTCTTGGCACAAGGCCTTGTCAAAATTATAATTTATAGTCTTAGCATGGGGCCTTTTTAATATGGTTATGATGTCCCACATTATGAATTCCCTCATTATAAAAATAATATTGATGGTTCTTGTGGTTATTCAACTAGTATAACACCCCTAATTTTGTTTCATGTTGGCATTATTTATTCACCAATTTTCCATCCATGAATTATTCATGATTATTTTTAATGGCATGTATTTTTAGTTATTCAACATGACTAATGTTTATGTATATGATCTCTTTTTCTATATTTCATAACCATACTAAGTGTTTGAGCTCACCCCCTTCTTAAGATTCATTTTCTCCGGACATGATAATTTTTATTATGAATGATTTGTAGAAATAACATATGAGTTATAGATGATGAAAAATGAATCTATCTGTTGTTTTTCACTTCAGGTTGCAATGAGAAACATAAATGTGAATATTTTTTCAAATGCGACTAAACTGCTTAGTCATTTGAGATACATATTCATTGTTTCTATGAGAATGTTGTAAATTACGACACTAGCTTAGGGAATCAGCGGTTGGGTCCTTACAACTATCTAATGTAGATCATGGGTATTCATATGCAGGTCATCTATATGAATTTTTTTGATAAAACCTAACTACAATCCATGTTCAAGGATTAACACATGGCTTATATCTACTGCATTAAAGGAAACTAGGGTTTCAAGAAACTTCAGGATGACATGATGTGTAAGCCTTTTACATGTTGAGTATCCCTTCCCCAGTTCTACAACCCATTTGATAGATCAAACGGGCCAAAAATCATGTGGAATTATTTGGATAGTTACATGGTTGTGTACTCCAGTATATAGACATGAGGTCCAGTACATGGACATAGAGATTAGGACACTACATGATCCACGATATCCCAAACATATCATGTAGTCCACCTACATGATGTATACTACTACATGGGATGGTTCCATGTGTCATCTAGAGAAATGACCGAGTAGTGGATCGGGACCACATACCGCGTGGTTTGCCTCAAAATTTGTGTGAACCCTGAACACTTTTGGGGAAACATCAATGATCTATAATTCCTTGATCTAAAAACATTTTTTTACCTGTGGGTATCCTATTATGAGTTTTTTCCAATGTATAATATGATGGTCTCCTTATTAGTGGATTTGGAGATATGTTGTGAAACATTATAGGAATGGTTCATACATATGCGATGCTAAACCATGGTAGTGATCACATAGAATTAATAGAGACATTCATAGTGGAACCCACCAATGGAACATGTCATGGGTCCTCAATGACTGAGAGTTGAACCCTCAAACCGGGATAGGCATGGGTCCCTGATCTTCAATGTTACACCGATATAAAGGATAAGGCATGTAACCACCTTTTTCTATTATTCCACACCTAAAAATATTTTATTACATAAAACCTTCACATGAAATAACATAGAAGATCATGAGGTCTAGTTTCTTTAGTGATTAGTAACATTACATAACAAATTATAACATAAACACACAATCTTATTGAAAACTTCTTTTACATAACCACATCATTCCTTCGTACATATAATTGCAAAGGATAACCTGAGGAAATCCATAAAAATGGGTGGGGTATAAATCCCATTATAGGAGTACAAACAAATATCATAAAAACAATACATGTTAGGAAATAGTCATATCAATGGATCATAAAAAACATGAACATTAAGTCATGTTATAGCATGATTATCATAACATGGAAATGCGGCAACAAAATTTAACAAGATATTAGCATGATCTAAGTCCAATTACACAAGAAGCATGAGTAAAACCTCATTTAACTATAATTATCATGAGTAAGCAATAATTTCAATTGATGTAGCATGATACTAAACTTTAACCAATGAATTGGTTCACTATCAGGGGGAACCTTTCATAAACATTTCATTTCATGCATTAGTGAGACACATGGATCATACAACATGGTTCCATTAAACATCATCATTTCTTCCATGATAGAGAAATTTTTATTTCATATATGAAAATTTTTAATCATGAAATTAGTTTGAATAAATGTGGACAACCATGTTGGAGAAATGTGCATGGTATTCACTAGACAACTACTTTGGCATGAGAAAGATCGATGTGCAATTTTGGCAGTATAACGACATGACATAAGAATTCATAAAAATTGATGATGAGAGAGAAAGGGGTGTATCACCATATACACATTAAATAGACTATCAAGGGGTAATATAGATACATTACCCAGAAAATGTAATGAAATATGGATTGATAACAAAAAATAATTGGTTGAATGTGAGTGAGAAGAGACTAATTCCATACGGAATTTTGGCATGGTAACATGTGAACATCAGAGGCATTAGTGAGTGAGAAAGAAGTATCTCATAATTTAAATAATTAGGATGGAAGTGTGCGGGAGGTTAAAAATCAATCTCTAACATTTTTAATTGAATGAAAAATGTAATAAAAACTTATAAAAATTAGGAAAAAAGAAGAATAGAAGAAATACCTTACTTTGAAGTCTGATACCAAAGGATTAAGAGGGTATTGAGAGAGTCTTATTTGGATATTGGGGTGCATTGGTAGGATTCTAGATAGAGGAATACTGAGAGTCAATGAACATAAAAGGCAATGAGTGGATAGGAAGTGGGAGCATGGGTAGGAATATATATGAAAAAAGTGGATATTATTTACTATTTAGGTTTTTCTGACCACACATTAAACTAATCCAAACCACAAACCAAACCATGCTTTTATCACTATTGGGTCAATATGATGTCATAAAACAAATTATATATTTAAACGTTATTTGATTATTATGCAAAAATTTGGGAATCTCAGAAAATTATGAAAAATTCACCATTATATACTATAAACATCCTGATTCAAAATATAATATAATTTTATCTAAATAAATTTCTAAATATATGAATTTTAAATTTAAAAATAAAAACCGCCATTTATAAAAAATGTATGGTATTTGAGAAAAGCAGTTTTCAAGAATTAATAAGAATTCAAATTATGTTCAAAAAAATTATATGATTATTTATATATAATAAAAATTAATTTTGGAATATAATTTTATTTAAATTCCATTTAATTCAAATATATATTAATTCATATAAATATATATCTTATTTTAATATTAACTTAAAACGCTAGTTGTGGTTTGAAAAATATTTATAAAGTAACAATAATAAAATGAATGTATATTCATTATAAAATAATAATATACATAAGCATAGTTCAATGGAATATTTACATAACCCCATATAATAGTTTCATAAGACCTAAGGTTATGGTGCATGATGGTGACCGACTCTTGGGCTGGAACATGTAACATCGCACGGGTGGTAATGTCAATCATCATTCACTTCTCCCGTAGGTGATTCCATTCACGAATAATGCGTTCAATCTCAGATTGGTCATGGTCGAGGGTGATGCCCAATGATTCCACCTCCTTTCCAATCTACGACAAATGGGATTTGTATGGGTCAATTCAATGGGAAAATGCCATAAAATCATTATTCTGAGTAAATTAGATTTGTTAATTCCCTATATTTATAAAAATGGTGTGATTGCTGTCAACAACTATATTAAAATCGATCAATATTCATTACGGTATTTTAAAATACAAAAACATAAAACAATGAAATTTCATATGTTATATAACCCTTATACATAATAATACATTTAATAAGATCACAATTATTTTCATTAAAAAAAATTGGTTCATTATAATATTCCCCCTTATATAATTTCACCCTAAAGATTTTGATTTCTCACACAAAAACATACGTGGGTAACTCTGCTTCATCACTTCCTCCAATTCCAATGTTTCATCTTCAATATTTTGGTTTCGCCACCACACCTTGATGAGGGGAATTGTCTTATTTCGTAGAAATTTTTACCTATGAGCTATGATCATCACCGACTTCTATTCATAATAGTGGTCATTCTCTAATGGTACAACCACTTGATTCAGCACATGGGATGGGATCGGTATGTACTTACTCAAGTGTGATACATGGAATACATCATGTACTTGAGACAGGTTTGGTGGGAGTGCTTGACAATAGGCCACTGCTCCAATGTGACTAAGGGTCTCAAAAGGGAAAATTTACCATAGAATAATAATTCCCTTCTTCCCATGTCTCATAACTCTCTTCCACAGTTATATTAAGAGGAATACCATGACATTGACTTCATACTCTTGGTCACATTGACAATTATCAGCATACCTATTTTATAGACTCTGAGCAGCTTTAATTTTTATTTGGATGGTTTTAACCTTCTCCACAAGTCCTTCGACCATATCTAGACATATGAGTTTTCACTCCCCAACATCATCCCAACATGCCGATGTTCAAAACCTCTTCCCATAAATGGATTTATAAGGAGCCATTTGGATCTTAAGTGGTAAATGTTATTATGAGATAACTCAAACAGAGGAATATGTTCATGAAATCTTCCTTTTAATTCTAATTATCATGATCTGAATGTTTCTTCAAGTGTTTGGATAGTCCGCTTAGAATGACCATCCGTTTGAGGATGATAAATCTAACTGATGATTAATATAGTGTCCAGAACATGTTGATGACTCTTCTAAAAATTATAGGTGAATCTCGGATCACGATCAGATACAATATATAGTGGTACTCCATGCATCTTTACCACTTCTCTAATGTGAATTTGTGCCAACTAATCTAATGAGATATAATCCCGAATTTCAATGAAGTATCTTGTCTTTGTAAGATGATCCACAAAAACCCAAATATAATTGTTTCCTTTGGATGTATTGAGATTTCGGGTGAAAAATTCAATAGTGATGTTCTACCATTTTAATGCTCATATGGGTAATGGTTGCATCATTCCCTTATACTTATACCTCTCAGCCTTCACTTTCTAACATACCATGCACATTGATGTATACTCAGTGATCTCCTTCTTCATGTTATCCCAGCAATAATGCTCTCAAATATCTTGATACATCATTGTGTTTCCTATGTGAATATAGAAATTCAAAATATGTGTATCATACAAAAGATCCTTCTTCATATCCATTTTTGATAGAAAACATAATCTTAACCCCAATATCACAATTCCTTATTCCATAACACTAAACTCTGAGGATATCAATTTTCCAATAGTATCCACTTTCTTCTAAATTCCCATATCAAATTTTTGAGAATCCATTATCTTTTGCAAAATATTTGATTGAGAAATCATTTGTGAAAGGATTGATGATGTTACATCATTTATTATTCCCATGTACATCATCATAAAATAAATAAATATTGTACCTTTTCAATTCTCTTAAATGATAGAATTGATGGATCCTTTATACATATATTGTCTTCCACATTTTTCACTTTCCTATGGTGGTAAAGGATTCACTAGTCATAGTCTTTGACCAGATCTAACCATCGTCAATGGAGCATATAATAATTTATAAGTGATTATATACTTGAGGATTTTGTGACATGTGTATATTTCACACATTTCCATAATGTTGTATTGTCACAAAAATATCAGAGTGAAGATTACTGCAGCCAACTCCAGATCAAGTGATATATATTTTGTCCCATGAACTATCAATTTCCATGAATAATAGGAAATTGCTTTATAATTTGGAATCAACACACAAAACGTACTCTTCTTCAAATAATCACTTAATACCACAAAAATTTCTCCACTTATGGGTAATGTGATCATGGGTGCAGTGATAAGGCTTCTTTTATGACCCTTGAATCTCTCTTCACGTTCATCAGTCAAGATAAATGTACTCCCTTATGAGTTGGCTTGGTAAGAGTGTTTGAAAATCGTGAGATGTTTCTAAAAAATCGGCGATACTATCCAGCTAACCCGAAGAATCTCAGGATATCTGTCACCAATGTTGTCCTTTTCCATTCCTCTATTTTAGCCATCTTAGAGGGATCCATAGTTATCTTCTTACATGTGATGATACTACCTCATAATGATCCCTCATTCCACCAAACCTCACAGTTGATGTACTTCTCATAGATATTCTCCTTTCACATGGTCTCTTGTAAAGTTTTTAGTTGCTCCTCATGCTCCTCCACCGTTTTAAAGTATACTACAATATCATATATAATGACTACCAAAAAATATTCTAGGTAATATATAAAGACTATATTCATCAGTTCCATGATGATTTATTGAGTATTAGTTAGTCCAAAATGTGTTACTATGAATTCATAGTCCCAGCATCTTTTAACAAAAGATGTCTTGGGGATATTTTCATTTTTAACCCTTTCTTGGTAATATCCTGACCGAAGATCCTCCTTGGAGATGTATTGTACTTTTCATAGCTGATTGAAAAAGTCATAAATCTGTGGTAGATGATACTTTTTCTTTTTCTGGATTTTTTTAAGATTATGATAATCAATGAAAAGGTGCATTGAGCCATCCTTCTTCTTGGTGAAAAAGACTGGTTTACCCTATATTGAAGAACATTGGGATATAAACCCTTTATCCAGATTCTCCTATAGTTGTTTCTTGAGCTCCTCAATATCTAAAACAACCATTATATAAGGATTATTTTATATTTTAAAATCCCAAGTTATAAATAAATTGATAATTCAACATCACTTCTAGGAGGAAGACATGACAATTCCTTGGGAAAAACATCAGGAATTTCCATCAAAATAGAATTAAGTATGGTTGCTTCCATGGAATCAATCATCTGATCCAGACACACCTACTCATAGAGAAGTAATATCCAGACTTGAGATGATGGTTCTATGGAATATTCATCATCCTCCTTGAACGTCTTTATAATCGGAGGTTAATTAACTTTATAGAGAGTGATTTCCCTCTCACGACAATTTTTGTTGGCTCTATATAAGAAAATTTAATTGATGCCAATAACTGAAACTAATTCCACAATAGGGAGTGTGAATAGGTTAACAGATATGTATTATCCACTAATTATGATCATGGAAGAGTAATATTCATGTGATGTAATGATTTACCCATTTTTAAAACTCAACGACATATTTACTTCCATGATTTGTGGTGGTATAGAGATTTTTCTACTAAAATATTGGGATATTCAAGAATGAGTAGAACCAGAATAAAAAATTATGTTCTTTATTATTGAATGAATAACTAGATTACCTATCACCACTAAATTTTCTAGGTTCACATCGACAGTAGTGATATATAATTCTCTCCCTTACTTCCTTGAACATTGTTGGATGCCTCTGAAAACCCTTTTCGTAGGGGGATGAATTTAAAAGTCCATGGTACATTGTAGTTGAAGCAATGAGAAATGTGTTGATGTTTTAACTAATCATTTTTCTCCTATAACGCAACTGTAAGTTTTTCCTACTGGTTATTAATGGCTAGGTTACCTTCTCTTTGACACCTAAATAATTTATGTGTCCCCTTTAGGAAATTTTGGTTGTTCTTTATTCCAAACCTTTGGTATCTGGGGTTATGGATTTTTTAGCATCATTGAATTTATCCTTTAGACCGTTAGAATTAAATTCCTCCTTACACGTATTAGCACTACGATACCTATGAGATTCTATGATTTCCATTTCAATCTTGAGGGGGAATCAGACAATTTAATAATAGATCTCGATGTCATGGATCACTAGGGTTTTCTATAGGATAGGTATTGTCCCCCCAAAGAAGGGATAATCCTTGCATTCAAGGGTAATTTCAAAGTCAGAGGTATATCTTGCAAAACTGTAGTTGTTTCCCTCATATGCTCTTATGGTTTTTTAATCTTTTTTCTTGTGGGAAATGAAGTCCCTTTATATTTTTTGTCGAAGGGTTCATGGATAATATTTGTAAATTTTTATTCATAGAAATCCTTCAATTACAATGAATTTATCACTTCCTAATGATACATATTTTTGTTCAATTTACATCATTGATCAGTTTC
This sequence comes from Viscum album, assembly GCA_963277665.1. Classification (NCBI taxonomy): domain Eukaryota; kingdom Viridiplantae; phylum Streptophyta; class Magnoliopsida; order Santalales; family Viscaceae; genus Viscum; species Viscum album. The sequence goes on from OY728153.1 coordinate 38,848,363, forward strand.
ACCCTCCATAGGATAAGCAACCAGATGAACCTTCTATTTTTCGTATCATTGAAGGATGATGAAGATATTTTCGATGGAGTTAGTCAATTTTTTGGTGATTGAAGGATCAGATGATCCATTAATAGTAGGAGGCCATTATATCATGATGCTCTCGGTTGTGACTTTTTCTTTATTAAGGGGGTTGAACATTAATCTTTAACGATGTTTCAATTCAAATCATTAGTTAAATAATATAGTATTATGACAATTTTTGCGATTCTTTCTACCATCGATTTGGGCATCTTATTAGAACAATCATCACAGTGATCTTCGAATCAATTGTTAGCCCACGTCCTCCTATTACCAACCATTGGATGGAATAATATAAAATTTAGTGGAAACACATAAAGTGTAATCCAAAGACAAAATAATTACTTATTAATTACTTTTATTTCCATAACATATGAATTGATAGGCTTCAATATATGTTATCAATATCTAAATCCCAAAATATATTCATAGGGGATTTTTTATTCACTTAATAAAGGTATATACAATGCTTTTGAATTTAACAAAGCATATCTTTTGGGTGTGTCGTAACCAAGAGTTCAGAAAGGCCCTTTATTGTGTAATAGTTCTCATTTGAGTCTAGCTCAAAGTGGTGATTTCTAGTTTTACCCCCAGATACATCTGTACAAAAGATGCCTCTACCTGATCATACCCATAAAGGGATGTATTTTCTTGATAAACTAGTTAATCAATAATCACCAAATTTTTGGGATGTTTTTATTATACTTAGTCTAATCGTTAGGGAATACACTAGGGTTTTATTTTACTAATCCCAAAAATAACTAAACCTCCCTCTGATACCTACTATAACAACCCTTATCTTATATTCCACACTTAAAAATAATTTATTACATAAAAACATCACTTGATAAAACATATAATATTGATAGTACTAGTGTCTTCTGGGCTTAGGAACATTGAATAACAACATAAAACATAAAACAAAACATCTTATTGAACACTTATTTTACATGACCACATCATTCCATCATACATACCATTGCATGGGATAACTTGACACCATGCATTAAAAGGGTTTATCTGTAAATCCCAGTAAGGGAGTAAAAAAGGAATAAGCTGAAGAATAAATAAAATTTTAGGTATTAGGAATATCAATGGAGAATAAATGAATCATGAACATAAATCATGACATATCATGATTATTATTACATGGAATTGTTGAAACAACATTTAACATGATATTTTCATGAGACAAAGCCCATTAGACATGGGGAAGAGTACAATCTAATTTCACAAGAATTATTATGAGTAAACCATCATTGTAATTACGTATCATGATTTTAATCATTACCCAATGTATTGGAGCGCTATCATGGTGTACACTTCTTAAACATTTCATTTCATGCATAAGTTTGCAACATGGATCATACAACATGGTTTCATTAAAAATCATCATTTATTACACTCCAATGAAATGAGTAATTAATAAATTATACTACATAATCAATAATTAAATTTTCATAAAGGTGAATAACCTTGTTATAGAAATGGTAATGGTATTCACTATACAACGACCTTGTCTTGAGAAAGTCACGGTGCAAATTTAGCAGCATAATGACGTGACATATGAATTCATAAAATTTGTTGATTATAGGAAAAGTGTTTTATAATAATAGGTTCATTACATAGATATTAATGTGGTCATATATATACTTGTACTTTTAAATGTAATGTAGTTTTTATTTATAATACAAACGAATTTCATAAATTTGATTGAGAAGAGAGAAATTCCATACATAATTTTGGCATGGTTACATGTGTAGATGAGAAGAATTAATGAGATAGAATGATGTAACTAATATTTTAAGTAATATGGAGTGGAATTATTGTTTAGGTTATAAATCATACCTCATCATGTTTAATTGAATGAAAAAGGGTATAATAACATAAAAAATTGTCCAAAAATGAGAAAATAACATAAAAAATTGTCCAAAAATGAGAAAGGAAGAATTCCTTTACATGGAATTGTGATCCCAATGGCTTTGGAGGGGGTTTATAGATGATTATTGGGAGCTTGGGGAGAATTGGGATGATTAAATAGATAAGAGGTAAGATTTAGGACGAACTATAAAGGTTATTAGTGAATAAGAAGTGGGAGAATGGGTGGTTTTATATTGGAAAAGAGAGGGAATTGTTTATTTTTTATGTTTTTTCCACCACACAATAAACTAATCAAAAACATAAACCAATCCATGTATTTTTACAATGATTTTATCCCAGTGGGGAATTGAAAAAATTATTGTATATGGAAAATGTCTGATATTATTAGAAAATTTGGCTTTGTTATGTGGAGGTGAGTCACACTCTCAAGGAAATCAATGTAAAAAGATAAATTGTATTATAAGTATTGGAGGGTCAAATCAAGCTTCATATAATAACAGAAAAAAACACAAAATTAAAATATTTTATTTCTAAAACATATATTGGACGAATATACCATTTATTGTTTTTTATTACATCACTATTGGGTCATTATGATGTCATTCACAAATTATATATTTAAATGATATTTGATATTTACCCAAAATTCGACTATCTTAGAAAATAATGAAAAATTCAACGATGGATTATTTTTGTACATTGGTTCCAAAAATAATATTCATTTTATTTAAATAATTTTTTAAATATGTGAATTATTACTTTTAAAATAATAATATACATTTATCAAAAATTACAAGAATTTGACAAAAACAGTTTTCTAGACTTAATAAGAATTAAAATTGTATTCATAAAAATTATATGATCATTTATATTTCATAAAAAGTAATATAGTAATAATATTTTATAAAAATAATATTTAATTAAATAATCCATTAATTCATAAAAATTGATTTTTTAATTTAATATTAAATACAAATACTATATTTTCTTTCAAAACTATTGACAATGTATTAATAATAAAATGAATGTATATTATCTTTAATAAAATAATGTTCATAATGATAGTTCTTGGTTATTGTTACATAACCCCTTATAATAGCTGCATGAGACCTATGGATTAGGTGCGCGATGTTGATAGACTCTTTTGGTGGCTCAGATGACATTGCTCGGGTGGTAATATCAAACAACATCCACTTATATTGTAGATAACTCCATTAAATATTAACATGTTCATTCTCTATTTGGGCTTGGAAAAGAGGAGATCCAAATGATTCGACCTTCATTCCTAGCTCTGAAAAAATGGGCTTCATATAAAGAAATTCAAATGGATGAGACCATCACTTCATTTTCTGTGGTAAATTGGATTTGTTAAAGAGTTATATTTATAATAATATTGTGATCATTGTTCATCATCTATATTAGACACGATCACAATTATAAACGTTATTTAAAAATAAAAAAACATAAAACCAAGGAAGTGGATATGTTATATAACCATTTAACATAATAAGACATTTAATTATAACAAGAGAGGTTTCATTACGAAAATAATGGGTAGTTACGAGGTGTGAGTCCTCAACGACTATCAGTGGAACCATCTAGAATTACTAGTCATGGATCCTCAAACATTTGACAATCACCCCCATATAGGGAAGGGCATGGGTCCTTGATGTCTTAGAATGGAACCCTCCATTTGAAATATTCATGGGTCCTCGACCTTTTGAGTGGCACACTCCCACAATATCAAGTAATGGGTGCTAGACAGTCAGAGTAGAAACCCTGCTGACGCACTATGATGTGATTCCTCTACATCGGGTTTGTGTCTCATCGACTGTAAAATATAGGGATGAGTTATGGTTTTCCTTGGATGATTACTTTTAGGATGACACATGGGATGCTGGACATCACTGATGGCATTTTTCAACTATTAGACACCCTTGTTGTTGAAATGAGTTGCGTGACAGAAGTTCTATTACTCTATCATATGGGCTTCTTTTGACTATATATATATATATATATTCTTAAATATCTATACCTTTTATTTGTTTACTATCATTCCAAGAAAGTCAAATATGAATAGAGTATTTCATGTTGTTTCCTTGTATAGTTTCTAATTGTTAGATGACTCCACTCTCCTACTATAAGTGGCGAAGGCTCAATGGGTAGTTCATGTACTCACCATGTTTTTTCTTTCGTGTTTGGAAAAGCATACTTTTACTATTGGGTTGGGTTAAGATATAATCCTTGACTGTATCATGTATCTACTACCTTTTTATCACCATGGAATCTTCTACTTCTCCCCTTTTATATTACAGGGTGTCCCACTAGGTATGTATTTACTCACCCCTTCAAGGGATTTTTTCCACTTATCATGATTATGCAGATGATAGTCAAGTCAACAATGACTACAAATGATATTAGGGATACTTGGTAATTGGACCACATATGGTGGTTGATTCGTGGGATTTATGATATATTATCTCTTAGCAGTTTACATTTCTATTTTTTCAATTTGGGACATATATTGGGTTTGGAGTTTATTGTTCACCTCTAATTATTAGATTAGAATAACATATTTTGAAATTTCTAGTGGTTCTTACATGATATCTTAGCTATTTACATAACCATTTTTAAAAATATCCCTAGATTCCATCCACTAGCCTATAGAGGCAATCTTGTGTTAGTTTCCACTGAAGCATTATATTGGTTTGGGTCATGAAAATAAGATAAACATATTGTTTCATATAATGAAATCGAAAATTATGGTATATATATATAAATCTATATTTTCTGTTCCATGAAATGATAAATATGAAAATATTAAATTAATTGGAAATAAAATAATTCAAAAATTCTAGGGGTGTTACATTCAATGCCACTAAAATCAAATCACCCCCCACAAGATTCGTCTAGGTTATCGGAGGATTAATACATGAAATCTCATTTCATTGAACCCGACATCATAAAAATGAATACTAAAACATCCTTTAAAAATGGAATTTTAGAAACATTATAGTTATTAAATGTAACTCAAAAATGTGTTTCCATATAAGAGAACAAAAGTCGCAATTTAAAATATACAGTTACATGAAATGGGTAAATATTTAAAGGATGTGATTAAGTTTATCAATTAAAAACAATTTAAGGATCAATGTAATGTTTAATGCCTCAAAGTCGTAAATATTTGATGATTTTAAAGACCGTCAGTTCAAAAAAAAGGTATTAGGGAAAAATTTATTTATGTATTTTTTTCTTAATGTTGATGAATATTGATGAAATGGTATACTTTAATGATTTCAGGAAAACATCACCCTTTATTGTTCCATGATAATATTCCACTTCATCTCTTATTTTAAGAAAGGAAGGTGAAATTTCCTTTTTCCAAGCATTAGAAGATCATGAGATCGATAAATAGAATGATAGTTAATTCAAGTTATTATGAAAAATAGTTTGTCACATGTTATGCAATATGCATAAATCCATAAATGGAGATATATTAACTCAATATATAAAACATCATCCAACATTTTACATAAAAATAACATCAATTTTTTATCTAATAATCCTTCTAGAATTGGAAAATCTAACACATTTGAAATAATTTCATCGAATCACCATAACATTGATCCCCCATATATCACAAAGTAGATATATGATGTCACACTGAAAAAATGTGAATAACCTCATTGAATAATCTATCAAAACATGGTAATAACCTGAATTACCATAAATCATTTCAGAAAACATGAATCCTTCCATATTTTAAATATTACTATATATATTACATACATACAATACATTAAAAACCTTATCTATAATGATGTAATCACATTGTCAACAAATCATTAACCTGTTCGAGGGTAATCTCTAATATCAAAATTACATTATCCATATCAATCATCTATTTATCCATGAAAAAAACAATTTTCTCCAGCTAAAGTTCAAATTAAATTCTACCTTACCATAATCAAAAAATCACTTTTCTATTAAATCTTTTTTCTAATTCATCATAAAAATTAAATATTAAATTTTTAAAATAATTAATATAAAACATATAATTCATGATTAATACAATATAATTGTTTAATTATTATAAATATATACCTTTATTATCAATATTTATACATTAAACCATTACTTATGAATAATAATATTATCCTTCAGTACCCTATTCCTATAATATAAAATATGATTCTTGTCTTAGGGTTCCTCAACCACGATATAATCATACATATTATGTTTAATGTAAACAATACTAGAAGAAAATTTTATACCGTTCACACGTCATTTGTGGTCTCATTTCCATAACAATATAACCAATACTCATGAAACGTCTTAATAATCTTAATGATACTTCCACCTAGAAAATCTATTTTCTTCATTCACAGACTTTGCACAAATAAAAAATTCAATTTTAACCTAGTTCATCATTGTTCCTAGTATTGAATAAAAACAGAACGAGTTGGGTGAGAATGACTTATCATAGTAGAAAAACACATAATCATGGAAAAATTATTATATGATGTCTAAATAATGACTCATACTTATTTAATCTATAAAAAATTAGGATTATACTATGTTATTCACTGGCATCCTATATTTAAATCCTTCATTATTTTTAATATTGAGTTGGATAATTCCAAAATAATATCCCACAAGACTGTCAAACTCGGTGTGCAATAGGGCCTATTATTGTGCACTAGTTCTCAATCGCGTCTTGATCAATATAGTATTTTAAGGTTACCCCAAGGTACATATGTTCCAAATCCACATCCATTTTTAGTATCTAGATAGGGATGTATTGTTCCAAAACTACTCACACTATTCATTAAAATTTCTGATGATAGGAAAAGTGTTTTATAATAATATGTTCATTACATAGATATTAATGCGGTCATATTGATACATTTCCTTTTAAATGAAATGTAATTCAAATTTATAATACAACAGAATTTCATAAATGTGATTTAGGAGAGAGAAATTCCATACAGAATTATGGCATGATTACATGTGTAGATGAGAGGAATTAACGAGATAGAATGATGTATCTAATAATTTAATATATAAGGAGAGGAATTATGGTGGAGTTTATAAATCACACCTCATATTGTTTATTACATAGATATTAATGTGGTCATATAGATACATGTCATTTTAAATGTAATGTAATTTTTATTTATAATACAAACAAATTTCATTATTTAATTACATATGAATTCATAAAAATTGTGGATGATTGGAAAAGTGTTTTATAATAATATTTTCATTACATAGATATTAATGTGGTCATAAAGATACATGTCCTTTTAAATTTAATGTAATTTTTATTTATAATACAAACGAATTTCATAAATGTGATTGAGAAGAGAGAAATTCCATACAGAATTTTGGCATGGTAACATGTGTAGATGAGTGGAATTAATGAGATAGAAATATGTATCTAATAATTTAAGACATAAGGAGAGGAATTATGGTGGAGGTTATAAATCACACCTCATAATGTTTAATTTATTGAAAAAGGGTATAATAACATAATTTTTTTTCCAAAAATGAGAAAGGATGAATTCCTTTACATGGAAGTGTAATCCCAGTGGCTTTGGAGGGGGTTTATAGATGATTATTGGGAGATTGGGGAGAATTGGGACGATTATAAAGATAGAAGGGAAGATTTAGGACGAACTCTAAAGGTTATTAGTGAAGAGGAAGTGGGAGAATGGGTGGTTTTATATAGGAAAAGAGATGGAATTGTTTATTTTTTATGTGTTTTCCACCACACAATAAACTAATCAAAATCATAAACCAATCCATGTATTTTTCCAATGGTTTTATACCAATGGGTATTGGAAAAAATTATTTTATATGGAAAATGGCTGATATAATTAAAAAATTAGGCTTTGTTATGTGGAGGTGAGTCACACTCCCATGGAAATCAATGTAAATAGATAAATTGTTTTATAAGTCTGGGAGGGCTAAATCAATCTTCGTATATTAACTAAAAAAACACAAAATTACAATATTTTATTTCTAAAACATATATTGGACGAATATACCATTTATTGTTTTTTATTATATCACTATTGGGTCATTATGATGCATAAACACATTATATATTTAAATGATATTTGATTTTTACACAAAATTCGACTATCATAGAAATTTATGAAAAATTCTACAATTGATGATTTTAATACATTGGTTCCAAAAATAATATTCATTTTATATAAATAATTTTCTAAATATATGAATTATTACTTTTAAAATAATAATATACATTTATCAAAAATTTCTAGATTTTGACAAAAACAGCTTTCTAGACTTAATAACAATTAAAATTGTCTTCATAAAAATTATATGATCATTTATATTTAATAAAAAGTAATTTAGTAATAATATTTTATAAAAATAATATTTAATTACAAAATCCTTTAATTCATAAAAATTGATTTTCTAATTTAATATTAAATAAAAATACTATTTTTTCTTTCAAAACTATTGACAATGTAACAATAATAAAATGAATGTATGTTATCTTTAATAAAATAATATTCATAATTATAGTGCTTGGTAATTGTTACATAAACCCTTATAATAACTGCATGAGTCCTAGGGATTCGGTGTGCGCTGGTGATAGACTCTTGGGGGGGCTCAGATGACATCGCTCGGGTGGTAATCTCCAACAACATCCACTTATATTGTAGATAATTCCATTAAATATTAACATGTTAATGCTCTATTTGGGCTTGGAAAAGAGTAATGACAAATGAATCCACCTCCTTTCCTCGCTCTGAAAAATGGGCTTCATATAAAGCAATTCAACTGGATGAGTCCATCACTTCTGTTTCCTGGGTAAATTAGATTTGTTAATGACCTATATTTATAATAATATTGTGATCATTGATCATCGATTATATTAGTCATGATAACAATTATAAATCTTATTTTAAAATAAAAAAACATAAAACCAAGGAAGTGGATATGTTATATAACCATTTTACATAATAAGACATTTAATAATATCAAGACAGGTTTCATTACGAAAATAATGGGTAGTTACGAGGTGTGGGTCCTCAACGACTCTGAGTGGAACCATCTAGCATGACTGGTCATGGCTTCTCAAACATTTGACTATCACCCCATGTAGGGAATGGAATGTGTCATTGATGTCTTAGAATGGAACACTCCATTTAATATTCATGGGTCATCGACCTTTCGAGTGGCACAATCCCACAATATCAGGTAATGGGTGCTAGATAATCAGAGTAGAAACCTCGTTGACACACATTGATGTGAGTCCTCTACATTGGGTTTCTGGCCCATCGACTGTGAAATAGAGGGATGCGTTTTGGTTTTCCTCTGATGATTACTTTTTATATGAAACCTGGGATGCTGGACATCACTAGTTGCATTTTTCAACTATTGGACACTATTCTTGTTAAAATGAGTAGCGTGATAGATGTTTTATTAATCTATTATATGGGATTCTTTTGACTATATATATATATATGTATATATATTCTTCAATATCTATAACTTTTATTTGTTTACTATCATTCCAAGCAAGGAAAATATGAACAGATTATTCCATGTTATTTCCTTTTATCGTTTCTAATGGTTAGATGGGTCCACTCTCCTACTATAAGTGGTGAAGGTTTAATGGGTAGTTCATGTACACACCTTGTTTTTTCTTTTGTGTTTGTAAAAGAATACTTTTACTATAGGGTTGGGTTAAGATATAATCCTTGACTGTATCATGTATCTACTATCTTTTTATCCCCATGGCATCTCCTACTTCTCCCCTTTTATATTACAGGGTGTCCTACAAGGTATGTATTTGGTCACCCCTACTAGGGATTTTTTGCACCTATCATGATTATACAGATGATAGGCAAGTCAACTATGACTAAAAATGATCTTAGAAATACATGGTAATTGGACCAAATATGGTTGTTGTTTCTTGGAATTTGGGAGATATTATCTCTTAGTAGTTTACATTTCCATTTTTCAATTTGGGACATATTTTGGGTTTGGAGTGTATTGTTCACCTCTAATCATTAGATTAGAATAACATATTTTGAAATATTTAGTGGTTCTTACATGCTCTATTAGCTATTTACATTACCGTTTTTTAAAATTTCCCTAGATTCCATACCCTAGCCTATGGAGGTATGCTTGGGTTACTTGTGACTGAAGCATTATATTGGTTTGGGTCATGAAAATAAGATTAACATATTGTTTCATATAATGAAATCAAAAATTATTCTTTATATATATATATATATCTATATTTTCTATTTCATGAAATGATAAATATGAAAATATTAAATTAATTTAAAATAAAATAATTCAAAAAATATAGGGGTGTTACATTCAACCCCATTAAAATGAATCCCCCCACCCCACGATATTCATCTAGGTTATCAGAGGTTTAATACATGAAATCTCCTTTCATTGAAACCCACATCAAAAAAATGAATACAAAAACATCCTTTAAAAATAGAATTCTAGAAACATTATAGTTATTAAATGTAACTCAAAACAATGTATCCATATAAGAGAACCAAAGTCATAATTTAAAATATACACTTATATGAAATTTGTAAATATTTAAATGATGTGATTATGGTTATCAATTAAAAACATGGTAATGATCAATGTAATGTATAAGGCCTCAATGTCATAAATATTTGATGATTTTAAAGACCGTCAGTTCAAAAAAAATGGTATTAGGGAAAACATTTATTTATGTATTGTTTTCTTAATGTTGAAGAATATTCATGAAAAGGTATACTTTAATGATTTCATTAAAACATCACCCATTGTTGTTCCATGATAAAATTCTACATCATCTCTTATTTTAAGAAAGGAAGGTGAAATTTTCTTTTTACAAGCATTAGCAGATCATGAGATCCATAAATACAATGATAGTTAATTCATGTTTTTATGAAAAATATTTTGTCACATGTAATGCAATATGCATAAATCCATAAATGGAGATATATTAAATAAATATCTAAAACATCATCCAACATTTAACATAAACATAACATCAATTTTTTATCTTATAATCCTTCCAGGATAAGAAAATATAACACATTAGAAATAATTTCCTGAAATCACCTTAACATTGATCCCCTATATATCACAAAGTTTTTCTATGTTGTCACACTCAAAACATGTGAATACCCTCATTGAATATTCTATCAAAACATGGTAATAACCTGAATTACCATAAATCATTTTAGAAAACATGAATCCACCCATATTCCAAAGATTACTATATATATTACATAAATTCAATAAGTTAAAAACCTTATCTATAATGATGTAAGAACATTGTAATCAAATCAATAACCTGTTCGAGGGTAATCTCTAATATCAAAATTACTTTATCCATATCAATCATCTATTTATCCATGAAAAAAAAACAATTTTCTCCACCAAAAGTTCAAATTAAATTCTACCTTACCATAATCAAAATATCACTTTTCCAATAAATATATTTTCTAATTCATTATAAAAATTAAATATATATATTTTCAAGTAATTAATAGAAAACATATACTTCATGATTAATATAACATAATTGTTGAATTCCTATAAATATATACCTCGATTATGAATATTTATACATTAAACCATTACTCATGCATAATTATATTATCCTTGAATACCCTATTCCTATAATTAGAAATATGATTCTTGTCTTAAGGTTCTTAAACCACAATATCATCATACATATTATGATTAATGTAAACAATACTAGAAGTAAACTCCATACAGTTCACATGTCATTTGTGGTCCTATTACCATAACAATATAACTGATACACATGAAAAGTCCTAACACTCTTAAGGATACTTCCACATAGAAAATCTATTTTCTTCATTCAAATGATTTCCACATATTAAAAATTAAATTTTAACCCAATTCATCCTTGTTCCCATTATTGAATGAAAACATAACGAGTTGGGTGAGAAAGACTTATCATAGTAGAAAACAACATTATCATGGAAAAATAATTATAGGATGTCTAAATCATGACCCATACTTCTTTAATTTATAAAAGATTAGGATTATACTAGGTTATTAATTGGAATCCTATATTTAAATCCTTCATTATTTTTAATATTGAGTTATAAAATTCCAAAATAATATCCCACAAAACTGTCAAACTATATGTGTAATAGGGCCTATTATTATGCACTAGTTCCCAATCGAGTCTTGATCAATGTAGTATTTTTTGGTTACCCCGAGGTACATATGTTCCAAATCCACATCCAATTTTAGTATCTAGATAGGGATTTATTATTCATAAACTACTCACACTATTCTTTAAAAAAATTGTACTACATTCTCCTAATCAGTAAACAATCCTTTTACATATAATTAAAGACATATCATATAAATATATTTAGAAATATACATTGAAATATCATTTAATTTTTATAATTGTATTTTACAAATGTTTAATAAACCTTTCCATAGTTGACAACTATAGAAAAAATAGATTAAAAAACATGGATATAACATCAAATTACATTATTTTTTTCACACTGTAAAAATATATTATTGATTACTTTAAAAAAAATTTCTTTTAAAACATGGAAAAAAATCTTCCATCTCTGTGAAAAACTCCAATGATTCACACAAATTTCATGTCATTTATTACATTTATATAAAACCTTTATTAATAACTTGGGGAATGGAAGGATAATAAAGAGGTGATCTCAGATGCCCATTAAGGGAAAACAAAGAAGATATATAAGCATGAAATGGGCATAAGGGTATGAGAATAGGAAAACAACATTTTATGATGATACCATTCATATATAAGATAATATAAATGTGTATTTTAATTAATATTTCACGCTCATATGACATGAATAAAAATGGAATCAGGATAATAATAAATTGAATAATATTATATGAATTTGGAACGAAATTTGTTGTATAAAAATAATAATATACAATGATATCCATAGTAGTCATGTCGTCATATCTAAGACCATCTTTGCAGTTTGGATTCACCACGCATAATATATTAGTTGTCTCAGATCACTCCCATGACAACATTAGTAGTCAATGTTCACATTCAAGAATATATTTAATGTCATCTTTTACTCTAATGACCATCTTAGTATTCATGGTCCACACCCAATACCATCTTAGAGGATAAAGTCATTTACTGAACTGATTTTACTCCCCATTCGATCCATTTATATATCATGATATATAAATCAATACCCATTGAATTATAGGGAGATATTGGTCTCACCAATCTCAAAATAAAATAATACATTCATGTGCCACAAATTAATAATCAATCATATCATAACCCTTGAAATGAAACAGGTATCATAAACATGTAAAAATATCATAACCTGTGAAAAAAGAGATTGGTTTCATAATCATTTTATAAAATAATAACCCATGAATGTAATGATGTTTCATAAGAATATAAATTTTAGAATATAGTCTTTTTTCGTAAACATATAAACCATGAAATAAAAAACTAATTTTTTAATCATAATCTAATGAAAAAAAACCATTCATAGAATAAATATGAATGGAACATTTATATCATTTTCCCAAAAACTAATGAGTAACACCAACATATGAAATATTTAATGGAAAAAACATAGAAATATTAATTTAAACCAATTAATTAGGAAAATATCATTTCCACTCTGAAAATTAAATTTTAAAACAAAAATCATTTTGAAAACCAGTTTATTTTAAAAAATATTAATAATTCTTGAAAATTCATTAATTTGTTTTTACATGAAACATATTTGGAAATTTTTTTCGTTTAAAATCACATAAAAACAATTGTATATAACATTAAGAAAATATTTTTTATTAAAAAATTAAATTTTAATCATTAAAATTATATTTCAAATGAAGGATGGTTTTGATGGTTGATAAATCTATGTATGAACAAAATTCATTTTGGTATGTAAAGAGTTTAGAAAAGTTCCTCGATTAAAAAATGATAAGAAGATTCCTTTTAAAAAACAATTTTTGTTTCAAAGGGATAAAATGGGTAAAATGATATTCTAAATATAATTGTATAATGGTAGCATATATTTTAAAATGGTTTTAGAAAACATGGTTTTTTAGGAACAAAAATTTCCGACCGAAAGGAGAAATTAAGTAAGATTTTAATAAAAAGAGTTTCTCAATTATCATAAGTACCAATTTGTGGGAAAATTATAATAATAATTTAATATATATTTGATAACAATTGGATAAGTAAATTGATGAGTGTTCTTGAGATATGTATCATACTATTTAATCAATGTAACCATTATAATAACATGTCCTAATAAACAATGAGATTATAAGAATAAATGTTTACCACTATTTATTAATTGAATCATAATCCCCATAAAAAAATAAAATTATGTAGAGAATAAATTATCATGAAAAGAACTATATTAATGCAATAAATTTTCAATTTTAAGTATGTACACCGTATATAATAATATAGGTGCATAACATGTCATGTATCTCATAAAAGGAATATTGATATGAAATTAATTTAATGATTTGGTAACTTTTGGAACATAAACCCCATGAAAAAAAGAACATAAAATGGATAAATAAATATAAATAATATTAATTATATTAATCAAATAATACAATGATGGAAATTATATACAATATATAATAAAATAGTGGCCGATCGTGTCCTATCTTTGAGAGAAAAAATTGTGAGACAATAAATCCATTTTCTTATGTTTTGACATTATTTGAACATGTTAATACCTCTTGTATATAAATATATATTTATTATATAACTACCACAGATAAATATTAATATATATAATAACACATTTTAATTGGTCTTGACTTTATATATTTATTTTAGAAAATACATTTAAATATTATGTTTCTAGTAATATCTTCTTAGTTTTTTATATATGTTTAGGATTGTTATTCTTGATCATCTTAATTAGATCATGGTTTGATTATTTAATGAATTTAAAAACATATATATTAAAATATATATGTATTATATATATTTATTATATATTTATTTATAATAATATATATTATATATAAATATGTAATGGAATGCACCATTAATGGAGACAGTAGTCTGTACGTATTCATAACAATGTTTCCTTTTATTTATCATATAGAATGAAATAGAGTAAATGAAATAAGTATATATATATATTACCATTAATGTGTAATTATTATTTTATATATATCATATAAATTAACTAAACTCATCTTTAATATGTTCCATGTAATGTGCGGCAGATCACATAGCTTTATGTTGGCAGAAATCCACATATCCACAAACGAAGTTATCATACTTACATAAAAGGGACAACATTGAGGTATGTTTTATATAATGACATATGATTCATAAATAAGTTATAAAGTTAATATATATCTTATAGAATCATAGTTTCCACCACAATTTTCAACCATTATAGGTGGTAATGGAAATACTGAACAAATGTTTTTTGTGAGGCGGTAGTTCACTATACCCAAGAATGGTAAGTACATTACACATTATGTGGAATTAAATGTAAGTGTAGGTTTAACCCATAGAATAAAATAATATCATTATATTTAGGATAAATAGTATATTATAAATTTATGGTATTATAATAGAAAATGTGTGGATAATGAAAATATAATTAAAGAGCTTGCGGATTGATGTGATTTCATAATAAGGTAACTTTCATTAGTTTGTAATAACGGATTCCTTGGATAGATTTATTCCAAAAGAAAGGATTATAAGATTAAGGGAGGGATTAATATAGCTTATTTCATTAGATTTTGGTTGACCCAACTGGTATTAATTGTGTGATGAATTGGGAGGGGTGAGTGCCTTTTTATTATTGAGGAGGAGTGACATTCTAGTATATTTTTTGAAATGGAATTCCATCCATATTTTTCATATAATGATTTGATCCAATAATGGATCCAATTCGATAAAAAATAGTATATTGGTGATATATGTCTATAATATTTCTTTTTAATAGTTTTTTCTATCATTTTGGCACTTATGGTAAAGGTATAGTCCATTGTGAAGCTTTTTTCTATTAACCATTGTTATTAATTTTAATCACATTCACTAATATATTTTTTCCTAAAAATTTGGGGATTATAGAAATTATAAATTATTCAGATTCCAAATATAGAATCCTTTTTTATAATTTAAAATAACAGAATTTGTTGAAATTGATTTAATTTTTTTCCCAAATACGGGACAACAAAAGAGGTTTTTAATGTATAAATGTTCTCAATTGTGGTAAAATTTAATATGTAATTTAAATTTGAAATTGATCAAAAAGAACTAAATTAGATTAATTGATATAAAATTTATCTAATTAACCCTTAAACAGAGTAAAAACATAAATTTAAACTTATAAATAAATTATTTGAAGAACCAGTTTTAGAATAAAATTTTGTTTTTTTCATTATTCATCAAAAAAATTAAGCTTCACATGAAAAAAATTCACCCTAACATAATTTTTTTGGTCAACATTAAACAACTGATCTTATTTTGACATATATAATTTTTAAGTGTCAAAAATCATATTAAAATTGGGTTCTTTATTAAAAGTATATAAAATTAGCTTTAGAGAAAATACATATTTTTAAATATAAAATTGGATTTATTCTTATCTTATAGCAATAAAATATAATGTATGAGTATAAAAAATATTTATTGAATATATAATTTTTAAATATTATTGAAAACATTAATCAAAATTAGTTTTTTAATTTATAATATTGTGTTTGTAAATTGAAAATAAATTTCCTTATAAAAGTCATTTTATTATTTTCAAATTACTTATTCACTCACTTATATTAATTTATAACCAAAGGATTTATTTTATATACATGTATCAATTATTTTCGAAAAATTTATTTATTCTTATTCATAAATTTCATATCAATGGATTGGTGGTATCTATTATAATATTTTGATAATAATATTAATATTGTATTTTAGTTTGGTAAAACATGACCTTGAGTATTATTAATGAAATCAAATAGACTCTTTGTTGTGTGAATTACAAGACAAAAATCATGTTTCCTGTACCAATAGAAATTAAATGTACTGTTTGTAGTTCAATATTTAATTTTTTTTGCGTATAACGCAATCCAAATTTAGTAGTCTTATATTTATGAAGGTTATATTTAGTGTTTCGTGAAATGGAAAATAATAAAAGATTAAATTAAATAAAAAATTAATAATTAAAGAGATATCGTAGTGTTACATTCAACACCCATTAAAAATGAATTTCAACATAGAAATTATTTTGGGTTATCAATTTTTTAATAATTTAATGTTCACATTAATGAAAATGACATCATAAAAATAATTACTATAACTTACATTAAAAAGGAAATGTTGGAAACATGATAGTTACTAAAAGTAACACATAAAAAGTTTTCCACATATGATACCATAGGTGGATTGTGAATATACGGACATGGAGGAAAAGTGTAAATATTTATAGGTAGTGTTTGAGGTCATCAATCACACACAAGTGAATGATCAACGAACCTTCGAGTGCCTCAATGTCATAAATCTTTGATGAATTAAAGTTCATAGCTTCACCAAAAATTAAGTTACTAGGGAATTTTTTTATTTGTAGTTAATTTTTCAAATTTAGATGTATTTTCATGAAAAGATATAGTTTATTGATTTCATGAAACCTTACCTATTGTTGTTTCATGATCACTTTTCACATCACTCTTTTTTTAAGAAATTAAGCCGAATTATTCATTACTAAAGAATTATTAGATAATGATATCCACAAATAGAATGTTATTTCGTTAAATATATAACAAAAAAATAGTTATCACAAGTTATCCAATTTTAATTATTCCACATATGGTGAGATAATACTTTAATCTCTAAAACATCATTATAAGTCTAACATAAACCTTCCCATAAATAGTAAACCATATAACTCTTTTGAAAGATAGAAATCCAATATTTAGAGAGAAGGTGACAATATAATCCTAACATTGATCCCCCATATATCAGAAAGTAGATTTTGGTTGTCGTAATCTGAAAAAATGAATATTCTCATTGTATATTCACTTGAATCATGGTAATAAGTAAAATTAGCATAAATCCTTTTTGAAAACATGCATGCATCCTTATACCATGTATTACATGTTATATTCCAAAAATAATATAACTTGAAAGCATAATCAATAATTACATAGACCATTTTTTTCAAAAATCAGTAATTAGTTGCTGAGAAATTAGTGCTATACAATTTATTACATCCATATCAATTATCTCTTTATCCAAGCTAAACACAAATTTCTCTACATCAATGAAACATTAATGGTTAACTTCCCATTTCCAACTATCACATTTCAAAAAAATAAGTTTTCTATTTTATTAACACCATTAAATATTTCTTTTCAAATCCTTAATGATAAATATATACTTAATGATTCAGATCACATAACTCTTGAATTCTTAAACATATGAACTTCTATCATCCAACATTATTTTTTAAACCATTACTGTGGATTAATTGTCTTATCCCTTAATACCATTATACTATAATATGAAATATAAATCTTGTATTAAAGTTAGTTAAAATAAATATAATAATTCTTCTTAAATTAAATATAAATAGAATTGGAAGAATATCCCATCCCTTTCACATGTAATTTCTGTCATGTTTATTTTTAGCTCTATAACCAATATTCAAGGGCTGTCCTAATTGTCTTCATGAGATTTCCACATAGGAAATAGATTTTTATTTTGATAATTTATTCAAAATATGAAATAGTAAATGTTTACATAGTTCCTAGTAGTCCCCACTATTGACATTGAGTAGAATTTAAATGGAGAGAAACACTTATCATATAAGAAAACAACATATTCCTCAAAAATTACTTATATGATGTCATGATCATGACACATAATTCTTTATTATATGTCACTATAGGTTTATCCTAGTTTATTCATAGTAATACTATATTTCAATTCTCTATTATGGTTCATATAGTGTTTGTGAATTTTATAATCATATCTTAATAGAGTGTAAAACCAGGTGTATATTAAGGACCTTTTTTGTGCACCAGTTCTCAATCGAGTCTATGCCACTACCATGTTATTGAGTCTACTCTATATATATTTGTGACAGAGCCACATCCACTTTTAGAATCCATAAATGTATTTATTTCAAAGAAACCACTAAATCTAACATTTTTTAAAATTCAATGACATTTTCCTAAACATTAAATCATCCGTATAGACATACGTAGACATATCCCTCGAAATATACAAAGATATATCAACAATTTTTTATCATTCTATTTTAAAAAGGGTTAATAATCCTTTCCCTTGATAACAACAATAAATATCCTAGAGTAACATACTTGGTTATTACATTATTTTTTTCACTACTCAACATATTACAAGAATTCATTACTAAGGACAATAATAGTTTAGTGTATTTGGAATCATGTGACAAAATATTATAATTCAGTGAAAGATCATCAAAATTTCACAAAACATTCTATCCCATTTTGTAATAATATATAAAACATTGCATTATAACCTATGTAAAGGAAGAATATAAAATCAGTGTCCTCAGATTCTCAGTAAAGGTAAATAATGGTTTTTGTAATCATAACATGAGTATAAGTGTATGAGAACAAGATAATAACATTTTAATATCATACCCTTCATATCAAAGATCATATACATGATTCATGAAATAAATATAGGTATATCATAAGACATGAATCATAAGTGAATCATTATTGTAATCCAGGAAAACATTACACAAGAATATGCTTTGGGATTTTTGGCTAACCCATAAGTATATAAAATGATTTCAATAACAGGGAATGCATCATTTTCAAGTCCATCATAGTATAATTGTTTCACTCCAACATAACATCTTAATAGACATGGTTCACTCCCATAAACATTTTAGATGACACTGATCACTCCAAAGACCATATTGGTTTCCATGGTATACTCACCTGAACATATTGGTAATAAAGGATCACTCCCAACACCATCCTAGCTGATAAATTCCTTTACTAAATTGAGTTCACTCCCCATTCCATTCATTTCTATCTCTTGATATATAAATCTATTCATAATAAATTTGATCGAGATATTAGTCCCACACATTTTATAATAAAATTATACATATAGGATCCACTAAATCATAATCAATCATATCATAAACAATGAAACAAAATGGGTATCATATACATGAAACCATATCATAACATGTTGAAAAAGAGAGTTGAATCATAATAATTTCATCATATAATATCCAATGAAAGCAAGAAGATTTAAAAAGAATATAAACCATGATATATGAAATCTTTTCATAAACAAAAAACCCAAGAAATTAAAATTTGTTGCATGAACATCATCTCATAAAAACAAAAACCATTCAGATATTGAGAATGAGTGGAACATTTTGAAACTTTTATAAGAAAGGCATGAGAAACACCAACGATTGTAAATTTTTGTTAGAAAATTATTTGGAATGGTCCCTTAAAATAGATACTAAAGAATAATATCCACTTTTATTTAAATATTTATTTTTAAAACATAATTCCTTCTATAATTTTTCTCTTTGAAAACATATTAATTAAGCATGAATAATCATTTATAACACCTTTTAAACATGAAATATTTTTTTGAAAATATTTTTCTTCAAATATGACTTTAAAAAAATTGAACATGAATTATATAAGTAATTTTTAACTTAAAATGGAATATTCTAAACTTTTACATGAATATTCAATGGAAATATTTTTATAATTGTGGATAAATCTATATATATTGAACATTCATTTTTCACCGTAAAATGTATTGAAAAGAACCTCGATCGAAAAATGACAAGAGGATTCATTTTTAATAAAATAGTTTAGAAGTAACAAAATTGGTAAAATAGTCCATTAAAAATCATATTACAAGGGTAGAACATTTTTTAAAATATTCATAGAAATCATGGTTTTGAATGAACATATATTTCCAACCAAAATTAAGAATAATTTATAATAATAAAAAATTCATTTTATTATTTATATGAAGTAAAATTGAGTGGTAAAATGGTAATAATAAAATAATTGATCAAGGATAATGTGAGGAAGAAAATTCATGATGGGTCATTATAGATTTATCATAATATTTAATTGATGTAATAATAATAATAAATAATCATGATAAATAATGAGATTATAGGAATAAAATATTACCACTTTGGTAGCATTGAATATTATTCCCCATGAAATAATAATTTTAAATGAAGAATAAAATTTCATTAAAATAATTATATTCTTCATATAACATGTAATTGGGTGTTTTACACACTTAAAATAATAATATAGGTTCATAACATGGCATGTATCTCGAAGAAGAAAAATGAGACAAAATTACATTACTAAAATGATAAATTTTGAGCCTTAACCACCATGAAATAAAGATAATAAAATAGATATGTAAATAGAAATTAATTTAATTATATTAA
Source organism: Viscum album (assembly GCA_963277665.1). Classification (NCBI taxonomy): domain Eukaryota; kingdom Viridiplantae; phylum Streptophyta; class Magnoliopsida; order Santalales; family Viscaceae; genus Viscum; species Viscum album. The sequence continues at coordinate 38,869,815 of OY728153.1, forward strand.
TATTATAACCAATTAATTGGAATTATATACTGCATATAATAAAAAAGTAGTTGAACATGTCTTGTATCCCACATAAATTAAAACTGAGACATGAAAACCCTTAGCGTATGTCTTGATATTCTTTGTACATGTTCAAACATCTTGTATAATAAATATAATTGTATTAAAATTTTACAACATAATCATATTACTATATATTTTACCATATATTATTCATTTATGACATTATATTACACGGTAATTAACAACAACATCTTAATGTTACATTTCAAGTAATATATGATTTGTTTTCATTTATTTGTTGGATTTTTATTATTGACCCTATTACATAAATAATTATTTAATTATTCTATAAATTTGATCAATGATATAGGTACAATATATATTCTGTATATATGTATTTATCATACTCTATAAAATATATAAATATGAAATGGAATAAATCGTTCATAGAGATGGTATGTCATATGTACACATGAACATTGCATCCGGTTAAATAACATTTTGAAAAAAAATGTATATTATATAAATATATTATAATTACACCATTATTATTACATAATATATATCATATATTTTTACTAAACCCATACTTAATATGTTCCATGTAATGTGTGATCGGATCACATCTCTTTGAAGAGTTCGTAGTCCACACATTCACAAATGAAGTAATCATATTTACCAAAAAAATAAAATGCATAAAGGTACATTTTATAAAATAAAAAAAACATTCATAATAAATTTTATATAAATAATATAAAAATATATTTACCACCATAATAACAAACCATGCGTAGTATTAATGGAAAAATGAACAACATCGTTTCGTGAGGCTATAGTTCATCGTACAGAAGAATAGTATGTTTGTTACACATTAGATGGAAGTGTGTGTAATTGTTGGTAAAAAAATAGAATAAATAATATCATTATATTTAGGAAAATTATTTTATTATATAACCATATTTTTAAAAGAGTTTAGTGGGTGGAAAATGTGAATTAATCAAATGGGTTTGCAGAGGGTTGTTACCTCTTCATTGTGTAACTTCTTTTTGTTTTCAACAAAGGGATACCTTGGATGGATTTCTGCACAAATAGAGGACTATAAGATTATGGGAGGGTGGTTTATATATTATTTGAGTAATTTTTTGGTGATATAAATTTCATTAAATGTTTTAATAAGTGGGATAGTTGAGTGCTTGTTTATAGTGGAGGAGGAGTGATATTATTGTAAAATTTTAATGGGGAATTACACCCACATTATTCCTATGAAAAGTTGATACAATAATGGAAATATTTATATAAACTAGATTATAGGATAAAATTATTTCTGAAAAATTGATTTTGTGAATTTTATTAGGTAATTTTGGCACTTATGTTAATGATTTAGTCTTTTGTTAAGACAATTTTTTTCTTAATCGCCTTAATTAATTTTTATCATAGTCACTAATATATATACTCAAAAAATATGCTAAATATATATTAAATTTTAAATTATTCTAATCCCAAATATTGAATCTATTTTGATAAATTAAAATAATATAATTGGTAGAGATTAATTTAAAAATAATCCCACAGGCAGGACAACAAAGTGGGTTTTTAATGTAAAAATGATGAAATATCAAATTTCCACATTGAATTTATTATAATGTCCAAAATTAGATAAATTGATATAAAATTTAAAAAATTAATATTTAGAAAATTCAATAATATAATTTAACCCTATAAATATATAATATGAAAGAAGTTCTGAATTATAATTCATTAATTTTCACCATTACAAATAAAATGGAACTTCACAGAAAAATATCAAAAAATAAACATAATGTTATTATTATTTTATGATTTCACAAATTTACTCTAGTTTGATGTATAATATTTTTTTAACATGTCAAAAATCACATTTAATGTTTGTTCACCATGAAGAGGTTTTATAATTACCTTTTAAATAATACATCTTATTAATCCGAAATTTCGATTTATTTATATCTTATACCTATAAATTATTTTTTATGAGTGCCAAAAATATTTATTGAATTTATAATATATAAATTTTATTTAAAATATTAAACAAAAGTGTGTTGTTTAATTAATTAATTTCTGTTTGTACATAGAAAAATATTTTTTTGAGAATATTAATTTCTTTATTTTCAAATAGTTAATTCATCTTCATATATTAATTTATAACAAAAGGTTTAATTTTATATTAATATATAATTAATATTGTTAAATAATATTAATATTTTTCGTGACTTTCTTTCAAATGGATAAGTGGTAGCTATAATAATATTTATAAATATTGTTAATTGTATGCCATTCTTTAATAAAAATCATCCCTTTATGTTAGGAAAGATATCAATGTGTTGTGGTATAGTCTATAATATAATACAAACATAGTGTTTCATGTATTCCAAGATAATATAATTGTTCTATGTGGTTTAAAGTTATATTTGTGTTGCTTATAATCCAAGTGAAACATAGTTATTTAGTAAATATAAATAACTATATTTGGGTTTTTGTGAAATGAAAAATATTTAATGATTAAATTAATTTAAAAAACAATTCAAAAATACTATATGTATTAATATTTTTTAATTTATTACCATCCAACCAAATTTATTAAATTCACAATTGATCTCTATGAGTTTTATTGACTCCTTAATGTCTTAGATTCAATTTGTATTCAATAGATCCCTTTTGGTTATTATATTTGGATTCTTTGGCTATTCATCTCATGTATTAGAAAGAATTAAAAGGTCATATGACAGATACATCAATCCTATGCTAAAATAGTTATGGTCGACCACGTTTTATATGAGAAGCCAATGTCTATGAAATTTTAATTTATTTTACTGCTTGACATTTATTACAACTATATACTGTTAAATTTAATATTCATAGATAGGATGGTGGTGGACTACTAAGTTGTATTGAAACCCATTTTGTCCAACTGTTTAGTACCAATACATAGTACATGGTCATAGGTAGGGATAATATTTAGTTACTAACTATGGATATTTGATTTTCATTTAGGATGAATGCTTGGGAGTAGATGATTGAGAAATTTATAAGGATTATCATGGAGGGTGTTTCTCTTTATATTTTTATTTAATTTTATTATAATGTACTATTTTATTCATAATACTATGTATTGTTGTTCATATTTTGTATAAATTCTTGAAATTGTCACTTTAATATGATACTATTGTTATTTGTTTCAGTCATTATCATTTGGATAGTTTATTTACACATCCTTATAAGTTTCATTGTTAAATAATTATTCCAAATTTTTATTTGACACATTGTTTCACACTAATAATGATGGTATATTCTCCATACCAAACCACCATACACCATCACTTCTAGTCAGTATACACTAGAAGATATGGAGGTGTTCATGAGGAATTGTAGCCAACTAGATCAGTCATTTGTGTATGAACTAGGCCTAGGATGTCACAATATTGTATAATATATTATTATTTTCTTTTGTATTACTATTTTAGGTTCAAACAATAGAGACTAATATGTGTCAAAAATTGGTAATAATAAATGATTGAGAGTAGCTGACCCATATTTGGGTGAAGATACATGATTCCTAGAATGATACATGTTGTTTCATATTCAACCTATTACAATTATACTAAATTCACTATTTGGTGGCACACAAACTTTATGATGTTTAATCACATTGATTTATTCCCCTGAAATATTGAAACAAGGTATATTTATCTCACACCACGTTAAGAGAATATAGGGATTCAAATTTAATGCATATTCCATTCCATGTAATTTCATTATTGGTATTTCCTATATCATGTTGTATGTTCATTGATTGTGTTAATTGTTATTTAGAACACATTATGTAGGAATAATAAGGAAAACAATATTTCTAAATACAGAATCTACATCAATCTAAATAGTTATCTTATATATATTAACGATGATACCCTATATATCCAAATTTGACATGGTATATAATTTAAAACCTTATATACATAGACAGATTCCTTTAGGAGGACGAAGTTAAGTTGTTTCCAATTTCAATTTAAATGGTCATGTATTTATAAATTTGGAATGAAAAGATAACTATGTGGACCATCATATATTGAATTTTCACATCATAATAATGAATTTAAAAAAAAGCTACATGTGGTTATATTGAGTAATAATAGTATCTTATAAAAAATATAGATTCATATCATGGGAATGAAAATCTGGAAAAGCATAACCGTTATATGCACACTATTAAATTAAATGGATAATGTTAAATAATTTGTTTTTGTTAAATTGGGATTCTAATTAATACATAATTATTTTGTAATCTATAAATTTGAATTGATAACTCATATGAATAAAACATTATAAAAAATTATTTACCAAAAAATAATGACCTTACTTTATATGAGGGTAGATAGGATAGTGTATCTATTGTTTAGTGGGTGTTTATACCAATCTCTTCCACCTATATATAATATTTTCAGTCTTGTTTCTTATTTTGAGGTGCCATCTTGTAATATTACATATATTCATCCTTGAAGGACACATGTCAATGGAATATAAGGTGGAAACGACCATGATCGTGGGGTGGTATAGCTTGGACCACCTGTAGTTCCACCTGAGACATCTCATCTAGCAATATATAGTTCTCGGACTAGGTATATATTCTTAAATAATAGAGGGTTTCCAATAACCATTGTAGTCAATAGAGTTAACTCCATTACATTATATGTCTATAATAATGTTTACCTAAGAGTTCTAAAAGCAACACCCCAATACTTTTTAAAACAAATTTTTTCCATGGGTTTTAGATTCTTGGGTAGAGGATATGCTTACAATCTTTGATGATTTGAAGATACCTCCAGAGACGAGAGTGATGATAGTAGTGTATATTCCTTATGGATATTACATGTGATGGTGGGAATTTCATAATTATGTATATCAAAATCGAGGAATTGTATGATGGGACTACCAAATAAAAATCTACAACTAAATTTTCGTAGAGATATTGAGAGATGATCAAGAATGAGAGTTCATTAATATAGAAAAGGCTACAATTTCTATAATGGATTAATATTCTTAGTTCATAGAACCCAACTACTTATCATCCAATTCTAAGGGAGATGAACAATCCTTGGTGATAAATTTTAAATATGGGACTAGGTATTAAATACAATATTATCTGAACATATATCAACTTACTATAGTCTCTAAAATGGCGAACTATTACGTTATCTTCATAATGTTTTCAAGGTAATATAATGGTTAATGGAATTTTGGTTCTATATCTAGGATATGTTGTGTATCGTCCTATAAAATAAAATATTATGTCATGATTTCTATTGAGGTAAGTTGATTTACAGTATATTTATAGAATTTTGTGTGATTATCCATTAGTGGTAAAGGTAGGGTCACATGATGCACCAATGTAGTAAAGTCCCAGTAGAGTTGAGATCCTATGAGAGAAAAATAGAATATGAATATATATTATGATATTTAAGATGGTAATAGTGAGATAGGATCTATAACACCTCTAGGTCCTATAGTGGGATCAGTGGAACTATGATAGGTAGGAAGTTGTACTTCCACTGGCCATTTAGGATGTGGAGGTGGTTGGGGGTGAGGAAGGTAGATACTTGTTTTGTATTCCAAACATAGTTAACTACTCGAGGAGGAATGGTTGTAGCTCATTGTTTTCGATATTTCCAGTTACATATAGTAAAATCTATATCTAAGAATAAAATTTCCATACCATCTACTATATGAGGTTTCATTTTAGTAACCTCAACATTACGATCTACTTTGATTGACATAATAATTTCCCACATGATCATATCTATGTATTTAATGGGATGTATTATACATGAAACTAAATAATTATATGTGGAGATGTTCCTTAACGCACCATTTGATATATATTCAGAGATTAATCAAATGTTTTATTGTATATTTTCATCTTTTAGATGATAGTCTTATAAATAATTCTTTGTAATGACTGATTGGTAACCTCTGATAACCATTTTTATTGTTATCACCTTTTGGGTTCCTTACATATCCTATAGAAGGTATCAATGTTTATAGTGGGGAATGGGATGTACATAAAACTAGATATGGGCCTCAGATTCTTGTTCTATGTGATGTTTCAAACTATATATCTAATATTTTTCTTGTTGATCAAAGTGAACAACATATTATCATTCTTCTAGTAGTGGACCAATTCTAGAATGTATCTCTAGACGAATTTTATGGGTTACCTTCATGATGATGGTTAAAGTGGACCATTGATCTTGATTCATTAGTAAAACTAGTATCAATTCGGCCATAAATGATGGATCCTAGTGATATTTATGAACTAATGATATAATTAGAGGATGTGGAAGCCAAATGGTCTATATGACCCATTACTTCACCTTGGGGTTCATATGTACATTTCATAATTAAATAAGATTTTACCTTGTGTATATTTATGGGTTAAAACGGTTTGAGTTATCATACTATTAAACAATTGTACCCATTTCTTAAAATATAATATATATTCATATATATTTTAGAATCCATAGTCTTATCGGAGATTCATTTGAGGTTGGCCTTTCATCATGTGAGAGTTATATTTATTGATATACCATAGATAACATTCTAAAGTAGATATATCTTATATGAGTATATGATAATGTTGATATGATTAAAAAACATATATGCTATTTATATTTCATGTATAAATCAAGGTATCTAGCCATATCTACATTCCATTATTACCATTTTTGGTTGAGTAGATCTTATTATACTATCAAACATGATAGGATCATGTCAAAAAACATGAAATTATACTGTGTACACTTAGAGAGCACAAAAAATATTCAATGCTTACTAAATTACACATATGGATCTACGAAGTTGATTTCATATGTCAAATTATCATATATTTATGGGTATCAATGGATCTATAGAGTTGATGAAATATTTATTGGGTGAAACATAAGACTATCTTCGATATGTGATGATTATTGGGACTATCAGGTTACTATTAGTGATTCATACAAAAATATTCACTTCATAAAACACCATTTAATGGATTGAACAAGAATGGTGTGAATATAAAAATGAATAAATATTTTGAAAAGATAATTAGGTAGTTGATAGAAGTTGTATCCATATCATTGATCCATAATTTTCTTGAACCTGTTATAGGCCTTATAGATTATTACGATACATCAACTGTTAGGATGGGAACAATATTTATTAAATTTGAACATATCATGGTGTATATTTATCTTCTTTTTAATCCCCCATTAGTGAATGTACATAACATAAGTTCTTTAGTTAGAAGATATTTACATGACATGTATTGTTGGATGTATTACTTGCTGGGGGAATGGTTTTTGGTATACACTGAATCTAAAATCCTAAAATAAATATTTTATTAGTTGGATTGGAATTTCCAACAAATAATATGGGTTGAAAATATTCGGTATGTAAACATTGATCTTGATTACATGCCTATGAAATCTAATGTGGTTGCAGATGATTTCAGTGGATAAAACAACTATCATGCTGTTTAAGAAGACATTCATGGATGGAATTTGATTTACCTTTTATATAATAATCATTTTGATGTATTTTAATATCATATATATACTATACTCATGGATGTATCACTGAATTCATCACTTTAGGATTTATTTAATAGTTTTCAGGTTTCTAATCCCAAAGACATGGTCTGAAGAGAATTTTTTTCATGTGATGACCCACTGCTAGGTTGTGTTGTTTATGATGATAAGATTTTGATATTCATCTGTGTTATTAAGTTCCTCTAGAAATTAAAGAATAAATAATGTGAGAATATCTTGATTGTAAATTTGAAGTACATCCCAAACATAAAATGATCAGAACACCAGTGGACTGATGAAAATTTGTAGACTCTACCTAACATATAATAGAAAAGGGATGACATAACCATGTCAATTATGATGGGTTTACGAAAGTCACCTTGTGGGAAAAAAATTTATAGATAGATTGATGATGTTTTCACACTTCTCTCATATCTATGAGACTTTATTAGTGGAGTAATTTGCAGGACATTATGTTTGAGAGATCATAGAAGATCATGGAATTCCTCATACCTTTAGGTTGCCATTGTTTTGGAAGTATATGATTGTTCATCCCCAAATATGGTTATTTTTAGTTAAAGATGATCAATATAATATTTAAATGATTCTATAAACCATAATAATGGTAATTAAATCTAATAAAACAAACAAATGATAACATTTCAGAACCTGACCCCAATATCATTATATATTATTTATATCGAATTTGGAAAATTAAATAATTGCCTTGTATGAAAAATTTTATTTACTGATGGATCAAAAAATAGATATATTTTGTAACATAATTGTATTAAATGAACTAGGGGAAATGTCTCTACATTGATATTCCACACATGTTTTAAAAATGTAAATAATTCATCCTTGGAATCTACAGGTTCTAGTAGGAATGATACAATAACATTCATTTTCCATCATTGATCGCTTCAAGAATTACATCCAAATGAATCTATTTGATATCTCTTACCACAAAAGTGAGAGAGTGGATGATCTCTAACCATTCTCAGAAACATTATTAGAGAACTGATCTCTCTAGGGCGTCAAGTTGATTTTTTGATTCATTGTTAAAAAAATAAATGAATTATCTACGATGAAATAAAAATATAATATGTTTATATACCTATAGGGTTTCAAATAAATAATTTAAAAATTTCCCACTATTATTTACATGATCTATTATAGAACCCAATGTCTTAAATAACAATAATAATAATATTATTATTTCTATAAATACTCCTTACTTAAGAATTATATTGAATATTATTTATGAAAAGAGTATTGAATATATATTATCTCACACTTTTCAAATAAACTCTATCATACTTTCATCCATAACATTTATAGGTCAATGAGTAATGAATATTTATTCAATAAATAAATAGAATAGCATTCTTCTCTGATAAATAAATATTATATTCACTAAATAGAAAATAAATATTTATTAAATATTCAGCTCACATAATATTCTATTGATTAACAGGTGATAAAAAATATGAAATCAAGATAACATTAATTATTATTAAACCACTAGTGGGAATCATATTTATTCAACACATTAAATTATAAATAGTAATGTATTATTTAAATGAGATTATCGATACACATAATGTTTGACCATCTGTGCCACTTTCTTATTGACATTCAGAAAAGAATCCAAATTTCCAACATTAACATCTAGAAATACACCAAGGCACCCACAAAGAAATCATTAATGATGCAATGACATAATAACACATATGGATGATTAATATTTAATATAATCTCATTATCATGATATCTCTAAACATGTAGGATGCATGCAGGTTCCATCAACCTATGTGCTCAATGTCTCCATTGAATTTCCAAAAGTCAAACATACAAACATAACACCATGGATATGGATTTATTTATTCTTTATAATTTTTTTAAAAGGTCCTAAAACAATATATTTTTTAGATAATATATGTAACAAATTCTTTTATTTCAATATTTATTAATTAAATATTACTTGTGACACACCCAACTTGTAGTACCTCACAATGAACAAATGTCGTAATGGTTTTCACCAATACATAAAAGTACATAAATTATAATATGAATTAATAATAATAATAATTTTTATGGTTCAATACACACATCTAAAAATAGTAACATTCAAATATAGATATTAATTATTATTTTCTACCAGAGGTTCTCATTATTATCATATACAACAATGAATATTACCAAGGGTGTTTTCCATGAGAATGTGATTCAATTTACTAGGAGTTTACACTCCAAATAAATTATATTATTTATGTCCATAACATGATATAATCCAAATATAAAACATATATTTATGAAAACTTTATTTTCCCTTTGGTTTTCTCCTCATATCAAGGATATTCTACGACCTTTCACTATGATAAATATTCTTCATACATTATCACATACTATGTCATGTAAAATAAAAAAAATGTTCTAATGAGAAGTTTATTAATATTCCAAACAATGAACTCATTTTATTATAATGTACTCAATATTTGGTTCTAAGGAACCAACTCCAATAGAATCTCAATTACACTAGAGATAACTTCTAATAACCATCCATCTGCAAGATCTCATAAGATACTCATACATTTCATGAGATAAGACATTATTCAAGGGGTATATACTGTTTTTATCTATAGATACTCTTCATACTACAACTTAACCCCTATTGGAAAAATACATCATTAGGTGATACTTATTGATTATGTGAATTTTTTATGGGTGTTATCTTGGAAATTTTACATGATCTACCACTAAATTATTATCACAATATAATTTGATAGTGTATTTACTTCGGGGTACCATATCGTACTCATTATTTTTTTTATCAAAATATAATCCCTCGATGAATCTTAAGCTATTATATAATCATTCTCTACTATATTATATATGACACATAGGTGCTTTGAAGCATTCCAACTCACAACTCCTCTATTGGGACAGAACAATTATCTTTACTATATCTTAATATCATTATAATTTTCTTTAATAGTAGAATTAGTATAATACTTGATTACTATCTCCTCATATCCTCTATGAACTGATATTATATCAATATTTATTCTCAAATACATGAGGTTGTGTATTACTATAGGATAATGTTGTTCTTCTTGATCTGATTGATAATTTCCTACCACACTCTATCCATAAGAAACATAAACTCTAGTACATAACATAGAATAAATTATTGATATTATTTCTAATGAGTATTATGTATTACTCATTATCAATTTCTACTCTTTTGTCAGAGGATACATTTTTTATAGAATGATGTATAACATGTGACACTAGAACACAATCATGGTCTTGATTGATGGAATCCATTTCATAGTTCATTTCTTCTTAATAACATGAAACATTTTAATTTTATAGTTCCTATTTTTAGGATGGCGGTTCTTCATTATCATCTAATAATGAGTCAACCATTTCTCACTATAAAATTATATCTCTATAGTTATTTTAACTCATGTTCTCTAAAAAAATATTTTTCTTTTCATCAATAACTTATTCCATCGAGAGTTGAGGAATCTATTATTATACAATATTTTTATATATTGAACATCATATTTATCTATGTTAATATTTCTCTCACTACACATTTTTTGGATGTTATCAATCTCATGAAATCCACATTGTCTGATGACAAACACTTTCTTGCATAAGGAGTTGTATATGTAATATCCCAATATTTCCTCACGATACCCTATAAAGATTATATTTTTTCACTGTGGTGGTAATTTTTTCTTTATAATTCCTTAAAAAATTCCTTACAACCCTATACATGTGTATGAAACAGAAAATGATCGTTTCCACTCTACTACTCAATGATAATTATATTTTACACTTTAGTATGCACTCACTTTAATGTATATTACACAATTTGTAATTTATATTGATAAAAGGATAATGGGAGATATTAATTTTCTTATTATCAAACATTCCATGTGTAACAAGACATGGTTTCACCATTCAATAAAACTATTACATGATGGTATTTATGGTGGAGTGATTTTAGATATAATCCCAAAATCCCTCAAGAATGTTGATAAACCTTTGGTTATTATATTAAATGCCTCAATTCGATCAATGATTCATAATATTATTTCTAATTTGATTATCTTTTTCATTGTTGAAATACTTGAATTTCTCGAAGGACTCAGACTTATACCTCAATATGTAGAAAAATATATATATAATTAGTTCATTAGGAAATTTTATGATGTATGAATACCCACCTCTAGATTCTTCTTGAAATGTTCCTCACACATCCACATGTGCAAATTATTGATGCTTTGTGGCTATTTCACCTTACCAATCAAATGAATGTTTCATAATTTTCACCTATAATATATAATGAAATTTATCATGTGGTTTTACCTTATAATGTTTTAAATAACAATTATTAAATATCTTTTTCAAATGCTTCTCGTTTACCTAACCATGATGGTGATTCCATAACAAGGTGTTATATGAGCCATTTGAACAGTACTCATCATCTATTGCTAATAATTGGTTTTAATAATTTAATAAATAAATATGACTATTTACATGTGTTATACCATAACATATACTGTCTTTATAAAATAAAAAACATTTATTTAAATACAAGAAAATAAAAACATATGCATCAGGATATGATTTAAAAATTATGTTCATAGTAGAAATTTGTACATAATAACTATCCATTAAAACCAAAATCCTTAAAATTGGAAATTAATGGTATTATTAACTAATGGATAGATTATCCATCCATTCAACTTTGAAATCTTTATAATCTAAATACCCTCTAAAAATCATTCATAATACACATAATTCCTTAATTTTGATAAAAATGTAAGCACCACATGCTAAATCTAATACCCATTGTGTAGATATTGAATGATTAAACATGATAACAAATATAAATTTATATTCTCCTTGAATTTAGGTGTAGTTATTCTTCTAATGGACTTATATAACACTTAAAAAACATACTACCACCATTTTCATTCTATGTATTTGGATATTTATATAATTATATGGATGGTGTTTGTCAGTTTTAGACGTGTTATGATTCTTGGAGAAATTTTCCTTGTTCTTATTTTTAATATTCACCATTGGGACCGCATGTTTTTCTTTCCCCATGTCCTTATCCACATGGATAATTAATGAATGGATTTTTTAAAGATTCTTCTCATTATTTCTCATGTTATAGTTCACAAAAAAAATATATAAGGTCTCTTTTAGTGTTTACTATATATGATCCACAAGAAAATAATCTATAAATTTAATCCCAAATTGGTATAAGACTTCAATATATACAATCATATTAACTAAATAAGGCCCATATTTTAACAAATCTCCAATTGTAGCTATAAACAATGCTTCAGGGATCTCATATATCTCTTGTGGCGTCATCTCTTCAGAGATATCCTGACAGTGAAAAATCATTCAATAATCATCCATGTAATCATGTTGCATTAAAATCTCACTTGTCATAGATGATAGAACATGACTTTGAGAATCAGTTGAATCATTCAAATGTTTCTCATAGAGAAAAATCTCTTCCTCATTTTTATTATTATTACTAGAAAGAGAAATATGCTCTTTCGTCTCATAAAAGTTCATTTCACAACAAAGGATAACTTGTATGTTTCCTTTCCACTCATGGAAATTTTTGTTGATGAGTAAGTTTTCATTAAAAATTTTATATAACAGTGATATGTTTGAAATAATTTTATTAATGTTTCTACAAATAATATGATCATAATTTTTTTACATTATATAATAAACATTATAAAAATAAATAAATGTTATAGTTATTAATCTCCCATTATATTATCAAAAACTATTATCCCTACCCATTGGTTTTGGAATACCATTTTGCATGGAAATTAGAGTGAAAATGATCAATATTCAGAATATAATTACCCCGAAACTGATTAGTCAAGAAACATGAAATGTTTTAGGTAGACAATACAAATTGCGACATAATTAACTCAAAATTTCTTTATTGGTTGAGTTGACTCCCCAATCATAAAATCATTAAATTTTATTTCCTCAACCCTTGACTCATAGTAACACCAAATCCTTATTTGGAAGTACACCCTTAATGTGAACGTTGATAATTTTACCAAAAAATTATGTTACAATTCCACAACAATTAAAAGAACCCCAAATTTGTAAGGTTAAGAACATTCTACTATGGTTTGATTTTAACTATAGTAGAGGATAGTTATAATTAAATGATATATATAATTGAGTGATTATATATTTTATGTATAAATTTACAATTATTATCTTTATGTAATGCTTATTAATATTTCATGGATATTATTTAGTGATTATATATGACTTATATATTATTTATGTATAAGAAAATTTTATTCAGTTCTATTATAAATGCATGATAGTTAATTAATTCACATGTTTTTAGAAAAATTACACAGTGAGATAATCATGTAACATAATATAAAAAAACAATAAAGAATTACAATCATAACAATTTAATAATTATTAGTTTATCTAGTGAATGATAAAATAATCATCAATTAGGGTAAAACAACTTGAACAAATTATGGTTCATGTTTTATATTTCCACATATCCACCTATGTATATCTCCTGGATTGGTTTTGTGTCAGCTCCAAAAAGGAATTGCCTCCTCTGTATTCAGATATCCTTTCATTACATATTATGTTACTCACATATATGTAAGAGGAAATGGTTCACAAAAAATAAACCATGGGATAAAATGCCCCTTAAATATTTACACAATATAGGACATGTAGAAATTCAATTTTATTTAATAATAAATTTAATGTAACAAATCACAGTCAAAGGTCATTGTATACGGTCCGGAAAATCCATTAGAATTAAAAAAATTATGCATTTAATAAAATTTCCATTTCATTCCAATTGTTGTTATTTAAAATAAATCATTATCAATTCGATTAATTATCTTTTTTAATTAATCAATTATTATTTCTTAATTCTCTTCATAATTTCATTGAAATTATCATTCAAACTAATTTCAAAAAAATTAAACAAATTTATTAAGATTAAATTCTGTAATTAAATTTATCATATAGTAAACATAGTGAGTAACCATCCAAACAATCCAATATGTATTTTACTCGTTTACCATTTAATCTTGTTCAACGTGGAATAAATAATTTATCACATAATTTCTTGACATGTACTATCAACATAATTATTATACCAAGTACATGATTGTTTTACATGTTTTATGATTCAATGAATTTATATTAATAACAACAATATTGTTTATAAATGATATACATATCCAAACAATATGTATACTTTAATTCAAAATCTATATTTATTAAAATTCATCACATGATGAGTCTTATTAAGTAAATTAAAAAATCAATTCAGTGTTGATATGGTTTTTATAGTGAACAAGTTAATTTAAATTATTTGTAACTTGGTAAAACTGTATGGAATGTAGATTAGATCAACATGGCTTGTATTTATTTTCCCAGTATACCTGGATCACACACCCATGTACTCAATTTGTAACCACGCCATGAAAAAGTTTAGAGTACATGATGATTACATTACAAATAAGTTCTATAGTATTCAAATTACACATTCACCAGCCAGGTAAGCTGTATAGGAAGATATGTGGTTCATTTAGAAATAAAGGACAACATGGAATGAACCAAAGATACATGGCACGTACATTGACTAACCATTCACTTGGTTGACATGGTAATCATGCAGTGTTTAAATGAATGTGTAAATCAATCAACAATATTTCAATAATTATAAATCATAATATGACCGCTATACTTCAACCTATTGTTTCTAGGTCCAATGGAACCATGCGATGGTTCATGCCCAACAATGTTTTTGTCAGGATAGATTATTAATATGAGATTTACACGATGATAAAAAACTTGATCAATAGAATTGATTCAAAAAAACAAAAAATGTGTAAAATTCTAGATTCAGAGCTTCTAATCATAACATATTTTTTTATAACTACTTTAAAAAATTAAATAATTACATAGTGATAAAATATATCTACATTAAGGGATCTATCAATTGATATCTGTTGTACCATAATTTTGTTTTATGAATATATATTGTATTTCCTCTAATGGGGATCCACACGTGTTCCAAAAATCTTTGAACTCCGCGATAGGAATCTATAGGGTGATAGCCTAATAGATCATATCGCTTACATCATTCACCATTGAGTGCCTTAATTACCACATACAAGGGATTACCATTGGTCCCTCATAAAATGATAGTTTGAGGAATATGAATATTTTTCTCGTTTGATTGGATCATTCTTGGAGAAGGGAACTCTCCCAGGCTTGGATAGGATTCTCTATGTTTTTTTGTAAATAACAAGACAAACAAATTGAATATATTTGGAAAATAATATTATTTGTTTTATATAACACTAGGGTTAAAAATAAATAATTACACATGTTCCCTTTATTATTTTTCTAATGCCTTGTTTGACTCCATGTATAAATAATTATTATAATTTATCAACATGTGATTGTTTATGAATTAAATTAAATATTTTTTAATCAAATAATATTAAAATATATATTATTTCTCATGAGAAAATTATATACAGTCTTACATTCATCCACAATATTTATCTTGACAAGAATAATGAATATTTATTTTATAAATCAATATAAGTTCATTATTCAATAGTACTTAAATTAATATATTATTCATTAAAAATTAAATAAATAATTACCTAATATTATTCTCACATAATATTCCCTCAAATAACTAGTGATAGAAAATGTGTGATCAAGAAAACATGAATAATTATTAAACCATGAATGGGAATAGAATTTAATCAACTTGTTAAACAATAAAAAAATAATATATTATATAACTAAAATTCATGATACACATAGTGGGTGATCCTCTATGGATTTCTCTCAATTCCATTAGGTGAAGCAGCATTAATTCAAATGTTATAATCTAGAAACAGACCAACAAACCAACATAGAAATAATTTTATCCTAAAATGACATAATACGTCATATGGATGGTTACTATGTAATATAATACCTTTATCACGATATCTTTAATCACGAAGATTGAATGATATTCTTATTAACCTCAGTTCTCGATGCCTCTCTCTTTTAATTTTTGAAAATAATAGATACCTATATAACTCATTCCCCATGGATTAGTTTGGGAAATATAAAGTAATTAGATATCAAATAATATTATAGAACAGAAGGCATTAATACTTTCTCACATTATTCATTATTTTAATATTACTTGTGACACACCCAACATATCCTACCTCACTATAATCACATTTCGTTGTGGGTTTCATCAATATATCAATGTACATGACTTGTAATACCTATTAGTAATCATATTAATGTATAAGTAACAATACATATTTTCAAAAATAGAAACCTCTAATTAACTATATTAATATGGATTTCCTATTAGAGGGACATGATCACATAATATGTGCAACGAAATATTAAAAATAGAGTGCAATATGATAAGGTGACAAAATTTTATATGAATCTCCACCCAAGATATAATGAATCATTTATTTCCCTAAAAATATATCATCTCAATATAGAAAAAATATTGAAGAATATCATCGTGGAACTTTTGGGTTCTCATCATAGATGGGAACTACTACGACCTTTCAACACGGAAAAAACTCTTAGGAAATTATCCAATACAATGTAACATAAAATAATAATCATGATGTGTACAAATTATATTATCATTAAAATAATATCAATACATGTTATAATAATGTACACATAATTTGGTTTCAGGGAACCATATGAAACAATAACATAATATTACAAAGTGATACATAATTAAATTCTCAATTCTTGTAGGGGTTGTAGAATTATCATGCTTCCCAGGTTCTTAGGAGTGGAACATACTGCCAACAGAATGGATTTCAATATGAAAATAGTATAAATGTACTAAATTATATGAATCTAGTTTTTTTATTTATTTTATATTATCTTTGAAATAAAACTTACCTCATTAGAATAATTACTATAATAACAGTTTTTAAGAAACTACTCTGATGGGTCCTTATAAGGAACACTGCTGTCAGTCATTCCATTTTTTCCTATACTGGTAAGATGTATAATTATCATCACCACTGGGACATTATCTCGTACAATAATCAAAAGAGAAGGTAGACATAATTAGGAAGTTCATAGAAATATTTCAGTCTTTGGGGAAATATTTTATTAATTGTTTCCACTGAACTAGGGATTTTGATTTAGTATATCAGCACTTTTTTGAGTCCTGACTAGATTGGGCCATCAAAAAATTCAAAATCAAGGTAAGGAGACACATAGATTCGTCATTCATTTTGAGATATTGGGATATTTTGGGGTTGTAGAATATCAAATAGATATTACATTATGGTATATTGATATGACTGATTTATTTATTGTTTCTCGTCATTAAGATTATTTTTCCCTGTCCAATGTCATGAAATTTTAAAAGAGTAATTTGATTTGGATAATGGTTATTATTTTAAGGAGAATAAAAATTTAATCTTTTAACATAACATGAAGACTCTTAGAGAAGGATGATTCATATGGTTTAAGTGATATGGAATCATGATCATTTCCATGAGGACCTGTTGGAGACTATATATATCACCATAATATTTATAATATTTTTCTCATTAAATAAATTTTAATTTTCTAATAATTTGTGTGGAATGCAACATTGAGTTTAAATGAACCACGATATAATACTAAAATATTATTATTTAATTTTTTGTCTATCACAATGAAATTGGATTGAAGGTTATGAAAAGGAATAACTAGATTTTTAAAATAATATGGTTTACATATGTATAAAATGTGTTCATTGGATTCCAGGTAATTATAAACAAACACAATAATCATTTTAAATTAATGTTTATGTTTTTCTAAAGAGGTTTATTTTAGTGAGAAATGTTTTTTTATAATAATATATTTAATTATTAACTATTAGAGAGTTTTTAATGAAATATATATTATAAATTCATTAAAATATTTTAAAACTCATATAATATTTCTTTACTGATGAGATAAGAATGGATCATGTTTTATTCTTAAAATTGTATTTTTCTAAAGAACTAGTTTCACTGATATTATGAAAACATATTTTTGAATTTATTTCCTGAACATAATGAAATATAATTATTAAAAATGGATTCCACATTTTTTATTAAGAGGTCAAAATTTGATAAACAGGTTCCTTTTAATTTTAAGGCATTATGAATAGTAATGAGAGTGAAATTTATCATTATAGTAATCGGTAAATCATGTTAACCTAGGTTAACACTATATGATTAGGAAAAATTTTACATATTAACTCTTATTGGATGAAAAATAATTAGACCCATATAATCATTTGTTATTATTTTGATTTTTTTAATGCACACTTGTCTATAAAAATTACCTATAAAATATTTAAATCCATGAAAAATACAAAATTTGACTCTGTTAATTTTAAATATCTTTTATGTATTCAGAAAGGGTATAAAAATAATGTCTTGAATGAATATAAATATTTATATTTAACATAGAAAATTATTTATATTATTTATTTTTATTTATTATTTATTGTAATTTTTTAATTAACATAAATTATTACGCAACACCAAAAATTTATTTTCTCAACTAATATAAAAATAAAAGAAATGAGTTTTGAAATATAAAAAGTAATATAAATTTGTTGATTTATAGTTTTAAAATATTTTTATTGTATTAATATATTATTTTATCTATGTGTTAAAATACTACATTCTAATTCCATCATTTTCGTGGTGACACAAAAATCAAATTAAATGAATAGTGTCAAAAATGACATTAATGATATATTATGAAAATAATATTTTATTAAATTATTTGAAAATCATAAAATTAATGAAATGAGAAAATGTGGATAATATATTTCCTATAATTACATTCCTTGGACCTTTATCATCCAATTATAAAATTATGATTAAAATTATAACCATCTAAGAGTGAAAAAGGTGTTACCACGATTAAAGATAAAATTTGTTATATAAGAGGTAAAAACAAATGAAAAATTTTAAAATAACATATAAACATATACAATTTTAATTTTTTCATGGAATTTTGACCTCATGATATTAAAATTTAAATATATAGACACTTGAAGTCAATTATATTGACAAATAATTTCTTATATGTTATTCTTTTGTGAAATTATATTTGTTTCATCTCCCCCACATATTAAAGGAACACCATACCCTTTATTATTTACATATTCTATTAAATCATGTAAATATATCTTTTATTTTTAAAATAATAATTTTTCTATCCAAAATATATTAATTTTTTTTATAATTATTAAACCACTAATAACTCCCATATTTCAATCAAATGAGAAGTGATATATAGCTCATGAGTACAAACTACTTACCATCTAAAGATAATGATATAATTTATTTTAATCACCATATTTTATCCATGAGTATTATGATGTGTATAATGTACATATATGATATTAAAAAATTAATTACTTTTTTGGAATGATAATAGAAAATATACCTTCTTAAAATCCAATTTGTTGAAAAATGATAATGTCACTCATGCATATGTGTGGACTAAAACCTCAACAAGGTGATACATGTTATTGATTTTTTTTATATAGATGTTAATAATGATATATATTATGAATATTATATAATAACTATTATTGAAATGTGGATTATTATTTTCTATTCTTTTGTCCCATCAATTAAAAAATGAAAACAATGTTAATCCATACATACAACTTTCCATATCTATAAATACATTAATTAGTTATTATATTTTTATCCTTTTTAAATGAAAAGTAATATATATGGAAGGAATATATAATATATAACAATCAGGTACATCATTTTGTTATATCATTATAATAAATTTAAATTTAGTATGTATTTGGTTAAAGATCTTTCTAAGCAAGTTGAACACTAGGTATGGGATTTGTATTGCATTCATATTTTTTATCGAGATTATTCATTCTTGAATATTCATTATAGAAATTAAATAATTATTATATAATATTTCACTTTAATTGAACTTATAAATTTTTTCTTTCATTAGGATAAATGGGTTTCACATAATTATAATTATATTATGTGCTAAAGGGTCTGAAATACATTTTTTTAAGGAAAAAGTAATTCTTTTTCTTAGATCGAAAATAAAATCCCTTAAATGTCCATTAAATATCATTTTTTAATTGTATTTTAAAAATTCTCCTATGATTATCTGAATATTTTTTATCTATTATTTAATTTTTGATATGTTTTAAAATTAATCTTCTTATTGTTTTCTAAATGAAATAATTTTTTTAAAAAAAATTGAATGGAAATTCTTATTTTAACTTATAGAAATGAATGTGACTTCCAACATTTATATCCACTCATTGAGTTGAATATTAATTTATATTTTTTAATTTTTTTTCAAAATAATTTTCTTCCATAATAATTTTGAAGTAATATTATTTTTAATTTGTGATTTAAAAATTAAAGGGGTTTTTTTATCAAGTAATATTTCAATGATATTTAAATTAAATATCCATCTATGATGAAATCCATTCATGTTAATTATAATTTACTAAGAATATAACCCAATGATATCACCCTAATTCTTTATCTTGATGATTTATGATTATATAATATGTTCAGGTAATTATTATCTATTGAAATTTTACAGTGTTTTATGAACTACGTTAATATATTTTTTTAAAGGATAAAATGAAAGCTGGGTGAAAATATGTTGCATTTGGAAAGGCTATGGAACATGATCCCATTAACATCCTGATTCATGGGTTTAGTGAATATCACTATCCAGTTTGAAATCTTATTTCTATTGGGATAACACAAAGGGGAATACTGATGAGTCTGTATCTTAATTCATAATATATATTTATTATAATGACATGGAGAATAGTTAAAAGTAATATAAATCCATTATCTATACTTGTAAGGAGAGGGTAAAATATCACCATTGGATTTTTCATCGGACTCCCCATAATTTATAAAGTGAATAATTCTATATGAGTTATAGTTGATATCCTTATAATTTTAGAACATATAATCTCAATTATAGAAAACATTTGTTTGGATAAAACTTCCACTGTATACATTAAGAATGTGTTATAGTGGAACAGAGTACAAAGTTCTACTGTATATGATTGGGATTCGAGGATTACCTTGATGTTCTTCAAAATTAATTAACAATACATGGATATAATGATATGTTTCATACTTTTGTATCATACTAAGATATATAGTATGATATATAGAATAATTCTAATACCAGAAAATGTACTAGGATATTCTATGTATTTTATTGGTGATAGAGATCGACAACTTATTGTAGTTGAATTTGGATTAGTACGTGTGTATCCCTCTAGGAAATATGTTTATAAATCCTATGAACTAGAATAAATATACAGAATCAATGATATCGGCACCTATGATAACTGATGAAATTTAAGAGAAGTTTAGATTCATTCAACAACCCATAAGGGAAGAAAAAATTAAATAAAATAGTTATGTAGATAATCTTTAAGGATAACAATAATATGAATATAGTGAGAAGGTGTTTCTATAAAGATCTCTGAGGAAGAAAGAAGGGAAAAATAATCCCTATGTATATCAATCATTATTAAATAATTGATTCTATCAAGACATTAGATTATCATTTGGCACTTACACAAATAAATACAATTTTCATGATGTGTTCCATGTATCACTCATAAGTATAAAAATAAATGACCCCTCACATGAACAAAATTAAGGGGTCAGGCTTCTACAACATGAAATTTATTATGAGGAATAACCAGTGGAGATTATGGATTGTATATATAAATTTATACAAAAGAAGACCACAAATATGGTCAAAATTTTGTCTCAAAAGCACCATATTTTGTAATCTATGTGGGAACCTATGGATGTAATTAATCATAATTATATTTAGTAGTTTGTATAAGAGTGATTAATTTCAATGTAGAAATTCATTTAATAGTGGGTGGAATGTAAATCATTGAAATTTTTTTAAATATTTTTTCTAAATAGAACAACACATTAATATATTTATTTGACTGGTGAAACGTTTATTTTATATTATTCTATACATAAAAATGATTTTAGATTGTGTTGCATGTAACTTTATGTGTATCTTATGTTACACACAAAACAATGTTTAAATGCAAGGTAAAATTCTATTAAAATATTATTATTTAATTTGATAATTATATCCTAGATATTGGAATTCCTAGAATTAATAATGCATACTATTTTATTATGATATATAGTTTACAAATTTATATATATATTGAATTATTTAGTGAACAATATAAGAATCATTTTAAAATAAATGAAGTCTTTTTTTTTTCTGAAAAACTATTTTTATGTGAAATAATATGTTTTAACTATATAAATTTAAAAAATATCTTTTGGTAAATTATTTAAATGAAATTTAATGATTTAAATTCATTAGAATGTTTATCATTCCTCTTATGTGTTTTCTATTTTATAAATAAGAATAAATCCAATTAACGCTTGATGAATGGATTTTTATAAAAAAAATAGTTTTATCCCATTCTGTAAACGTATATTAAAATTAAATTTTGATATTTTTAGAAAATTTATTAGAAAATATTTAATATATTTTTTAAATAATAATATAAAAATTATCATGAAGTTAGTTTTGGGTGATTATCTGAAATGTTTTTTTTATGTGAATTGTAAAATAATTACACTTTTTATTAAATATTTTCAAATTTTATTTTAGTAATTTAAAAGATCTATTTGAATTTAACGTTTTTTAAATTGTTAAATTCTATTAACTATAATTTAAATATTTTAATTTTTCTCATTGTACTCAATTTTATATTTAATTTTGATATAACAACTTTATAATCTTTTGAACCTTTAATCTCTGGAGAATCACATTTTCATTACGTCTGTGGGATTAATTTAAATTTAAAATATTACACATATTTGAATTTAATATGGACAAATATATTACATATTATTAATCAACATAAATTATATTATATAATAATTTCAATATTATTACCAAAATTGATAGAATATATATGTAAACATTTATTATTGTAGGTAAGGTGACGTTTGTTTTATCTGGGGAAAAACTAAACATATAACGGCTAAAATGACCTATAAACATGTACAAAACCAATTTATATCCATATATTTGCCTTATAAAATCTTATTTTTATAATGGGCCATTTTGGAGTCTGTGGGCATTTGCAAAAACATGGTCAAGTGTATTTTCTTTTTAGAAATTGCATGTGTGGAAATCACCTAACTTATGCAAGGCCAACCACTACGCTCTCTTAGTCACACATAGAAATCCCATTTTTAACCCCATACATACCCAAATAACTTTATTAATTCCATCCTCTCAGTGTATAAGAATTATTTTGTTCCAAAATTATTCATAGTAAAAATTTTGGTGAAAACCAAAAGATGTTTTCCAAATAAAAGTTAACATCATTAATAGGCCATCTAATTTCATTTCTTTATCCATATCATTAAATTATTAGTAAACAATTTTGATATTAAAAAATTATTATATTGTGTATATTTATATTTTTTTTGTTATTTTAATGACCTAAAAAATTTTCCACTTCCATGAATATTGATTCAAAATCATTATTTAAGTGTACGACAGACTACCACCTCAAGAACACATGTTATTCCTTTCCCATCACCATATCTCATGATTAGGTATAAATATGAAATTATTGTTTATATAGGGTATTTATTATATTATTATTGTGTTAAAATCATGATATAACATATTCCTTATTACTTACCATTTTATGGGAATATGATAACATAATTCATATGTATGATAAAATGCTACCTCTTAGTGCAATTTGATTTGTTATTGACATATGATTTATAATTATTGTAATATGTAATTGATTAAATATTAATGTGTGACTAATAAGAAATATAAATTATTATATAATGGTAATATATTATTTTCCTTTCTTTCATTCAATATGTCGTGGAAATAGAAACAACTTTCATGTGTATATACGACCTATAGTCACCATAAATAGTGTATTTATTCATCAATTTATAAAAATTATAGACTTATATAAATAAATATATAGTGATATATAATATATTTTTATAATTTTTAACAATATTTAGATTATTTCACTATTATCAAAGTAAGAGTACAAAAAACCAAATGAAAACATACACAAAAAATAATGTTGTCAATCCCCATGATGTGATTGTAAAAAAGAATATATAATAAAATGGTCATAAGGGGTCATAAGTAAATAATATATGGTTTGGTACATACGATTATGGTTATTAAAAATATATATAATAGGGAAAATTTTGTTATACGTGAGGTTCAAATGTCTACAATGAATGTGGAGCCATATGGTAAGGGATTTCTGTCTTACTATTACATTCTAGGATACACATTCTATATTCACCATAGGTTTCATTTATGTGGTCTATATACATCCCAATAATGTTTTTGATGATTATTCTCCTAATATATTTGTATATTTTAATATTCATATTAGGATCTCTATTTTATGGTTTATAAGGTTTAGAAGTTACAAAAAATGTAATGGATTATTATCTCAATTTGTATTATTTGGGACATATGTCATATAATGCACCTATATCATTTTATGAGGTGTATATAAATAACCGTTGGCATGTAAATAATTTATTTATTTATTATGATGTTGTTGTATGTTTCATTTAATTTTTTGTTTTATGGGGATTATGATTCATAGTTACCATAGTGGTGAGGATTTTATTTTACAATCTCATTGTTTACTAGGATTGTTTATGATTATAATTAGAAAGATAAAATATTATGATATATCTCTCAGGAAACTAATTTATTAAATTCTCAGATGGTTATTTTAAAAGAATACATATTAAGATTTAGCTTTTTTATCTTAAAGTATAAAAATATTTTTTTATGTAAAATTATATTTATATATCACTTTGGGCGAAATCAATTTTTATATATATCCATATTTTAAAAATTTTTTTTTTTTTTAAATTATCCAACATATTTATTAAATACATTTTTCTAATTGTTTAATTTTGAAAATTTGTTTTCAAATTAATCATCATGTCATTTTCCATAATATTTCTATTTGAATTTTATCAAAAATGTGAAATAAATAATTATTTTCATTTGTATGAAAAGATTATTATTTTTAACCATCATGAAAAATAATATTTTTAATGATTAATATATTAGTTTCAAAGTTATTTTTCAAATGAAATTATATTTATGTTTTCAAAATTGTTTTTTTAATTATAAAAGATTATTTTCTACAAGAAATGATTTAAATTAATCTTAAAAATTCCTTTATAAGATTAAAATATTATTTTAAATAAAAAAAATTATAAAAATAAATTATGTTTTAAAAATATATTTTTAATGTGAAAACATTATTTTCCTCATTAGATTTTATAAATTATTATTAAATATTCATTTATATGATTCTTTTTTTAGATAAAAGTATTCTTAAAATGTTTTATGTTTCAAAACCTGTTTTCAATTGTGGAAACGATATTTTCCTCAAAATATTTCAATGTGATATTTCAAAATAATTTTCCATCTAAAATGTCATCACTTTGTCTTACTTAATAATTTTGGGGGTATTATCTAAGGATATTATTCATATTATTTGTCTAGATTGTATATATTTATGATAAATAGCTGGTTACAAATGTAGTTTCATTTACATGTGTTATGCTATGATGATATGATTTATTATACCCATTTTATTTCATAGGTTATAATATGATAATGATTTGTGAATCCCATTTCTTTTCATGGATTTTGATACAATTAATGTTTAATGAAGCCCATTTCATTTCATTTGTTCTAATGTGATGAATGATTTATATTCTGTTGGAACTCTTATGCATGGTTTTTATTATATGATGGTAGTAAAATTGTAACCAAGGTTGGTTTTTTATGTTATACCAGGGATGTGGGCTATGTTATAACCAACCATGGGTGAGACTTATATCTCTCTCCAATGTATTGGGTAAATATTTATATCTTGTGAGACATACATGGATGTAAAGGGGAGTAAACCCAATTTAGAATTGTAATTTGACCACCATGATAGTATTGGGAGTAAATTTTTACTAATTTTATGGAATAGATATTGAAGCCAATTCATAATGATGGTTTTGGAAATGATACTTGAATACCAAGTTATTGATATTTATTTCTTATGTGTATGCCAAAAATTTGTGTCTTATGCTAGTACTTTGTTCTCATGGTTCTTGTGATTTTATTAAATTATTATTCATGTCTTATTAACATTAAATATTTTCCCCATGACTCAAAATTGTGATCTACAATATGTATGGTAAGGTTTTCATTTTTTATTATCATTTCTTATAACCTTATCCTCATTTTTTGTTTACATATACTTGGTTTTCCATTCGTCGGAACCCAATATCACCATTTCTTGTTTATCCTTTTTGTAGGTTATGATGATTGGTATTATGTATGATATATCTACGATGGGTTATAGTTATGAATAACATAGTGTAAGATTATGTATCTCATTTATGGAATAGTTTTTAATGTGTACATGTTTCCAAAGGCACTATACAATTATAATTCCATGGTTTGCACTTGTGTATTCTAATTAATATTCATAAAATATATATAATATCTATGCATGAAAAGATGGGATCTCTGTATGGTTATATTGGTTTATCCTTAAATTCAAGATATGAAATAACCAAGACAAACCATAGTAAAACAAATCCATATTTTTGATGATCTGTTTGAATATTATTAAACATGTTGTGAAAGGGATCTGAGGATTATCGAATATACTTATTGTGTTGAATAAAAAAGTAGTGATATTAATATGTATAATGAAATGCGAAGGTAATTTCATATAGATTAAATTATTTTTTTTTGTTCACCTATTCTCATACTACATTATAGTGGATAATAGTGATGCATTCCTATCATAGGGCATGGAAAAAGAATTATTTACTAAGTTAAAATGTAGTAATTTGGTTGACCTTGGATGTCTCCCGAAGAGGATTGCACACAAAACGGGTTGTCACTTTAAAACAAGGGTAAAAATGTTGTGATTTTGAAAGGAAATTTGAAATTCAAATGATTGAAAAACTAAGAAATTAAGTGGATGATTAGGTCGGGGTCGGTTTCCTAATTATAATGCTATCCTTGTTCAATTTACATCAAACCTCTTTTTCATAGTTGATTAAATTGAGTTTCCACAATCATTTCCTCTCACTTCCTTGGTGAAATTATTATTGTTAGAGAAAACCATACCATGATCATGGTTTTCTCAACTATCATTCCATGTGTAAAATATTTCAATTTAATATCCTTAATTGAAATGGGAAATATCCAATCAGGATTTGTTTATCCGAAACAATCAAGTACATTAACTACACTTTTACACGTACTAACGATGGTCGAGTACTTCACCACTAATTCCTTATTTATTCCATCATATATAAATCAGAAATTAGTGGATAGAGATTATGATTATTTTACCAAAGAAAAAATCAGTAACAGAATTAATATTCATGAACGATCGAACTTGATTATAATATCCACTATAAGAAATTGAAAGCAACTTTGATGAAGAATGGAATTTATTCAATTGCATACAAGAACTCAAGCATTACAATGTAGAAAATCAACCCTTCCCCAATCAATCCAAATGTTTACCCCACCATGGTAATGGTAATCGAGATGAATGGGGAAGAAGAAGTAATGACAAAACTATGAAAAAGAAAAGACATAAAAGAGAAATCTAAAATGTTCTCCTTCTTACTGTCCTGGAAGGAATGGGGTGGAGAATGAGATGATTTGGGAAGGAGTTGAGGGCCTACTTTTATAGTAGAATTCGGCCCCTGAAATATTGTGCATTGTAGACCCCATAAATTACCACTGCACGTAGTCCACCCTTCATTGATGCTGTTCATATTTATCTCCGTAGTGTCCCTTCAAAATATCAGTGGATGTGGACATATATTCCGAGAGTTATAGTCGTTTTACTCTGAGCATTTATTCTGTCCAGTCAGACACGCCAAATTGCAACCCTCCAGATTAGGGTGACTAAATGAACAATTAAACTACCAATTCACACGGTCCTTCCTTAATTAATGATTCTTAAAAACTACTAGCGCGTCCAACCACCAAATATCACAACATTTGGGCCCAAAATTAATGAGTTATGATGCCCACACACAAACTAGGCAGAACTGCAAATAGTTTTCTTTATCCCACTTGTGAGATTCTTTTGAGCCTCAATATGGCCGATTCAACTTTTAGTCCAAAAATAGTAAATGAATACCTAGATGTGTAGAATCCGGAAAAGAAATAATTTTTTAATTTGGATCAGTTTAGATAATGTTATGGCCAAACTACAGAAATAATTTAAAATCGTTAGAAATCCAAAATGGCCAATTTTTACTATTCAGCTCAAAATAACACCAATATCGTAAAAATGAAACAATTCGTATTATTGGAACACTTTTTTGGGTTTAAAACAATGATATTAAATATAAATTAATTGAAAATATTTTCTCTATAAATTCCCCCACACTTAGCACTTGGACTCCTGGGTATGTAAAATCAAATCAAATCTAATCCAAAACACATATCAATGAGATCTACCATATCAATTACAAGAAACAAAAAGATATTATGACTCATCAAAAAAAATTATTTCAAGTTCTCCATTTTATATTTTAATATATTTCCACTTCATTTCTTATCTCATTCACACAAAGCACATACCTCACACGAATTTTCTCTCATCTCAAAAATGTAAATGCTGAACAAAACATTTCTCATCCAAACCCACAAAAGATTCACCATAGGAGTGATAAATTCTTACTTCTCGACCTGATGTGAGTCAAGGACATGTGTTTCTCATGAGGAATTTACAGGGTTGTTCTATGGCTTCTGGTTGGTAGGATTTAGATGTTAAAAATTCAGAGGCCAAAAAAGGAGAGCTTGGCTCTTATTGAAGAAAATTTTCAAAATTCTAATTTTCACTCAAATATGGTCTCCTTCACTTCCCCTTTGTAGAAAATAGGATCCATCATCATTCAATTAGCTCAGCAGAAAAAATTTCAATATTTTCAAACATGATTTTTTTTGAAATCTTCAGATAGGCACAACTTTATTTTTACATTGGAAGCTCTAGAAAGGCACAAATTATCTTATCATGAAAGCTCCCGAAAAGGTATAGCTTTCAAAAGAATAATTTTTCAGCATCACACACATCTTTTCAACAATTTATTTTCCATCCAAAGTATCACAAAATATTGTATTACACCACAAGACATCTTACCCCACACTTAAGTTCAACTAGATCATGCTCTTTCACTTCCAGAGCAGGTAGCATAGGGAAAATTGGTTTGTAATATAGCTAACCTAATAAGAAATTCATGGCTAATAGGGTCTAAAATGAATGATAAATATAAAGGTGGGCCATAATGAAAATGATTATTTTTAAAAAGGGGGATTTAAACCAAATAAATACATCAATCATTTAAAACACACGTACACCAAATCTCATGTTTTGAATGAAATAAATCAAATTCTGGATTAGGCAAGCATCGTCTGGTTCTCTCTAGAAATGAGGAAAATAAAAATAATATGATAAAAATATATTAGAATCCTCACAAGAAAGTGATTTCAATGATATAGACAATGAAATATGGCATGAGATTCAAAAATCACTATACATTTCATGAAATTTACAAAGATTTAAACTCGAAACAAATCCATTTTCCTCATTCATTTAAGCTCAGTTTTACGAAATAGATTGGTTAACTTATTGATATGGGTTTTAAAAATGGAATTGATAATCACATCAGCTAAAAAGTTTCCAAAACACACCAGAAATAGAAAAATAAACACAAAAATTTGAAAAAACAATATTTTTTAATATTTATTATTATTTTTATTTTTGAAAACAATAATCAAATGAAAATACGACACTACAAAGGTTCCCTCACCCACACTTAAATGATGTAGTGTCCTCAATGAAATCAACTGGATTTAACATGTAAGCCAATTTTCAAATGAATCACAACATCAAGCAAGTGTGAAGGAGAGGTACAACCTAATGGCTCTTACTGATAGACAGGTTGGAGGAGCAGGATCTCCTCTACTAGCTCTGATGGCAGCATCCCAAGGAATTTATTCAACCTATTCCCATCCACAGTGAATAGGTCATGCTATCCATCCTTCACAATCTTCACAGCACTGAAAGGATATACATGAGTACCTATAAATGGTGCCTCTGATCTGGAACAATGTTTACCTAGCATCATCTTGAGTATGGAATTGAATAGAAATACTTTATATCCAGGATGGAAATCTTTTGGTGGGATCAGCTTGTCATGGGACACTCTTGTTTTCTCTTTGTAAATCGTGGAATTTTCAAATGCTTCTCTTTTAATTTCCTCTAACTCTTGTAACCGCAACCTTCTGTCTTTCCTAGCACATCCAAGATCCAGATTCATCTTCTTCACATCCCAATATTCCTTATGCTCCAGTTCCATAGGTACGTGACAACTTTTCCCATAAATCAACCTATTTAGACTCATTCCAATTGGGGTCTTGTAGGCTGTCCTATAAGTCCATAAAGTATCTTCCAACCATTGACTCTAATCCTTCCTATTTGGATTAACATTCTTTTCCAAAATTCCTACGATTTCTCTTTGGAAACTTCAGCTTTCCCATTAGTCTTTGGATGATAGTGGGTTGATGTTTTATGATGCACCCCATACTTCTTCAGTAAAGTCTCCATTCTCCAATTGCAGAGTTGAGTCCCCTGATCACTATTGATTTCTGTAGGCACTCTAAACCTACACAATATGTTAGATCTGACAAAATCACAAACAACATTAGCATCATCAATCCTTCTGAATTTTGCTTCCACCCATTTGGAAAAATAATCAACAGCTCGAAATATATAATAATTTCTAAATGAAAATGTGAATGGTTCCATAAAATCTATCCCCCAAAATTAAAAAATGTCACGAAATTTCAATGGGTTTTTGGGCATTTCATGTCTCTTTGAAATATTTCCTGAAATATAACATTTCCACATATTTTGAAAAATTAATGAGCATATTTTAAAATTGTGGGCCAATAAATTCTAGATTCTAAAACATTCCTTGCTGTGCTTTGAGTTCCAAAGTGGCCTCCACAAGATAATGTGTGACAGAAATCAAAGAAATAATTTAAATTCACTTTCAGGTAAACATCTTATTATTACATGATCATTGCAAATATTCTAAAGGAATGGATCATCCCAAATGAAATAGCTAGATTCAGCTTTCTGTTTTTGAATTTGGTGAGAATTGAAATGAGATGAGACCTGAGATGTTACCATAAAATTGACTTTGTCAGTATACCATGACACTTTTCCTTCAATAAAGTACAACTGCTCTCCTGGAATTTTATCATTCACCGGGTCTCCTTCTGAAACATAAGTTTTAGTAGTGATTTGTTGTCTACTTAAGTGATCAGACACCTGGTTATCAGATCCCTTCTTATCCTTGATATCTATATTGAACTTCTGAAGGAGTATCATCCATCCCACAAACCTTGGTTTAACCTCATTATTCTTCAACACGTACCTCAAAGCTGCATGATTAGAAAACACAGTGATTTTAGTTCCATGAAGATATGATCTAAATCTTTATAATGCCAAAACCACTACAATAAACTCTTTTTCCGTTTTTGTGTACCTGAAATGGGCCGCATCTAATGTTCTTGAGGCATATGTAATCACATGTGGTTTGTGCTCAATTCGCTGAGAAAGGACTGCCCCAACTACATGGTTGGAGGCATCACAATGTATTTCAAATGGTTCTTCCCAATTTGAAGGTTGCATCATGGGTGGTGAAATCAATCTCTTATTCAACTCATCAAAGGATTACCTACATGCACAATTGAAATCAAAATCATCATCATTCAAAAGTAATCTAGAGAGAGGGAGATAAATCATAATGAAATCTTTGATAATCCTCCTGTAGAATCTTTCATGTCCTAAAAAAGATCTAACATGTTTCACACAAGTTGGGTAAGGCAATGAATTTGTCACATCAATTTTTGATTTATCCACTTCAATTCCATTTTGGGAAATCGCATGACCAAATACAATTCCTCTTTGAACCCTGAAATGACACTTTTCAAAATTATAACAGGATTTTTTTTCCATGTTGCTTTTCATAACTTTTTCCAGATTTTTCAATCAATGATCAAAAGAATCTCCAAAAACTATGAAACCATCTAAGAAAACTTCCATGAAATTTTCAATGTGGTCAGAAAATATACTCACCATGCACCTAAGATATGTTCCTGGAGCATTAAATAATCCAAATGGAATTATTTTAAATGAAAAAGTAACCAAAGGTCATGTAAATGTCATCCTTTCATGATCCTTGGGAGCAATGGGTACCTGAAAGTAACATAAAATCCATCCAAAAAGCAATAATGAGTTATCCCTGCTAATATTTCTAACATCTGGTCAATTAAGGGGATGGGTAAATGATCTTTTTGAGTGACCTGGTTCAATTTCCTAAAATCAATACACACCCTCCAGCTGTTTTGAATTCTCATAGCGATTAACTCATTATTTTCATTCCTCACAGTGGTCAGGCCAGTTTTTTGGAACGACATGAATAGGGCTGACCCACTGCGAATTTGAAATGGGATAAATGATCCCAGCTTCCAAAAGATTCTCGATCTACTTCTTCACAACTTCCATCAAGGTGGGATTCACTCTCCTTTGGGGCTGTATATCAGGTATGGAATCTCCCTCAAAAAAATCTATGTGATAATATTTTTGGGAATATTTCGGGGATATCACCCAAGCTCCATCCTATTTCTTGGACAAACTCTCTCAAAATCTCAAGCAATGATTTTTCTTGGATTTTAGAGAGATTATTCTAAATTATCACTGGTAGTTTTTCTACCTCACTAAGGTTTGCATATTTAAAATTACTGGGGAGTGGTTTGAGTTCCAGATCAGGGGAATTCTCAAGGGATGAGACTAAATTGATGTTTCCCACTTCCAAATTTTGGACCGCCTCTTCCTCCCATGTGAAGTCAGAATCTCCAACATCTTCAGCATCCACATGTTCAATGATATTTCCATGGTAAGAATCCTCTACTATGTCTAAAAATTCCTAGAAGATACCTGATTCTTCAATTTGTTCATCACAAACATTATGGGAGAGTGAAAAGAGGGAGTGATCATATGATGGGTGCCTCATGGATTCAAAATTATTGAAGTGAAACATGCTCTATCCAAACACCATGGTGAGTGTTCCTTAATGAATGTTGATGACCATCCATGCTGTTTTCAGGAATGGTCTACCTATGATGATGGGATATTGGGCTGATGCTCGGTCTTCCTCAATGGAAAGGACATAAAAGTCTGCTGGAAAGATTAATCCTCTCACTCCTACAAGTACATCTTCAACGACTCTAGCTGGGAAAATGGTGGATCTGTTTGCTAATTGTACCACCACCCGAGTTTGTTTTAATTCTATGATCTGCAAAGATGAAAACACTGAGTGAGGCATCGCATTTATCGAAGCTCCAAGATCAAATACTGCATCTGTAAAATTTAAAGAACCGATAGTGCAGGGAATAGAGAATGTCCCTGGATCTTGACATTTTTTTGTATCGGTGGTTTGATCAATGCTGAGACACTTCTTCCTAAGTGGATTATTTCATTTCCATCCAGACTCCTTCTTTTAGTCCACAGATCCTTCATAAATTTTGCATATTTGGGGATTTGTTTGATTGCATCCAGTAGTGGGATGTTAATCTCAACATTCCGGAATGTTTCTTGAATTTTCCATTGAAGTAGTTATTATTCACACTTCTTTGACTCAACCAATGATGATAGGAATGGTGATGGGATATCCTTTTTCTCCCTTTGTTGTATTAGAAGAGGTTTTTCTGTTCTTTACTTCCAAAACCTTGTTATTTCTCCTTTTTCGACTCTATCATTTTAATGGATAGGACGAGCTTCAGAAGATTCCCCGGAATCATCCCCATCATTTTTTTCGGGTGGTGTGAGCTCCTTCCCTCTTCGGGTGGTGATTTCACTAACATTATCCTTTGGATTGGAAATTGAATGTGAGGGAAGTTTATCTAGGTTATTGGTGATAGCATCCATAATTATTGTAAATTGATTAGCTAGATTGTACATTTTATCTTCTAATCCCGCAACTCCTGTCTTAAGCAGTTGATCATCATTTATCGGTGCACTTGTGGATGGTTGCTCATAATTCTTCCACTAGAATGGTGGTGGTTGGAAATGTTGTTTTTGTTGGAAGGGCTGCTTATAAGGTTATTGGAATGTTATCAGATTCTGATAATGATGTTGAAAATGATCTCTAGCTTGGTTCTGTTGAATCCCATACCCTGGTTGGGCTTGCGGTTGCTATTACTTTTGTTGATAGGTTGCAGCACAACATTCTGTCCCCTACACTTCTAGACATTGATCATTGAAATGAGAATTAGAAGAGCATAAACCACATACCTGATTAATCCCCTGTTGTTCCTTCACATGGTTCACAGCTATTTGTCGCACCGACCTGGTGAGTTCACCCATTTCATTCCTAATTAAATCTACTGAATAAGATGTTCATACCTCATGGGTTCCATTGGTGATCGTACCTCTGGTGCCATACTGCTGTGAGTTTTGTGCAATCGTGTCAATCAATCCTCTGGCATCCATTTGTGACTTGTCAATCAAGGGTCCTCGAGATGATGCATCTAGAATGTTTAAATCATTATCAAGCAATCCTTGCCAGAAGAAAACAATGAAATGATGTTCTTCCATATTATAGTGTGGACTACTAGCGCAAAGCTTCTTGAATCATTCTTAGTTTTTGTAAAGTGATTCACCGGTTGATTTGCAAATGGAATAGATCTCTTTTCAGATAATTGTGATCCTAGATGCAGGAATAAACCATTGCATGAAGCATCTTTTAAGATATTCCCAGTCTTGGAATTCTCCTGGTTATAGTCTATACAATCATTCCTTTGCTTCTCCCTCAAGTGAGAAGGGAATTTCCCTCCTCTTTACCTGTTCTTCTGCAACACCTCGGGGTCTGCAGCTGGAGAACACATTTGTAAATTCCTTGATATTCTTGTTGGTATCTTCACCTGTAAGACCGTGGAATATAGGAAGAATTTTAATAATGTTAATGCACAATTTAAAATCATTTTCTAATGTAGGAATAGATAGTTGATTTGGTTGGTTAGTGAATTTTGGGGCGCAATGATCACACAATGTTTGGTTGGGATTGCCAACCATTGGATGTTCAGAGGGATCACTGGATGTGTTACATCAATCTGTAAGTTGAATTTCTTTAAATACTAGTTGACAATTTTTCATTCTCAATTGGGATATTGTTCAATAAATTTCGGGATCAAATTCAATTAAATTGTTGTTTGAACTAATGGTCATTCAAAAGAAATAAGTGAAAAAAATGTTTTTTATGGTTTTTAAGGCACCGATTCCTCGGCAAAGGTGCCAATATTGATGTACGCCTATCGTACGGCATGGAAAAACAAATATTTAATATGTTAAAATGTAGTAATGTGGCTAACCTTGGGTGTCTCCCAATGAGAGTGCACAAAAAACGGGTTGTCACATTAAAATGGGTGGAAAATTTTGTGCTTTTGAAAGGAAATTTCAAATTCAATTGATTGAAAAACTATGAAATTTGAAGGGTGATTAGGACGGGGTCAGTTTTCTTAATTATAATTCTATATTTATTAAATTTAATTCAAACCTCATCTTAGTTTATTAATGTGAGTTTCCAAAATCGTTTCCTCTCACTTCCTTGGTGAAATTATTATTGTGAGAGAAAACCTTACTAAGAACGTAGTTTGGTAAACTCTTCATCCATGTGTAAAATATTTATATTGAATAACCTTAATTGAAATTGGCAATACCCAATCGGGTTTTTTTATCCCAAACAATCATGAACATTCACTACACCTTTTACACGTACTGACGATCATCGAGTACTTCACCACTAATTCCTGGTATATTCCATCATATATAAACCAGAAATTAGTAGACGAAGATTATGATTATTTTACCATGGAAAAAATCATTAACAGAATTATTATTCAAGAATGATCACACTTGATTATAAAATCCTCTATAAAACATTGAAAACAAATTTGAGGAAGAAATATATTTATTCAATTGTGTCCATGAACTCAAGCATTACAATGTAAAAAACCAACCCTTCCCCAATCACTCCAAATGTTCACCCCACCATGTTATGGGTAATCGAGATGAATTGTTAAGAAGAAGGAATTACAAAACAATGAAAAAGAAAATAAATAAGTGATAAATCTGAAATGTTCTCCTTCTTTCTGTCCCGAAAGTAATGGGGTTGAGAATGGGATGATTTTGGAAGGAGGTGAGGGCCTACATTTATAGGTATAATTCTAACCCCGAAATATTTCGCATTGTAGACCCCATAAATGACCTCTTCACGCATTACAACCTTCATGAATTTTGTTTAAAATTATCTTGGACGTGTCCCCTCAAAATATCAGTGGATATGGACATGTATTCCGAGAGTTATAGCTGTTTTACTCTGACAAGTTATTCTGTCTAGTCAGACTCGCCAAATCACAAACCTCCAGATTAGGGTGATTAAATGACCCATTAAACTTCCAATTCACATGGACCTTAATTCATTAATGATGATCCAAAAATCCTTTCATATCCACTCACTGAATATCACAAAAGTTAGGTCCACCATGAATGGTTTATGAACCCCACACCAAAACTTGGAAGAACTGTAAATAGTTTTCTTTCTCCCACTTGTGAGCTTCTTTTGAGCTTCCATATAGCCGATTCAGCTTTTAGTCCACAAATAGTAAATGAATCCCTGGATGTTTAGAATTTGGAAAATAAATAATTATTCAATTTGTATCCATATAGGTAATATCATGGTCAAACTACAGAAATAATTTTAAACTGTTAAAAATCCAAAATGGCCAATTTTTACCACTCAGCTCAAAATAACACCAATATCATAAAAATGAATCAATTAATCTTAGAGGAACACTTTTGTGGGATTAAAACAATGATATTAAATATAAATTAATAGAAAATATTTGCACTATAAAATAGTTTTTTATCTTTAGTGATGTATAAAAGAAGTGTACGAGATGTGTTCTAAATAAATGTTATATGGTGATAGATTTGGCCTCATTCAAATTAAAGTCTATTGAGATAAATACGCCAAATCAAGAATTGGAGATAGATGTATTATTTTACTCATTAAATATATGGAGTTATTATCTATAAATAGAGATCTACGATATATATACTTATCATAAATGTTTAGAGAAATTATTCACTCAATAAGAGATGAATATGAACCATCAAATAGGGTTCAAGTTGATTAAAAATTATGATTCTTTAATAAATTACCATCATACGAAGGAGAACATTGTGGAATATGATTGGACACTAAAGGACCTTGACAACATATCTATGATGATGATATCAATAATTCAATTTTTCTTGATTTACAATGGAGGTATTGATAAATATTTATGAAATGTGAAAAATCATATGTCGGTCAAATTAATGATCAAGCTTCTACCCTTGTGTGAGTTAATGTGGTGGAGGAGAAAGATGAGGATATACAATAGAATTTGAGATATATTCCATTTTTCAACCTTGTTTATGATGGTGTGAAAAGGTACATTAACCATTTTGTGTCCCACACATTCCAGATTTAATGAAAAATCAATTGGATAATACTCATAGTTAATCATTCAGCATTCATTCTATAAGTACCAGGATGTCGACATAATTGAACGTGTATTTATTATGTGATGGCATGAAGAAGAGATATTTTAAAATATTTTTCTCGATGCATGGTATTTTTTTAAGTTAAGGATCTGGTATATATGTCTAATAAGATGTTATAAACAATATCCATACCGTAATGTAAATTGGAAAACATCACTATGGATTTTGTCATTGGACACTTTAAGATATCTAAAGGCCATAATATTATATGTGTTATAGTAAATCACCCTAATATGTTAACACTCTTCATCTCTATAAAGGAATATTGATATCTTGATCGTCTTCACAGAATATATATTAATGAATTGGAAATATTTCATATAGCACCACTTTTTATAATATCTAATTGGAATTATAGGTTTACCTCGACGTTTTTGAAAAGTATTTAGTGAGATATGTATCTAGACTTCAATTTATATATGTCGCATCATCCTCATATAGATTGTTCATTTCAGTGAACCATTCAAACCCTATAATATTATAAGATATTTTTATATGAATTTCAGAGGTTTTTCGGATGTACACCTTCATCTAGTTGAGTACTAATTCAATAATATCTTTTAATCAAAAATTTATATGACCCATTATTTAGAACTATATTGAATGATTTATAGAAATAAAAAATTATTGGATAAAGTATTAGAAATAATGATATTGGGACCTGAGATATCAAAGTAAATGACATAGATATTTAAAATTATTTAGCAACACATCAAGGAAAATCATAGTCGACAGAAGAGATATATAGATAATCGTAATTATTATTCAGAATTTAATGTTTTTGATATTGTTTTTCTATGAATTTCTCCATGGAATAATTTAATTAGATTCTTGGAAAAATAGTACATGAACTATAGGACTATTTTCCCCTTAGAGAATCTTTATTTGGTGGGGATGATAAGTTATTATTTATCGCTTTCACTAATCCTCAATCAAGTTTATATCATGATTCATTTATCTCTCATGGGAAATTAAATAACTGATTTGTTACATGTAATAAACAATTTTTATATACCACTATTAAAGTAAATTTATTATGAGGAAAACATACCACAATTATTATATCATAGAGATAAAGAGATAAGAAACAAGACTACTCTCTTGGTAAATGTTATCT
This sequence comes from Viscum album, assembly GCA_963277665.1. Classification (NCBI taxonomy): domain Eukaryota; kingdom Viridiplantae; phylum Streptophyta; class Magnoliopsida; order Santalales; family Viscaceae; genus Viscum; species Viscum album. Next base: position 38,909,455 of record OY728153.1, read on the forward strand.
GGAGAAACAAAAAATTAGAAGAAGGTATGTGGATTCCCCAGGATATAGTAAAACATAGATATCCTCATTTTTTTTATTTTAATGTGTTGAATTTCAAGGATGAAATTCATTTTAATGGGGGTTGAATAAAACTCTATTATATTTTTATAAAATACTTCTCCGTAAATAATTTTATTTTTCATATATTTCTTATGGTAGACACAACAAAAAGTTCTAATAAATAACGTGAAGTTATTAAAATATTATGTTTCCATTATTTTATAGCCATTGGATAAAAGGGTATGAATAGTAATTAATAAATAATAAAAAATATATGGAATACACATTTATAAATTGAATCCATTAGTTAATAAATTATTAAAATTTAAAATAAAAAATATTTGAAATTAAAAGTAATGTAATTTTTTTCTAAAATTTTTAAACCCGCATTGAATTTTTATATTAATAAATTGAATTAATATCTATTGGTTAATTATTTTAATGAAATTAATATATTAATTTTTTTATCAAATGTTTTAAAAATTCAAAAAATATTTTCCTACATATTGTATAAGAATAAATCTGTTTTATGATTAAAATTATAATTTTTATAAAAAATATTTCATTTTACGCACTAACACTAAAATAAATATTATCAATTTTTATGTATGGAATTATCTAAAATAAATTATATATTTTTAAGAATTAGGTTATAATATTATAATTGGAAACCTTTTATTTTTTGTCAATGTGAATATTAATATTAGTAAAAAATCTCACCTTAGCAAATGATAAATCCAGATAATGTAGATTGACAATAAGCGATAAGACCGTTATTTGTAATCATAATTATATAGGTTATGAAAATTCAAGCAATAACACCTTTGTTAATGATTAAGGTGTTTAGAGAAAACAATTCCATAAAAATGACATCTGTATTTTTTAAATAAAAAAATGCTACAAAATGGAAATGTCTTTGCTTTTAATATCTCTTATGTATTGATAAAGAGAAAATATATGTAGTGAATGAATATAAGTTCCTATTATTAGATTAATTAAATAATATACATTACATTAATTTAATTTTAATTGTTATTAATTATATTATAACCTTAGATTCTTATGCGACACGAAATCAATATTTCTCAATTTAATAAAAAAATATAATTAACGATTTAAAAATTTTTAAAGTTATGTATTTTTAATGAGTTAATGTCACTAAATAATTATATATATGTATAATTATATGGAGGTTTTAAAGTATTATATTCATATTTCTCGTTTCTAATGATGTATTTAAAGTTAAATTAAATGAATATTCCCAAATTGACAATAATGATATTTTATAAAAATAATATTGTTTTAAATTATTTAAATATCATAAAAAACTAAAATTATACAAGATGTATATTATATGGTTTAAAATGTCATAAATTGTTCATTTATGATCCAATTTTGACCATATATGTTAAAATACAACCCTTAAATCATAAAACACATACCATACTTAAAATTATTAATTTCTAATTAATGGTTAATCAAAATTATAAGGATTAAAATGAAAATATAAATTTTATAAATTCTATTACATTATGATATTAAAATATTATCATAACTTATATTCATACCCATTTTTATTTTTACTTATTTTACTGTAGAATTAATTTAGTTTAGTTTAATATTTTGAAAAATTCTAAATCTATCCCTCAAATAAATTTTTATAGAGAACCTCTTATCTCGCTTATTTCTCCAACCATGAGCTTTTTATCTTGACTAAAATATACCAATTTTCCTTATAAACATATTTATACATTTCTTATTGGTTTTTTTCTTTCCAAAAGACATAACCTAGGGCACATTAAAGGATATCTTAATGGTTTATTTAAATGAATAAGTAGTCACCTTAACATACCACTTTACTTTCAACAATTATTTATATAATATAAATCTATGTTATTTATAATAAAATAATAATATTTTTATTTTAAATATTAGTAAATGATATAATGATTAAGAAAATACAATTATACACTTTATTTTACATCAATAAAGAAGAAAATATAATGCTCACACATATTTACTACTACCTTTCTCTACATAGGGATACATTAGAGTTTGTATTACCATATTTTATGTATGTGTTTTAGAATTATTTTAATGTATATATACGCTAATTTCACTAATTAGTATGTGGGTACTACATACTCAATCATGTGATGTGCATTTTTTCCCTTCTATTTTACATGGATGATAACCGGGATCAATTTGAGAAATATATATGATATATATTATATAACAATGATTTTTAAAGATGAATTTTTGGATGAACCGGACCCAGTTACCACTTAACCAGTACCCCGAACCTTGTGGTCCAAATGTACTCAAGCGCATCATCCTGTATGTGAGAGGCTGATGACAAGAAGCAAGGGCCTAGTGTGTGTCCATAGGAAGACTACGCCCTCATTAGCAGAGAGTAGCACAAAAGAAGAATATAAAAGGAATATTAAATAGCATATAAAATATGAATAAATATAGGAATCAAACTGATGCAATAGATATAAAAGAATGATAATAACTGTATAAACTAGAACAATGATGATGTCATTTAATGACACTAGAAATATATAATGAATGGATAAATCACAATAATAATAACACATTTCACAAGGTAAAAGAAGAAAATGTATACTCCAATCATCCCATGATCCTACTCAGTCATCTGCTATCAATCTTCATCCTATAAGCACACAATAAAATATTGGAAGTATCATGCTTCCCTCTGTCTATACATGCAAACATGTCATCTACTATCGGTACCAAATGATGCTCATAGAGGGTTTGAGATAATTCATTGTGGTCCACCACCAACTGTGTCTATATCATCCATTATATGAAATTTAATATAGTAGTGCATATGCATATATGCAAAGTAAAAAAAGTAGAAAAAATAACAAAATAAACATGTACCAGTTTCATCCCTCGGCTGGTGTCTGAACATATAACCAGTTCATTATTTAATCAATTACAATTAAATGTTAATTGGTCACATGAGGCATAAGCAACACTGACAAAACCTCATCATAGTATATGTATTGAACGTCCCGAGACGTAACAATGAAATCAGACAATGATATCTAGTGAGAGAGTTTTAGTGTAAAAACATGTTAACATAAACACATGGAAAGATAATTGAGTAGCATCTGAGTCTATCTAGTGGGTATGAGTGTGAACCAAGTATTTTAACCAAAGGAATCCCAAAATAAGGCACCTAATAAGTCCAGGGTGATCGGCCAATGTATAATTGGGCTAAAAAATATAGGCCCTTAAGGGCATTATCGTTGGAAAATACTCGTCAATGATGGATCCAAGGAGTGTATATGAGGTATGTTGTAATAATTAAAGAAACCTAATGGTTGTATAAATGGAATCCAATTAATAAACAAGAACTACATTCTTGGATGTAATTAACCTATGAAAACTGAATCCTTGAATCTGAATAGGGTTCTCGATACCCAATTTATTCTCCTCTCTAAATCTAAGGAGATATCAAGTCAGCCAATTCCTATTTGATATTATAATCATGTAATAATACATTTGGTTTATGTATGGCCTTCAATTATTGTGGATATATCAAGCAGAGTTGAAACAATTTATTTATTAGTCCCATACTTGTCTTCCATTTGTGTGGATAGGCCATGTAGTCTTATAACCATTTGATCAAGTCGTAGTTATCCATTAAGGCTTATTCAATTATTGAGTATCACTCCAGTACCTTTTATAGACATGGAAAGGGGTTCTATGAACATGAAAACATTATTAAATCTCCTTTGATAAGGGAATGTCGAATAGTTAGTATACTTTCCATTTTACATTACATATTTCACAGTTAACATTTATAAACCATTTAGAAGCACATACTTGAGCTAGGTCATCTGGTGAGAATATAAGGAACATCCCATTATAAAATTCTCATTAAAAACATGTCATCAAAAATATAAGTCCCACATTTATAAAGGTGATGAAATGGAACACGTCAATGGTGGATCAAATGTGTCGAAACACTAAAAATAAAATTTTGGCATAACCTTTGGCATGAGGAGGATTGAGTTGTGGGTGAAACCACTAGAAAATAATCACATATTTGGAAAGATCATAATGATATGATTCTAACAAGTATAGTCATCACATGTTAATTTATAAAATGGTTTCCAACAAAACTGGTGGTCCCCACATGAACATTCTAAAAAAACTATCATTTGGGATGAGTTATAGACCACCCACCTTTGGGTTTTACAAATCCTTCTCCACCTGTATCAGCCCATATTTTGCCTCAAATTTTAGTAGATCTATGAAATGGTGAAAAATTTCAAAATGTGACATATTGTTCAAGAGTGAATGAGATGAATAATGGAAAAAGAGGACACCAGTACTTACCGTTCACAACTAACGTGACAAATGGATGCTCGATCAGATACTGGAGGAAGGAGATCTCTGGATTAAATTTTTAGATCTTCAAAATACTCTAAATTGATAGATATTTAGGTCATTCCACATAAACATGGACTAGGGAGGAAGGGGTTGGATTAATAAATCGTTAAGTGCATTTTGGACATTTTATTCTGGGTTTTATCCCACACATGGTTTGTCTACATGGTTTGTCAAAACCATGTGAAAAACTGTGAGATAGTTTTAACTAATCATGGGAAAATGTGGTGTTCCCATGTTTTGGATGCACAAATATGTGGTAACATTTTGAGGTTCCATATCCCAAAAAACACAAAACAAACAGTTAGGAAAACTGAGTGGAAACCATGCAACATGGCCTATTTTTACCAAAACGATGTGTTTTTAGATCTAAACAAGACCTAAACACCCTAAAAACCTTTTCTAAACCATTGTAAATCTATATTAGGTCCAAAGTAACGATTTATACTGAAAAATAAAGGATCCGTTATTGATTGAAAAGTTTGGTCCTTTTAAATTATTATTTACATTTATTTCGTTCCATTAGTAAAAAATAAAACCCACAATTATTCAACTATAAGACTTACCATATCCATGAACAATGTAATTATGTTTCCTATCTCAAAAATTTTATGACTGATTATAAATATATAAACAATGAATATATATTATTTATTTTAAAATATTAAAATAAAATAAATTATGGAACCTTAATCGTTGTTTAATGACCATGACTATCGAACTGAAACATGCTTTGAAAAACATAGGATATCACAAAAAATAAAAGATTATATAAAAAACTATTAATAAATAGGTGCTAATATTTCATAAATAATTAATTAATTCTATGATAGATATGAATACAGTTATTTAATATATGTATAATAAATTCATAATTACTGCATAGGATGTTGGAATGAGAACGAGGAAAGGATAGACTTGAGGTAAGTGATTTGTGTTTAATTCTTTTTTTAATCATAATTTTTGATACTATAATTTTCATTTATGATATTATATAATACTTATAAAATGAATAGATTTTATTTTCCTATAATAATGTTATTTTTATAGATTATATTTTTTTCATTTTCCTTAAGTATTCAATATATCAAAAGTGAATTTTAAAGAAATATCAACATTAAATATCTCTTATATTTGAAATATTCTTCCTTCCATATCTATATATTCTAAAAATATTTTCATCAATTATTTAGAAATGAAAATATGAATATTTGACTAATTATTTTATTTTTTGTCTTTTAATAAACAATTACAGCAGTCTTCTTATCATTTTTTGAATGAGGAACATTTTTACAGTTTTCCAAAATTTTGAGAGGAATGCTTTTTATCTTATATATCATGACAACATTTCTCACTATTATGAAACATCATTTATTTTAAGTGTAATTTACTTGTTAACATGGTTTTTTTAAAATAAAATGGTTTCCCTTTTACATGCATAATCATTAGATTTTAAAAATTAACTATCTAATCTATAATTAAAATTTGATCAAGAAGGATTTAATATGATTTTAATAGTGCATCGATTAATGAAGGAACGAAGTCCTTGATTATGATAATAATATTATAGTGTAATTATCTAAAGATAACTTCCATATTATTTATTCAGATCGATTATAATGATGATGAAAAAATATTTTGAAGCCCATTTCAATTCGTTATGTTATGATGAAGTGTTAAGGAAACCCATTTATTTTAATGGGTTCTAATATGACATATATTTTATGATCCCATGGAACACATATATACGGGTTTAATTATGTGATGGGTGGGACCAATATCTCCGTCCAATTCATTGGGTGATATATTATATTTTCTGAGAAATTTTTGGGAGTCAGTTTGAAGTGATTGAATTATTATAGGAAACAAGTCGATGTATTTGATACAATATAGTAAATAGGTGTTGATTCCAAATCTAATGGTCTTAGTTATTAACCTTGACATATGAAATGTTTTCTAAACATATGATTTGTCACAGATATTAAAAACATTAAAATAGGGTTCATGATTGTGTTATTTTGAGTTATCATTCATATGATCCATGTATTTTTAAAATGAAAATGTATTATGGAAAAAACTTATGATCAATTTCAAAATTATTATGAACATTTTATATTACGACCATTATTTTATACCGTTATTCATATCTTATGATTTTATAATTTCATATATTAATTTCTCCTTTGTTTACCATTACTGATAATTTTATCTCACCAACATCTTATGTATCATTTTCCTAGGTTATGAAGAATTATATTAGTAGGATACGTATACAATGAGTATAATACAATGATATTTTAGAAAATAAATAATGTTTTATATATAAATATATAACAATTATATGTTAGGCATTATTTTTTTAAATATGAACAATATTAACTAATTTAGGATATATATACTTATATAATTATATATTTCACACTAAATATTAATTACTAATTAAAATTTAAGTATATAGTAAATAAATTTTTATTAAAGAATGTTTATTCGTAAATTTTTTTTTTTCAAAAATACGTTTTATTTATTTTCATGAAAAAATATGATAAATTTTTTCTAAATTTTGAGACACTTTTGGAAAAGAATAAAATCTCATATCATATTGTAATATCAAAATTTACATTGGGTAAAATTTTGGTATTTATCTGAAAATATTAATTATTAAGTGACTAATGAAAATTATGATTTTTTTTTGTAAAAAAATTCATTTATTTTCAATAAAATAATTAAAATATAAAAAAATTTATAATTTAAATATTATTTCATATGAAATAATAATAATTTATTTATATTTATCCACATCATTATATTTAAAACATATTTATATTGGATATTGGTATAGTTAAATTTTCCTATTTAAAAACATGTTTTTCTAAAATCTATTTTAAAGTGAATAATGATTCTACATAATAATTAATTAAAAAATCTAATTATTATTTATTTAAATATAATTTATTTGTTATGTGTTATTAAATATTATTTAAAATTCATAATTTTATTATTATTAGTCGTATAGTTAATAAAAAATCACATTTTTCTTGAAAAAATACACTTCATCAAGACCATATTTTTCATCATGTTTGTGGGTTTAATTTTAAAATATATTATTTTCAATTAGGTGAATTTAATTAGATAATTGGGATTTAATATTTTTCATGATAATAATTTATATTATCTAATATGCTCATATAAACTAATAATCAATAGTGGAAATAATAAAAATAAATTACTATGGTTAAGGTGAAAATAAATATATAAAGGGGTGAAAATAAGATGATAATTAATAAAATCACTTGAAAACCACTCTAAAATATATTTTCTTGAAATACTTTTACCTGATCAGGTCTGATTCTGAATCCTGTTGCTTTCTTCTTCTTTGTGGAATAATAATGTCATGGGTAGAACTTTTTCTTTTCCAAAATTATATGTGAGTCACTCACCTCATATATAAAATGTCACACCCTATCTTATCATATTAAAACCATGAAATACATTTTTATCATACAATACCAACCAATATTGCATTCAGAAATAAAAAAAATTTAATATAACCCTTAGTTTTATCATAAATACATTTTATGATGGATTTTTATGATTACTTAAGGAGGTTGTCTGATGAGTATGTATCATGCATAAACATGAATTTTTATTATAGTTCTTTTTCACATAAGTAAAATATTATTCAATTAATATTTGTAATAAATTATTATATCCTATATTCTGAGATTATATTATGTTAATTTAATATCCTAAATCTATCTCCAATTATATCCAATAAGATATGAAATCATCATTCGTGTGTACATCAGACTACAACCTCGCAAACTGATGTCATTATTTTTCATCATATCCTCTCATGGATGATTAAAATGACGTATTTAAAGTGTATATATGTATATATATAATTTTTATATTATTACATTTTTATACTTATTTAGTTATGATATTACATATTCCTTATTTATTTACATTTCATTGGGGATACGTTAATGTCTTATTTGTATAAAGTAGACTACCGCCTCACTAAGATAAGTGAATTGTTTTTTAATAAAACATAAAATGGATGTTAAAAAGGAAAAATCTCATGAATATATTTTAAATAAATTTAATAATTATTACATTAAAAAAAATTAATTCGTAAAATATAATATATCATATTGATTCTTATACTGAAAAATATTAACATCGTTCATACATATGTGTGGACTACTGCATCCACAATTCGATGTGACTCTTATTTCATTAGTAATAAAATGGATTATATATAAGTATATTTAAATAAATAGTATGATATTTATGATATTTTGATCATTATGTTAAGATAAAATAATACATGCATTGTTTTTATAATGATTTTTGATAAATGGAATTGTTACTTATTCGTACGAATTACCAATTGTCTTCATCAATATAAAATAATCAAAAAAATTTAACAATATTCCATGATTCTCTTTATAATTAAATTTTGTGTGAAATTATTATAAATAATTAATTATTATTATTCATGATTTATTGAAACAATGAACACTTTTACCCCAATCAACACACCAATGTCTGTTAAAGAGAATGAACTGAACATCCGCAAAAAGTACAAAAGTTGAATTAACTAATTAAGTATTTAAATATAGAATATTTACTGAAATTCAATAATTTATTTATTTATAATGAATTAAACTTGAAATAATGTTCTTAATATATCAAATAATTATTTTATAATTTTTATATAGGAGTTAAAGGACATATAAGGATAGTCTGGACTAAAGGTGAGGGTTTTGATATCTCACATTATTATTTCTATAATACATATTCCATATGCAGTACTTATTTTTATGTTGTGTGGTATAAGAAATCATAAATTAAATAATTATTCATTTCACAAAAAATATTAGGATTTTAAAATACTTATGTGTTACACTTTTTCATGGGGATTTTATCCAGATAGTACCAAAGGCATAAGAGATTTTATCCCAATTTACTTTTATTGAGGAATATTTTATTTTTATACCCCATATTTCAAATATGTTTGGTGTATAAAACCCCTTTTCCATTTAAGAACATTAATATTTGATAAATCATGGTTTATAGGTTTCAATTTTAATTATTTCAACCATGGGGATTTGAATTGAAAGCTACCAAGTGGTAAATAATTTCAGAACTCAATTTCACTTCAGTAGATTTTATATCTTCTTCATTGTATTTGATATTATATAATTATAAGATTAGTGAATTATTATTATATTATATTGAATTGAATATTTTGAAAAAAAATTAAATTTTATACACATAATTTATTATTTGATTAACTCTTAATTTCAATGGTCTATTTTTTTAGGTCTATTCGTCTAAAATAATATTTATTTTAGGAATAAATTTATGATATGAGCCTATATTCATTATGATGTTTATATAATTCTATTTTTTATGTTATTTATTTAAAATCATTAAGTTAATTATATTTCTAGTATCAATTATTGTTATTCATAAATGGATCTTACGATTGAAGTGTTATAAAATTTGAAAATTCTTCATGTTACAATCTCTTTTTTTAGGATTGTTTATGTTCATGTTTTTGGGGGAAATAATGTGATATTATATTATTGATCCAAATATTTTTTATTATATTCTGATTTTGTAAGTGGTTCACATGTATAGTTCGATTTCCTCGATTATTTTTTGAATAATCATTAGGAAATTCATTTTTATGGGATACTAATTTGGTATTTACTTGTAGATTAGGTAGAATTTTATAACATATCCATGTTTTATAAAATTATTTAAATAATGTAATTTTATAAAAATAAATGATTCTATAAATCCATTTAAATGATATTTTACCATCATTTAATTGTTTTTGAATTGTAATTTATTAACGTTCGCCAAATGTGTCAATTTTTGCTCCCTTTTTAAAATGTTTTGAGAAGGAAGCTTATTTTTAAAATTAATCACATGAATAGATTTTACTTCCATATTGTCCATTATATTTCTTTTATTTTTCAATATATTATTCCATCTTTTTTTAAATGAAATGTATTTTTTAAATATTTTTTGAACAATTAGTTTTTAATGTTATTTTGAAAATGAAAAGATTATTTTCCAAAAACAAGGTTTTAATGATATTTTAATGTTATTTAAATTCAGAAACAAAAATAACCCTTTTTTTAATTATTCTTAAATGGGGATACTTTGTTACTAAATCATCAAAGTTATATCTCTGTATCGATTTATATATTTTTTAAAATGACAGGGAACTAGTTTATTTTCCTTAGGATAATAATTTTTCAAAGATACTATTATCAAATCCATTTCTATAAAAAAATTTAATCATTTTAGATAGTTATTTTTATGGAACCGTTTTATTTTCCATGTGATAATAATATTTTAAAGGGATTTTCCTGTTAACCATTTCTTTTCCAAATGTAATCAGTATTCAAATACACTTTTTTTTTGCTTTCATTGCTTTTCCAAAAGTAAACAATTGTTTGAAGAGAAAAAAAATTATATTAGTTTAATAAAGATGATATGGATGGATATTATTATCATTTCGTGAGAGAGATCTCAAGATTATCTAATATACATACCATGTTGACAAAAATGAGTTAAGATCATATGTATAATGACATGTTAAGATAATTTCACAGATATATTTTTTTGTTCTCCTATTATCATACTACCATATACTCGAGAATAGTTTTTGATCTATAGTTATCCATAAAAGAACGGTATGGGATGTTTTTTAAATAAAAATTATATGGTAATAGAATTTTCATCAATCTAATTGATGTCTAAAGAGAAAAATAACCCGGCTTAGGAATTGGGGGTAGATGTATATATTATTCATTAATGATATGGATTAATTATATTTAAATAGAGTTGTATGATATATATACTAATCATAAATGTTTAAATTATATATTCACTCAAAAAGAGATAAAAATGAACCATTGAATTTGGTTGGAGATGATTAAGGATTACAATTGTTTAAAAAATTACCCGCACATGAAGGTGAACATGGTGGGATATTCTATGAATCTAAAAGAACATGACAACCTCTATATGATTATGATATCAAGAAATTCAATATTTCTTGATTTAAAATGGAGATATCGAGAAATATGAATAGAATCTGAAAAATGATATCTTTTTCAAATTTATGTTCAAGCATCTATTCTTGTGTGGTTTAAGGAGGTGGAGGAGGAAGATGTAGAGATACAAATGAAGGTGAGAAATGTTCCACAGTTCAACCATGATTATTAAGGGGTGATAATGTACATTAACCATTTTGTGTCCCACAAATTATAGAATTAATGAAAAACCAATTTGAAAATACTCATATTTAATTATTCTCTATTCATGCTGTAAGTACTGTGATGTCTAGATAATTGAGATTTTATTTATTATGGGATGGGATGAAAAGAGAAATTGTGTAATATGTTTCTTAGTTCGTGTTTTCTTTGTATGTTGAGGATGATATATATAAGTCCAATAGGATGTCACAACCATTATCCTTACCATACTGTAAATTAGAAAACATCACCAAGGATTTTGTCATTGGAATCCCTAAGATATCTAAAGGCCATAATATTATATGTGTTATAGTGAATCCCCTTAATATTTTTACACTTTTCATCACTGTCAAATAATATTTATATCCGGATCATATTTACATAATATATATTAATTAAGCTGTAATATTTCATAGAGTACCATTTTCTTTCATATCTAATTGGAATTATAGGTTGACCATGAATTTTTGGAAAAATAATTATTGAGATATGTATATAGAGATGAATTTCAATATGTCCCATCATCCTCAAATATATTTTTTGTTTCTGTGAAGCATTAAAACCTTATTATATATTATAAGATATTGTTTGACAAATTTCAGAGGATGTTGGAATAAACACCTTCATCTAGTTTTGTTTTCATTCAATAATAGCTTTCAATCAAAAATTTAGATGACTCATTATGAAGATCTGTTTAGAAAGAAGTTTAGAAATCCAAAATTATAGGATAATGTTTGAGAAAGAAATATATTGGGACCTTAGGTATCAATGGAAATGATATATAAATTTATAACTATTTTTTCAGCACATCAAGTCAAATTAAAGACTCTAGAAAAGTTATGCTGATAATTATAAATATGATTTAGAATTTAGTGTTATTGAGAATTTTTTTCTCTGAATTTATCCATGTAATGATGTTATGAGATTCTAGGAGAAAGGGAACATGAACCGAAGGAATATATTTCCCTTATTGATCAAAGATTAGGTGGGGATAATAGCTTATTATTTATCGATTCCACCAAACATCCATCATGTTCATTACATGTTTCATGTATCAATCATGGGAAATTAAATAACGTATTTGTTACATGTAATAAACTATTTATTAATACAACTATTTAAGGATCGCTCCAATGAGGAATAACTAGTAGAAATATTACATATTATAGGTAAATAGCTAAGAAATAGGACTACTCTTTTGGTTAATGTTCTATGGTGAAATGAAAATTTATAAGAAGCAATGTGGGTACCCGAGGATGTAATGAATCGGTGATCTCATAATTTTTTATTTCAGAGTGATGAATTTAGAGGACAGAATTCATTTTAATGATGCTTAAATACAAAACCCTTATATTATTATAAAATACTTCCCATTCAATAATTTTATTTTTCATCAATAGCTTAAAGAACACTGAAAAACAAGGTTGAACAAACCACATGAAATTATTAAAATATTATGTGTCCATTATTTCATAGCCATTATATTGGAGGGTATGAATATTAATAAAAATATTATGAAAAATATATGAAATACACATTTATAAAATAAATCAATTATGTAATAAAGGAAAAATATTTAAAATAATAATAAATGAAATTAAATGTAATGTAAATTTTTTCTAAAATTTTTAAACATACACTGCATTTTTTGTTTACTAAATGAATTAATCCCTATTGGTGAATGATTTTAATTATATTTCTATATTAATTTATTAATAAAATGTTTTTGAAATTCCTAAAATATGTTTCTATGTATTGTATAAGAATAAATCCAATTTATGATTAGAATTATGATTTTTATAAAAAAATATTTCATTTGACGCACTAAATCTAATATTAATTGTGTCAATTTATATGTATTTAATTATATAAAATAATATATATATTTATAGTAATTAGGTTATCATTTTGTAAATAGTAACTTTTTATTTTTTTTCAATATGAATACTAATAGTAGTAAAAATTTTCACCACAGTAAATGATAAATCTAGTTAATATGGATTAACATTAAGTGATAAGGGAATAATTTTAATCCTAATTGATATTTGATGAAGGAAATTTAACCCATAACACCTTATGTTCATGTTTATGTTTTTTAAAGAAATAATCTCCATAAAAATGACTTATGTATTATTTAAATCATAAAATTATACAAAATGGATCTCTCTTTGCATTTAATATCTCTTATGTGTTGATAAAGGTAAAAAATAAGTTATGAATGACTATAAGTTATTATTATTATATTAAAATAATTATTTAAATTATATACATTTAATTTAAATTTAAATTAATTATATTATGTCTTTATATTCTTAGGCGACACCAAATAAATACTTCTAAAATTTAATAAAAAATATAATAAACAATTTTAAAAAATTAAATGTTATATATTTTTAATGAGTTAATGGAACTAAATAATTACGTATGTGTATAATTTTTTTTGACCTTTTATAGTATTTTTTTCAAATTTCCCATTTCTAATGATGTATTTATAGTTAAATTAAATGAATAGATCCAAATTGACAATAATGATATTTAATAAAAATAATATTGATTTAAATTTTTTTTAATAAACATGATAAAAATTACAATTATACAAGATGCATATTATATGGTTGAAAATGTTATAAATTGATCATTTATGATCCAATTTTCAACTTATTAGTGAAAATACAACCCTTCAATATTAAAAAATTTACCATAGTTGATATTATTAATTACTAACTAAGGGGTAATCAAAATTATAAGAATTAAAATGAAAATAAAAATTCTATAAATTCTTTTAAATAATGATATTAAAATTTTATCATGCCTTATATTCTTACCCATGTCTATTTTGAGGTATTTTACTAGAGAATTAATTTAATTTAATTTAATATTTTAAAAAATTTGAAAATTATAGATCACATCAATTATTAAACATAACATCTTATCTCACAAATTTACCCCACCATGAGCCTTTATCTTGGCCAAAGTCTACCAATTTACCTTATTAACATATTTATTCACATACTTTTGGTTTATTTCATTCTAAATGACTTATCCAAGGTCCCATTGGAGGAGATCTAAAGGGGCCATTTGAAAGCATAGGTAACATCCTTCACTAACCACATTATTTTAAACCCTTATTTACATAATATAAATCTATTTTATTTATAATAAAATAATATCATTGTATTTTAAATATTAGTAAATCTTAAAATGATTATGAAAATACCATTATACACCTTATTTTAATTCAATAAAGAGGAAAATGTAATGCTCATATTTATTTACAACTTACTGTCTCCACATTGTGATAAACATCAGTTTGTATTACAATATTTTATTTATATGTACTAGGATGAATTTAATGTGTATATATGAAAATTTCACTGATTCGTATGTGGGTTCTACCAAAGAAACTAAGTGATGTGTGTTTTTTCATTTATATTTTACATTTATGATTATCAATAAAAATATGACAAATATATGTGATATATCTGATAAATATGATATAAAATTTATTTTTTAATGATGAATTTTGTGATGAACAGGACCAAGATGCCACATTAGGGGTGCCCCGAGCCCAGTGGTCCAAATTGACTCCAGCACATCTTCCTAAACGAGAGAGGTTGTCGACTAGTAGTGATGGCCTAGGGTGTGTCCATGGGAAGAATATTCCATCACTAGCAGAGTGTGGCACAATAGAAGGAATATAGAGGAATAGAAAATTTCATAAGAAATATAAATAAATAGAATAATAAAACTGATGCAATAGATATAAAATAATGATAATAATTTATTCAACTAGAATAGTGATGATGTAATTTCATTCCACTAGAAATATAGAAAGAAAGGATACAACACAACAAGCATAACATTTTCTACAAGGAAAACGAAAACAATGTCTACTCCAAGAATCCCAAGATCCTACTCTGTCATCTACTATCATGCTCCAACCAATCATCACACAATCAAGTATTGGAAGCTTCATGCTTCCCTTTGTATATACATCTAATCCTGTAATCTACTCCGGGTACCAAATAGTCCTTGTGGAGGGAGTGAGATAATTCTCAGTGGGACACCACCAACTATGTCTATAACATCCATCCTATTAAATGGAATATAGCAGTGTGCAGGCAAATATGTAATGTTATGCAAGGAGTACAAAATAACTAAATAACCATGTACTGGCTTTATCCCTTAGCTGGTGTTAGAACATATAACTAGTTCATCAAATAATCAATTACTGTTTAAGTTTAAAATGTCTTGTGAGTCATAAAAAACATTGACATCACCTCATTATAGTATTAGATGTGATGGTCCCAAGATGTAACAACGCAACCAGATAATGGTATCTAGTGAGGGAGTTCTAGGGTAAAAACAAAGGTAACATAAACACATGGAAAGGTAACTGAGTTCAATCTGAGACTAGATAAGGGGTAAGAGTGTAATCCATGGAGTGTAATCCAAGGAATTCATTAATATGGCACCTACCTAGTCCAAGGTGATCGACCATGGTTAAAAGGGCTATGAAAAGATAGGCCCCTATGGGCATTATCTATGGTGCATACTCATCAATGATGGATCCGAGGATTGTATCTGAGGTATCCTATAATAATGAGAGGGACCTAATGGTTGTATATAGGTAATACAAGTAATAGACAACAACTAGATTCTTGATTATAATGAACCTATGAAAACTATATCCTTGAATCATAATGGTGTTCCCGAGAACCAATGTATTGTCCTCTCAGAATCTAAGGAGATCTCAAGTCAGCACATTTCTATTTGATGTTGTAATCATGTAATAATCCATTTTATTCATCTATTTCCTTATATTAGTATGGATAGGTCAATCAGAGTTGAATCAATTTATTTATTAGTCCAAGACTTTTCTTCCAATAGTATTGATAGGACAAGTTGTATTACAACCATTTTATCATGTATTAGTTAGACATTACAGATTATTCAATTATTGAGGCTCACTCTGCAACCTTCTATCAATATGGAAAGGGGTGATACAAACATTAAACTTTTATTCAATCTCATTTGATATGGAAAAGTCATATACATAGTATACTTTCCATTTTAATTTACAAATTTCACAGTTAGAATATATAAACCATTTGGAAGTACATACCATAGAAGGGTCAAGTGGTGAGAATAAATGGAACATTCCCTTATGAAATTATCATTAACAAAAATTCATTAACAATACAAGGCCAATCGTTTCTAAAGTGAAGGAAAGGAATTCCCTAATGGTGGTTCAAATATGTTGATACACAAAAAAATACAATTATGGCATACCTTTTTACATGAGGCGGTTTGAGTTGTGGGTGAAACCACTAACAACTAATCACATATTTGTAAAGAGAATAACGTTATTATTATAATTAGTATAATCTTGACATGTAAATTTAATAACTGGTTTCCAACAGAACTGGTGGGCCCCACACACACATTCTAAAAACAGCAAACAATAGGGATGAGTTTTAGACCACCCACCATAGGGTTGTACGATCCTTCTCCTTTGGTATCAACCCTTAATTTGCCTCAAATTTTAGTAGATCTATGAAATGGTGAAAAAAATAACAATGTGATATCTAGGATGAGGGTGAAAGTGCTGAATAACGGCTAAAGAGTTCTCAAGTACTTACCGTTCACATCCAACGTGTCAAATAGAAGCTCGATCAGATGATGGATGAAAGAGATCTCTTGATTCAATGATTATATCTTAAAAATTCTCCAAAATTATAGAGAATTACGTCAGTCCCACATAAACATGGATTAGGCATGTAATGCCCCGACCCTAGATACCCAGATACGATTCATTATTACATGACATTCGCATGATCACCAAGGATCAAGTCTCGAATAACCGATTATTGTAGTAGTCTTGGAAACACTAGATATATTCATAAGTCCTACATTACATCATAAGGTACAAAAACTACAACAATATCTTGTCTTCATATCCACTCATACTGTCCCTTCAGGTCATTCATAAATTACTTATCACATTCTGGGTAAAATAAAACATTGAATGGATTGAGCTCAGATGCTCAGTAAGGATAACAATATAGCAGAACCTTTCATAGTTAATCATAAACACTTAATGAAATTTATAACTAAAACAAAAGCCTTTTAAACTATAACTTCGGGATAATATGGCAATGTCACGACTCGCCTTCACCAAAAAGAGGGAAGGGTCTGTAGGTTACCAGGCACTTCCTTCATTAAGTTGAAGGAGAGATAATGACCCATGAGACCCGCCTTCAATAGGTCCTGGAGTAGCAACTATCACCAAGGGTATAGAAATTTCTCACAGAAAAATGGAAGGCATTACCCATTTTTGTTTTATAGGATCGGGAAATAAGATGATGAAACCCAACAACACCAAGGTAAAAGAAAAGTAAAACCAAAATTAAACCATTCCCACATGCATGTTTCAAAAGTAAAAGCCACAAAGTACAGAAAGGGACTACAAAGGCAACTACCAAAGAAAGAAAACAGCAACAGCAACTGCCCTAAGGGTCTGAGCTAGTATAGTCTCGCACGATCCCTGAAGTCCTCCTTTAAACCTGAAAACAGTTTTATATACGTAGGGTGAGCATACAAGTACACTTAGTAGGGAAAACCAAAGACTCTCGTTCATAAGTTGGGGAAACGTGCTAATGTCCCGTGGGAAAAGGAGTAAACCAACACCTATCAAGGTAAAATATCCACCCAAGCCTCACCAGGGCACACTCACCAAATAACGCAATTCATGTATTATATATAATAGGAGCACATCAATGTTTGGGTACCACGTGCGACTTTCCCACTGGTTATTGAGACCTCCTATGCATTGGACCAATCCCGCCATTCTCACCATAGTCCCACTGCCACACCCGCCCGCACACACCTGGGCCACACCACACTTAGTCGCACTGCCAAATCCCACCCACACACACCTGGGCCACAACTGTCTCACGTAACCATGCCCTAAAACACCTAGGCTATGGGCTAGAAGACCAACTGCCACAGACGAAGACACCTGGGCCTCATCCCGAAGACACTTGGGAAACTACCTGCCACACACACCTGGCCAACCACCTCACCACCCCGCCTGAAGGTTCTTGGGATAAGGAAATGGACCTCAGGCCATCACAGCCTGCCCAAAGTTGCTTGGGATATCTGGGAAAGGATGAAGAGTAGGAGTTAATAACCAAACGCTAAGAGTAGTGTTGGAAAAAACACCCTCCCCCATGAAATGGTGGTGTTTGGCACTAAGTGATCAACTTGGGTGGGGCGCGAATAATAAACACAAAACTATAAATATATACATATAGGTAAAAAGCACTCACCCAATGTTCTGGTTTTTTTTCTTCAACCAGCCTAAGAACACGACAGCACACTAGTCCGAGTCACAACCCACGTCAACCATAACCCATTTATCCCATTCTAGTTTCATGTTTAGTAATAAGGCTAAAATATGTTTATGCACTAATGGTCAAGTAAACCAAAAAAATAAGCAAGGAAAGTTACCAGTCAAGCACCAACCCTAACACCCACGCCCGGTTCATAACAACAAAGGATCCCACCCAAATTCGTGATATAAACTAGGTAGCCACCCAGTCTCAAAATCTCATAACCACCAAACCCATAACAACAGGGGATCCCATCCACGATTCCACAACCACCGAGAGTATAAAAATAGGGGATCCAATCCCCCACCACATCTCCAGCAATCGGCCCCAAAAAGAAAACAACTACACCACTACCACCGACACAAGGCAGGGCCATACGGGTAAATTCAGATTTAAACGATTTAACACACTCCATGATTTCCGTTTCTGTGTGCTTTAACAGGGAGTTATCACAGCAGGGTTGATCCTGGTGCTTTCAAATTATTCATCAGGGTGTATGTGATTAACCAATTTCACAGGAGGAGTTCACAATTACAAACAAGCCATTTATAACACAGGACGAGTTCATTAGTGCACAGAGAAATACCACCAACGGCCATGAATATTCAGAAGGCATAAGTCATCACAACTCAACAAGATGGTCATAATAAAAACAACATCAACGATCACAGCCCCCCCCCCCTCTTTTTCTTTATAGAAACCAGTTCATTATCTTCATTTAAGTCTGGTTTATCCAATTATACAAAACAAAAACACGCCCACCCCGCATGATACACAAAAGAGAGAGACAAAGGAGAAATTCCCTACTTGTTGATAGATGATTGACGTTTAGGTTGGGCGTGGAACTTTACGGATAACCATGCGGTGCACTCGATCTACCAGAATCTGTTTGTGAAAAGCCGAGATCATGGAAAGGAGAGACCACGACTAACCCTTAGTTTATAAGAGCTGTGGATGGTTGAGGTGAAAATGTGAAACCGCATTAGGCGCGGGGGTCGTGGGTTGGCCACGCGGCTCCACTCACCATTAAAGGGGGTATGGTGGTTTAAACCAACTCATTAATTGATTAAGAATTTAATTAAAACTATTATGCACGTTATAGGTCTTTAAAACATGCTCAAATAGGTTAAAATAGGGTTTAAAACCCTATTTTCTACTTGAAATGACCCACGGGGTAGGCCAGATCCATCGGTAGCTGAGAGCTACCGATGACTGACAGCTACTGGTAGCAGCCTACTAGTAGGCCGAGCTACCGGTAGACAGAGCTACCGGTAGACCGAGCTACCGGTAGATAGAGCTACCGGTAGGCTGCGGCCACCGGTAGACCGAGCTACCAGTAGGCCTGCTACCGGTGGCTAAGGATACTGGTAGGCCTACACCACCATGATTCCCAGACCAGAAAACCCAAAACAAGATTTTCACAAAGTAATGGACCCCAAAAAACTGGGCCATTACAACACATTCCTCTTAAACGATTCTCTTCCTCTAGAATCAAAACAAACCATAAGGGAAGAGAGGGTCCGAACAACCACCTCGAAAGATACCTCTTATGACAGAACCCATGCTATCTAAAATATTTCCCTACCATGAACCAAGAAACATACCATGCCAAACTGCCCGGGCAAGTGGGTTGGGGAGTCTTCTGCCCCATGTCATGATATTATCCGCTTTGGGAGGCACTAACTCACTCGCACGGGTTTAATCGCATCCACCTTAATGCTTCTTGATTAGGGGTCAGGTTCTCTCCTCCCCAATAGCCATGTCTTTTCACACACAACTAGGGGAAAGAATACCAGTACATTTCATAGAAACAATTCAAAGAATTCTACCACAACAGGTACAACAAGGAAAAAATTCAAAACAACACTGGGTACTGGGAACACATCTATGCTTCCCTATCCCACATACTCTCCTCAAGCCCACCATGTCTCCACAACACACGCACCAAGGGAATGGTTTTCCCACGAAGCAAATTCTCCTTGCGATCCTCGATCATCACTGGTCTCTCCACAAAGGTCATGTCATCCTCGATGTCTAGTTCACCTTAATCAAGAATGTCTGAATCGTTGTGCAGATACCGATGGAGATGGGACACATGAAAGACATCATGTATCCTTAGTAGCAGCTGTGGTAGTTCTAGCTGATAAGCAACTTCGCCAACCCGCCACAAAACTTCAAAGGGTCCAATAAACCTGGGAGGTAGTTTGCACCCCTTATTGAACCTCCACTGCCCACGACGAGGGGAGACCTTCAAGAACACGTGGTCTCTAACCTCAAACTCCAAGGGCCTCCTCCTAGTATCCGCATAAAACTTCTATCGGTCCTTGGATGCTTTCATTCTTTCCTGTATGAGATGAACCTTCTCTGTCGTGCTCTGCACTACCTTCGGGCCAAGGATGACTACCACTCCAAATTCGGTCCAACACACAAGTGAACGACATGGCCTCTCATACAAAGCTTCAAACGGGGCCATACCGATGGTATAATGGTATCTATTATTGTAGGAAAACTCTACCAGGGGCAAGTATCACACCCATGATTCCCCCAAGTCCAGAAAACATGCCCAGAGCATATCCTCCAAGGTCTAGATGGTGCGTTCTGTCTGTCCATCTGTCTGGGGATGGAAAGCAGTGCTATGATGCAGCTTGGTGCCAAAGGCATGCTACAATCCTCTATAGTGAAGTGAGGCAAACCAGGTATCCCTATTTGAGACTATAGACCTCGGAACCCCATGAAACCGCAATACTTCATCCACGTACTTTCGTGCCAAAGCCTCTACTGAACTCGACTCCCTAATTGACAGAAAGTGGTCCGATTTCATCAACCTGTCCACTACCACCCAGATGGCGTCGTATCATCCTTGGACATTGGGTACTCACGTGATGAAATCCATTGATATGTCATCCCACTTCCACTTGAGAACAACTAGAGGTTGTAGTAGGCCGCCTGGAACTCGGTGTTCAGCCTTCACTTGCTGACATACTAAGCACTTGACCACAAACTCTGCCACCACTCGCTTAACTCTGGGCCACCAAAACTACATCCTCAACCCCTGGTACATCTTGGATACTCCTGGGTGTACCACCAGGGGTGAGTTGTGGGACTCACTGAGAACCTTGTCGCGCATCACTCCAGGAACAAACAACCTTTTTTGGAAAAGCATCCGGTCTGACCATCCTCTGTCCATCCTTCCGGAGCATTGCCCTAGTCAACTCGGTAATGCATCACTTCGCACTCTAGGTCTCCACACTGAGACTCCTCCACATGCTGGAACAGGGATGACTGCACTGTCATCTGATATAGGAAACCTCTATCATCATCCAACCTCACATCTAGGTGCAAGGCATCCAACTCTCCCATCGCTTTCCAGGCATCCGCCGACTCTCAGACGACATCCTTCTGCATCCTCCTGCTCAAGGCATCAGCCACCACATTTCCCTTTCCGTCAGTATAAGAGATCTCGAAGTCATAATCCTGGAGGAACTCCACCCATCTCCACTGTCGCAAGTTTAAGTCCCGTGGGGATAAGATATACCTCAAGCTTTTGTGATCCGTAAAGACCAAAAAGCGTTCCACGATGAGGTAGTGCCGCCATAACTTTAGCGCAACAATGACCTCTACAATCTACAGGTCGTGGGTGGCATAATTACGCTCATGGGGGAGTAGCTGCGTGGACCCATATAAGATCACCCCTTGTCGCTGCCTCAACACGCACCCCAGGCCTGGTTGTGAAGCACCACAGAACACCTCATAAGCCTCCCCTTCTTCTAGTAATCTCCGTACTGGGGCACTGACCAACTTCTCCTTCAAATTGATAAAGGCTAATAGGCACTGGTCACTCCATACGAAAGCCTATTCCTTATTGGTCAGAGTCATCAAAGGGGCTTCTACTCGGGAGAAATTGAGTACGAATCTCCGGTAGTAACCTGCCAGCCCGAGGAAACTTCGGACATCCGCCACATTCTTGGGTGCTGCCCAAGAAACATCTACCACAACCTTTGATGTGTCGACCGCTACCCCCTGATCAGACACTACGTCCCTGAGGAAGTGCACTTCTCATGTCCAGAACGTGCATTTTGACAACTTCCCATATAGCTAGTGTTGTCGGAGGACCTCCAAAATTGTCCTCAGGTGATCTGCATGGTCCTCTTCTGACCTCGAATAGATCAGGATATCATCGATGATCACAACCACGAACCGATCCATGTACTCCTGGAAGATAGAGTTCATAAGCCCCATGAACATAGCCAGGGTGTTCGTAACAGCGAAGGGCATGACTACGAACTCGAATTGTCGATACCTACATCTGAACACTGTCTTCAGGATGTCATTCACTTTCACCCTCAGTTGGTGGTACCCAGACCACATGTCGATCTTTGAGAACCCTCGTGCCCCTTTCAGCTGGTCGAAAAGATAATCTATCCTCGGATGAGGGTAGCGATTCTTGATCATTACCAGATTCAGCCTCCTATAATCTATGCACAATCTAAGGCCACCATCTGCCTTCTTTGAGAATAGGACTGGAGTGCCCCACATTGACACGCTTAGACAAACATAACCCCACTTCATCAGATTGTCAATCTGTATCTGCAACTCCTGTAGCTCAGAAGGTGCCATCCAGTAAGGAGCCATCAAGATTGGACGAGCGATGGGTTGTAGGTCTATCCCTAACTCAATATCCTGTCGAGGGGGTAGAGTCATCACCTCCTCAGGGAAGATGTCCATAAAAACATGAACGATCTCTGGAACTTCCACCATTTCAGCATCTACAGACCCTACTCACAGCTCAGCCAACAAGGAGAGGACCGGTTCCTCTCGCCTGCTGCCCTCCTGACCGCTCCGCTCACCCGTGAAGGTAACACGTCGGCCGCCCAAGTCCAAGAACATGACCCTTCTTCGGAAAAAGTCGATGACGGAACACATAGAAAATAGCGAGTAGATGCCTAGGATGACATCGTATGACTATATCTGTAGTAGAAGAAGATCCATAACCGACTGATGTGTCCCTATCATCAGTCTACATCCTCGACAAACAAACAAAAAGTCGGTATGACCTCCGACTATTGTGCTCAACACCATGGAAAATTGAATTCTCTAGGAATCTAGACCCAAGGCACGAGCTAGACTGCGTGAAACAAAGGATTGTGGAGCTCAGGTATCGAACAAAGCATAAGCAAGAGTGCTAAACAGACTGATCGTACCTCGAACAACCTCTGGCCCTGCTGGAACCACTTCCTCTGCAGCGTGTAACTGTCCACGCCCAGCTCCCCTGCCCCTCTGCTGTCGACCACCTCCCCGACCATGCCCTGGTCGAGGTCCCTGTGGAGCGCCCTGAGGTCGGCCTCCTCCTCCTACGTCTTCCCTCAGAGGAGCGGGAGCTCGCTGTCCCTGCTGCTGCTGCTGGAAAGGTCTGGCTGGAAGCTGCTGCTAGGGCGGGTGCTGTGGATGACTGCCACTGCGGTAATGCACCCGGTCAGGGCACTGATTCTGGAGATGTCCAGGGCTCCCATATATAATGAATCGCGGTCCCGGGCCCGAAGGAAAAGGGCAAGGGCCGGGGGATTGAAACTGAAACTGCTTGGTCTTCTCCCTGCTAGTCGGAAACTGGAGCGTCCCGATGCTGGAGTCCTTGTGCTGATGGCCTTCCCCATCGTTGGTCCTAGTTGGATCCCCTCTCGTGACACTCTTCCTAGATTGTGCATTCTCTCCACCACTTCAGCCTTCTTATGGACCTCCATGTACGTCGGCAGGGTAAAGGGGGTAATAGCATACTTGAGGGAGGGTCGGAGCGCCTCCTCCAAAAATCTTGCCCAGGACTCCTCGTCGGGAAAGAGGTCTGGGGAAAAACGTAGGAGGTACTTGAAGTTGATCCCTAGCTCCCTCACGGACATAATACCTTGTTCAAGGGAGAGTAGCTCCTGTCTCTTTTCTTCCTTCATCGTCGAAGAGAGAAATTCAGCCTGGAACTCCCTCTCGAATTCCTCCCAAGCCACCACAGTCTCCTTCCACTCCCCCAAGTAAAGCGTCCACCACTGACACATCGCTTCCCGCATCTGGCTAATGGCTAGAGGAACCCAGTACTCGGTCAGTGCCCAAATCCGGCCAAAGGATATAACTAGCTCCTCTAGCCAGCCTGTCGTCTTCATATCGGAGGTGCTGCCCTCATACTTCTCGAGGGACTGTCGCTGGAAGGCCCGAAGAGTCTTCTGCCACTGGTCGTCCTCTTCCTCACGATCAGCTCTCTGCTGATCACCAAAGTAGTCTCCAGGGCCTGGATTGCCTGCACCACGCGTGGTCGCCTTCTATGTTCCATAGCTGCAAAGTAAAAAAGTAATGCCTAAGCCCATGTAGTGCAGAATATCATTCTTAAAACATCATAAAATTTTAAATTTATTCTTAATTCCCAAGGCATCCAAGAAACACAAGAACAAAAGTCATTATAACGCATGTACCTTTCCTAGGGTCTCTACCCTGCAATCAGTGTGGTCTCACTTGGCCGTTCGGTAGGTCCAGAGTCCTTACATCGGATCACGGGGGCCCTAAAATCCCGTGTCCTAGCCAGTCTCCCCCGACCTAATTCACACGCCAAGGTCACCCAACACTATTGCCTTACCATCCCATGCAATCCTCACTATGCCTAACTCCCGAATGCATCCTATCTCTCATCTTCACCCTCTGATACCATTCTGTCACGACCCGCCTTCACCCAATGGAGGGAAGGGTCAGCAGGTTACCAGGACATTCCTTCTTTATGTTGGAGGAGAGATAATGACCCCCGAGACCTACCTTCAATAGGTCCCGGAGTGGCAACTAGCACCAAGGGTATAGAAATTTCTCACAAAAAAATGGAAGGAATTACCCCTTTTTGTTTTATATGATCAGGAGATAAGATGATGAAACACAATAACACCAAGGTAAATGAAAAGTAAACCAAAACCTAACCATTCCCACATGCATGTTTCAAAAGTAAAATCCACAAAGTACAGAAGGTGACTACAAATGCAATTACCAAAGAAAGAAAACTACAACTGCAACTGCCCCGAGGGTCTGAGCTAGTATAGTCCCGCGCGATCCCCGAAGTCCTCCTGGAAACCTGAAATTTGTTTTATATACATAGGGTGAGCATAAAAGTACACTCAGTAGGGAAAACGAATGACTCTCGTTAACATGTGGGGGAAACATGCTAAAGTCCCGTGAGAAAAGGAGTAAACCAACACCTATCAAGGTAAAATATCCACCCAAGCCTCACCAGGGCACACTCCCCAAATAACGCAAGTCAAGTAATATATATAATAGGTGCACATCAATGTTTGGGTACCATGCACCACTTTCCCACTGGTTATTGAGACATCCTACGCATCGGACCAATCCTGCCATTCTCACCGCAGTCCCGCTGCCACAACCCTCCCGCACACACCTGGGCCACAACCACACGCAGTCCCACTGCTGAATCCCGCACACACACACCAGGGCCACAACTGTCTCATGTAACCACTGCTGTAAACACCTGGGCTATGGGCTATAAGACCAACTGCCACGCCCGAAGACACATGTGCCTCATCCCGAAGACACTTAGGAAACCACCTGCCGCACACACCTGGCCAACCACCTCTCCACCCCGACCGAATGTTCTTGGGCTAAAAAAATGATCCTCAAGCCATCACAGCCTTCATGAAGATTATTGGGCTATTCGGGAAAGTGAGCAGAAAAGGAGCTAATAACCAGCCGCTAAGAGTATTGTTTGGAAAAACACCCTCCCCGATGAAATGGGGGTGTTTGGCACTAAGTTCTAAACATGTGTGGGGTGAGAATAAGAAACACAAAACTACAAATATATACGTATAGGTAACAATCACTCACCCAACGTTCTGTTTTTTTTTTCTTCAACCATCCTAAGAACACGACAGCACTCAAGTCCGACTCACAACCCACGTCAACCAAAACCCATTTATCCCATTCTTGTTTCATGTTCATTAATAAGGTTCAAATATGTTTATGAACTTTTGGGAAAATAAACCATAAGAATAAGCAAGGAAATTAACCAGTCATGCATCAACCATAACACACACGCCTGGTTCTTAACAATAGACGATCCCACACTAATTTGTGATATTAAAAAGGTAGACACTCGGTCTCAAAAGCACATAACCACTGAACCCATAACAATAGGGGATCCCATCCCCGATTCCACAACCATCAAGAGTATAAAAATGTGGGATCCCATCCCCCACCACATCTCCAGCAATCAACCCCAAAAATGAAATTACTAAACCACTACCAACGACACAATGAAGGGCCATACGGGTAAATTCATATTTAAACGATTTAACACATTCCATGATTTCTATTCCCGTGTGCCTTAACAGGGAGCCATCACAGAAGGGTTGATCCTGGTGCAGTCAAATTATTCAGCCAGGTGTACGTGATTAACCAATTTCACAGGAGGAGTTCACAATTACAAACAAGCCATTTATAACATAGGACGGGTTCATTTGTTCATAGATAAAGACCACCAACGACCATGAATTTTCAGAAGTCATAAGCCAACACAACTCAACAAGATGGTCATAATAAAAACAACATCAACGATCACACCCCCCCTCTTTTTCTTTATAGAAACCAGTTCATTATCATCATTTAATTCTGGTTTATCCAATTCTAAAAAACAGAAACACGCCCACCCCGCATGTTTCACAAAATAGAGAGACGAAGGAGAAATTCCCTAATTGTTGATAGATGATCGACGTTTAGGCCGGGCACAGAAAATTACGGATAACGATTCGGCGCGCCCGATGCACCATAAGCTGTTTGTGAAAAGTCGTGATCGAGGAAAGGTGAGACCACGGTTAACCCTTAGTTTTTAAGATCCGCGGATGGGTGAGGTGAAAACGAGAAACCGCGTAAGGCGCGGGGGTCATGGGTTGACCACGCGGCTCCACTCGACATTAAAGGGGGTCTGGTGGTTTAAACCGACTCATTAATCGATTAAGTATTTAATTAAAACTCTTATGCGCGTTACAGGTCATTAAAACACGCTCAACCATGTTAAAATAGGGTTTAAAACCCTATTTACTACTGGAGATAACCCGCGGGGTAGGCCAGAGCCACCATTAGCTGAGAGCTACAAGTGGGTGACAGCTACCGGTAGCTGAGCTACTGGTAGGCCGAGCTACCGATAGACAGAGCTACCGGTAGACAAAGCTACGGGTAGGCTGCGGCCACTGGTAGACCGAGCTACAGGTAGGCCTGCTACCAGTGACTAAGGCTACCAGTAGGCCTACACCAACGTGATTCCTAGACCAGAAAACCCAAAATGAGATTTTCAGAAAGTAATGGACCCCAAAAACTAGGGCCATTACAGGAAAATATAAAATGAAATAATTCCATTTACTTATTCACATTGATATTCTACTAGTCGAACAATGACATGCAATATCAATAACCCCTTTCATAATGATGGAATTCATAATGCCAGACTATCATAACCACATAGCCAAAGCCTCGTGTGAGGAATACAAATAAGATTTTTCCAAGGCCTTGTGCCAAGATACTAGTTTGTCTCATGAGACCTACCGATGCATCGAGGAGCTATATCGGGCTCCACCCGTCACTTACTAAGTCCAATGCATACCTCATATGAAAATTTTTAAACATAACATAAACATTAGTATTAAAACAAGCATACGAAATGACAATAATTTATCTACAAACCATGAATGGTATAAAAATAGCACATCCACAGTCCAACATAACTCATTCTATTCAATATGGAATATTGTATTGTATCATATTAACCTCAATTGATAATAATGAAGGATATTGACATAGATGAAAATAATCATCAAAACCATTTGAGAGAAATATCCCCCTTTTAATGAAATCATTTAAAAGTCACACTATTTGTCAAGAAGCCATTTAAAAATAGATTTTTGAATCAAAGTGTCCCATAACACATTGAAATATTTAAAAGGAGTTTAATTTTAAAAAATTAATGTCTATATAAATAAATCCTTAAAACCATTTTTAAAACATGGACATTAATGAGCATGATTTAGAAGAATAAGTATTTAAAACATTTAAAAATGGTATTTTAGATAGAGTTTCTAACCAAAAGAGAGACACTTGAATAAAATTAATTGAGGTAATAAAAACTTTGTAATATCATGATAATAAAGGGATTCACTATATACTATATCAAAGTACATTATATACACCACATAAAAGGGATTTGGTGTATAACAACAAAGAAGTCTCAATGGAATGTAAATTGAGATGAAATCTCTCATAAAGGCAGTATCTATAGGTTAAGGATAAATCAACAAAATAATTATGTGTAAGAAATATAAATACACTAAATATGATTGGATATTCTGTGTAAAACAATCAAGGGACATTCACACAT
Source organism: Viscum album (assembly GCA_963277665.1). Taxonomy (NCBI): domain Eukaryota; kingdom Viridiplantae; phylum Streptophyta; class Magnoliopsida; order Santalales; family Viscaceae; genus Viscum; species Viscum album. Next base: position 38,938,995 of record OY728153.1, read on the forward strand.
ATTCTAGTAAAAACAACACCAATGAATTGGATGTTTATCTCAACAAATCGAGATTGAGTAAAAATTACACCTATCAAGTTCATACCGATGACTTGAGAATTTATCAATGGATTGATTATGTGTATAAAATGTATATCCACAGAAAGGGGAGTGGAAATTATGACATAATAAAATGAATAGCGACTCCACACATAATCTTGGGGTAAAAAAATCAATGAAGTATGCGTAAAGCCGAATGAGTGGAAATTTAAATTTCAAATTCCCTTATTAATTTTGTAACATAAAAAACATACACCCATGAAAGAAGGACCATACAAATATGATGTAAATATACAGGAATTAATGTATATTAAAAATGAATACAAACATGGGAAGTACACACACCACATGAAATAAATAAGTGCTGAACAATGGAATTCTAAAGGAATTAAAAGCGAGATAAGAAACCCCTAACATTGTACTTTTTCCTTCGTCGATGGTAATTTAACCTCATGTATAATGGTTAAATAATTGTTATTGAATTATAAAATAATCATATGCATTAATAGGATATCATATATGATCATTTAACATTGATTTGTTAATAATATCTTAGAATTATCGTTATTTCGGGTGTTAACGAGTTCATATTACTTTATATTCATTGTTATGTGAGCCATATTTGTTATTAATAGAATGTATATTATTCATATCCAGAATGATATCAAGTCCCTAAACATTATTTTTAATCATAAAATAATAATTATACTTGAATGGTTACGATGGAGAATGAATCTCATCGTGTTTGTGGAGACGGTAGTCCGTACGTACGCACGAGCGACAATATCGTTCTTTTGATGTTAAAATAACAAATTATTGGATGGTATATCATATATAAAGAATAATTATCATGTTATATTTATTATTTACATGAATTACACATAATTATTATACCCATCCAATTAATAATTTATTGAATGACAATTACACCACGACATTGAGACGGTAAGTCGTACGTACGCACGTACGGTTACATGCCATTCAAAGGATGGAGAGAATAATGAATACGGTTGTACCATATTTATAATAACATCACAGTATATAAAATATACTGGAGTTATATTTTTTAATATAGAAATAACAAAGAAAGAAGAAGTTGAAGAAGAAAGGAACTTTAAAAAAGGGTGGTGAAATAATTACCTCTTCTTCGGGTTCATCCTTTTGATTTGATCAAAAGGGCTCTATAGGTTGGATTTCTGATCAAAATAAGGCCTCAAGGTTGTAATGAGGGAAGTTTATAGAGTATTTGGGAATTAGTTGGACGAGAAAAAGGCTTTGATGGTGTGAATTAATGATAAGTGGGACTGACCTATTATTAGAGGGGTGAGGGGCACCTTTGGAAAAGCTAGAAATGTTATTTTATAATAAATTAATATTCAGATTCTAATGGTTCGAAAGTGGATTATTTAAAGGTTAAGGTGGGGATAGGTAGAAAACCACTAAAACAATGAAATTTAGACATGTTTGGGTCACTATATCAACATTATCTTTAAGTATTAACTCTTAGTTAATTAGTTTCACTTTTACAATTTCTCTTTGTATTTTTATATTATATTGTTAATAAATTTACTATATACATTCATGAGACCCCCAAGTGGTTCCCCGATGATACACCAATCATGTTATAAGTCTCTTGGATGAACCTTAGATTTTTAGGAATTTAATATCAGTTAATAATATAATATTTCTTTTACAAACTCTTTTATGTCAATTTTCACAATATTCAATAATTGATTTTTTAAAAACTCATAACAGAATTATTACTTCAAAAAAAGTTAATTAAATCAATACTAAAATTTCATATTATCCTAAAAAATTATCGGTATTTATAAAAAGTCTCATATTACATTTATTTGGGTACTTATAATATCAATTATTATAATTTTTATTAATTTAGTAATTACTGCATCACCATATATTCATAAATAAATTAACTTATATAATGTCTAAAAATTATAAATAAAATATAATTATGTAAGAAATATTTTTAGATTTATATGAAATATTTATAGTCGAAAATCCAACATATATAACCCTATTTAACAATTGTTATTCTAAAATATATATGCTTTTGTCATTTTTGTATTCATTTTAACTTAGTTAAAATAATGTGCCCCTATCACTTACAAGTGACTCCATGGGGACCCCAAATCAACCCAAAGATGCCAATGGTCAATCATGTATCATCCAATAAGGTTAGGACACGTTTTAGGATAATTTTTTGTAATTATAAAATTATTTTTTTAACCCTTATTTACCGGATTTACCCTTTAACCATGGTAAATAAAATATTTACCGAAGTAATTATTCGAAATGTCTGAAAATAAAAGATACCAATTTACATAATTTGAACATCGTGATTAGACATATGGAATCGATTTTTCCTAATTCAAAATACAGAAGTGGAACAAATTCATTTAAAATTAATTGCCGTTGTTAAAACAAAAACGGTGTTTTTAAAGATAATATCTATCAAAAGATTGGCACTTGTTTATGTCTGCTTTAATTGTGAAATTATGTCCAATGACAAACATTGAATTAAATGGTAAAAAAAATTTCTAAATATACTTTAAAAAAACTCAAATTCATAATTTATCAATATTAATTATGTCGAATAAAAAAGTAGTTTTTAATTAAAATTTAATAATTTTCATTGTTCATCAAAATATGAAAGTTATCCGAAAAGTACCAAAATTTCACCCTAGGCTAATTTAGATATTCAGAATCCAAAAATGAAGACCATTTTGATATATTGAGTTTATTAAATTTCAAAAAGTTGGTATTACTATTCAAAATGGCTAGTTTGATTGGTTGTGGTGTGTTAAAATCTCTAAGTTGAGTACAATGCACGCCATTGCATTATTCAAAGGGAAACGTACCGTGGAAGCTTAGAGTGTTACATTCCCACCTCCATCAATAAATTGATGCCGTGAATTTTTTTTAAAATTGGGCATGAGAATATAGTTGAAAGTCCTAAATCGGAAAAAGAGTCAATAAAACTATACCTTTAAAAGAAATGAAGAGAGGTATAAGGGTCACCCAAGATAACCCATACTAGGATTCCATGTAGGAAAACATGGATATGGATGATAAACTAAGTGTTCAGTTATGAGAGAGAGGGATATAAAACATGATCAGGAGAATGTTAACAATAATAAAATCAAAAACTTGTGTTTGGAAAAACGGTCCTTAGTCTCCCAGTAGGAAAATTAAACAGACAACATTTTTTTGTTTTATGTTACATTACATAAGGACGAGGAATTAATTTATGATATTGACTAAGAACATAAAGAAATATACTTACATTTTAATTAGATTTTCATTATTTAATAACTTTTTACACTAACTCATTTTTTGAATAATTAGTATTCAAGAAGGCTTGGTCCCAATGAAAGAGCTAGAATAAACTTCAATAGAAATACATGATCCATGTAGGATAAACTATATATTTACCTTGTCTTTAGACATTAATCAAAACCAAAATGGTTAGTATAATATCTGATGACCCCCCCCCCAAACGGATATTCCATTAGAGAAAAAAAAACAAATCTTAATTTCTAAAATTAAACCATCAATACCCCAAAGTTAAATATATACCATTCTATAATCAATTGTCCTTAAAATACTTCAATGTAATCCAAACAAATATTGAAACTCAAAACATATAAGAATGTAGTCTTCCACGTTATATTGTATCTTTAAATTACATTAATTACACTTAATGTCACATACTTAAAAGTAATTAACCTAATCATTTACATAAACAACCCAAATCAATATATATCTATAATAAAAACATAGATAAAAATCCACCATTACCCCTCAAATGAAATCCCATACTATTCTATTTTCCTTCAACATATAGTGTTCACAAAAAAGCGAACAACATTCAAAATAACATCTATCACTTAATCACCAAATCATTTTTCTTATACCAAGGGTATTGATTTAATAAGACATAAGAACCCAAATCAACTTATTATTGATCAATAAAATAATTTAATGACAAATAATTAGTCACACTATAATGGGGCTTCACGTAGTCCAGTGGTAGGCAATAAATCCCAATTGCACTTTGGTTGTGGGTTCGATTCCCACAGATTTGTCCGATGTGACGGGTTGTCACACGGTCTACGTGTTGTCCTTTTTTAAAAACGATATTTTATAACATTACCAAAATGAGATAAATTCGTCAAAATATCATAACATAATTTAACCACAAATGTTATATCATACCTTGCATTTTTCACCCAAATTACAATAACTTATATTCCTCTCAAACCCCAATGATCATATAAAACAAAATGGTTATTTATACCTATATCCACAAGAGAAGAGGTAATTCTTCCCCAAATATCATTCTTACATGGAAAACTACAGGGTTACAAATACAAGAGAAAATTATTCCAAAGTAAACCCATCAAAAAGGAGCACTAATACTTTTTAAACATTTTTTCATCCATTTATTTCTACATAGCATTTTCTTTGACCAAGAAAATATCCTATAGAATAGTGCATTCACTCGGGTAATGGCTAGGTCCCCTACATTTACGGAAAATGACTGTAAATGGACTCTTGGGACAATTTATATCTTCTTCCATAGTACTCTTCATTTTTCTTCGGTAATTCATCACTTTATGTCCTTCCTTCAAGCACATAAAGCATTTCTTTGTCCCATTGAGACACTTTCCTGGGTGTCTCCTTCCACATTTCTTGCATGATGGAAATTGAGGATTCCTTTCTCCATGGTCTCCACTGTTGGAGCTCTTATCATTCATCACCTTTCTCTTCTTTGTTGAGACCGGGAATTTGTTAATATATATATTGTTGATCATATTTTTGGAAAATTGATTTGGAATAAAGAAGGTATCTTTTACGCCTATCAACATTCCATTTTGTTTATCATTTCCACCATTGTTCCCACCTTGTACATCATTCTCAAAGTCACTATGACATCCTTAGAATCCAGCCATTGATTAAAACCAGAAAGAATTGTGTGAGTAACAGTAGTCATAAAATAATTTAGAGATTAACATTTCACCATATTCTCAATTTTAAGCACATTAAGATTAACCAAGGTCATTTAATCTCATATTATATATTAAATACTTCAAATCAGTTCGTAAAAAAATGTAAATTATTCTAAGCATATCCCTCGGGAGTGTCGTAACCAAGAGTTAAGCAAGGCCCGTTGTCGTGCACCCGTTCCAGTTCAAGTCTATCCCAAAGTGTTGTTTTCGTTTTTTACCCCTAGGTACATCTTTTCCAGAGCCGCCTCTACCTGCTCGTATCCAGACAGGGTTGTATTTCATGGAAAACTCACAAAATATCTACAACACCAAAATTCTAAGATGTTCTTCTATTCTAATCTTCAAAGATCATTTTAGGTCTACGTACTCTAATAAGTGTTTATCTAAATATAGCTCCCAAGGTTTGTACTAAACGTCCTTTGATACCAACTGTAACACCCTCACCCTAGTTTCCCTGAGTCGGTGCATTATTACATGACATTGGCATGCTCAAAAAGGATCATGTCTCGGAAGAACTATTAGTTTAGTAGTTTTGGAGACACTAGATATATTCATAAGTCTTACATTACATTATAAGGTAAAAAAACTACAACAACATCTTGTCTTCAAATCCCCTCATACTATCCCTATAGGTCATTCATAAATTACTTCTTCACATCCTGGGAAAAATAAAACATTGAAATAGGTGAGTTCAGATTCTTAGAAAGGATAACAATAAAGCAGAAGCATTCATAGTTAAGCATAAACACTTAAATAAATTTATAACTAAAAGAAAATCCTTTTAAACTTGAACTTTAGGGTAATATGTCAAAGATAAAATAAAATAATTCAATTTACTTACTCAAATGGATATTCTACTAGTCGAACAAAGACATGAAATATCTATAACCACTTTCATAATGATGGAATGCATAATTCCAGACTATTATAACCACATGGACAAGGCCTCATGCCAAGACTACATATATGATTTTACCATGGCCTTGTGCCAAGACACTAGTTTGTCTCATGAGACCTACCGATGAATCAAGGAGATATAGCGGGATCCAACTGTCACATACTAAGTCCAATGCATTCCTCAAATGAAAAGTTTCAAACATAACATAAACATTCGTATTAATACTATCATACGAAATGTCAATACTTTATCCACAAACCATGAATGGTATAAAAATTACACATCCACAGTCAAACATAACTCATTTGATACAATATAAAAGATTTTATTGTATCATATTAACCTCAATTGATAATAATGAATGATATTGACATAGATGAAAATAATCATCAAAACTATTTGAGAGAAATAGCCCCGTTTTTCATGAAATCATTTAAAAGTCACACTATTTGTCATGAAGCCATTTAGAAATAGATTTTTGAATCAAAGTGTCCAATACAACTTTTAAACATTTAAAAGGAGTTATAATTTTAAAACATTAATGTCCATATAAATAAATCCTTAAAACCATTTTTAAAACATGGACATTAATGAGTAAGATATAGAAGAATAACTATTTAAAACTTTTAAAATGATATTTTAGTTAGAGTTTCTAACCAAAATAGAGACACTTGAATAAAAATAATTGAGGTAATCAAAACATTTTAATATCATGATAATAAAGGGATTCATGATATACTATGTCAATGTACATTATAGACACCACATAAAAGTGATATGGTGTATAACAAAAAAGAAGTCTCAATGGAATGTAAATTGAGATGAAATCTCTCATAAAGGCCATATCCTTAGTTTAAGGATAAATCAACGACATAATTATGTGTAAAAAATATAAATACAATAAATATGATTGGATATTCAGTGTAAAACAATCAAGGGACATTCACACATATTCTAGTAAAAACAACACCAATGAATTGGATGTTTATCTCAACAAACCGAGATTGAGTAAAAATTAATCTCATCAACTTCATACCGATGACATGAGAATTTATCAATGGAGAGATTATGTGTATAAAAAGTATATCCATAGAAAGGGGAGTGGAAATTATGACATATTCAAATTAATAGTGATTCCACACATAGTCATGGAGTAAAATAATCAATGAAGTATGCGTAAATCCGAATGAGTGGAAATAGAAATTTCAAATTCCCTTATTGATTTGGTAACATAAAATACATACACCCATGAAAGAAGGATCATAAAATGATGATGTAAATATACATGAATTATAGTATATCACATAATGAATACAAAAATGGGCAGTACACACAACACATGCAATAAATAAGTGGTGAACAATGGAATTCTCACGGAATTAAAAGTGAGCTAAGAAACCCCATAATTTTAATTTTTAATTTGTTGAAAATAGTTTAACATACTTTATAAAGGTAAAATAATTGTTTTTTAGTTATAAAAGAATCATATTCATTAATATGATGTCATATATGATCATTTTACATTGATTTGTTTATAATATCTTAGAATTGTCGACATTTCGGGTGTTAACGGGTTCATTTTACTTTATATTCTTTGTTATGTGAGCCATATTTGTTATTAATGGGATGTATATTATTCATATCCAGAATGATATCAAGTCCTTAAATGTTATTTTTAATCATCAAATTATAATTATACTTGAATGGATACGATGGAGAATGAATCTCATCACGTTTGTGGAGACGGTAGTCCATATGTACGCATGAGCGACAATATCATTATTTTGATGCTAAAATAATATATAATTGGATGATATATCATATATAAAGAATAATTATAATGTTATATTAATTATTTACATGAATTAAATATCATTATTATACCCATCAATATAATAATTTATTGAATGACAATTACACCACGGCGTGGAGACGGTAAGTCGTACGTACGCATATATGGTGACATGCCATTCACAGGATGGATAGAATACTGAATATGGTTGTACCATATTTATAATAACATCACATTATATAGAAGATACAAGAGTTATTTTTTAGAACAGAAATAACAAAGATAGAAGAAGTGGAAGAAGAAAGGAACTTGAAAAAAGGGTGGTGAAATTATTACATCTTCTTCAAGATCTTCCTTTTGATTTGATCAAAAGGGCTCTATAGATTGGATTTATGATCTAAATAAGGCCTCTAGGATGTAGTGAGGGAAGTTGAGAGAGTATTTGGGCTGGAGTTGGCCGATCCAAATGGATTTGAAGGTGTGAATTACTGAGAAGGGGGAGTTCCCTTTTATAAGAGGGGTGAGGGGAACCTTTGGAAAAGCTAGAAATTTTATTTTATAATAAATTAATATTCAGTTTGTAATGGCTCCAAAGTTGATTATTTAAAGGTTAAAGACAGGATAGGTCGTAAACCACTAAAAAAATTTAATTTATACTGGTTTGGGTCACTATATTAACCTTATCGATAAGTATTAACTCTTAGTTAATTAGTTTCACTTTTACAATGTCTATTTGTATTTTTATATTATATGGTAAATAAATTTATTATATACATCCAATAGACCACCAAGTGGTTCATTAATGATACATATATCATGAAATAAGTCTCTTGGATGAAACTTAGATTTTTTGGAATTTAATATCACTTAATAATATAATGTTTGTTTTAAAAACACTTTTATGTCAATTTTGACATTATTCAATAATTGATTTTTGTAAAATTCATAATAGAATGATTACTTCGAAAAAGATAATTCAATGAATCCTAACATGTCATATTATCCTATAAAATTATTGGTATTTATAAAAAGTCTCAAATTTCATTTATGTGGGTATTTATAATATCAATTATTAAATAAATTCATTAATTCAGTAATTACTACATCACCATTGTTTCATAAATAAATTAACTTATATAATATCTAAAAAATTATAAATAAAATATCATTAACTTTTAAATCTCATTAGATTTCTAATAAATATTTATATTCGAAAATCCAACATATATTACCCTATGTAATAATTGTTTTTCTAAAAGATATATGCTTGTGTCATTTTTGTATTCATTCTAACTTAATTAAAATAAAGTCCCCCTATCACTTACAAGTGGCTCATGGGGTCCCAAAATCGACCCAACAATGCCCATGGTCGGACATGTATCAACCAATAAGGTTAGGACACGATTTAGGGTAATTTTTTGTTATTATAATATTATTTTTTTACCCTTTTTTACCTGATTTACCCTTTAACCATTGTAAATAAAATATTTACCGAAGTAATTATTCAAAATGTCTAAAAATAACAGTTACCTATTTAAATAATTTGAAAATCCGGATTCCAAATATTGAATCCATTTTTCCAAATTTAAAACATTGAAGTAGAAGAAATTAATTTAATATTAATTCCCGTTGTTAAAACAAAAAAGCGTGTTTTTAAGAGATAATAACTATCAAAAGATTGTCACTTGTTTATGTCTGGTTTAATTGTGAAATTATGTCCAATGACAAAAATTAAATTATATGGTAAAAATATATTATAAATATAATTTATAACCACTAAAATACATAATTTATCAATATTAATTATTTCGATTAAAAAAGTTGTTTTTAATTAAAATTTAGTAATTATCACTATTAATCAAATATGAAAGTTATCCGAAAAGTTAAAAAATTTCACCCTAGGCTAATTTTGATATTCCTAATCCAAAAATGAAGTCCATTTTGATAGATAGAATTTATTAAAATTCAAAATGTAGGTATTAATATTCATAACCACTAGATTGATTAGTTGTGGTGTGTTAGAATCTCGAAGTTGTGTACAATGCATGCCATTGCATTATTCAAAGGTAAACATACCCTGGAAGCTTGGGGTGTTACAAGGGTGAATGTGGTCGTATTAATGAATCATTAAGGGATTTTAAAAATTTTACACAGGTTTTTAACCTATGAATAGTTTGTCAAAACCGTGTACAAAACGAGTGAGATAGTTCTACCCAAACCTGGGAAAATGTGGTGTTCACATATTTTGGCTTCCCAGTTATGTGCCAAATATGTGTGGTTCCAATATCCAAAAAAATAGAAACCACACAGTTTGGAAAAACATGTTCAAACCATGCAAATTGTCCGGTATTTACCAGAAAGTGGTGTTTTGAGCTACAAACAGGCCCTGAACACCCTCAAAACATTTTCTATATCATTGGAAATCAATATTTGTTCCAATGTAATGATTTTGATAGAAAAATAAAGGATCCATTCTTGAGTGAATAATTGGATTCTTATAAATTATTATTTACATTTATTTAATTCCATTAGTTAAAAATGATAACAAAAATTATTCACATGTAAGACCTACCATATCCATGAATAGTGTAATATGTTTTCTATCTCAAAATTTTTCTGTCTTATTATAAATATGTATATAATGAATATATATTTGGTTTATTACATTATTAAAATAATGAAAATTGTGGAACCCCAATCATTGTTAAATTATCAGGATTGTCAAACTGAAACATGCTTTTAAAAGAAAGAAGATATCACAAAAAATAATGGTTTTAATAATAAATTATTAATTATTAGGTGATAATATGTCATAAATAAATCATAAATTATTTTATTTATATTAATATAAGAATCTAATACCTCTAAAATAAATTCATATTTATTGTATATGATGTTTGAATGAGAATGAGGAATGGAGAGACTTGAGGTAAGTGATTTGTGTTTCATCCTTATTTTAATCAGGTATATTTATACTTTAATTTTTATTGTGGAAATTATATAATCCTTATAAAATTAATATATTTCATTTTACAATAATATAGGTATTTTTCTATATTATATTTTTTCTTTCATTTTTCATTAATTATTTAATAGATCAAAAGTGAATATTAAAGTAAAATCAACATTAACTCTCACTTTGATTTAAAATATTTTCTCTTAAACATCCATATATTCTAAAAATGTATTCAATAAATATTTATAAATTGAAAATTTGAAAATTTGAATAAATTTACTATTTTTTTATCTTGTACAAAACAATTCTAGTATTCTTCTTATCATATTTGGAATGAGGAACTTTTTTATATTTTGAAAAAATTCTGAGAAAAAATTATTTTTTTCTTATATTGAAAGAAAAATTTCCCAGTGTTATGAGACATCAATGATTTTATGTGTAACTGAATTGTTAACATGGTTGATTTAAAATAAAATGGTTTCTAATTACATGAATAGTTTTTAAATTTTTAAAATTGACTATCAAATTTAAAATTTTAATTTCATCAAGAACATTTTAATTGGTTTGTAATGGTATCACCATTATATAAGGAAAACATAGCATTATTAAGATAATGATATTCTAGGGTTAGGATCTAAATATACCAACCATATTTTTTATCTATATATATTATAATGATGCTGAAATTTTTTTATAAATCCCATTTCCATTGGTTATTCTATGATGAAGTGTCAATGAAACCCGTTTATCTTAATTGGTTTTAATATGATTAATATTTTATGATCCCATAGAACACATATATAATGGTTTAATTATGTGATGGCATTAACCAATATCTACATCCAATTCATTGAGTAATTTATATACACAAAGCTTGATGTACATAGACATTAAATTACATTTGCAGAATATCTAATACATAACATAAACAAACACTGAAGCATCGTAATTTATTAGTGTCTTTGGAAACCCGTAACACAATCTTCTAATTGTGGTGAATGATCATCAACATACCCCATAAAGATATATCCCTTTTTGTTTTCATACCTAAACCTTTCTATAAATCATGGGGAAAAGAAAATATATTAATGGGTGAGCTCAAATGCTCAGTAATTGTAAGTATAGAGATCATAAAACAATCCATAAACATTTGAATGTAAAAACATGAGCATAAAATCTAAACATCAAAATCCTATGCAATGACATAAATCATTGTTGTACATAAGGAAAATATTATAAAAGAACATTAATCATGATAAAATAGCATAGGAATAAAACATGTAATTGTGGAAACGATTAGAAACATGTTATGAATTCCACAGTAGCCAAGGCATTGCTGCCAAGAACATCTTAGTGGACAAAGTCCTTTTCTGAATCGAGTTCAGTCCTCATTTCAGTCATGTAACACCGAATCAGATTAACATACTGTTCCAGCAATGACTATATAATGAGATATAAATCATTACCCAATTCATTGGTGGGATATATAGGTCCCACCCATCTCATAATGAAATCATTCTTTCATGTGACACAAAATAAACATACATCATTCATAATAACTCAACGAATAAAATTGGTTTCATAAACGTCATTCCATTATAACATAATCCATATAAAACAAATGGATATCATTTCATCATAAGAGAAGTAAAATCAAGTATATCATAGAGACATTATACTTGAAACATACACATATGAAATAATGTCATCTTAGATGGAAAATGGTTTTGATAAACCACTTGAAAGGAATTCATGAGGAAAATATCCTTTCTTCTTGAAAATCATCTTTTATTCACAAAATGTAATTCAATTTTAAAAGAAAAGTATTTAGTTGAAAATACTCATGAAATCATGTAGAGTATTCTTCATGAAAATAAGGCGTTATGAAACCTTAAAAATCCGTTCATGCAGTATAAGTTAAAAAAGCATTGTTCTCGTACTTTTGCTGGAAATGTCAAAAAATACCTCGTATGTTAAAAAATAAGATTCCTTACATACCATGTATTAATAGTCAAAAATGGTTAAAAATGACTTTAAACACACATGAAAAAATTTTATATAACTTGAACATGGATGATAAATATAACCCTAGTAAATACATACGTATAAACAATCTCAGATAAGAATGAGCATGGATTAATTATCCCTTACCATAGGTCAAATAAGCTTCATACGTACCTGAAACTAATGTATAATGATTTGAATAATGTCATTGATTTATTAAAGAATAATATTCATTGTTATGATATCATATATGGTTCACTTATGATTTTATAATACCTATTCTTTTGTAAATTCCATATTAAAGAAGCGTTTTGGGGAAAATCATTTTATTTATCCTCCGTGTTTTGTCTTGTAATTATTAATATGGTTACATAGATCATGATAACAGAATTCCCAAATATAAAACATTAATTATATAAAATTTATATTTAGAATATACATATATAAAATAGATCGATAAATGGAATGAAATACACCGTTCATGGAGACGGTAGGACGTACGTACGCATGAATGTTGTATTTGTTTCCTTATTGAATTGAACGGAATTAAGTAGATGACATACATACATATAGACATGAATAAAGTAGTATTATTATTTCATATAATTCAGTATTAGGTATTATATATAATTTATAATCATTCTTAAATTGTTATCATTGAAAATGAATCTCATCGTGTCGTGGAGACGGTAATACGTACGTATGCATGAGCAATGATATCGTTCCTATATTTATTGAATGGAATTGGAGTGAATTATATAATATATTATAATCAATATTATGTTATAATAATCATATTTAGTTATTCTTTACACTATTATTCCCATCCAAGTAAGGTGGTTGTGGAAAAAAAGATTACACCATGTTGTAGAGACGGTGTTTCGTACGTACGCACGAGCGGTGATTTCGTTTTCCGTAGGATGGATAGAAGGTGGAATAGGGTTGTTTCATATTTTTAATAGCATCTCATTATATGATAGATATTTATGTTATTATTTCATAATTAAAAAACTAAATAAGAGGAAGTAGAAGAATAAATAAATTTGAAAGAATGGGTATCAAATATCACCTCTTCTTCGACACGCCTCTTTGGAACCTCCTCTTAGAGCACTAATATTGGTCGTTGAAGAAGACAAAGTCCACTAGGATTTTTATAGGGAAGTTGAGAAGGGAAATTGGAAGGGGATGGACGATCTTGAAGGCTCAAAGTTGTGTAATGTTGAGAGGGTGGTCCTGCCCTTTTATAAGGGAGGAGAGGGACACCTTTGGAATCCACAAACATATTAGTTCAATATAAATTCAAACACTACAAAAAAAACCACCAAAATGACTCAATTATATTATTAGATGAGATAGGGTTTTAATATCATAATCCAATAAAATTTAGACATTAAACCTTATCATTTTTATTTGTTGTTATTTAATCTATTTAATATTATTTGTGGTATTAAAATTCTAAATTTTAAGTGGCTATAAATAATCACTTATGTGTTATTAATATTCCATAATTGGATACTTAATGACATTATCTACAATAAAAATTTTAATTTATAATTTTTAAATATTTTTGGGATTTTTAAACAATTTATAAATATGTTATTTTTATAATGTAACAATAGTCTCAATTTTGAAACTATTCATTTATTTGAATTTAAATAAAATCCCCATAGAGGATATATTCGAAATAAAATATATAATAGGTTAGTAAAATGATATATTCTTCAAGAAAATTAGTGGATCAGATTAAATAGTACATATAATATTTATTCTACTATTTGTAAAACCATTTATTTGATACTTCTCTTAATAAAATAATTTCTTCAAAAATTTTCTATAATTATTTAATGTTCTTATTTGTTGAATAAATATTTAAAATAAAACCTTATGATTAAGATAAATATAATTTATTTCCTAATATTATTATTAATTGTATTTATCATCTTAAAATCAAAACATTTAAATTTTTTATATTTATTAAATTATCAAGGTCATATCTTTGACGTCATTTAAAATAAAATAATATAAATGTCATAATTGGTTTTATAAGGCTTCAAATGGTCCACAAATCGACCCTTGGATTATTATGTAATATATATACTCATACAATAATGTTTGGTCATGTTTATGGTCATTTTATTAGGTATTTTTATTATAATAAACATTATATTATAGATTTTTTTAACTAATAACAAATTTCTGCATCACTATTGTGTCACCATTAATGACAATTATTTTATACCTAATATTTATAAATAAATTATCATGATGTATATTATTTTTTCAAATTTATGGAGATTATTCATCTTCTAATTTTCATAAAGTTTATCACTAAAATAAAATTATCATACTTATAAGATTTAAGAGAGTGACATGTTGTCACTTTCATTGGATTTAATAATAATTAAATTATTTTCATGGTCAAAAGTCCATAAAATGAAAAAAAATAAGACCCTTAGGTGATATGGTCGTATTTTAGTGATCCAATATAATTTTTCCATATGTTAGGGGAATTTAATAATCTTAGGTTTACCCTTAATTACCCGATTTATCTTTAACTTAAGTAAATAAAAATTATCGTAGTTATTATTCATTGTGCCCAAAAATAAAAAGTATCCTATTAAAATAATTTGGACCTACTGATTCCAAATATTGAATCCATGTTTCAAAATTCCAAATAGACAATTTTCAATAATTATTTTAAAAATAATCCTGCTATTTTGAAAATTAGTTTTAAATGTTAATACATTGCAAAAGATTGAAATGATTTTACCTATGAATTTATTGTAAAATAAATCCTAATGACATAGATTATATTAAATGGTAATAATATATTCAATTTTTACATTAAAACCATTCAATATTATAATTTAACCATATAAATTATTAAGATGAAAAGAGTTGTTTTTAATTAAAATATTGTGTGTTATCAATATTCATTAAAATATAAAAGTTGTCAGAATAATATGAAATATTTATCCAAAGTAAATTTTAATATTCTGATTCCAAATTAGAATTTTATTTTGTCAATTTGATCTTATAATAATGTGAAAAAACTAATTTAAAGTGGGTGCTCCATCAAAAGGTGACAAAACTGCATTTTTCGAAAAATACTTATTTTACCAAAAAATTTTATTTTTTCTTATAACATGTTCTAGAAAATATATAAGATGAATAATAATGTTATAAAAAAAATTTACTTAATAATATTTATAACGTCTAGTTCATAGTAATATTATAATAATATATCATGTTTAGTGAAACCCGATATTGCGTACAACACACTCTATCGATGAAGGTTGTGATTGCATGTAATGCAAGCCAAGTCAAGGTTGCGTGTAGTGAAAGACTCATTTTTTTTTGCGTATAACAAAATCCAACCATATTTCATTAATACATTTAATATATATATATATATATACTCAATTTTGCGTATAATAACTACTAACAAACAAACTTGAAATTGTGTGTAACATGAACTTAGATTAGTGGTGCATATACTGCAAGCTAATACGGTGTTGCGTATAGCGCAAGATAATCTTGGGGTATCATACAAATCAAGACATCAAATAAATTAAAAAAGAAAAGTTATCATAAAATCTCGGTGTGTTACTGGAAATGTATTATATATCATGAGAAATTGTTTAGAGTTAATTTGAAGTTCTTGAACAATTATAGGAAACATGTTGATGTCTTTGATACAATATGGTAAATATGTGTTGATTCCAAATATAATGGTCTTATTAGTTAACCTAGACATATGAAATTTTTTCTAAACATATGATGTGTCAGAAACATTTAGGACATGAAAATAGGGTTCATGATTAAGTTATTTTGAGTTATCATTCATATGATCCATGTATTATGAAATGAAAATGTATTATGGAAAATTATTTTTTATGATCATTTTCCAAGTGGCTATGAATTATAATATTATGATCATTATTTTATACCCTTATTCATGACTTATTATTGTTTAAGATCATGGATTTATTTCTCCCATGTTTTCCATTACATAGAATTGGATCTCACCAATTTCTTATGGTTAATTGTCCTATGTAATCAAGAATATTTTTAGTAGGATATTTCTAAAAAGATTATAATACATTGAGATTTAGAAATAAAACAATGTTTGATAGAAAAATATATAACCATTTTATGTTTTCCATTAAATTTTTAAATATGAATAATATTAATTAATTTAGGATATATATATACTTATATAAATATATATTTCACACTCAATATTAATTATTGATATAACAGTAAGTATATAATCAAAAAATTTTTTGTAATGAAATTTTAGTCTTCAGTAATTTGTTTTTGTCAAAATACTATTTATTTCTTTTCATGGAAAAAAATTTATAATTTTGTTCAAAATATAGAAACATTATATGACAATATTAAAATATCATATAGAATTGTAATATAAAAATATAAAGTAGGTAACATTTTGGAATTTTTCTGAAAATATTAATTACTAAGTAAATAATGAAAATAGTGATTTTTTTTTAAAATACTCATTTATTTTAAATAAATTAATAATGTAAAACCCCAGGTAAATAAAGAATATGACATTTTCATATTTATCCATATTTTTTAATAACATATTAATATGAATTTAAATGGGATGCTATGCTCGTTGGCGTACCCAACACGCAACAACGAGTTTCTTGGGAATCTTACATTGCACTATAATAATAAAATAATATTATATTAAATGGTAGTTAACATGTAGCCGTTGTTTTGGCAGAAATGGATAGAAATAACTAAAATATGAATATATATGTTTTTAAATGTTTTACATTTATCCAATAAAGGATAGAGGCTTAAAATACGGAAATAATTCAATTTTAGGCGTATATGCCCTAGTTTTCACTAAAGGTTCACTTATCGCCTTTTGATGGTGAACCATCTTTAAATATAGTTTTGTTCACACATAAACATTCTTTTGGACCAAATAAAACTCTTATTAAGAATCGGGACATCAAAATTTACTTTGTGTAAATTTTTGGTATCTTTCCGATAAAGTTCATTTTTTAATTAATAGTGTAAAATGTTGTATGTTAATTCAAAACCTCTTTTTAATCTAATTTATTTATATTATTATATTATCTTTTGAATTGGATTTAAAGTGAAATTAGAATATATTTTTACCATTAAATCCAATAGTGGTTCAATGGGATAAAATTAATTTTTTTGATGAATAGTAACTTATTATGTTTTTAATCGCGATTAGAGGTAATTAGTGTAGTTTAAGGTAAAAATAATGTTTTAATAATATGAAATGAACTTGACACATGTCCTAACCTCATTGGATGTATAATGGCCGACCAAGAAAAGCCATGGGTCATCTTTGTGACCCCATGGAGCCACTCTGGTTGGGAAATGACATAAATAAATTTTTCTTTAAAGTAAAAGTAAAAATGACACAAACATGATATGTTTTACTAATACAATTTTTAAGTGGGGTTATACAAGTCAGAGTTTTTATTATAAATAGTCATTGGAAAGATAAAAATATTTCCAACATCATAGTAATTTTTTTTATAATTTTTAGGCATTAAATAAATTAAATTATTTATGACATCATAATGATGCAGTGATGACATCATTATGTGACGATTTAAATAAAATGAGAAGATAATGTAAAATCTATGAACTACATATGTCCAAAACCTATTGGATGAGTGGATTTCGAACCCTTATCACTTTATCCTCGAAACACATCAATGTGGGACCTCTTAAAACTGAATACCATTTTCAAATAAAGTAAAATTTGCTTACTTTCCAAAAGTGACCCTCCTCTCCTCTTATAAAAGGCCCCCACCTCTACCTCCTTACCCACACTCCCAAAGCCTTTGGCTCGGCAAAAGTCTTCCCATTTTGTCTCTCCACTTCCCTATCTTACTCCTTGAAGCATCACATTGGGCAGTAATCTTACCAAGGAAGCCTTTGAGCTCAAACCGAAGGGAGTTACCTGATTTTAAGGTATTGTTTTCACTTGAGTCCTTTTGTTTAATTTTGCTTCTCCAACCCCCTAAATTCTTTTTATTCATTTCTTTTGTAACAAATCCAGTATAATCAATATACTAGGATGTTTTTATAAGATGGATTCGAGCTACACTTTCACACACCTACATCTAATGGTTAAAGAACATATTGTTTCCGTGGATGGAAAATTTCGGCCTCCCGAAACGATGATTGTTCAACATTTTTTTAACACTTTCAAAGGTGTCCATTAAGATGACACTATATTTATATATGATATATAATATGTTTATGTTTTACTTAAGCTTCTGTATTTTTCATTTATTTCATACCTTTATGGTTTCCATTATGGGTAAATGCGATATCTTCATTTAAGGAAGCGCGGACTACCACCCCCTTAAAGTGATTTGATTAGTTATTACCTTATGTGGTACGTATAAAGGGTATATTTAATGATATTTTATATGATACCATACTGGAATTAAAATAATATTATGAATAATTATGTTTTAATTCTATTAAATATGATATAGAAATGGAAGTAGCGCTCATGCGTACGTACGGCTTACCGTCTCCATGAACGATACATTTCATTTCTTATCTCAAAATGTTATATACTATTATAAGTACATATATATAATGGATATATATGTAATATATTATATCTAAATTATGGATATCATTCTGTAATTATAACATATATATATATATCTCATTTTGTTTTGATTCCATTAATATGAAAAAAAAGAAAGTAGTGTTCATGCGTACGTACGACCTACCGTCTCCATGAACGGTGCTTTTAGTTTTTTATCTCCAAATGATATGGAATAGTATAAAATGAATATTTACTGGATATATATGATATTTTAATCATTAATACTATTCTGGAAATTATTTTCTTATAACTACATGGGCAATCTTTTTTCAAACAAGTTCATTTTTGACTCAAATACCAAACATCAGCAAAAACGTCTGATATGAACTAACATTATTGAAAAATTATTATAAAATTATAATATGTGATATGAACTGAATATTAATCTCTAAAGTAGGTACTTAAGAAATTATTAATTGACCAAAGTTTATTATTTAGCAATATAATGAAACGAACAAGACAAGTTGGACTTGAAGTAAGGATCCTACTCCACTATTTCTTTTTAAGTATACTCTTTTATGTCATTACCTCTAAAGCTCATCTTTCTTGTTATTGTAATGTTATTTTATATTAAACATACTGTAATTTTTATGTTCATGTGATGATATACCCTATTATCTCTCATCAATCCATTATGGAAGTTTTGAGTGGCGCCGTTAGACTGCTGAATTTTTGTAAGAGATCTAACCTCTCTCTTTCTTTTTAAGTACTCTCCTTTGTGTCACTTCTTTTAAGATCCTGTTTTTTATGATGGTGGATGTTCTTTTATATTCCAATTTCTGTATATTTTATTGTAATGTGATGAGATACCCTATTTGATCTCATCAATCCGTTTTTGGAAGTTTTAAGTGGCGCCGTTAGGCTGCCGAGTTTTCATAAGGGATTTTTAATCTCACTTTTATTCCCGTGAGATTTATGCTACATTTTCCACAATTTCCTTTGAGTGGTGTATGTACTGCCCATTATTCTACTCTTTGAGTAATATACTTTCATTTATGAGTATTTACATCAATGATTTATTGTCCTTCTTTCATGGGGTGTATGTTTTGAAAGATACCCAAGTCAGTAAGGGAAACTTTCACCCTCCTCTTTTAAAAAAAGACTTAGTTTTGTTGGGTCTTTTAAATTACATATTGTTATGTTGGGATATGTTCTCATATATCCTTATTGATGTAAATTTTATGTCCATGTGATGAGATATGCTTTTTATCTATCATCAACTCATTTTGATGTGACGTCGTTAGGCTGTCAAGGGAACTTCTTAACCCAATTTCGTTTTCTTTGGGTTCAACATGTAGTTATTGAATATGTCATTATATGATTATGTGTGAATGTCCTCTGATTTTTTTTCACATAATACCCACATTTATTGGGTGTATTTATATTTGTCACACATAATTTTGATATTGAATTATCCTTAATTTAAGGATACCCTCTTTATAAGGGAATTCATCACATTTGACATTTCTATTGAGACATCATTGTTGTTATGCACCAATTCACTCTTATATGGTGTATATAATGTCCTTTGGAATATTATATCATGAATCCATTTATTCTCATGTTATTATAATGTTTTGACTAAATGTTATTCCCTAATTATTATATTCAAGTGTCTCAAATTTTGGTAGAACCCCCTATAACCAAAATATCGCTTTAAATGTTTTAATTATTTGTTCTTATTAATATCCATGTTTTCGAAATGTTTTTAAGGATTTATCTATATGGATATTAATGGTTTAAAATTTTAAATGTTTCAAGGTGGTATGGGAAACTTTGATTCAAAAATCTTTCTATTAAATGTTTTAAATGGTTTTGGAAATGGTTTTTTTTGTATGGAATCATTATTTGAAAATACTAAAATGTTATATTGTGATTGAAATGTGGAAATGTTTTGTTTCCTTTATGCATGTTTTATGTGGTAAGTTTATTTTATGGTTCTTTGGAATTGTTATGAAAATGGGTGGTTCCGTGATATACTAAGGGAGGGTGAGCCCGATATAGCTCTCCAATGCATTGGGTAATGCGAAGGAGTGAAACTTTAAGGTTTCTCCGAAAAGATTTAGGGAATATAATGTGATGGGTATTCCAAACGTAACCAAGAGGGTTACTCCCTATGTAAGAATGTTATGAATGGCTCATGTTACCTTTTATGTCATATGATTTCTATGATTTATTCATGATTTGATGAGGTATGTTAAATTGCCTATGTTTTATGTGTAAAGTATGATTTCATTATTATGTATATTTGAACTCATGTTTCCTTTCCATATTTTTATAAACCTTACTGAGCTTTTTATTCTCATCCCATGTTTTTGAAATGTTTTTCACAGGTTAAGGGAAAGGTACATGATGTGATGATAGTGTCAAGGATGTGTCAATAAAGAATCCATGTTTTATTTTAAATATGTTTCCATTGATGGGAAGAATAAATATTGTCTTTTATGTAACCACTTTGTTTAAATGTGGAATGTAATGCAAGTTTCATGACCTAATTATCTAAAACTCTAAACCTGAAATGATCTTCAATGTGTTATCTTGTAATAACTCAAGATTAAGTAAGGTTTAAGGCTGGGGCCTTATAGTTGGTATCAAAGGTCGATTTAGATAACTTTATAGGTTAGGGTATTCTTTAAGCATAAGTGACATTACCATAATGGTTAGGATTTCAGAAAGAGTCCCATTTTTAGATAAAGTGAATTGGTAAGTATATCTTAGTGTTTACCTTCCTCATTAGTACATTATGGTTTTGTTGATATACTAACACTGACCTTTTTGGTTTTAGTGAATGGATGGATCTAACAGGCACCAAAGTAACAGTGGCTGTGAAGGAAACTGTGACAATTTTTTTGAGCAAGCAACTGAATGATATGGGAGCTGCAATGAGAACTCTTGTGATTATCCTCAACCAACTATATGGAGTTATGATTGACCACCTAAACCTTGGACATTTCTCTAAGGCATCATATATGCAAGAAAAAAATCCCTACGGAAGTACAGGTAATAATCATAAAGGTAAGTGTGTTAAAAAATATATGTGTCAATGATGTGGAATGAAACACTCAGGAAAATGTTTCAAAGGTACAGAAATATGCTACAGATGTAGAAATGAAGGTCATAAAGCATGAACATGCCATGGAAAAGGAAGCATCCAGTTGACTCGAGGAAAGGGAAATAATTTCTTTCTGAGGGATAAATTGAATGTTTTAAATGTGGTGTGCATGGTCATTATGCAAACACATGTCCTATGAAGGAGTTTCGTGAATGGGGTCACCAAGAGTATACAAATGTTCGTTTACCAATACATAATGCCATTACGATTGAGTATGAAGAAACTGAAAATGACCAATCAAAGGTATGTACTATTTCATGACTATTGTTTTCCTAATTTGGAATCTTAGGATATGATTCATGATTTTGTTTTTAGGAAAGAGGTATTTTGAAATATGTTGGAAAGGAATGGTTAATGGATCATTAATAATGTTGAATGATTAAGATGTCAACATATAAGGGCTTTAAGAGTTATGGTGAAATTCTTAAGATTATTAAGTCTCTTTTGATGATGGGGTTACATTAGAAGAATTTTTATATTATGTGTAACCCTGATGTTTAATATAGGCAAATTTTATTCAAGGAATAGCTACCTTTTCTTTTGTGGACACAGTTATAAAGAACCATTTGGGTTTATATGATCCTTACTTTTGAGGTAATTATGGGTTACTATATGTTATGATTGAAGTGAAAGGCATGAGATAAAATTGAGGTTAAATTATGTTATGGTTATTTTTGATGATTTTATCCCCTTTTGGGGAATGATTTTAGAATTATATAGTTTTGGAAAAAGGACAACACATAGACCGTGTGACTACCCGTCGCGTCGGACAAAGCTGCAGGAATCGAACCCACAATCAAAGTGCAACTGGTATTTATCACCTACCACTGGACTACGTGAAGTCCCTGGTTAGTTTGACTGATTCGTTTTAGTTATATGATTTTATGAATTAAGAGTAAGTTGATTTTGGGTTATTTATGAAAATGATTAACCTACCATGGAGGATATGTGATTAGGTTAATTACTTTTCAATACGAGACTTTAGGAGCAACTGATGTTGTTTGGAGATAAATGTTATGATTTAACTTGGAAGACTATGTGACTAAATCCTTCAAATATTTGGGTTTCAATATTATATTGGTTTACATTGAATAATTTTATGGAAAAATTGTTTATCGGATGGTCCTCGGTGAACTTTGGGTTTTGTTGGACAAATTTTGGAGATTAAGATTAGATTTTCTTTTTAATGGGTTATCCTTTTCTTGATTATCTGACCTTGTACTAACCTTTTTTGTTTTGGTTTTGGTTAAAGCCTAAAGACATGGGATGTATATAGTTCTCTTTTGTGGATTAGGTGATTCTCTAGAAGTTTATTATAGTACTCTTAATGCGAACAAGTCTCCCTAAATACTCATCTTTTGGAAAAAAATGAGTTTGATTAAGGAATCTAGTAAAAGTTGAAACTCAACATGATAAGTGATTATGTTTCCATATGAATAAATTCCTCAATAAAAAGTAAATTAAAACAAAAATGTTGTCTATTAACTTTTCATACTGGGGAATCGAATACCGTTTAACCCATCACAAGTTTGTGATTTTCTTGTGGCTAACTTTCTCCTAAACATGTTTTCTATCACTCTCCATCAGAACATGACCCTATGTTTTCTCCTCCATGTCTATGTTTTCCTACATGGAGTCCTAGTATGGGTTAACTCGGGTTACCTCTCTGCTTATCATTCTTTATTTTAAAGTGATTTTTTTACCGACTCTTGTTCCGATGTGGGACTTTCAAAGATGTTTCCAAGCTCAATTTTAAAAATTGCGAGGACGCAATTCCCAAAAGGGGGGAAGGATGTAACACCCCAGGTAAATAAAGAATATGAAATTTTCATATTTATCCATATTTGTGAAGAAAATATTAATATGAATTTAATGGGGATGCTATGCTCGATGGCGTATCCAACACACAACAACGAGTTTCTTGGGAATCTTACGTTTCACTCTAATAATAAAATAATATTATTTTAAATGGTAGTTAACATGTAGCCATTGTTTTGGAGGGAAAGGATAGAAATAACTAAAATATTATTATATATGTTTTTAAATGTTTTACATTTATCCAATAAAGGATAGAGTCTTAAAATACGGAAAGAATTCAATTTTATGCGTATATTCCCTAGTTTTCACTAAAGGTTCACTTATCGCCTTTTGATGGTGCACCGTCATTAAATATATTTTTGTTCACTCTTAAACATTCTTTTGGACCAAATAAAACTCTTATTAATAATTGGGTCATCAAAATTTACTTTGTGTAAATTTTTGGTATCTTTCCGATAAAGTTCATTTTTTTAATGAATATTGAAAAATGTTGTATGTTAATTCAAAACCTCTTTTTAATCTAATTTATTTATATGAATAGATTATATTTTTAATTGGTTTTAATTTGAAATTAGAATATATTTTTACCAATAAATCCAATAGTGGCCGTTGGAATTAATTTCACTTTGAAATCAGACTTAAACCAGTGTCAATCTTTTGATACTTATTGTTTCATAAAAACACGCTATTTGC
Organism: Viscum album; assembly: GCA_963277665.1. NCBI lineage: Eukaryota > Viridiplantae > Streptophyta > Magnoliopsida > Santalales > Viscaceae > Viscum > Viscum album. The sequence continues at coordinate 38,963,980 of OY728153.1, forward strand.
TCTTATAGCGGGAATTAATTATTAAATTAATTAATGTGACTTATATGTTTTGAATTTTGTAAAATAGAATTCATTTTTGAATTCAGAATATCAAATATAGCTTAGGGTGAATATTTGGGATTTTTCTGAAAAACATCAATTTTTGATGAATAGTGACACCACTAAGTGGTACTTATAAAAACTGATTTTTCCATTTAAATGAAATATTGCCATCTTTGTGTTTTGGATTTCAAAAATCCGAAATACATGGTTTTCATTAATATGTAAAATGTGGTTCAATGGGATAACAATAATTTTTTTGGTGAATAGTAACTTATTAAGTTTTTAATCGTGATTAGAGGTAATTAGTGTAGTTTAAGGTAAAAATAATGTTTTAATAATATGAAATGAACTTGAAACATGTACTAACCTCATTGGATGTGTAATTTCTGACCAAGACAAGCCATGGGTCAACTTGGGGACCCCATGGAGCCACATTGGTTGGGAAAGGACATAAATAACTTTTTATTTAATGTAAAAGTAAAAATGACACAAACATGATATGTTTTACGAAAACAATTTTTATGTGGGGTTATAAAAGTCATATTTTTTATTATAAATAGTCATTGGAAAGCTAAAAAGATTTAATACATAATATTAATTGTTTTATAATTTTTAGACATTAAATAAATTAAATTATTTATGACATCATAATGATGCAGCGATGACATCATTATCTGACGATTTAAATAAAATGAGAAGATAATGTAAATTCTATATACTACACTTGTCCAAAACCTATCGGATGAGTTTATTTAGAACCATAATCACCTAATCCTTGAAACAAATCAATGTGGGGTCTCTTAAATCCTAATACCATTTTCAAATAAAGTAATCTTTTCTTACATTCCAAAACTGCCCCTCCTCTCCTCTTATAAAAGGCCCCCACCTCAACTTCCTTACCCACACTCCCAAAGCCTTTGGCTCGGCCAAAATCTGCCCATTTTTTCTCTCCAATTCCCTCTATTACTCCTTGAAGAATCAATTTGGGCAGAAGTCTTCCAATGGAAGCCATTGAACTCAAACTGAAGGGAGTTACCCGATTTTAAGGTAATGTTTTCACTTGAGTCCTTTTGTTTTATTTTTCTTCTCCAACCCCCTAAACTCTTTTTATTCATTTATTTTGTAACAAATCCAGTAAAATAAATATACTAGGATTTTTTTATAATAATTATTCGAGCTACACTTTCACACACCTACATCTAATGGTTAAAAAACATACCGTTTCCGTGGAGGGAAAATTTCGACCTCCCGAAACGAGATTGTTAAACATTCTTTTAACACCTTCAATGGTGGCCATTAAGATGACACTATATTTATATATGATATATAATATGTTTATGTTTTACTTAAGCTTCTGTATTTTTCATTTATTTCATACCGTTATGGTTTCCATTATGGGTAAATGTGACATCTTCATTTAAGAAAGCGCGGACTACCGCCCCCCCAAAGTGATTTGATTCGTTATTACCATATGGGGTACGTATAAAGGGTATATTTAGTGATATTATATATGGTACCATAATGGAATTAAAATAATATTATGAATCATTATGTTTTAATTATATTAAATATGAAATAGAAATGGAAGTAGCGTTCATGTGTACGTACGGCTTACCGTCTCCATGAACGGTACATTTCATTTCTTATCTCAAAATGTTATGTACTATTATAAGTACATATATATAATGGATATATATGTAATATAATATATATAAATTATGGATATCATTATGGAATTGTAACATATATATATATATATATCATTTTGTTTTGATTCCATTAATATGACAAAAAAAGAATGTAACGTTCATGCGTACGTACGGCCTACCGTCTCCGTGAACGGTGCTTTTCGTTTTTATCTACAAATGATATGGAATAGTATAAAATGAATATATACTGGATATATATGAAATTTTAATAATTAATACTATTCTGGAAATTATTTAATTATAACTACATGGGCAATCGTTTTTCAAACAAGTTTATTTTTGACTCAAGTACCAAACATCGACAAAAACGTCTGATATGAACTAACATTATTAAACAATTATTATAACATTATAATATGTGATATGAAATGAATAATAATCTATAAAGGAGGTACTTAGGCAATTATTAATTGAAAAAAGTTTATTATTTAGGAATATAATGAAACGAACAAGACAAGTTGGACTTGAGGTAAGAGATCCTACTCCACTATTTCTTTTTAAGTATATTCTTTTATGTCATTCCCTCTAAAGCTCATCTTTATTTTTATTGGGATGTTATTTTATATTAAAATTACTGTAATTTTTATGTTAATGTGATGAGAGACCCTATTCTCTCTCATCAATCCATTTTGGAGGTTTTGAGTGGCGCCGTTAGGCTGCCGAATTTTCCTAAGAGATCTAACCACTCTCTTTCTTTTTAAGAACTCTACTTTGTCTCACTTCTTTTAAGCTCCTATTTGTTATGATGGTGGATGTTATTTTATATTACTCTTTTTCTACATTTTATTTTAATGTGATGATATACCCTATTTGATCTCATCAATCCATTTTTGGAAGTTTTAAGTGGCGTCGTTAGGCTGCCGAGTTTTCGTAAGGGATTTTTCATCTCACTTTTATTCCCGTGAGATTTATGCTACATTTGCCACAATTTCCTTTGAGTGGTGTATGTACTGCCCATTATTATACTCTTTGTGTAATATACTTTCGTTTATGAGTATTTACATTAATGATTTATTGTCCTTCTTTCATGGGGTGTATGTTTTGAAAGATACCCAAGTTGGTAAGGGAACCTTTCACTCTCCTCTTTAAAAAAAGACATCATTTTTGTTGGGTATTTTAATTTACATATTGTTATGCTGGGATATGTTCTCATATATCCTTATTGATGTAAATTTTATGTCCAAGTGATGAGATACGCTTTTTATCTCTCATCAACTCATTTTGATGTGACGCTGTTAGGCTGTCAAGGGAACTTATTAACCCAATTTCGAATTCTTTGGGTTAAACATGTAGTTATTGAATATGTCATTATATGATTATTTGTGAATGTCCTCTGATTGTTTTTCACATAATACCCACTTTTATTGGGTGTATTTATATTTGTCACACATTATTTTTAGATTGAATTATCCTTAATTTAAGGATACCTTCATTATAAGGGAATTCATCACATTTGACATTTCTATTGAGACATCATTGTTGTTATGCACCAATTCACTCTTATATGGTGTATATACTTTCCTTTGGAATATTATATCATGAATTCATTTATTCTCATGATATTATAATGTTTTTACTAAAAGTTATTCCCCAATTATTCTATTCACGTGTTTCCAATTTTGGTAGAACCCCCTTAAACCAAAATATCACTTTAAATGTTTTAATTATTTGTTCTTATTAATATCCATGTTTTTGAAATGTTTTTAAGGATTTATCTATATGGATATTAATGGTTTAAAATTTTAAAAGCTTCAAGGTGGTATGGGACACTTTGATTCAATAATATTTTTATTAAATGTTTTAAATGGTTTTGGAAATGGTTTCTTTTTGTATGGATTCATTATTTCAAAATACTAAAATGTTATATTGTGATTGAAATGTGGAAATGTTTTTTTCCTTTATTCATGTTTTATGTGATACGTTTATGTTATGGTTATTGGTCATTGTTATGAAAACGGGTGGTTCCGTGATAAACTAATGGTGAGTGAGCCCGATATAGCTCTCCAATGCATTGTGTAATGCAAAGTAGTGAAACGTTAAGGTTTCTCCGAAGAGATTTCGGGAATATACTGTGATGGGTATTCCAAACATAACCAAGAGGGTTACTCCCTACGTAAGAATGTTATGAATGACTCAAGTTACCTTTTATGTCACATTATTTATATGATTTATTCATGATTTGATGTGGTAAGTTAAAGTGCCTATGTTTTATGGGTAAAGTATGATTTCATTCTTATGTATATATGAACTCATGTTTCTGTTCCATATTTTTATAACCCTTTCTAAGATTTTTATGCTCATCACATGTTTTTGATATGTTTTTCACAGGTCATGGGAAATGTACGTGATGTGATGATAGTGTCAAGGATGTGTCAAGAAAGAATCCATGTTTTGTTTTAAATATGTTTCCATTGATGGGAAGAATGAATACTATCTTTTATGTAACCACATAGTTTAAATGTGGAATGTAATGCAAGTTTCATGATCTAATTCTCTTAAACTCTAAACCTGAAAAGATCCTCAATATGTAATCTTGTAATAAATAAAGATTAAGTAAGGTTTAAGGCTGGGGCCTTATAAATAAATTTTTAAAAAAAATTAATAATTTAAATATGATTTATGATTAAATGATAATTTTTTATTTGTTTTTATCCACTTCATTATATTTGAATCATATTTATGTTGTATTTTAGTAAAGGTAAAAAATTTTGTATAAAAATGGCTTTTTTCTAAACACTGTTTTAATGTAAATAATGATTCTACATAAAAATTAATTAAAAACAGTAATTATAAATTATTTTAAATAAATTTATATATTATGTGTTAGTTAATAAAATTTTAAATTCATATAATGATTATTATTAGTCATAGAGTTAATATAAAATGTTCTTTTGCATGAAAAAATAGACTTCATGAAGACCATGTTTTTAATCATGTTTGTGGGATTAATGTTAAATTTTATTTTTTTCCAATTATTTGAATTGAAATAAGAAAATTGGATTCCATATTTTCAAATAGAAGAATTTATATTATCTAATAAGCTCATATTAACCAATAATAAACTCTGAAAATAATAAAAATAAATTACTACGGTTAATGTGAAAATGGATATATAGAGGGGTGAAACTAAGACGATAATCTTAAGAATGACATTATACCAACTCTAAAATATATTTTATTGAAATATTTTTTGTTTATTATGTATTATTTTAAATCAAGTTACTTTTTTCATCCTTGTGGTATATGAAAATCGTTGTTAGAAATTTTTCTTTTTCAAAATAATATTTGAGTCACTCACCTCACATATAAAAGGTGACACCCTATCGCATCATATTCACACCATGAAATACATTTTTATCATACAATACTTACCAATATTGAGTCCATAATTACATACAAATTTCTTAGAACCCTTATTTTTATCATAAATTCATTTTACGAATGATTTTTATGTTTACTTAAGGTGGTTGTTTAAAGAATATGTATGATATTTAATCATGCATCTTTATTATATTTCTTATTTCACATAAGTAAAATATAATTCAATTACAATAATATAATATTATATTATATCTCATATACTACTATATTATTATTCTAATTTAATATCTTATATCTCTCTCCTCTTAAATCAAATAGGATATGAAATCATCATTCGTGTGTACATTAGACTACCCCCTCGTAAACTAATGTCTTAATTTTTCATCATCGCCTCTCATGGATTACTAAAATTATGTATATAAAGTATATATATATATATATACATATGATATTTTAACATATTTATAATCATCTATTTATGATATTACAAATTCCTTCTTAATTTACATTTCATGGGGGATACATTAATGACACCTTTGTATAAAGTAGACTACTGACTCACAAAGAGATGTGATTTTTTTTAATAAAACATAAAATGGATGGTAATAAAGATAAAATTAATGAATTTAATTTATATAGTTTAATTTATTATTATATTAAATAAATTTTTCTATTCTTAAAATATAATATAACATATTAATTCTTATACTGAAAAATGTTAACATAGTTCATCCGAACGTGTGGACTACTGCCTCCACAATGAAATGCAACTCTTCCGTCATTACTAAGTAACATGGATGATATATATAAGAATATTTTATCAAATAATATTATATTTATGATATTTTTATCATTATGGAATGATAAAATAATAAATTCCTTGTATATATTATGATTATTGATAATTGGAATGTTTCTAATTCGAACGAATGACCAACTATCTTCATGAATGTAACATAATCCAATTGTTATAAACATATTCAATGATTATTTTTAAAATTTAATTTCGTCTACATTTATTGTAAATAATTCATGATTATTTTTCAGGAGATGTTGAAACAATGACCACCATGACCCCAAGCAACACACCAATGTGTATTTTAGATAATGAACTGAACAACTGAATAACATTTTATGTAGAATTACCTAATTATTTAATTAAATATATTATATTTAATGAAATTAAATGAATTATTTATTTTCATGGAATTAAACATCAAAAATTGTTCTTAATAAATCACATAATTAGGTTAAAATGTTTATATAGGATATAAATGACATTCAAAGAACGTATGGACTCATGGTGAGGATTTTATTAGCTCAATTTTTTATATATATAATACATATTCCATATACACTACAATTATAAGTAGTTTTTTATAAAAAAATTAAATTAAATTATTATTCATTCCTAAAAAATTATTAGGGTTTAATAATACCTATGATTTTCACTCATTCATGGGGATTTTATCCAGATAACACCAAAGGCATAAGATATTTCTTCCCAATTTACATTCATTGAGGCATATTTTATTTTCATACCCCTATTTTGTTAATATTATATATATAAAAATCATTTTCCATTTATCAAAATTAATATTTCATAAATAATGGTATTTTAGGTTTCATTTTGAATTATTTCATCCATGGGTAATTATATTGAAATCCACTAAGTGGTAAATAATTTCATAACTCAATTTATATTTAGTAGGTTAAGTAACATCTTTATTTTATTTGATATTATAGGATTATGAGATTAGTGAGTTATTAATATATTATGTTGTATTTAATTTTATTTATGTATATTCAAATTTTATATACATAATTTATTATTTTATTAATTATTAATTTAAATGGACCAATTTTTGTATTGTCTATTCATCTGAAAATAATTTTCTTTTAGACATAAATTTATAATATGAGCCTATATTCATTATGAGGTTTATATAATACTATTTTTTATGTAATATCTTTAAACTCATTATGTTCAGGATATTTATAGTATCATTTAATATTATTCCTAAATGAAGCTTATGATTTAAGAGTTATAAAAGTGAAAAATTATTTATGTTACAATATGATTTATTAGGATTATTTATGATAATGGTTTTGGGGTAAATAATGTTATATAATATTATTGATCAAAATATATTTGATTATATTCTGATAATGTACTTGGTTCACATGTATTGTTTCTATTTACCCCATTATTTTTTGAATAATCGTGACGAAATTCATTTTTATGTGATACTAATTTGGTATTTTTTAGACCATGTATCATTTTATAACATATCCATGTTTTATAAAATTATTTAAAATTTTTTATTTTGTAAAAATAAATTATTCTCTAAATACATTTAAATGACATTGTGCCATCATTTAATAATTTTTTAAAGGGAATTTCATAACATTTTCTAAATGGGTAAATTTTGACTCCCTTTCTCAAATTCTTTGAGAAGAAATATTATTTTTAACATTAATCAAAAGAATGGATTTTACTTTCATATTTTCCATTATTTTACTTGTATTTTACTACATATTCTTCCAAGTTTTTTTAAATGAAAAATATGTAATAAATTTTTTTGAACTAATATTTTTTAAAAGTTATTTTGCGAATGAAAAGAATATTTTCCAAAAACATGTTTTTAATAATATTTTTAGGGTATTTAAATTCAAAAATAAAAATATCCCTTTTTTTAATTAATCTTCAATGGGGATATTATGTAATTATTTCATCCTAGTTATTTCTCTATATGTATTTATGTCTTTTTTGAATGACAGGGAACTCGTTACTTTTCCATGGGTTAATAATTTTTCAAAGAGATTGTTAACGTATCAGTTTCTATTAAATTGTATAATCATGTTTCAATGTGGTTTTGGTGGAACTCTTTTATATTCCATTAGAAAACAATATTATAAATATATTTTCATGAAAACCATTTCTTTTCAATAGGTAATCAGTATTCAAATATATATTTATTTATTTCAGTTATATTCCTCAAGTTAACAATTGTATGAATGAAAAATGTTTTTTCTATGATATAAATATTGAAATTAATGTTATATATTATTTATTTATTCATATTTATATTTTTATTGATGGGTGTTCCCAAATAGTAATCAGTGATACCGATATATCTTATATGGTGGGTATGCCCAAATAGAGCTCTAATGCATTGGGTAATATTCTATGTCCATTAAAGATGAAAGGAGGGAGTTAACAAAGGGTTTTTCCAATATATATAACCATATTCAATTTATTTATCAAATATTTTTAGAAATCACTATTATGATGATGTTCCAATATACCAAAATATTTTAGTTTTTCTTGCAATGGTTTATGAATATTGGATTTTATCAAGATTGATATCAAATGGATCTTGATTATAGAATTTGATATTTATTTCATTGATAAAACGTTATTAAATATTTAGTTATTGATGATATTTGTATTTATGGGTATGAATATCATAATTTTATGATTATTCACTTGATTATGTCAGAATAACCAAATGCTCATGTTATTCTCAATGGTGACATTCAATTGTTTATGCTTATGATTTCCCTTAATGAGAATTTGATATCACCCTTATTATGATTCCTTTTAACTAGTTTATGAAGTATGATTTTGAATGAATTATTTATAGAGGAAGTTTCTATGGATGATGATGATATATATAGAATTAATAAAATCAAGGTTAATTTTGATAAATTTTCTTTTAATGATATGGGTTTATTTGATGTAAGAGATTATTTTTAATTGTATAAAACATGAAAAATATTTGGTCCATGAGTATATAATTGATCTAATATTTTTTCTTAATTTTTTAATTAATGGATGAGTAATATTTGGTCACATCTATTGGAGGATATTATAGTTTGTATCAGGTCCTGTTTTATATATCAATGGAGATTATTATTTATTAATGATAGTTTGTCTTAAGAGTTATGTATTCCTTCACGGGTTTATATGTTTTAGGATAATCATATGTTTAATCATTATATTCCCCATTTATAGTTTTTAGTAAGGAAATTTTTAGGTGATTAATTACATTTTAGAGTTCTTTTTTATATGTTTGGAATATGTGTAACCCTTAGGTTCAACATGAAGACTTTTTTAAGGAGGAATTATATTTTCATAGGAGTAATGTAGTTAATAAGCTCCTTTTTTTATATGATTTTTTATGATTTAGGTTATTTTAATAAATATTAATCATATATATAGATACTTATTAAGAATTTAGATTTAGTACAATTAAAAACATAATGGTTTGTAAACAACCCACCTTATTTGGTAACCTTGTGGGGTTTTAACCCACAACCAAAGGGAGCCATCGGGGACCTTCCTACCACTAACCTACATTATGTTACAAATAATATCAGTATATTTTTTTATTATCATATTATATGTATGAGATAACATTTTATATAAAAAACACCTTAATGTAGAGTTTATTGAGGTTATATGGGATATATATTCATTTATTTATGTAATTAATTAGGTTGAACATCGAGTAATGTTGTTTAATTTTATAAATTAAAATATTATTTCATCACCTGATTGTTTAATCATTTTTTGAATTATCTTACCACATTCTAACCATTTTTTTTGGAATGTCAGGAGTCATATGACCCTGCCCACTGCATCTGTAACATTGCCTTCTCCTCGAATGATTGGCTCTTCCTCGGGTGCCCTGCACAACTAACCCCAAATCTACTGGTCGTCCACCTGTATGTGAGGTCCTCTTGGAGTTCTGTGACATCTATCTACTTTACTAGTGAGAAGACTAGGCTACGTGATTTGTAATAATAGGTCTCGCTATTGGTAACTGTTCAGGAAGGAAAATACATACTAAGATGGCTCTCTCTAACACCACATCCTACATAGGGATGCTATGAGAAATCATCATAGCCCTGATATCACTCCTGGTTCCCTGCCCAATGTTTTGTGCCTGGAATAATTGGTCATCTACCATATATGTAGAGTATCATGAGAGATCAGTGAACCTCGATGAGTAATGATCCATAGACATGCAACCCTTCTGTAGATGATGTAGCTTATTATTGCGCACTGCGCGATGAGTCACTGGGAAAAAATCCGCCTGAAACAGGATCTCAATGCCTACCTAGAGAATCATCACCACGTCATTGTCATGGATCCTCAAACTCGACCATATTCATGATGCTTCCTGTAGAAGAATGGAAGAAATTATCCCTATGAGATCAGCTAGTGTCCCTACCAGTCGAAAGACTCTAACCACAACCTCCAGCCAATCCTCACCTTCACGTGGGATCATCTGTCCCCTGAACCTAGGTGGCATATGGAATTGGAACTCATTCAACAAAATCATATCATGTAAACACTCATCTGATGGAGCTAGTGGAATTTGTGGGCCAATGGTTAATGGTATGACTTGTGCCTCCACTGGTGCCTCTACTGGAAGAGGGCCCCGCACCGAGGACACATCGCTCAGTGGGCTATTAGTGCATAAAAATTTTGAATCCCTAGATGGCTATATGAGTGGAGGAATCTTGAAAAGAAACAGGTGCTATTTGATCAATATGTTATACCTGGTAACATAAATTAAGTGATCACATGAAAACACTTGGAAACACACCCACACACGCAATCAATGTTATTGTGCAATGATTCATAAATCAGATGTCAGGGACCTATTGTATGGATATGTCAGCCACCTCACCAACAATGGTCTCCCCAAACTAATAAAACACACTCATAACAAATAACACTATTTCTTCATAGAAATTATTAGAGTCATAGTTATTTGTTAGAACCAAACTCTTTTGATACCAATTTGACACGACCTATCCCCCTAGACTGGTGTCGTGACTTCCCCATGACCGCCTTCCATAGGCTAGGGGCTAGCGACTATCAACGAAGGCATATTCCCAAAATATGGGAAGGAATTTCCTTTATAACCTGTAAGCACATGGATCCATTAACACAACAAGATACAAAATACACTAAACTAAATAGTAAATAGTGTGAGTGCTATAATTAAAAAGGCCCAGAATACATGCCCAACTGGAAAGTACAAGGAAAACTAGATAGTACAAGACAAATGATAGGTGAAATCATCTCCTGGATCGTCCACCATGGATCCTACTGAAAGGTGTTATAGCTCACGAACGATCTTCTCAGGGATTCACCTCATCTAATGTCCACCTCCGAGCTACCTCCAGTCCCGGTACCCTCGTCATCAGTCAGCGTTGTCCATCGTCTGTAACAAACACCAAAATGTGTGGGAATTGCCCATATAGGGGTGAGTATAATGATACTCAAGAGGGACCCAGAGACCTTTAAAGTCTCAACAAATAAACAAAGAATTAAAAAATGATGGAAATATCTGATAAACCTACTTAGATATATCCCCAAACATATACCTATGTTATCAAGTAAACCTATCTCAATCATGAGGAAAACAAAGATTCCAACTCCAAAGCCCCATGCATAACTATTCCAAAAAGGAATAAATACCATGTAGGTAAGTACCACACATGTAATTAACACATAATAATACCACCAAGGTATTACAATGAAAAAAGGTACCACAAAATTACAGACTCAGCTCACAACAGGTATAACATAAGTAAAATAGATTAGATGATTAGATGTAACTACTGAATCATCAAACACTGTTAAGTGGTAGACCAATAGAGGATCGCTCAGTGCTATCCAACACAGGATCACTAGGTGATGAACCAAATAGGATCTCTAGGTGCCTACCTACATAGGATCACAAGGTTATGATCCACAAAGAATCACTCGATGCTGACCCACACAAGTTCACTCTTCATTCTTCACGTCAAAGCTAGCTACAGGGTTCCCACACTACGCTCGCTTGTCTCCATGAGGTTCTACTGCACAAGTGACTGGTAAATACTCAAACTACCATTATGTCTCACAAAGTTGTATCAAAAAGGCCCTCCACATCATTGTGGTATCAATTCAATAGACAATGCGTCAATCGGACACCCGGTTTGTGATTTATTAGCCGTTTTGTCCAAAGGGCCTGGTTGGATTCGTGATCGATTCAAATCGACTATTTCCCATAATAATCCAATAAATCTATAAGTACATACCAAAGGGACTATCTCTATCCAATTATTGCAACACCACTGATGGTTTTTCAAAAGGAAATTTGGTGCCAATGTTATGGATGTTAGAGCGAAAGGATATTAGGTGGTCTAGGTCTTGTCCGACCCGGCCCGCTGGGTCTGGCCTGGTCTGCGCTGGGTCCGGCCTAGCATGTGATGTTCCACTAGGGATTCTGGGTAGTTCGGTAGGCCGTGAGGGCCATAAGGGACCACGGAGGCCGTGAGGGCCGTGAGGGGCCGCAGAGGCCGTAGGGGGGCTGCAGAGGAAGCAGGTGTCCATGAGGCCGCAGAGGGCCACAAAGGGTCTTGAGGCCGCTGTGAACCATGATGAGAGAATGGTGCCCTGAGGCAGTGGAGGCGGCGGGAGGAAGCAGGTGTTGAGGGAGAGGTGAGAAGCCATAGGGTTGCGGGGTGGCGGAGTTCGCGGGAGCAGCGGGGCCGCGGGTGCCACATGCGGCGGAGCAGAAGGGCAGCGCGACGAGGCTGCAGATGACGGAGTGGAGGGGCGGTGCGACGAGGTCACAACGGTAGCACCATGGGGTGGTTTTTTTGTATTTTTCATGGGTGACGATGGTGCCAACCGCCATTCTTGTGTCCCATTAGTGCCAAAGGCCGACACTGGTCACCATCACTATCGCGAAGAATGCACAAAAAAGAATGACAGAGGGGTCTGTCCATGTTATTTTGGTCCATAACCTCTGTGTTAGAGTGGTAGAAAGTTGGTAACATATTTAAATCAAGAACTTGTATGGAAGACATTAAAAATGATCAATCCGCAAAACCTTCGTCAATCACTATTCCCAATCGTGCAAATGAAAAACCTCTACGGATCAAAGATTTTATTAGAGTTGATCCACATTTTTAGTATATAGTTGATGAACATGGGAAGTGATAATACCATGTAAATAAACCCCTACCTCGATGGTTCATTGACTGAGGCCGTGAGGAAGGAGACGATGTATTTTGGGATAGACAGACGACGGTGACGCTAGTGTTTCTTCGATCATTAGTTCATTCGTAATTTCAGATGTTTCTCGTTGGAGTTCTTCTTTGGAGATAATTATCCCAATATTTCTTCTCTCCCTAATTCCACCAAATTGAAAGGCAGCCAACATAATATAAAACTTTATATATTTTTTATTGGCCTAATTTCAGAATAGATAATTTAATTATGATATTGGTTGGCTTAATTAATTAAAGGGGAGTGTTGGAATAATTATGTGGGGGAGCTCAAGAGGTTTCTCCCCATTAAGAGTGAGTTCAACGGGGTTCAAGGGGATCTATGTCTCGGGTAGTCCCCACCACCATATCCCACATGGGAGGTTAGTATTCAGTGGTCCCCACTAGCATATCCTATGTTGAGAGGTTTTAGTACAGGTGGTCACCACCATTAAAACATACACATGGAAGGATGCAACAAATGAAAATAAAAATGTTACATATTTTTATTTTATTTTATTCATTCACGATAAACAAAAATACTATATTTCACTCTCGAACCATTGGGGTTGTGGAGAATGCCTCCTTAATTGAATACTGACATTGCGAGTTCAACGGATCCCTCATATTTTAATTTTGATCTACAGTACAAATGTTAAAAATACTCGCTCACATGTTTACCGAATGTACCCAAAATAATGTACAGAAATTCATTTTGGGCACTCCAGGCCTTCGAATCATGCGAAGTGAATTATCACGAACTCGTAAAATTCTCATATATTATGAAAATTACATAGCAATTCCGGGCCTTTACATTCTCCCCCCCTTGGGACATTACGTCCCCGTAAAACACAACTCAATTCTAGGAAAACAAGTGGTGGTACTGAACATGAATATAAGACTCCGACCACCATGTGCTCTTCTGGAGGTTCCCATGATGCCAAAAAACGCAAGAAACATGTTTCGACTGCCCATGATGGACCTACTCATGTTGATCCTAAATCTCAAATGGAACCTTCATAAAAGACTCCACATCCTCGACATTCATCTCTTTGTTGCTTATGGCGTCGGAAGGGTCGTGAACGTATCTCCTAAAATGGGATACGTTGAAGACTTCTTCACTCGGTGCAACTAGTGTGGAATAACTATTCGGTAAGATGCCTCTCCAACTCTTATGATGTCCTAGAAGGGTTCAATGAATCTCATAGAGAACATTCCACCTCGGAAAAATCTCTGTAAACCTCATCGAGGTGAGACCCGTAAAATGATGTGGTCACAATCCTCGAACTGTAGAGGTCTCTGTCTCTTGTCTGCATACGACTTCTTCCTTCTATTTATAGTCTTCATCTGTTCAATGACGATCTGAACATTTTTTTTGGTAGGCCGAACTATCTATGGTATTAGGAGTGCTAAATATCCTGGGTCAGTCCAGAACAATGGTGATCTGCAAGGTTTCCCATACAACGCTTCAAAAGGAGACATCCCAATGGTGAAGTGATAGCTATTTTTGTATTCAAACTCCCCCAAAGGATAGTGATACTATCTCCTTTGATCAAAGTCGAGGAAACAAGCACACAACATGTCCTCCAAAGTCTAAATAGTACGCTTAGTCTAGCCATCCATCTGAGGATGGAAGGCGATGCTAAAATGAAGCTTCATCCCGAAAGCCTCCCGTAACCCCTTCTATAGCTGGGAATTAAAATTTTCATCACAATAGGAGACAATAATTGAGGGTAATCCATGTAGCCTCACAATCACCTGCACATAGAGGCATCCCTATCTCTCTATAGAACCATGCTATATGGTCGGTAGGAAGTGGGACGTCTTGGTGGGTTGGACTACGATCACCCAAATTGAGTCATAACCCAAGGATGTACATGGAAGTCTTGTCACCAAGTCCATTGATATCTCATCCCACTTCCACTCTGGGACCTCAAAATGCTGAACCAATCATACCAGATCTTGATTCTCTACCTTCATTTGCTGAAAAATGAGGCACGGAGAGATAAACCCCGCTACGAATTTCTTCATTCGTGGCCAGCAGTGGTATCGTCAGAGATCTTGGTACATCTTCCCCACTCATGGATGTACCGATAGTGGGGATGTGTGGAACTCCCTCAACATTTCCTCCCAAAGTGACACTGGTACCATGGAATGTACTATGAAGAGGATGATGTGCTCCCCACCTTCAAAAAATCTATCAAGTGATAGTCATGCGAATATCTAAGCAAGTACTGTATCGCAGTCAACATCCCAATGATGCTCCTCCCTAACTCACTAAAAAATTGAGGGAGTGACTATAAGAGACTGAAGAAAAACTGCTTTGTCTCTATCCAGAGTGGATATCTGCAATGTGGCCAGCTGCTATGTCGCCTCACCTAGCAACTGTATACCAGATCTTCTGCTGTGTGCATCAGCTACAACATTCCCCATCCAATGAGTATATACTATCTCAAAGTCATAGTTCTGGTGGAACTCAAGACAACATCACTGTCTCATGTTCAGGTCCTTTT
The DNA here is from genome assembly GCA_963277665.1 of Viscum album. NCBI lineage: Eukaryota > Viridiplantae > Streptophyta > Magnoliopsida > Santalales > Viscaceae > Viscum > Viscum album. The sequence goes on from OY728153.1 coordinate 38,979,623, forward strand.
AAGAGAATATATACCTGAGACTATTGTGATCAGAGTACAATGTAAAATGCACACTCATCAGGTAATTTCGCCACAACTTCATGGCAGAGACCACTACTGCTAAATCTTGTTCATGGGTAGTGTAGCAATTCTCATATTGTCTCAGATCTCGATAACCATATGTGATCACTGCTTGCTAGTACATCAGGCGAAATCCATGCCCTGTCCCTGATGCATTTTAGTAGAATATGTACCCTACACCCTCCTCCAGAAGCCTTATGATGGGAGAACTAGTCATCCTGTACCTCAATTCTCGAAAACCTCAATGTGATATCTCCGACCACAAGAAGTGTTTCCCCTTCTTAGCCAATGATAATAGTGGTACGAAAAATCTGGAGAAATATGGCACAAATATCTGCAATTTTCCATCCAAACCCAGGATACTCCATACCTCTATCACACTCCTGGGTGGTTCCCAAGAAAGTATCTCCTCATTCTTCGCTGGATGCACTGCAAATATAGACTCTAATATGACATGTCATAGAAAGTGAACCTCTCGGATCTATAACTAGCACCTCGAGAGCTTACCATAAAGCTGGTGCTCTCAGAATGTGTCCAGTACTTCATACAAATGATAGGCATCATCCTCCACAGTTTTCGACTAGATTAGAATGTTGTCGATGAATACTAATATAAAGCGATCATGGTTTGGCTGAAAGATCATGTTCATGAGTCCCATAAACACCTCTGATGCTTTGGTCATGAAAAATGTCATAACCTTGAACTCGTAATGGCTATAGCAATATCTGAATGAAATATTCTACACATAATCATCTCGTACTCTTAGCTTACGATAGCATGATAGGATGTCTATCTATTAGAACCATCGTTATTCTTTCAGCTGATCAAAGAGGTCATCAATACCCAAAAGTGGGTACTTGTTCTTAATGGTCACCTGGTTCAGGTACCGATAGTTAAGAAAAATCCTTAAGCTCCATCCGCCTTCTTGGAGAACAAAATCGGTGTTCCACAAGTAGAAACACTGGACCAAATGAACCTCTTCACATGTAAGTCCTCTGACTATACCACCAGCTCACGAAGCTCTATGATAACTATCCGTTATTCTAGTGTGGACATCGATGTCATCCTGAGTTACAAGTCAATGTAAATGTCCACCTATATACGAGGAGGTATACCCATGACATCATCAAGGAAGACATCCTCATAATGGTCCACCACTATAGGATAACTCAAACTCTCTATATCAACGGCTCTGAGGTTAAGGCTAGCCAACTAATGATTGATCGGTTGTACGCCTCTCCGGGTAAGTCCATCCCTTACTGAAAAGGCTCCCTTCTCGTCAGTGAAGGTATACATAGTCCCATCCATATGGAAACACCACACATTCCACCTAATACAGTCAATCTGATCATGGACCGTAGATAACTAGTCCATTCCCAAGATGAGGTCGTAAGGCCTTGACACTACTACTAGGAGATCCCAGTGGAAGCTTTTTCCTCCTAATGTAAGATCACACTTCCGGCACCAGTGTGTAATCATCAAATACACTCCTATAAAGGTCTCGAGCTGTAATGATCGAGCCAAAAGCTCTGTCAGAATATCTATGCTCCGAATGAGGGTAGTGGAAATACAAGAATGGAATGCACCTGTGTCTATAAGTACTACAACTCTGGTAATATAGACAGAGATGAAACCTCATATCATATATAGAGTGTTGTGATCTAATGCCTTAGCTACCTTGAGATGAGCTCACCCCTGTCCACCTGCTACCTGCGGTTGGGGTGGACCATCAGGTGGTGGTGGCGGTAACACCTCGAATCGTCGCCCACCACTAGATGCATTCACAACTCCTCTGCTATGTCCTCCTGCTCCCTGTTGACCTATTCGGTCAATCGTTTGTCTCTGCCTGGGTGGTCATTCATCCTCCTGCAGATCATCTGTACAGTGGGTCAGACAACCACCAGCCATGTGACCCTACTCGCCGCATGTGTAACACTGCCCGCTCATGGAATAACTGGTTGTACCTCAGGGGCCCCATACAACCGACCCTAAATCTTGTGGGCATCCACCTGTAGTTCTGGTCCTCTTTCACCTCTATGACATATGTATGCTTCCAGATATATATGACTAAGCTATGTGATATCTGGTGATGAGTCTTGCAGCTGGTGACCGCTCAACCAAAAAACTCTCCCCTAAGAGGGCTCACTCTAACACCCCCGACTATGTTGAGATGCTAAGAGAAATTTTCGAACCCCTAATCTCATGAATGAGTCCCTTCTCAATGATGTAATCCCTAGATAATGTGTCCCACCCAATATCGATAGAGTAGAATGAGAGGTCAGTAAACCTCGCTAAGTACTAAGCTAGAATCATTTTTCCATGCTGCAGATGAACCAACTCTTCTATGCACACAATGTGAAGAGTCTCTAGGAAAAACTCAGCCCAAAACAGGCTCTCAAAGTCTTCCCAGAGAAGATTCACCTTTTCATGAACATGGTGCATCAGGATTTACCATCTTCCTACTACTGCCTATAGAATACTGGTCACAAGGGTCACCATGAGATCATATGGTATCCCTACCAGTCAATAGACTCTAACCACAACCTTCATCCAATCCTCTGCTTCCTGTGGGTAAATCTATCCCCTAAACCTATTTGGCCTCAGTACATGTCCCTCTTCCACAACCTCCATCCAATCCTCATCTTCCTCGAAGAGGGCCCTACACTGAGGCCTCATCACTCGTTGGGCTATTAGTGCATACAAAATCAGGAGCACTAGCTGGCTGTCTATATGGAGGAATCCTAAGAAAACTGGTGTGCCACGATCAACAAGTTATATCTCGTGAGTGACTCAAGAGATCACATGAAAACTCTTGAAAACACACAAACACACAATCAGTGATTTCATGCACTGAGTCAGATGTCAGAAGTCTGAGTTCTGGTGTATGGATACTTCGGCCACCACACCAACCCTGGACTCCCCAATCTAAATACCACACTCATAACACTTACACTATTGCTTCAATAAAATTATCAGAGTCCTAGTTCGTTGATAGAACCGAACTCTTCTGATTACCAATTTTTCACTACCCATCACCCGGCTCCCATTCCGTGACTACCCCAAGCCCACCTTTAATATTCTAGAGGATGGAGACTTGCATCAAAGGTATATTACCTAAAACTGGGAAGGCATATCCATTCTAACATGTAAAAACACATAACCAAGAACACATCATGATACACACTAACATAAAATGAATAGTAAAAATAGTTAGTGCAGTATGTAAAAAGGATAAGAATACAATCCCAACTAGAAAGTACAAGGAAATATTTAAAGTACAAGTTAATTAATAGGTGAAAAGTATCTCCTGGACCGTCCACCATGGATCCTACCTGAAGCGTAGGTACAACTCATTAATAGCCTTATCTATGCTATTCCTTGTCTAATGACCACCTTTGAGCTACCTCATGTCTTGGTACCCTCTTCCTCAATCATCGTTGTTCGTCATCTGTATCCAACATCACGATGTTCTGAAATAGCATGTTCAGGGGTATTTATAATGATACTCAAAATATACCCTGATACCCTCAAGGTCTCACAAAATCCCCAAAGGAAAATCCAAAATGGAAGGACATGAATGATAACCATACGTAGGTATATGCCCATATATATACCTACATTTTCATGTAAACCCATATCAATCATGAGGAATATATGAGTCTAAATCAAACGCCCCAAGCTCAATTGTTACAAAAAATAATAAATTCCATGAAGGTAAGTACCACACAGGTACGCCAAAAAAAAGAATACAAACAATGTATGACCACAATAGAAGGTACCAGATAGGTACATATTCATCCCACACCATTTATAACTAATGTATAGTAGTATAGATGATTAGATGAATCTACTAAATCATCTTACTCTGTTAAGAGAAAGACCCACACATTATCGGTCGGTACAGACCCACCCAAGATAGCTCGATACTGACCCACAGAGGATCGCTTAGTGCTTACCCACACAAGATCGCTAGGTTCAGACCCACATAAGATTTCTCGGTGCTGACCCACATAGGATCACTCTTTGATCTTCACGTCACAGCCAGCTACAGGGTTCCTGCACTACGCTTGCTTGTATCTAGAATGGTTCTCTCCACAAGCCATTTCTCGATACTTCAACTGACACGAAGTCCCAACAAGAATTATCACAATGGACTACTAGGTCATAGGGGTCTCAAAACAATAGACGGTGCGTCAATCGGATGTCCAGTCTGTGAGTTATTGGGCTCTTAGTTCCAAGGGCCCATTTGGAATCGTGCTCGATCTAACCTGGACATTTTCCAATAATATCCCAAAACTGTAGTGGGAAAATCCAAAGGTATAGTCTCACACTACAATTTACAATGCCGCTGACGGTTCTTCAAAGAGACGTCCAGTTCCTTTGTTAAGTCCGTTAGAGAAAAAAGCTCGTAGCTGGTCCAGGTCCAGTATGACCCGGTCGGACTGACCTAGACCGACCTAGCATGGTCTGATCCGAACCGATTTGGGTCGACCTGCTCTGCTAGGTCCGTCCTGTCCCAAATTGGGTTCCCTAGCATGCTGGGCTGTCTAGCAGGATGTGAGGGCCGCGAGGGATCGTGGATGCCGTTAGGGGTGGTATAGAGGCCACAAGTGGCTGTGAGGCCGCAAAGGGCCACTGAAGGCCACGAGACCGCAGGGCGGTGCGGCGAGACAATGTGTGTCATGGGGCAGTAGAGTCCATAGGTTCCTCAAGGCGGCGTGAGGATGTGGGTGCCATGGAGGCGGTACGAGGCCACAGGGGCTGTGCCAGGTGGTGGGGTGGTAGAGTCTGCCAGTGCCGCATGGTGGCGGAGGTCGTGGGGGATGTTCCGTGAGGCCGTATGGTGGGGACACCATTGGGAAAGCCCCAGGGTGTCACGGCGGGTCCACCGAAGGTGGAAACATGGGGCGGCACGCAGGGCCGTGGGCAGAGGTGCTGCATGGCGGTGCAGCGGGGCCACTGATGGTGGAGCCGCGTGGCGGCGCCGCTATCCTCGTCGCAGCTAGTTGAGGTGCCATCTTCCATTCTCATGTCCCACTAGTGATAAACACATACACTGATCACCATCACCATCGTGAATAACGCATAATAGAAGAAAGACAGTGGGGTCAGGCCATGTTTGTTTGGACTGCACCTTCCGCATTAGAGTGGTAACTAGAGGTTCACAAATTTCAATCAATAAATTATATAGAGGATATTTAACAACATCAATCCCCACAACCTTCGTCAATAACTATTCATTGTCCCACAAACGAAAAACATCCATGGATCAACTACTTTATGACATTTGACCCGCGTTCTTAGATTATAAGGGAAGATTAAAGGAAGTGATAATCACTCAAAAATAAATCCCTAACTAATATGTTCATTAACGGGGGAAACGAGGAAGGATAGTATGTAAATGGGGATACACGGGCATTGTCGACATAGTTATTTCCTCAATCATTGGTTCATTCATATCTGGAGAGAATTCTTTCAATAGTTCTTCTCTCCCCAATTCCACCTAATTGGAAGGTAGCCCACATAATAGAACATGTTATCTATTATTTTTGTTTGCATAATATCAAAATATCTTAATTAATTAATTTATCGGTTGGATTAATTAATTATAGGGGACAGTTGACATAATTATAGGGGGAGCTCAACAGGTTTCTCCCCATTAAGAGGGAGTTCAAAGGGCTTCAAGGGGTTTTATTTATCAGATTGTATCCACCACCATAACACACAATGGAGGTTACGGTAGGGTGGTCCCCAACACCATATCCTATGTTGATAGGTTTTATTATAGATGGTCCCCACCATTAAAACATCTACATGGAAGGTTTGAACAAATGAAAATAAAAATGTTACACATTTTTATTTTATTTTCTTCTTTCACAAAAAACAAAAAAACTATCCTTCACTCTCGACCCACTAAGGTGGAGTTGAAAATATCCTTAAGTGAATATCCACGCTACAAATTTAACGGGGTGTTCGTATTTTAATTCTGAGCACCGATTCAAAAATTATAAATACACACTTTCACTTTTACTAAATGTACCACAAATAATGTTTAGAAATTCATTCTGGGTATTCTAGGCGTTAAAATCACGCACCATCAATTTTTGCGGTCATGTAAAATTACCATATATTAAAAAAAATTACATGGAAATTTCAGGTCATTACCTTATACCTACAGTTCACGTGTAGCTTCAGAATGGGTGTGTTGAAGAGGATACATGATAGAGGGAATCTCATATGCGATAATTGTGGTTAGAATTGTTCACCAAGACAATATTGTGATGCATAGAGTAGCTAGGGGATGATATGTTATATGGTGGGGAGGATGTAAGATCTCGTTATTTTTTTGTTGTAATAATGATTTTTCTTTTCATGGATCCAATTTTTTCATGGGATTTTAATTCATATTGAATCCTTTATGATCAGGTTTCTTTGATGACATAAACCATTTTTTGGGAAAATGTCGTAAAGATTGGGCGTGTATGTTTTTTATGAATTTATTGAGTTATGGTATAAACATTATAATGGTTCATATGAATGTTTCAAGTAATATTGGATGGATTTATAGGTGGTTCATGATCTTCTCTAGAATATTGTATTACTGAGCTCTGTAAAGAATTTAATCATTGTTTAGATGATACATGACACAATACTAGCATCATGAAAATTTCATGAAATGTTTCATCAGATAAAATGGTAACATACTGTCAAAATAGATAATGATGTTTATATGTGGCCATTCATACCTCATTTACTATTTCATGATGTTAAATAGTTATGTGATACAGAATAGGTTTAAGTTGTCTAATTTTTTATGATGGTTATTTTAACCCGAGGCGATGTTTTTTTGACATAACACATAATTTGGGAAATACATGATGTGAAAGTATTACATGTAGTGTATTTCTCATGTTTATTAGTTTTAAAGCCACAATGTAATTATTATTTCATTCTATATAACCTGAAGAACTTCTCTCTAGGGTCATAGGTTATTTCTTGGAGATTTTTGAGTGCCTTCGTCCATTCTGGATGTCCCGATCAAGTGATCAATCTTCAGTGAGTTGTTTTTCTTTTTTTATTCCTCTTTTATTGTTATTATTCGTTATCATATTAGAATATTTTTATCAATGATGATATAGGTTTTTATCAATATAATGTGTGATGTGATTCTTCTTGTGATCATTCTCAAAATTATTATTTTTGGTGTCACTATTTTCAGGAGTTTCCTATATTTTTAGATAATGTTAGGTACCCCAAAAAAGACCCATGTTTTGTTTAATTATTTATGTATGTGAAATTTTTCGATTATGTTGAAATAAAACACACATTTATTAATTCAACATTAGTTCATTATTGATCATGGGTTCAATTACTCTATAGTTCCCCTTGGATTATATTGTTATATTATCTAGCTTGTAGTTACCCATTCCGTGAGGTTTCCATAGAATCATAAATAACTGGTTAATGGATTAATGTATTTTATATATGGGAATGAGAACTTAGGTGATTACAGTGAATGATGATGATAGATTCAACTTAAAAAAATTTCTAATAGAATATTGAAATGGATTCTGAAAAATTTATAATAGTTGGGTGTGAAAATGGGAATGACAAGAACTTATGATATAAGTTAACGAATATATTCTTAATTTAAAGACAACTATTAATTGGCATAATTAACTATTGTTTCTTATGATTTTATGTTGTGTAATTATTTTCATTTTGACTTGTTTTGTGTTGGATATTGAATTGCTCATATAGTGGTCTTAGTATATTTATGATTAAATTATTCTATAGATGTATTGTCCTAGATACTTAAATGATTACATAGATGGCTTGAACCATATGAAAATTTTATTATATATAGGGCCTGGCCTAGTTGTTTAATGACTTATAAAAAGATATTTTCATGATTATATGATTATGACATTATTTTGTGCTTATGTATGGAATAGTTGTTCTACAAGCTCAGAGATATTCTAGCATGGTTCCAAATTAAAAGGATTTTTATGTTATCTTAAATTGATTAATTAATACACATATTTATTATATAATTTCATTAAAATATTATCATATATGTTTTTTAGACATGGTGGTACTAACCTAATGAGTTTACACATATCATACATAGGCTATAATTTTATACCTGAGAAAATTACAGGGATGATGGTTAAGACAAGGGAAAAGGAATGGATTGTTTATTTTTTCTTGTTGAATTAATTTGAGCCTATAGATGAGACTAAAATGGGGTTTAGAACAAGGGAATTATTACATATTAATGTCATCATGCTAGTTTATCTATATTACATTCAGTATCAAATTTAGAAATATTTTATCTTGTCATTGAATGGTTCTATATTATTTTCATTAATTGGATATTCCTTGACAGTTTAGTTGTCTATTTCACTATTCTACTAATTTTTACTATGATATATAGTAATAATTCATATTTCTACCATATTGTATCTCTTTTAAATGGGGGTATAGTCTCCCCACTATATTCTCTTAACCCCCACTACTAGTCAGAAGCCTAATGCGTACTTGTATGAACACTTGAGGTCCCATGACAAACATTATTTTTCCACATTAGTGGGTACCAGATCAGGGGAAATTACATATTCCCAAAATGATTTCAACAAATTCATCAACATATTACGGGTCTCCACTAACATAGATATATGCAGAATAATTTTTATGATTGTCAAGGAATATTTTACCTTAGTTCTGGACTCTTAACCCTATGTATGACACTATGGAATTGAATTATCGATGATGTGGATTTGATTCCCAAATTACAAAGAAGGTGTGAGAGTATGGTCAACTACATTCATCTATATATCTGGTGCTAGAGTAGGAACATGAACCCCAGTATGAGTATTCTATCCCACTTTAGATGTATTCCTATATTACTAAATCAATGTAGAATTATATAAAATACAAAAATATTGTATAAGACATATGAGGTTGTTAATTAATAATAGGTCCTAATCTGTATGTGGGATCAGACAATGTTCACCTATGAGTTTAACCATATCCTATGTTTTATATCTCATATAACAAATCATGGTCCTACTTACCTGCATATTTTTCACTGTCATAAATAAGAAAATTCATAACAACATTCTATGGTTCTACCAATTAATACCAATAGCTAAATCCTAATAGAATAAAAAATATATTCATCACTCAATCCAGGAGTAACATTATGTCTAAAACAAATAACATAGTATAGGAATTAAATATAATATATAGATTATATCCCAAAATAGGTATATATATATTCATAGATATTATCTGAACCTATGTTTCTTGTCAAGATGCAAGAAAATGCCAAAATACACATAAAACAGAAACAATATTCTCATACATGGTAAATCGATAGTTCATTACACATGATATGATCTAGAACATGGAAAATATGAACCCAAGTGCAGCACATTATATCACTTTTCCAAATTGTTCTATGTTAGTCTATTGAAAATAGAAATACTATGATCTAATACCCTTTTTTAACCTAGTGTGCTAACCACTAGATTTACGCCAAAGATCTACAATACCTCACACATGACTGCACCTATGTAAGAGGATGTCAAATAGTAGTGGGGGAATGAATATAATTAGTATAGAGACTATACCCTCAATAACTAGACAAATACATAAAAAAACATAAAAATAAATATAATATAATAATCTCACAAATTTGTGAAATCTAAAAATATAAAGACATGTCATGGAACACAATTCTTAGAAATAAAATGACCATGCACTGGTGTAGAAATAAAAAACAATATAATAATGATGGTAATAAAATATATTAAAAGTATGAATAATAGTACATAAATTTTTTACATAACCTCAAACTCTAATACAATGTCTTCCCAACTCCCTATCATACGACAATTTGCCTTCATAAGATCCCTAGCCCTGAAATATTCATGTACACTGGGATTACCATGAAGGGTGTAACTAATAAAACCAATGGAACAACACCAATACATCTATAACATTTTTTAACGTAATATATATAATATATTATTTCATTACATAAGTAAATTCTCAAATAATCCTAAAGTCACACTTGTGTTTATTCATCATACACTAACCAAGCCACCATGAACCTCTTCCCCACATGCTTCAATATAATATTAGTAATGATATAAACAACAATCAGACTATGCACCACATTATAAGAAATATTTCAGGCCCTACACATATGTATATCTTTATTGAGAAAAATACATGCCTACTGTTAATGTGGTTGTTATAGGAAACATCACATTCCCCACCCTAACAGTGCTAATTATCCTTGGATGATGGGAAGTCCCACCAAACATGTCAATCGTAATTGGACTCAACAAGGAAATATATGTCTTCCGATAGTATCTAATGGATTTTTGACTCATGCATGGTCTACTCTCATATAAAAAATAATTTCTGGGATCTGAGCCATACCATCAAACAATCCGTTTTCCGTAGCTATTTTTCACTACATCAAGGTTTTATTTGAGGTATCAGTCTAGCTGGACTTGATAACAAGATCATCCCAATACCTACAAAAATGTATCTGAAGCTATGTAATAATATAAGAAACTCATATCATATTAAGTAACAATAAGGTTCATCCAATATGTTTATCAAAATGTTACACATTCATATGATTATAATGAAATAAATGTCTTATGGGATATTCACTCACCCACATGAATGTTTAATTACAAATATTTATGATCAAGAATAAATATTGTCATTAAAAGACATATAAATGACCCCTCATTGTAAGGAAATTTATAACTCAAGATAATCGATGTCAATGTTAAGGAATATTAACTTGAATATTTATATCATATTAATCAGTTCAGACCTATCTCTAAGGAATCATAGAAAAGAGATCATTTTTTATCAAAATAAATAATAGCAACAAAAAAAGTAATGGATTCACTTTTCTAGATAATATTCAAATTATTGATTTTATCCAAAAAATTATATTACCATTTCGTTATAAAAAAATTAAAAAAACATTGGATAAATTATATCTCTATATAAAAATCCAACTTTAGAAAGATGTAATTTTTTTATTATTTATTAATATTCTGGGTTACTATCATCTAACAATTAATAATCATTTTTTTAGAAAAATATGAAAAAATAAGTTCATAAAATGAAGTAGAAAGTGATACCTATAAAAATATCACTTTATTAAATGATTCACTAAATTAATTTGGATTGATAGAGTTTATATACACATAAAAACTAGAAAACAATCATGGTTATCATAAAGGGGACTTCACAGATCTTGTTTAGAAAAATATCTATTTTATTGTACTTAAAACGCCCTTTAAAAATTATAGACAAGAATACTAAATATTTTTTATTTTTAAAATCATGTACTAGTTTTTATTATTAAAAACCAATAAATAAATTCATCATTTAACTTCCTTTTAATCTATTCATAATTACTGTGTGTTTAAAAACACACAAAAAGAAGATAAAACCTTAAGAAGAGTTATGATATTAATTGCCATTAATTTTTAGATTTTAAAATAATTATAAACATATAGACGTTCATGGAGGGTTTGAAAAAAAATGAAAAAATGGTTAAAAACAAAATTTTTCCAAAAAAGTGAACTGTGTAACGGTTACATGGTTTTATCCTTACTCACCTTGTAGTTATCACATGAGGTTAAGTAATTTTACATTTATAAAAGTATTCTACCCTTAAAAATAAAATATAAATTTCTACAAACCATTATGTGAGCATTAGAATATCCTTATACAACAATTACAATCATGGGTTATCTATACATTATTATTGAATAATCCATATTACCTTTACACAGTTCCATCATTACGCTTATGCATCCATTGTAAACATAGAGCTATAATTACACAGAGTATAGAAACATTATCCAACCCTTACGCAGTGCATGTTTACCCTTATAGAACCCATATAAATTTAGTGTTACCCTTATGCAAATCACAAAAGTCACATACATATAGGTACATGGATGTTAAATTCACTTATACCCCATCCCATATATAATGTTACACAATTATTTGAATATGTTATATTTTAACTTAAAATGACATTTAATTTATATTTATAAATTCTTTTTTGATCATTTTAAAAATGACAATGTTACAAAATATATTATACATATTTTAGGGATAAATTTTCTTTTTAATTTATTTCTAAATTCTTTCTAGAGGTATCAATTATCCAATATATATAACATTGATTTTACATTGAGTATTTTAATTTGGTACAGGATAAGGTGTTGTGCAAATATTTATGTTACTAGAAAAATCATGATATCTATATACCAAATGTCTTATTAATTAAATCCATAATTCTTTTACCAAGGATGAAGTCAGATAATGTCTCTTTATCTATAATTTCAACCTCAATAGTGTGTGTCTTCCTACTAATGTGATTCATAGCATGATTCTAATTTCCAATTTTATCTTTCATTTCATCAACATAATAATGTATTAGCAACATCCATATAACTATGAATATCACTGCCTTTTCTTTCATTTTTATCCACAAAGAACCTAATAATCCATGAAAATAGTCACATTAGTGTGTTATAGATATGATCTTAAATTTTAGAAGGCATAAAAACTACTAAGAACACCATTTCAATGGTGTTGTAATTGATTTAAATAGTATACTGTTTAAAAATAATAGTTAATAAAACAGAATCTCCCATATTTATATTTTGAAAAACGTTCTCCAATAACATGATTTGAAATAAAAAAAAATACTCAATTGGGTGTCCCAAATGTGCTATTTGGATCATAGGGATGTGGTCAATTTACACATTACCTATTTAAAAGAATAAATATATGTTTCATTAAAAATTATTTTACAGTCATTTAAAAATAATCATGAATGCTGTTTAAAAATTATTATAAACTAATTGATGATTTTCATGTAAAATAATGAATATTAAAACAATAATCAAAGATGTTACACAAATATTTATTATTGATATTCAATGATTATTTAAATATTTTAGTTTTCAAATTTTATTTGAATTTGTCATATCACAAGTCCTAGAACAATTATATTTTAAACCATGAAAAGAAACATAACTAAATTGAGGAGAAAATCCTTTAAATTAATTATTTTAAAATATAATATATGATTGACTCGATGTGATTAAATTACTATATTTAATTAGTGAAATTATTATGAAAAAAATTCAAGATAGTCCTCAATTATTTATGATAAAATTGTTAACATGTTTTGAAAAATTGATTTGTCTATTCCTAACATGAAATATATATTTGATTAATATATCATGATTACATGGGGTTATATAATGACCCATAAATTACATACATGGTTATTAATTAATAATTTAAGCATACTTGTTACAACTTATAACAAAACCATTATAGGACCGTATAGGTATAGTGTCTTCAGAAACTGGGAAATATAAACAACTGGTTCATAAATCATCTACATTGTCTCCTATTTATTTCATCATATCTAGAGTCCATTTTGGCATATCTTACATAATACCATTCGTCCTGACCTGGGGAGAAGAAAACATAAAAAAGGGTGAGCTCAAATGCTCAGTAAGGGAAAACAAAAAAATATCAATCATATCATATTCATAAGAACATATCATTTTGAAATTCATAACCTGCAAAATAGATCATAATACAATAACATGTGATAAATCATAGTAGTGAGATTCAATCCCAAAAATCAAAACGTAAATCAAGAAGATTTCTGTATTACACACATAATCATAGAAAATCATTTCATATTATTTTTGGCTCAGTGACAAGACCTTCATAGAGGACACAGTCCATTTCTGAAGCGAGTTCACTCCTCGTTCCAATCCTGTATCACTGAACCAGATTAACTTGCTGTTCCCGCCATGTATATCTCATGATATATAAATATGTACCCAATGAATTGTAGGGAGATATAGGTCCCACCCATCTCATAACAAATCCATTCTTATGTGTTTCACAAAATAATAAATCATACATCATAGCATAACCCATGCAGTAAAAATGGGATTATTAAACATCATGTCATCATAACATAACCCATATAATAAAATGGATATCATTTCATCATAAGAAATGTGAAACCATGTAAATCATAGAGAAATTATAATTGAAACATACACATATGAAATAATATCATCTTAGATGGAAAATGTTTTTGATAAAACATTTGAAAATAATTCTTGAAGAAAATATCATTTCTTTTTCAAAATAATTTTCTTTTCATAAAATTCCATGTAATTTTAAAAGAATATAATTTTGATTAAAATATTCATGAAATCATGTAGAGTAATCTTCATCTAAATAAGTCGTTATAAAACCGTAAAAATCCTTTCATGCCGTATATGTTAAAAAGAATCATCTCGTACTTTGGCCGAAAAAGTCAAAAAGTATCTCGTACTGAAAACGACAAAAGATTACTTTCATATCTTTTACTAAAAATTCACCAAAAGGTAAAATTGTATTTAAATAATTTTAGGAATATAGAAATAATATTACATATTGATGAATCATGGATGTGGATGATAAATATTCCCTAGTAAATTCTGTAGTATAAACAATCTCAGATAAAAATGAGATTGTGAGATTTTCCCTTACCTTATGTCCGATATACTTTGTACATGTCAGAACCTCTAGTATATTGATTTAAATAATGTTATTGACTTATTCTATAATCATAATAATTGTTATGATATCATATATGGTCATATTCTTAACTTCTTATTAGAAATATTTCATTCCTACTTGTTATTCCGGTGTTCATTGCTTTGTGTTCTTATGCATGTTTTGTGAAATAAATTCTTATTATTCTTTTTAGGGTATAAATTCCACACTTCCAGAATTTTATTAGTGTAATATATATCATATTTAGTCATTAAATTCATGTATATAATCATTATTCATTTAAGATCATGTAGAATGAGTCACATCACATCATGGAGACAGTAGGCCGTACGTACGCACGAGCGATGATATCATTCCCATGATCAATGAATTGTATTGAAGTGTATGTATACTATTTCCTATTCAATATAAAATTAAACTAATCATATTTAGTTATTATTTACACAATTATACCTATCAATGTAAAGTGGTTGTGGGAAACAGATTACACCACGACGTGGAGACAGTATTCCGTACGTACGCACGCGCGGTGATTTCATTTTCCGTAGGATGGATAGAAGGAGAAATAGGTTTGTTTCATATTTATAATAACATATCAGCATATTATTGATACTTAGGTTATTAATTCATAATGAAACTACTAAATAAGAAGAATTAAATGTAGAAATAAATTTGAATGAATCGGTATCGGATATTACCTCTTCTTCAACACGCCTCTTCAAAACCTCCTCATAGGTTAGTACGAATGGTCTTTGAAGAATACCAGGACCACTAGAATGTTTATAGGGAAGTTGAGAAAGGAAATGGGAAGGTGTGGAAGATCTTTAAGGATCAAAATTGTGTGATGAGGAGAGGGAGGAGGTGCCCTTTTATAAGGGAGAAGAGGGGCAACTTTGGAATTATAAGATATATAATAAATTCCAAACCCACTTAAAAACCACCAAAAATTACTCAAATACGAATATTTGATGTGATATTGTTGTAATATCATCAAAAAAATAAAATATAGACATGTTTGGAATTTATTTTAAACATTATCAGCTTGATTTATGCTTATTTAATCTATTTAATTTTATTTTTGGTAATAATATTCTAAAATTTAAATTGATATAAATAATTACACATGTTATGTGAATTATCCATAATTAGATCCCTTATGACATTTTAGGCCATATAAATTTTAATTTATAATTTATAAATATTTTTGTGATTTTTAAACAATTTTATAATATGATATTTTTATAAAATAACAATAGTTTCAATTTTAAAACTAATAATTTATTTGAATTTTAATAAAATATACATATATTATATATTCGTAATAAAAGATTTAATAGATTCATAAAATTTCATATTTATCTATAAAAGTGGTGTATGACATTAAATAGTTCATATAATATTTATTTTATAATTTTTTAAACCATTTATTTCTTATTTCAATCAATAAATAATTTCAAAATCACTGTTGTGTCACATTTAATGATAATTATTTAATCCATAAAAATTATAAATAAATTCACATGTTGTAGATAATTTTATTAGATTTCTGGAGACTATTCATGTTTGATATTTCCGAAAGTTTATCACTAAACTAAAATTATTTTACTTATAATATTTAATAGAGTGACATGTGGTCACATTATTTGGTCTTAATAAAAATTAAATTATTTTAATGGTAAAAAGTCAATAAATTGAATTTATTATAACCCTTAGGTGATAAGGGTTTACTTTTATTCATCCAATATAATTTTTGAAGGTTTTAGGGTAATTTTATATTCTTATATTTACCCTTAATTACCCGATTAACCATTAATTGTAGTAAAAAAATTAGGGTAGTTACTATCCATAATATCAAAAAAATAAAAGTGGCCTATTAACATAATTTGGACCCACTGAATTCAAATATGGAATCAATTTTTCAATATTCAAAACACAGAAGTTTTAGTAATTAATTTAACATTAATCTCGTTGTTAAGAAAACGAGTTTTAAAAGTTAAAACATTGCCAAAGATTGAACTTTTTTTACCCATGAATTCAATGTAAAATTAATGGTAATGATATAAATTATATTAAATGATAAACATATATTCTATTTATAATTTAAATACATTCAATAATATAATTTAACAATGTAAATTATCACGATGAAAAAAGTTGTTTTTAATTAAAATATATTGTGTTTCTACTATTCATAAAAATATGGAAGTTATCAGAATAATTTGAAAATTTTATACCAAGTTAATTGTTATATCCGGATTCCAAATAAGAATTTTGTTTTGTGAAATTGAACTTATTATATTGTAAAAAACTAGATTTAATGTAGGTGTTCCATCAAAAGGCGGCAAAACAACATTTTAAAAAAAACTTATTTTAACCAAAAAATTTATTTTTTTCTCATACTATATTGTAGAAAATATGTACGATGAATAATAACTTTATTAAATTCAAAATTAACTTAATATTATTCATAATGACAAGTTTATAATATTATAATAAAGTATCATTGTTTATTAAAGCTTGGAATAGCGTACAACGCAAGCTATCGAAGAAGCTTTCACTTACGTGTAACGCATGACAAGCTAGTGTTATGTGCAGTGAAAGATCCCTTTGCTTATAACATAAGAAATTAAATAATTATAATAATAATTATCATAAAATCTCAGGGTGTTATATTCTACCCCCCTTAAAATGATTTTCTCCCTCGAAATTCCTCACTTCATTACAAACATATGAGGATACCTCTCCTCCATCATATCATCAAGTTCCCAAGTGGATTCTTCTAATTGGTGGTTCCTCCATAAAACATAAACCAATCGAGTGGTCTTGTTTCGTAGAACTTTTTCACTATGATCTAGAATCGCTATCGGCTGTTCATCATTAGAAAGATCTTGCTCCAGCGGTACAACTTCTATGATTAGTACATGTGAAGGATCAGGTATGTACTTTTTCAGGAGAGATACATGGAAGACATCATGAACTTGAGAGAGATTTGGTGGAAGCGCCACTCTATAAGAATCCTTCCCAACACGATCCAGTATTTTGAAAGGGCTGATATACATAGGGCTCAGCTTTCCCTTATTTCCAAATATCATTACTCTCTTCCAAGGAGATGTTTGTAAGAACACTTTATCACCCACTAAAAACTCTAGGTATTTTTTTTGGTTGTTGGAATAAATTTTTTGTTGACTCTGAGCTGCATTTATGTGTTGTTGAATAGATATGACCTTTTATGCCATCTCATCAACATGATCAGGTCCAAATAGCTTTCTTTCCACAAATTCAACTTAGCAAGTTGGAGTCCTTCATTTATTTCCATAGAGAGCTTCATAGGGGGATATCTGAATACTGGAGTGAAAGATATTATTTTAAGAATATTACACTAAAGGTAGGTTTTGATCCCAACCACCATTGAAATCCATAGAGAAAACTTTTAACATATCATCTAGAGTTTGAATTGTTCTCTCAGACTGACCGTCTGTCTTAGGATGATAAGAAGTGCTGAAACTCAACTCTGTATATAAAGTATGCTGAATAATTCTCCATAACTTCATGGTAATCCTCAGATGTCGATCAGATACAATGGAATGTTGTCCTCCATGAAATTGTAGCACTTCCTTGACATATATCATGGCATGCTTATCCAGAGGGAAATCTTCTCTAATATTAATGATGTGTGCTGACATCATATGTCAATCAACTCTAAACCAGATAGAGTTATTTCCTTTGGATTTTTTAGGATGTCTAGTGAAAATGTCCATAGTGATGTTTTCCCATTTCCATTCTGGTATGGGTAATGGTTGTAACATCCCCTTAGACTTCTGTCTCAAACCTTTAACTTGCTGAAAAACCAAGCATCGAGAGACATATTCACAAACATCTCTTTTCATTCCATCCCATAAAAATTACTCATTCATTTCCATATACATATTAGTGCTTCTAGGATGAAAAGAGAATGAAGAACTATGAGCCTAATCTAGTAGCTCCTTCTTTTATTCTGTGATGGAAGGAACACAAACCTGATTCCAAAACCTTATTATCCCATCACAATAAAGATTGAATTCTGGAACATTTCTCACCTTTTTTTAAACTCTACATATTATTTTTTGTGCAACATTAATCTTGTAACACACCAAGCTTCCATGGTACATATCCCTTTGAATAATGCAATGGCATGCATTGTACGCCACTTCGAGATTCTTACACACCACAACAAATCAAACTAGCTGTTATGAATAATAATATCTACTTTTTGAAATTTTATAAATTCTATCTCTTAAAATGGAGTTCATTTTTTGGATTTGGAATATCTAAATTAGACTTGGGTGAAATTTTGGTACTTTTCGGATAACTTTCATATTTTGATGAATAGTGAAAATTACTAGATTTTAATTAGAAAAAACATTTTAATCGGAATAATTAATATTGATAAATTATTAATTTTATTGGGTTTAAATTATATTTAGAATATAATATTTCCATATAATTCAATTCTTGTCATTGGAAATAATTTCACAATTAAACCAGACATAAACTAGTGTCAACCTTTTGATAGTTATTATCTCTTAAAAACACGCTTTTTATTTTGATCGCGGGAATTAATTTAAATTAATTTATACCACTTCTGTGTTTGGAATTTGGAAAAATGGATTCCATATTTGGAATCAGGATGTTCAAATTGTGTAAATAGTTAACTTTTATTTTTAGACATTTTGAATAATTACTTCGGTAAATATTTTATTTACCATGGTTAAATGGGGAAATCCGGTAAATAAGGGTTAAAAAATAATATTATAATAATAAATAATTACCCAAAAACGTGTCCTAACCTTATTGTATGATACAGTTCCGACCATGGGCATCTTTGGGTTGATTATGGGACCCCATGGTGCCACTTGTAAGTGATAGGGACACTTTATTTTATGTATGTTAAAATGAATAAAAAAATGGCACAAGCACATAACTTTCAGAAAAAAATATTTTACATAGGGTTATATATCATGGATTTTAGACTATAAATATTCACTAGAAAGATATAATAAATTCCTACATAATGGTAGTTTATTTACAAATTTTATACATTATATAAATTAATTTAATTATGACACAATGGTGATGTAGTAATTACCATAATAGTAAAAAATTAAAATGATTGATATTGCAGATACCCAAATTAATATAATTTGAGACTTTTTAAGAATTAAAATAATTTTATAGGTTAATATGATAATTTAGGAATGCTTTAATTAACTTTTTTATGAAGTAATCATTCTGTTATTATTTATACAAAAATCAATTATTGAATAGTGTCAAAATTGTCATAAAAAAGTTTTTAAAACATATATTATATTATTAATTGATATTAAATTACTAAAAATCTATGGTTTGGCCAAGAGACTTATATCATGATATGTGTATCATTAATGGAACACTTGGGGTTCTATTGGATGTATATAGTAAGTTTACTACCCATATAATATAAAAATACAATGAAAAATTTTAAAAGGGAAACTAATTAAATAAGAGTTAATACTTAAAGATAAGGTTTATATAATTACCCAAACCTGTCTAAATTATATTGGTTGAATATTTTTAGACCTATCCCCACCATAACCTTAAAATAATCTACTTTGGAGAAATTATAAACCGAATATGAATTTATTATAAAATTATATTTTTTAGCTTTTCCAAAGGTTCCCCTCACCCCTCTTATAAAAGGGCACTCCCCCTTCTCATTACATCACAACATAAAAGCATTTTGGTTCGGCCAAACCCTTCTCAAATACTCTCTCTAATTCCCTCAATACAAACTAGAGGACTTATTTTGATCATAAATCCAACCTATGGATCCCTTTTGATCAAACCAAAAGGAAGAACCCGAAGAAGAGGTAATGCTTTTACCACCCTTTTTCATATTCTTTTCTTCTTCAACTACTTCTTTCATTGTTATTCCCATTATAAATTAATGAATCCATTATCTCCTATCTATTGTAATATTATGATAAATATAGTACAACAATATTCAGTATTCTATCCGTGCTTTGAATGACATGTCACCATTCGTGCGTACGTACGGCTTACCGTCTCCACGTCGTGGTGTAATTGTCATTCAATAAATTATTATTTTAATGGGTATAATAATGATATGTAATTCATTAAAATAATAAATATAACATGATAATGATTATTTCTATACGATATACCATCCAGGTTTATATAATTTTATCATCAAAATAAGGATATTGTCGCTCGTGCGTACGTACGGACTACCGTCTACACGAACGCAATGAGATTCATTCTCCATCATATCCATTCATGTATAATTATCATTTTATTATTTAAAAATAATGTTTAAGGACTTCATATAATTCTGTATATGAATAAGATACATCCTATCAATGACAAACATGGCTTATGTAACAAAACATATAAAAGAAAATGAGTAAGTTAACACCCGAAACAACGATAATACTAAGATATTTTTAACAAATCAATGATAAAAGATCATATATGATATCATATTAATTTAAATTATTCTTTTATAATTCAATAACAATTATTTCACTACTATACAGGAGGTTAACCAATCGTCGACAAAGGAAAAAGTACAAAGTAAGGGGTTTCTTATCTCAATTTTAATTCCGTGAGAATTCCATTGTTCACCACTTATTTATTACATGTGGTGTGTGTACTGCCCATGTTTGTATTAATTGTCTAATGTACTTTAATTCATGTATATTTACATCATCATTGTATGATCCTTCATTCATGGGTGTATGTTTTTTATGATACCAAATCAATAAGGGAATTTGAAAATTCAATTTCCACTAATTAGGCTTTACGCATACTTCATTGATTATTTTACTCCACGATTATGTATAGAATCACTATTCATTTGATTATTTCATAAATTCCACTCACCATTCTATGGATTTAATTTTGATACACATAATCACTCCATTGATAAATTCTCAAGTCATCGGTATGAATTTCATAAGATTAATTTTTACTCAATCTCGATTTGTTGAGATAAACATCAAATTAATTGGTGTTGTTTTTACAAGAATATGTGTGAATGTACTTTGATTTTTTTACACTGAATATACAATCCTAATTAGTGTATTTATATTTGCCACACATAATTATGTTGTTGATTTATCCTTATCCTAAGGATACAACCTTTATTAGAGATTTCATCTCAATTTACATTCCATTGAGACTTCTTTGTTATTATACCCCAAATCAATTTTATGTGGTGTATATAAAGTACATTGACACAGTATATCATGAATCCATTTATTCCCATGATATTACAAAGTTTTGATTACCTCAATTATTCGTATTCAAGTGTCTCTCTTTTGGTTTGAAACTGTAAAAAAAATACAATTTTTAAATGTTTTAATGACTTATTCTTCTAAATCATGCTCATTAATGTCCATGTAATAAAAATGGTTTTATGAATTTATTTATATGGACATTAATGTTTTAAAATTAAAACTCCTCTTAAAAGTTTCAAAGTGTTATGGGACACTTGGATTCAAAAATCTATTTTTAAATGGCTTCTTGACAAATAGTGTGACTTTTAAATGATTTCAAGAAAAAGGGGGATATTTCTCTCAAATAGTTTTGATGATTATTTTAATCTATGTCAATATCCTTCATTATTCTCGATTGAGGTTAATATGATACAATAAAATCTCCCATATTGTATCGAATGAGTTATGTTTGACAGTGGATGTGCAATTTTTATACCATCAATGGTTTGTGGATAAAGTGTCGACA
This sequence comes from Viscum album, assembly GCA_963277665.1. NCBI lineage: Eukaryota > Viridiplantae > Streptophyta > Magnoliopsida > Santalales > Viscaceae > Viscum > Viscum album. The sequence goes on from OY728153.1 coordinate 39,002,114, forward strand.
TTTCGTATGATAGTTTTAATATGAATGTTTATGTTATGATTAAAACATTTCATATGAGGAATGAATTGGACTTAGTAAGTTACAGGTGGATCCCTCTATATATCCTCGATGAATTGGTTGGTCTCATGAGACAAACTAGTGTCTTGGCACGATGCCATGAAAAAATCTTATTTGTAGTCTTGGCACGAGGCCTTGGTTATGTGGTTATGATAGTCTGGCATTATGCATTCCATCATTATGAATGTGGTTATTGATATTTCATGTGATTATTCGACTAGTAGAATATCAATGTTATTAGGTAAATGGAATTATTTTATTTTATCTTTTCCATTTTATGTTGAAGTTCATGTTTAAAAGGCATTTGTTTTAGTTATAAATTTCCTTAAGTGTTTATGCTTATTTATGAAAGATTTTTCCATATTGTTATCCTTACTGAGCATCTGAGCACACCCCTTTCAATGTTTTATTTTTCCCAGGATTGTGAAGAAGTAAATTATGGATGATCTGCAAGGATAGTATGAGTGTGGACTTTGTAGACAACGTTTTTGTCGTTTTCATTTTATGATGTAAAGTTATTTTATTAATTTATCTAGTTATTAAAAGGCTACTAAACTAATCGGTCTTTTGAGACTTTATCTTTCTTGTGATCACGCCAAAGATGTGTAATAATGCTCCGACTCTGGGTAACTAGGGTCGGGACGTTACAGTTGGTATCAGAGGAAGTTTAGTACAAACCTTGGAAGCTAGATTTAGATAAACTCTGATTAGATCACATAGCCCTAAGATAGACATTGAGGATTAGTATAGGATAAATTCCGAGAATATTGGTGTTGTAGTGATTTTGTGAGTTTTCTGAGCAATACATCCCTGTCTGGATACGATCAGGTAGAAGCGGCTCTAGCACAAATGTACATAGGGGTAAAACCTAAAAACACCACTTTCAACTTGACTCGAACGGGAACTGTTGCATGACAACGAGCCTTGCTGCACTCATTGTTATGGCACTCCTGGGGGATATGCTTAGAATAATTTAAATTTTCATTAAAACACGATTTGAAATATTATATATAATATGAGAGTAAATGACTTTGGATAATCTTAATGTGTTTTAAATTGAGAATATGGTGACATGATATTTTTTAAATAATTTTTTGACTACTGTTACTCACACGATTATTTCTTGTTTTAGTCAATGGATGGATTCCAAGGAAGTCCTAGTAACTTTGAGAATGATGTACATGGTGGGATCGTTGGATGAAATGAGCAACAAAATGGAGTGTAAATAGGCATGAAAGATATCGTGTTCATGCCAAATCAGTTTTCCAAAAATATGATCAACAACGTATATATTAAGCAACTCCCAGACTCAAAAAAGAAGAGAAAGGTGATGAATGATAAGATCTCCAGCAATGGAGACCATGGAGAAAAGAACCCTCAACTTCCATCATGCAAGAAATTTGGTAGGAGCCACCCGGGAAAGTGTCTCAATGGGACCAAGAAATTCTTTACGTGTGGGATGGAAGGACAAAAAGTGAATAATTGATGAAGAAAAATGAAGAGTACTATGTAAGAAGATAAAAATGGTCCCATGAATTCATTTACAGTAATTTGCCGTAAATGTAGGTGAACTGGCCATTACCCAAGTGAAATCCCTATTCTATTGAATATTTTCTTGGTAAAAGAAGAAGCTATGTGGAAATAAATGGTTGGAGAAATGTTTAAAATGTATTAGTGCTCCTTGTTGATGTGTTTACTTTGGAATAAATTTCTCTTGTATATGTAACCCTGTAGTTTTCATGTGAGAATGATACTTGAGGAAGAATTATCTCTTCTCTTGTGTATATAGTTATAAATAACCATTTGGTTTTTTATGATCATTGGGGTTTGAGAAAGTTATACGTTATTATAATTTGGGATGAAAATTCAAGGTATGATGTTACATTTGTGGTTAAATTATGTTATGGTATTTTGAGGAATTTATCACATTTTGGTAATGTTATAAAATATTGTTTTTGAAAAAGGACATCATGTAGACCGTGTGACAACCCGTCGCGTCGGACAAAGCTAGGGGAATCGAACCCACAACCAAAGTGCGATTGGGATTTATCACCTACCACTGGACTACGTGAAGTCCCTAGATAGTGTGACTAATCATTTTTAGTTAATTGATTTTATTGATCAATAATATGTTGATTTGGATTCCTATGTCTTATCAAATGAATACCCTAGGTATAAGAAAATGATTTTGTGGTTAAGTGATGAATGTTATTTCGGAAGATGTTCACTTTGTTAGGAACACTATATGCCAAAGGAATTTAGGATACTATGGGGTTTCATTTGTGGAGTAATGGTGGATTTTTATCAACGTTTTTATTGTGTATTTATAGAGATTTGGGTTATTTATGGAAATGACTAACCTATAATAGAGAATATGTGATTAGGTTAATTACTTTTAGGTATGTGACATTAAGAGTATTTGATTTCATTTGGAGATACAATTTAACATGGGAGACTACATAATCAAATTTTTCTATGTTTTGGGTTTCAATATTTGTTTTGATTATATTTATGGATTTTAATGACAATTGTTTCATGAATGGTATTTATTTAACTTTGGGGTATTGTTGGTTTAATTTTGGAAATTATGATTACTGTTTATTTCTCTCAAAGAATATCCTTTTGTGGGATCATTAGATCTTTTACTAACTATTTGGTTTTGATTAATCTCTAAAGACAATGTAAATATATAGTTTATCCTACATGGATCATGTGATTCTATAGATGTTTATTCAAGTTCTTCCAGTGTGACCATGTCTTCTTGAATACTAATAGTTTAAAAAAAATGATTTAGTGGTAGAAATTTATTAAATAATGAAACTATACTTAAAAAGTAAGTATATATCTTTATATTCTTAGTCAATATCATAAATGAATTCCTCATCCTTATGTAATGTAACTTAAAACAAAAAATGTTGTCCGTTTAATTTTCCTATTAGGAAACTAATGACCGTTTGTCTGAACACAAGTTTGTGGTCTTCTAATTGTTAACTTTCTCCTGATCATGATTTCTATCCCTCTACATCAGAACTTGACACTTAGTTTATTATTAATATCCATGTTTTCATACATAGAATCCTCGTATGGGTTATCTTGGGTGACCTTTATACCTATATTTCTTCTTTTAATGTGATAGTTTTATTGACTCTTTTTCCGATGTGGGACATTCAATTATATTCCAGAGAAAAATTTTAAAAATTGTGAGGACGCAATTTATTAAAGGAGGGGAGAATGTAACACCCCAATCTTCCACAATACATTTCCCTTTGAATAATTCAATGGCGTGTATTATATGCAACTTCGAGATTCTAACACACCACAAAAATCAAAGTAGGTGTTATGAATAGTAATACCTACTTTTTTTTAATTTTAAAAATTCTATATATCAAAATGGACTTCATTTTTGGATTTAGAATATTGAAATTAGCCAAGGCTGAAATTTTTGTACTTTTCTGATAAATTTCACATTTTGATGAATAGTGAAAATTACTGGATTTTAATTAAAAACATCATTTTTAATCGAAATAATTAATATTGATAAATTATGAATTTTAGTGGGTTTAAAGTATATTTATAATATATTTTTACCATTTAATTCAATTTTTTTCAATGGACACAATTTCACAATTAAACCAGACATAAACAAGGGCCAACCTTTTGATAGTTATAATCTCTTAAAAACCCGCTTTTTGTTTTCACAACGGGAATTAATATTAAATTAATTTCTGCCACTTATGTGTTAGGAATTTGAAAAAATGGATTCCATATTTGGAATCAGGACGTTCAAGTTGTGTAAATAGATAACGTTTTTTAGACATTTTGAATAATTAGTTCAGTAAATATTTTATTTACCATGGTTAAAGGGTAAATCCGGTAAATAAGGGTTGAAAAATAATATTATAATAATAAAAAATTACCCAAAATGTGTCCTAACCTTATTGGATGATAAATCTTCGAACATGGGCATATTTGGGTTGATTTTGGGACCCCATGGATCCACTTGAATGTAATAGGGACACTTTATTTTAATTAAGTTAAAATGAAAACAAAAATGACACAAACATATATCTTTCAGAAAAACACATTTTACATTGGGTTATATATGTTTTATTTTCGACTATAAATATTAATTATAAAGATAAAATGATTTCCTACATAATGGTATTTTATTTATAAATTTCAGACATTATATAAATTAATTTATTAATGACACAATGGTGATGTAGTAATTACTATAATAGTGAAAAATTAAAATGATTGATATTGTAGATACCCAAATAAATCTTATATGAAACTTTTTATGAATTAAAGTAATTTTATAGGTTAATATGACATGTTAGGAATGATTTAATTAACATTATTCGAAGTAATAATTCTGTTATGATTTTTTAAAAAATAAATTATTGAATTGTGTCAAAATTGACATAAAAATATTTTTAAAACAAATATTATATTATTAATTGATATTAAATTCCTAAAAATATATGGTTTGGCCAAGAGGCTTAAATAATGATAGGTGTATCATTAATGGACCTCTTGAGGGTATCTTGGATTTATATAGTATGTTTATTAACCATAGTATATAAAAATACAAAGTGACATTCTAAAAGTGAAACTAATTAACTAAGAGTTAATACTTAAGGATAAGGTTAATATAATGACCCAAACCTATCTAAATTCTTTTGGGTGACTGGTTTTAGACCTATCCCCACCTTAATCTTTAAATAATCTACTTTTTATCCAATAGAACCAGAATATGAATTTATTATAAAATAATATTTTTAGCATTTCCAAAGGTGCCCCTCACCCCTCTTATAAAAGGGAACTCCCCCTTCTCGTTACTTCACACCTTAAATGCCTTTTGGTTCGGCCAAAACCGGACCAAATAATCTCTCAACTTCCCTTCCTACAACCTAGAGGAATTAGTTTCATCAGAAATCTATCCTAAGGAGCCCTTTTGATCAAACCAAAAGGAAGATCCTGAAGAAGAGGTAATGTTTTTACCACCCTATTTCAAATTCTTTTCTTCTTCAACTTCTTCTTTAATTGTTATTACCAATCTAAATTAATGAATCCAGTATCTCCTAAATACTTTAATATTATTATAAATATAGTACAACCATATTCATTATTCTATCCATCCTTTGAATGACATGTCACAAAACGTGCGTACGTACGGCTTACCGTCTCCACGTCGTGGTGTAATTGTCATTCAATAAATTATTATCTGGATGGGTATAATAATGATCTGTAATTCATGTAAATAATAAATATAACATGATAATTATTATTTATATATGATATAAAATCCATTTATATATTATTTTAACATCAAAAGAATGATATTGTAGATCCTGCGTACGTACGGACTACCGTCTCCACAAACGCGATGAGATTCATTCTCCATCGTATCCATTCATGTATAATTATTATTTGATTAGTTAAAAATAATGTTTAAGGACTTTATATAATTCTGGATATGAATAAGATACAACCTATCAATTACAAATATGTCTTACGTAACAAAACATATAACAGAAAACGAGTAAGTTAACTCCCGAAACATCGATAATACTAAGATATTATTAACAAATTAATGTTAAAAGATCATATATGATATCATATTAATGTAAATTATTCTTGTATAATTAAAAAACAATTATTTCACCACTATAAAGGAAGTTAAACTATTATCTACCAAGGAAAAAGTACAAAGTAAAGGGTGTCTTATCTCACTTTTAATTCTGTGAGAATTCCATTGTTCACCACTTATTTATTACATGTGGTGTGTCTACTGCCCATGTTTGTATTCATTGTGTAATTTAATTTAATTAATGTATATTTACATCATAATTTTAATGTCCTTCATTCATGGTTGTATGTTTTGTATGTTACCAAATCAATAAGGGAATTTGAAATTTCAATTTCCACTCATTCTGGTTTACGCATACTTCATTGATTATTTTACTCCAAGATTATGTGTAGAATCACTATTCACATGATTAGGTCATAAATTCCACTCCCATTTATATGGATATAATTTTGATACACATAATCACTCCATTGATAAATTCTCAATTGATCAGTATAAACTTGATAAGATTAATTTTTACTCAATCTCGATTTGTTGAGATAAACATCGAATTCATTGGTGTTGTTTTTACAAGAATATGCATGAATGTCCTTTGATTGTTTTACACCGAATATCCAATAATATTTAGTGTATTTATCTTTTTCACACATAATTATGTCATTTATTTATCCTTTACCTAAGGATACGACCTTTATGAGAGATTTCATCTCAATTTGCATTCCATTGAGACTTCTTTGTTGTTATACACCAAATCACTTTTATATGGTGTATATAATGTTCTTTGGCATAGTATATCATTAATCTCTTTATTCTCATGATATTACAATGTTTTGATTACCTCAATTATTTGTATTCAAGTGTCTCTCTTTTGGTTAGAAACTCTAACTAAAATACCATTTTTAAATGTTTTAATGACTTATTCTTCAAAATCATGCTCATTAATGTCCATGTTATAAAAATGGTTTTAAGTATTTATTTATATGGACATTAATGTTTTAAAATTAAAACTCCTTTTAAAAGTTTCAATGTGGTATGATACACTTTTATTAAAAAATATATTTTTAAATGTCTTGTTGACAAATAGTGTGACTTTTAAATGATTTCAAGAAAAGGGGGGATATATCTCTCAAATAGTTTTGATGATTATTTTCATCTCTATCAATATCCTTTATTATTATCGATTTAGGTTAATATGATACAATACAATCTTCCATATTATATCTAATGAGTTATGTTAGACTGTGGATGTTCTATTTTTATACCATTCAAGGTTTTTGGATAAAGTTTTGACATTTAGTATGCTAGTTTTAATATGAATGTTTATGTTATGTTTAAAAATTTTCAAATGAGGAATGCATTGGGATTAGTATGTGACAGGTGGAGCCCGCTATAGCTCTTCAATGCATCGGTAGGTCTCATGAGACAAACTAGTGTTTTGGAACGAGGCCTTGACAAAATCATATGTGTAGTCTTGGCATGAGGCCCTGGCTATGTGGTTATGATAGTCTGGAAATATACATTCCATCATTATGAAAGTGGTTATTGATATTGCATGTGATTATTCGACTAGTAGAATATCCATGTGATTAAGTAAATGGGATTATTTCATTTTATCCTTTCCATTTATTGATGATGTTCAAGTTTAAAAGGCCTTTTTTAGTTATAAATTGCCTTATGTCTTTATGTTTATCTATGAAAGCTTTTTCTATATTGTTATCCTTACTGAGCATCAGAGCTCACCCCTTTCAATTTTTTATTTTTCCCAGGATTGTGAAGTAGTAAATTATGAATGACCTGCAGGGATAGTATGAGTGTGGGCTATGGAGACTATGTTTTTGTTGTTTTCATTTTATGATGTAATGTAAACTTTATTAATTTATCTAGTTATTCCAAGGATACTAAACTAATCGTTCTTTAGTGACTTTATCTTTCTTGTGATCAAGCCATTGTTATGTAATAATGCACTGACTCTAGGTAACTAGGGTCAGGGCGTTACAAATCTTCACATGTATAGACGGTTGAACATTCATTTGAGAATGATATGATTTTTCCCCATTCATTTTAATTACATGATCCATCCTTTAAAAATCCATAAATATTGGATCTTTTTTTATCCTCATCATGGGTAAGCTAGAACGGGCTTGTCGACTTAATGCGTATGCCACCTTGTTTTCTTTCCCATGGTGGTAATGAATTGAGCATTCGTAATCCATAATAAGCTCCAACCATCTTCTTTGGACCATATTCAGCTCCTTTTTTGTGATAATATACATTATACTTTTATGATCAGTATACATATCACACCTTTCACCATAAAGATAATGCCTCCAAATCATTAATGAAATGATTACCACATCTAACTCCATATCATGAGATGGGTAATTTTTCTCAAGGATTTTCGACTATCGTGAGGAATAAGCTATCACCATATCATTTTTCATGAGGACACACCCCAAACCCTTCACGGATGCATCACTGTAGATCACAATCCATTCTCCACTACAAGGTAGTGTGAGCACATGTTCACTGGATATCCCTATTTTCAACTCCCTGAAATTCTCTTCACACTCCTCCGTCCACACGAACATAAATCTTTTTCGAGTCAACCTGGTGAGTGGATTAGATAATAGTGAAAAATATTTCACAGAACATCGATAATATCCAGCCAAACCATGAAAACATTGAATATCAGTTACTGTTGTTGGTCTCGACCATCTTTCGATATCCTCTGTTTTTACTGGATCTATAGATATCCCCTATATTGAGAATATGTTACCCAAAAATTAATTTTTTACTCCAAAATTCACACTTGCTATATTTTGAATAAATCTTCTCATTTCATAGGGCCTTTAATTAAATTATCAAGTGATCTTCATGTTCTTCTATGCTCTTTGAATAGACAATAATTTCATCTATGAAGACTACCAAAAACTGATCAAGATAATCCCTAAAGACTCTACTCATTAGATCAATGAAGATAGCAGGGGAATTATTAAGACCAAATGGAATCACTATAAATTCATAGTGTCCATTCCATGTACGAAAAGCCGTATTTTTTATATACTCTTTTTTGACCCTTAATTGATGATACCTTGAACGAAGATCAATCTTGGAAAATTATTGATCTCCATGTAGTTGGTCAAATAAGTAATCAATGTGTGGGAGATGATATTTGTTCTTGATAGTTTTCTTGTTATGTTCTCGATAATGAATGCAAAGTTTCATTGATCCGTCTTTCTTCTTAACAAATAGAACAGGTGCTCCCCAAGGTGATGCACTAGGGCATGTGACTCCCTTATCAAGACTATCTTAGAGTTGCTTCTTCAATTACTGTAACTCAATTGAGGCCATTCTATAAGGTGTCTTTGAAATGGGCATTACACCAGGTATGAGTTCTATTGAAAACACAAATTCACGATTTGGTGGAAGACCTAAAAATTCCTCCGGAAAGAAATCTTCAAAATCTTTTTCAATGATCATATTCTTAATTGTGAGTTCCTCTCTAACCATTTTAGATAAATAACCTTCATTTATTGGAATCAATACCCATATGATGGAAGAAATCTCCACTGGAAGGATATATTAATCCTTGCATCTATAGATGATAGTAGATTGATCGGGAATATTAAATGTGATTTCCCTTATTTTTCAGTTGATATGAGCTATGTATAAAGAAATCCAATCCATGGAAAGAATCAGATATAATTACACTATAGGAAGGATCATAAGATTTGCAGAATGCACTTTCCCAAAAACATAAATTGGAGAATAATTATAATCTTTTTAGGCAACTGTTGTGAAATTAGGAGTTGTCACAGCTGACTCAACATCTAATTGTTTAGGTAGTATGACAATACCCTTAGAAAATTATTCATAAATAAAAGACTGGGTGGATCTAGAATCAAATAAAACATTTTCTACATTACAGTGGATGGTAAGTATACCTTTCACCAGTTCGTTATCGTACTCCACATCGCCGATAGAAATTGAATGTTACTTTCCTTTACCTTTGTCCGTAATAGATTGTTAACACCTATCATCATCAACCACCATTTGATTATGGAATTGATGGGCATAATGCCCCATTTACTTTCATTTGGAACATTGATGTGTAGGAGGTGCATTATGTGTATCCCTTTCATTGTTCACATCATTAGACATTTTCTTCCCAATATTTTGACATTCAACTTCCTGATGACCTTCTTTTCCACACTTAAAACATTTATATGTCCCATTAAGAAAATTCCCACCATGTTTCATTCCACACATTGATAATAATGGAAAAATCATCTTATTTTCAGTGTGGTCTTTAGATATCCCTTTGAATTACATTTTCCTATTCTTATCAAATACATATCACTGATGGCTTACTCAAATATCCATCTCAACCTTGAGTGCACATAGAAAAATTTCCTCATACCTATTGAAGTCCCTTATGGATAACATCCTTCAAAGACTTCATTTTAAAACACTAAAGAATTGATCGATCATAATCTCGGGTTGGATGATAATTCCAGAAGTGTACCTTGAATGTCTTGTAAAATTTGCTTCATAGGTACCGACTGATTGATCATCGTTTTTCTTCAGATCAAGAAACTCCTTCTATATCATTATTTGAAGAATACAAGGGAAGTACATATTGAAAAATTATTTCTTGAACTCATACCATTCCATGGACTCAATTTCATCCATTTGCCTCATATTCTTAATAATATTCAACCATTGATCAGCTTCACCTTTAAAAGATATACTGCTAAGATGAATTTATCATGTTCAAAACATTTAAATACTGAAAATATCTTTTTATTGGTACTAATACACTATTCAACCACTAATTGATCAGAAGACCCATTGAATGAAGGTGGATGCTGCCTCATGAAGGATTTAACAGAATGATTCTCCTTCCTTTTCTCATTTGGAATTCATGAATGATTCATAGTTTGAGAATGTTTTGTGAGCATGGATACAAGATTTTCCATTATAGCTCCCATAACATTTGGTTTCTCAGTGGGACAATCATTTCATTTCCCATCGCACTCAGCATTAACACAGTTTTTTCAGGTTCCATCCATTGACTAAAACCAATAATCATAGTGTGAGAAACACAAAACATAATAGGAAAACCACATAATAAAGAATAAAATTTCACACTTTAGTTATTATCATTGGTTTTTCATTGCCATTTATAAAACACTAAAATTGTGTTCTATGTTTATACATATCCTTGGTGTTTTTTCTAAGGATTTCACATCCTAGTTTCCAAATTTTGAATATAAATTTCCTCTAATAACAACAATAATGACCCATAATTTACATACATGGTTATTAATTTGGAATTTAAGCATACTTATTACAACATATAACAAAACAATGATAGGACCATATAGTTATAGTTTCATTAGAATCTAGAATACACAAACAACTAGTTCATAAATCATATACATTGTCTCCTGTTTATTTCATCATATCTATAGTTCATTTTGGAATATACTACTTAATACCCTTCTTATTGACCTATGGAAAAGAAAACATACAAAAGGGTGAGATCAAATGCTCAATAAGGGTAAACAAAAGAAATATCAACCATATCATATTCAAAAAACATAACATTTTGAAAATCTAAACCTGCAAAAGAGATCATAAAATCATAACATGGGATAAATCATAGTAGTGAGATGTAATACCAATAATCATAAATTAAAAGAAGAAGCTTTGTGGCATACACAAATAATCATATAAAATTATTTTATATTATTCAAGGCTCATTGAAAAAACCATCATAGTTGACAAAGTCCATTACTGAACCGAGTTCACTTCTCTTTCCAGTCTTGTATCACTGAACCAGATTAACTTGTTGTTCCAGAAATTTCTATCTCATGAAATATAAATATTTACCCAATGCATTGAAGGAAGATATAGGTCCCACCCATCTCTTAATGAATCCATTCTTATGTGTGCCAAAAAATCATAAATCATACATCAAAGCATAACCCATGTAATAAAAATGGGATTCTTAAACATCATTCCATAATAACATAATCCATATAAAACAAATGGATATCATTTCATCATAAGAAACATGAAACCATGTAAATCATAGATACATTATACTTGAATGATACACATATTAAATAATTTCATATTAGATGGAACATGTTTTTCATAAGACATTTGAAATGATTTATTGAGGAAAATATCTTTTCTTCTTCAAAATGATTTTCTTTTCACAAAATTCCATGAAATTTTAAAATAATAGGATTTTTTAAATAGTAATGAAATAATTTAGAGTAATATTCCTTAAAATATGTCGTTAAAAAACCGTAAAAATCCATTCATTGCCATATAAGAGAAAAAAGACATTCTTCTCGTACTTTGGCAGAAAAAGACAAAAAGTATCTCGCACTGAAAATGAAAAATGATTCCATTCATATGGTTTACTAAAAATTAATGAATAGGAGAAATTGGATTTAAAAAATTGAAGGAGATTATAAATAATATTACATATTGAGGAAATATGGATGTGGATGATAAATATGCCCCAGTAAAATTTGTAGTATAAACAATCTCTGATAAAAATGAGATTGTGTGATTTTCCCTTACTATAGGTCTGATATGCTTTGTATGTGTCCAAACCTACTGTATAATGATTTAAATAATTTCATTGAATTATTCCAGAATCATAATCATTTTTATGATATCATATATGGTCATATTATTTTCTTTTTATTCGTAATATTTCATTGCTACTTGTTATTCGACTGTTCATTGCTTTATGTTCTTATGCGTTTTGTGACGAATAAATTAATAATATTATTTTCAGGTTATAGATTCCTCATTTCCAGAATTTTATTAAGGTAATATATATCATATTTATTCATTCAATTCATTTATATAATCATTATTCAATTAAGGTCATGTAAAATGAGTCACATCACATCGTGGTGACAATAGGCAATACGTACGCACGAGTGATGATATCGGTCCAATGATCATGGAATTGTATTTAAGTGTATGTATACTATTTCAGAATCAATGTCACATTATAATAATCATATAAAGTTATTCATTACACCATTATACCGATCCAAGTAAGGTGGTGGTGGAAAACAGATTACACCACGACATGTAGACAATAATCCATACATATGCACGAGCGGTGATTTCATTTTCCGTAGGATGGATAGAAGTAAAAATGGGGTTGTTTCATATTTATAATAAAATATTATTATATGAGTGATACAGATGCTAATACTTCCTAATGAAACAACTAAATAATAATAATTAAAAGAAGAAATTAATTTGAATGAATCGGTAACAGATAATACCTCTTCTTTAACACGACTCTTTTAAACCTCTTCTTAGGGCACTAAGATTGATCTTTGAAAAAGACCAGGACCTCTAGTATGATTCTATTGAAGTTGATAATGGAAATTTTCATGGGTTGTCCAAGCTTTAAGGCTCATAAATGTGTGATGAGGAGAGGGAGTGGATTCCCTTTTATAAGGGAGAAGAGGGGCACCTTTGGAATTATAAGAAATGAAATGAATTCTAAACCCACTTAAAAACCACCAAAAACAACTCATATCAGAATATTACCTGATATAGGGTTGTAATATCATAAAAAAATAAAATTTATAAATGTAGGGAATTAATTTTAAACATTATCAACTAGATTTATCCATATTTAATCTATTTAATTTAATATGTGGTAATAATATTCTGAATCATAAATTGATATATATAATTAATTATGTGCTATGAATTATCTATATTTAGATAATTTATGACATTTTAGACCATATTAATTTAAATTTATAAATTATAAATATTTTTGTTATTTTTAAACAATTTGTTAATATGATATATTTATAAAATAACAATATTTTCAATTTTGACACTATTCATTTATTTTAATTTAAATAAAATCTACATAGTCTTTATATTAGAAGTAAAAGCTTTAATAGATTCATAACAATGTAATATTTGTCTATAAAAGTGGTTGATAACATTATATTGATCATATAATATTTACTTTATTATTTTTAATACCATTTATTTGATATTTTAATCAATAAAATATATTCAACATCACTATTGTGTCACATTTAATGATAATTATTTAATCCCTAAAAATTATAAAACAATTCACCTGATGTAGATAATTTTATTAGATTTTTGGAGACTATTCATGTTCATCGTTTCAGGAAGTTTATCAGTAAATTTAAATTATAATACTTATAAGATTTAAGAGAGTGACATATAGTAACTTTCTTTGTTTTTAATAAAAATTAAATTATTATAATTGCCAAAAGACCATAAATTGAATTTATTCCGACCCTTAGGTGATATGGTTCGACTTTTAGTCATCATATAGAATTTTTTTAGGTGTTTGGGTAATTTTATAATCTTATATTTACCCTTAATTACCTGATTTACCTTTAACTGCAGTAAATAAAAATTACCGTAGTTACTATTCATAATATCACGAAAATAAAAGTAACATATTAGTATAATTTGGACCCATTTAATTTTAATATTGAATCCATTTTTCAATATTCAATACACAAAAGTTGTAGTAAATAATTTAACATTAGTCTCGTTGTTAAGAAAATGAGTTTTAAAAGGAATAACATTGCCAAGGATTGAAATATTTTTCCCTTGAATTCAATGTCAAATTAATGGTATTGACATAAATTATATTAAATGGTAAAAATATATTCTATTTATACTTTAAAAACATTCAATATTATAATTTAACAATATAAATTATTGCGATGAAAAAGTTGTTTTTAATTAAAATATAGCGTGTTTTTACTGTTCATTAAAATATTGAAATTATCATAATTTTAAGAAAAATTTATCCAAAGTTAATTTTTGTATGCTGATTCCAAATAAAATTTTTATTTTTTCAAATTGAACTTATAATCTTGTCAAAAACTAGATTTAATGTGGGTGGGCCATCAAAAGGCGGCAAAACTACATTTTTTTAAAGATACTTATTTTACCCGAAAATATTATTTTGTTCTCATACCATGTTCTAGAAAATATGTAAGATGAATAATAATGTTATAAAATTCAAAATTCAGTTAATACTATTAATAATTGATAGTTTATAATATTATAATTATATATCATTTTTTAGTGAAGCTCAGTATTGCGTACAACGCAAGCTATCGAAGAAGGTTTCCCTTGCGTATATCACAAACCATGCGAGTGTTGTGTGCAGTGAAAGATTCCTTTGCGTATAACATAAGAAATTAATAAATAATTATAATAATTATAATAGTATTTCTAATAAAATATTTGTGTTTTACAGGTTATGTATGAGTTTTTCTTACTATAATAGTGTTTTTACTTGTAGGAACATTATATACATGGACACATATTCAAATTATTCATCCTATCAAAATGTTATATAAATTCATACATATAATTAGAAATTCAAGATAACAAGAATGAATTTAAAAACATATGTCGTATGTTATAGATACATCATCTTCATAGTACATATTTTTTGTTTGAATATAAAATACTATTTGATTATAAGCATTGATAATTATTGTTATGAATTTTTCCATATTGATCATGAGTAATGGAAATCATGAGGAATGATGTTCCTATAGTAACACCATATGTTTCGGGAGTCATTGGATGTTCACGTATGTGAACATGTGTATTGGCCTCTTGAATTGATAATATTATCAATATGTATCTTTTGATTGTATACATTTATATAGGATATAACTGAGAAAATTTATTATTGTATGGAGGTAACTTTTTTTACGTGCGTTAGTGGCGTTTTGACCCAATTTAATTGACAAGGATATGAATTTCCACTTTTTAGTTGAGGAATAGAAATCTTTGGTCCATTTAACATGGATGATAGAACATTCTATAAATATATTTAATTTTTATTAAGAGGTAATTTGATATAGTATGGACATTAGAATAATATAAAAATCATTAATGGATGGTTACATAATGCATGAATGGTTCATTAAGATATACTACATGACAATGATAATATATTACCTAATGTATGTTCAATGGATGTTGTCACAAAAATAAATTATCTTTAACTCTATAGGTTCTATGATGTGTTTCTATATACCACTATTAGTATATGAGTACATATCGCTACTATTTATATATATTCTTATAGGGTGACATAGAATGTGTGTCCAAAAGTACAACATATTCAGTTGAAATGATGTTTAAGAGGAACTATTCCTCACGTGCGAGACCTAGTGGAGATATAAATTTAATAGATAATAAATGGATTAATTCTATTATTTTATTAGATATTATGATAATAATTATTTAATATTATAATATAGTAATTCATATGTAATTTTATTAAAAATATGAATAAAAGAATAAAAAATAATTTTTAGATATATGCACCATGTTTAATGTAATTTAAATTGTTATTGGAGTTATAGAGATGTGTAAATGGTTATTAATTGATCATGTTACAAGTTAGTAATGTCACAAGTAATAGATAACATCAATTTAAAAAAAACATTTATTATTAGTATGTCATTAGTAATGTTTATGAGTGGTTTCAAGGATAGATTTTCATAATGTTTAAAAGGAAAATTAATGAATCATAAAACAAATGTATAAAAATATACTTTAAAGAAAAAAATATCTACTGGAATCACATTGATGGATATTGGTTGTCACCATTAATATCATAATTTATGGAGAGAGAAATTTAGAGAATTACATGTTCATATTGATCACACTTCCTCATATAAATATTTCCTTCTTCCTATGATGAACGGCTCAATGCCCAAATTTTAATTAATTTGTGATTGCATACAATGTGTAGTGACCCAATCCGAAAATCCTGGATCTATTTTCTACAAACACTGAATTATCATGATTATAAATAATTAAATCTGAAAGTACTAGTGAGTTGAGATGTCTTAGTAAACCAGATACATACATGAGTCTTGAATTAAAAATTAATAAACTAATTTCATTATAATTTACATTTATTTTTGGATAAATTTATTCTCTGTTATCGTATCCATACATATCATTATTAGTACACTTCTTGGATTCTGAGGTAATGTAAGAAAAATTAGGGTGAGATCAATTACTTAGTAAGGGTCATGTATAGAAAAAAGAAATAATGAATCAATGAGAGTTTTCATTATGGAAATGTAGTAATTGTATATGCATAAAATGTAATCAATATACTAATAAAGAAGTGTTTATAATACATGGAAAGGTAAATAGATAAAAAACATTACATTTAAATATCTACATATATAATAATAAATATAAAAATGAAAATATTTGAATCACATTTCATTTAGTCAATTAAATTATAATGATATGAATCCTTATATAATGTCAAAGAAAAAATATCATGGATAATAATAACTAAATACTTAATGAAGGAAACAATTAATTATTGAAATTAATTTTCCATAGGAACTTGATAACAATAAAACCAAAAGCATTCAGAAGATATTATAACATACTACCGTCAAGACCATTCAAATGAATGTTTATATTTCTGGGTAGAAAGACATATATTATACTTGGAAAATAACATGAAGGTTTTGTCTCAAATTATTTTTCTAGATGAGACTACCAAGGGATTATGGTGCATAAATTAAATACTACCCAACTTGTATCTTATATTTCAAAATAATTAATCATATATCGAATAATAGATTTAAATATAACAAAATGTAGTTCCTAAAATATTTTTCTTGAGTAAAGGATATGGATTTATATATATTTCCATAGTAAATAAATTAACATTCAAATTAAAATCCATATGAAAAAATGGTATACAGTTTAAAAAGGGAGATTTCTCTATAATGTTTTAAAAGAAGACTGATAATGTTAATTAATTTTCTATTAATAATATATAATGGATGTATTTATTTAATTTTATTTCCATTGTAATTATTATGAACCAATATCTACACTAACATCGATCTAGGTCTATACTATTTTGTTGATTCATGCCTTTCCTCCTTATGTAATTCATTCATCGTGCTTGTTCTTCATTTGGCTCACAACTCTATTTTTGGAGATTGATCAATAATTGTGAAACTGATTCATACTAAAATGATCTGATGTCAAAAATCAAGGATTGAGATGGAATGATACAGGTGCGATGATGACTATGAAGATTTTATTGAGGCAGTGAGGGATGTATTTCACCCTAAAGTCTTCGCACCAAAAAAGGATCATGGAATGATTTTGAACCCCTTGTGATGTTGAACAAGACCAAAGGACTATAAAATGTCTTCCGGATCATAGAATGGAAAACCAGAGCACGCCCAATGGAATGAGGAAGACCATAACAATGTGACAATGAGGAATGAGGCCAGCGGAATCTTCAGTAGGATATGATTAGGGGCCACTGGAAATAGACGATAGTAGTTCGGTGGACGAGGCTGGCGAGCCACATCATGTGGCTGCAGGCCATAGTCCAACGAGACCACTGTGTAAACTAGTGTCACAGGTCTTGGGTGGGACACAACACCCACCATGTCTATGGTGGAGAATAACAGTGCACTCTTGGGGGTCGTGCCGGTACAGTGGCCTGGGTAGGACCCGAGTCTGGTCAGGCTGGGTCGGTCCGACCGTGTCGGACCATTCCTGAACCCCACCGAACCATTTTAAAAAAACCCCCATTACATTCAAACCATAAGTATATTTTATGAGATGTCCAAGGCATTGGGATCCTTGGAACATGTAAGTCCTATTTAGGTGTCTTTGTGCGTTTTTAGTAAGGAAAATTATTGGTGTATATATTTTCCATAGTTCTTCCCTTGAGAGTTATGTATGAAATTTCATGGAAATTGATCTGAGGGAATGAGTTATGGAATCCTCCTTGGGACTAGAGTGACACTCAATCAGTGGATTTCATTGGGTATTGAAGTATCCTCCATGAAAATTCCATTAATCATCCTTCTAATGGGCCGTATCAGTAGCGATCATGATATTCATCAGAATACCCTATGTTACGAGCCCCATCTATATTGTTCATGGTATTATCTAAGAACTCCCTACATTGCGGGGTAAGAGATATTGGGTTCACAATATTATATAAGGGAATACTTTTTCAATATAACATAATATTTATCAATGTTTTATCTTTGGAGGGGTCCCAAATTAGTGTAATCATTATAAGAGTCCCCAATGACTTTATACCTCGGGGAGTGAGTTCTCCTAGAATTAGTAAACATTGAGAAGAATCCTATGACCAAGGATTGGTGGTGATATAAAGAATCCCTGCCTCATAGAGACCATATTTCTCAAGAAAATTCATGATTTATCTATACTAGATGTTATAATAAATACTTTTGGTAAACGTGTTATACATATATAATATCAGATAGCTCAAGGAGTGTGATCTACCTAAATCGAGAAAGATACAGGAAGAACCATATGTATGGAATTATTTGAGGCATTGTGTCTTATAATCCTATATGAATATACATGAATTTTCTTGTTATATTTTTTTTGTTGACATACATCGAGTTTAGATGAATATAACTTCCTTATGGTGTTTCTTATTTGGCCTTTACTTTGAGTTTCAGGGTTCCCTACTGAGTATTGTTTTAATCATGCATGTATATTCCTTTCCGTTACATTTCATCTCTTGTATATATCGAATTAAATGTGTTCAAGGAAGGCCATGACTAGGTGGGTCCTATTTTGATCAGACAGACCGATGTGTGTTCTGGTGGCATTTAGAAAGAATTCATGTGTCATACCATGTTGATGGATCTGGTGTGGGTTTTCTATGTATGAGATTTCATACTTGTGTTACATACACATTCTTATAATTGGTCTTGTATTCTAGAACAGTTATACTATACTTCTTTAATTAATGTTGTAATATTTTGTTTGGCTGTAGTGAAATGCATTACTTTTTTACTCAGTGTATTTAATCTCCAATCATTGTGGCATGGAGTTGGGTGTGTCCGTAATGGTTATTTGGAAAATTACTTCCATTTGAGGGATACACCTACTCTGTGCTAGTTCCCACCCTGTGGAGAATTAGAGGTGGGCATTGTGTTTTCCCGATTAAGGCCCTAAGGGATGGTTCATGACATACTAGATGATATAATATGAACATAGATTTTTATTTCACAATATCCTTTTTCATATTGTCCCACCAATAGTTCTCTTGAATATGTTTATACATCATTGTTCTCCTTGGGTGAAATGACATGGCTGAGATATGTGCTTCATTCAGAAGATCCATATTTATCTATGGATTGGATGGAACTCATAATCATGTCCCAAATCTCTTGATTACCTCATACATTTTGAACTCAATGGATTTTACATTCATCATGGATTCCACCTTATTCTAAATTTACACATCGTTTCTTTGAGTAAACATTGATTTATCCAAAATTGTAGGTTAATAAATCATTTGAGAATGGATTTCTGACATTACATACTTAATGATTCTGATTTCAATATCTTCAATGTCTAAGAAGATTTGATCGTTCTAAGTTTTATTCATTGATAAAGATGCATTATCCTTTCTACTTACAGTATATACTACATTGTTTACCTTATCAAGATGGTAGTAGATTGAGATATCATAATTATTGATGATCTCTAACCATGTTCAATGGTTAATATTAGTCTCATTCTATGTGATTATAAATTTGTGACTATTTTTATCGTTATATATCTCTCACTTTTCCCCATAGAGATAATGTTGAAATATTTTCAATTCAAAGATCACTGCTAACAATTATGGACATTTCATGGTATTGTTTATCTTAGGGATTCTGAACTACATTGAGGCAGAGGATATTACATTTTAACATTGCATCACCACACAACCTAATCACTTCATCGATTAATCACTCTAAACCATAAAGTATCCCCCACTTATTTGTAATGTGAGTACTGGTATATTGATAAGCCTCTTTTTCAACTAATTAATGATGTATTCACATTTATTAGTACACACATACTATTCTATCTTATGAGACATATTTTTTACTGGATACCAAAATCATAATAATTTATTCTCAAATTTCATGTAATACTCAGATAGAATATAGAATAATGTTATGTACACTATAGATGTTGTTATAGGATACTCATCGATTGACTTTATCTGGGAAGGGTCTTCTGATATTCCTTTTTTGGTGATTAAATTCCCCAAGTATGATAAATCCACCATAAAAAATTCACATTATTTAAAAATTTCTAATAGTTTCTCCCTTCAATATGTTTTTAGCATAATATTCAAATGATACTCGTGTTCCCCCATTCTCTTGGAGTATATTTGAATATCATTAATTAAGCCTACAATTTTTAATTGAGGTAATCTCCAATGAATCTATTCATCTAGTCCATGAATATTTTGGGATAATTAGTGACTCTGAATAGCATCACTATAAACTTGTAATGTCTACACTTTGTTAAAAATTAATTCCTTGGAATATCAAACTTCTTCACCTCTAATTGGTGATATCCCGACTGATGGTTCACGTTAGAGAAATAATTGACCCCAAATAGTTTATCCAACATGTCATATATTTGCAGAAATGGATATTTTTGTTTATCATGAATTTTTTGTGCTCATTATAATCAATGTAGATTCACATTCATCAATTAATATTCTTAAAATATAGGACTATTGAAACCCATGGTGGAGCATACATGAGTATAAAACCCTTATTTATATTCTTTTGCATGTACTAATTTAGTTCTTCCAGCTCAACAATGGCTATTTTTATAGTAACATTCATATATGTAGAGATCCAAAATGGGTTAAATTGATAACTGAACTGATCAATCTTGAGGAAGTCATAACTACTCTTCGGGAATAATATTATTTTAGTCCCTCACAATAGGCATGTATTCGATAATGATTCTCTAATTTGTCAGAAATATTAGAGATAGATATAACTTCTCATAAGGAAACAATTTCCACACCTGATAAAATTATTATAAAAAAGATTAATCATTATCCATAAACATTTATAGTATTGGAGAATGCATTAGGGAGTGAAGAGTAATCTAAATTTCTTGACAGTTGATATTGTAATTATATAAAGATATCCAATGCTTTCAAAAAATAGTATCATACTTCAATAAAAGGAGTGTGAAAAGGTTTTCATGGAGTCTCACAAAAAACAAATTATCCAGGTAGAAGTTATGAACTTTAGATGCAATAATTTCTTATATTCTATAATCATAGTTAACTTAACCACTAAATTTTGAGGTGATGACTGAATTGTTCTACTAAACAAACAAGATATGAAGGATTTAATAGAACAAGAATCAAATAGTACGGTAACTATTCGTGAAAGAATAACTAGTTTAATTATTTCCACATAATTTTTGGGCTCCACAATAGAAGTATTTCTAGGATATTACCTTCCTTTCATCCATGGAGTTTGTTGTTTGTTGATTTCCTCAAAAACCCTTACTAAAGGGGAATAGGTGGCATAATGCCCATGATTCTTACAATTGAATCCCATCACTATAGGATGTGTGTAGATTTGATACATCCTTTCTTCATACATATTAGTGGGATTGTATGTATCCCTTCAAAAGTTATTATCCATATGCACATCTCTTACACATTTTATGTATTTATTGGTAGCCTTTCTGCAATTTCAGGGATACATCTTCCCACACTTTTGACACGTGGGATGGAGTGTCTTATTTCTATCATTGTATTTATCACCCATATGAAACTTCATTTTTCACTTTTTTTTCATTGGGCCCCTGAGACCAGTAAGAGTCTCTAATATTTATTTAAACCATGAGGTGAAAATAGAAAATATCCTCAAAACTGTCAATGTCTCACATTATCAACAGTTTTCATAGATTTGGATTGATTCTTATACTGATGTGATCCTCCATACATTCGATGTTCATGAAAAATCCATTGGTATAAATAGAAATAATTGTGATGATTGTTTCATAAGTCTCGATTGACTCATCTTTTTTTTATTCAGGGTAAGGACTTATCATTCTATTTTGAGATAGTGGGTTCGAGGAAAACATTTATTGAAAAAAAATTTCATAAAATCTTCCCATTCCATTGAATTAATATCCTCATTGGACATTTTGTTCTTGATCACTGACTACTGTTGATCATATTCCCCATCAAAATGATAGACCTCTAACACAACTTTCTTTTCTTCGAAGTACTAGATGACAGAGAATATATTCTCAGTGGAGTTAATAAATTTTTATGTGAGGAGGGAGTTAAATGATCCACTTAAACATAGAGGACTTTTTTACTAAAGGATTTGATAACAACTACCTATTTCATTTGGCAGGGTGGGTGTTCCAAACGATTCATGTAATTATTCATAACATAATCTTACTTACCAAGTAATTTCATATAGTTTTGATAACCTATTACCATAATATTTAGAATAACATTAAACAAATCATCCATTTTTTTTCACATTTATTATTGTCATGTGTTATTTTATTTCAATCAAATAACTAACAAAAATATAGAACAATCATAGGGATTGAATTCTTAGCTAATAAGAATATAAAAAGAAATAAATAAACATAGAAGGATAATCATATCAATTAAAACTATATCCTAACTTGTGACCCCTTTGGATTCAGTATAGGTTATCCATAATGTATTTCATAACATATATTCAAATGGGATTGTTTTCCCTTAACAATGTTATTTAATGTGCTTATGAATTTACAAGATCTTATTATATAGGAGTGTCAAACTCGTTGAATAGTAAGACTCATTTTCAAGTAGCATGTTACATCAAGCCAGCCCTAGAAAAACCTATCATAGTTGTCCATAATAAGTACATATGTTCTAGAACCATGTCTACTTGTAGTATCTAGAAAAAGATTGATTTTCTTTCTAAACCACACACACAATAATAACAAAAATTTCATTATGTTTTCTTTTACTTAGTTTAATCCCAATGGACTTCTTAAGAGTTTTCTAATCCAAATCCCAAAAATAACTAAATCATCCACTAATAAAAACTATATAGACCCAATCCTTTTTCACATATTATTACATGACATTAAGGATAGTTAAATATCAAATTATAATACAAGGATAATTGTTCTTACTTTCTTTAGATGATTAGGTGCATAAAAATGAAAACAATGAAATGGAATAAAAAATATTTATTTTAATCTTCCATAAAGAGATAATAACTCTCACTGAGCTCCAGTATCAGTTTTGGATGACATGTGGAATACATGAACAAATGATATTAGCTAATATCTAAATAAGGAAATAAGTACAGTAATAAAACACAATACATGGTTTATTAGGAAAAACATAATGACATAAAAATAATATAACATAAATAAACATAAAAAAGAATAACTTGTATAAAATGGGAACATATTATCATGGAATTAAATTAATGTGGAAAAAATATATAAAATGACATAAACACGAGTCAATGATAATTTCCATTACTATATCACATGGTAGACAATTTCCCCCAAAGGAATCAGGTTCACTCAATATCAAAATCAGACGTCTCATGTGACTAAACCTCGCCCAATGAATATGAAAACTATATGGGTTCAACCATCATAAATGTTTCATAAATATATGAGTCACAAGTATAATCACACATGTGGAATCAAACATAAACATAAGGGTTATCGTTTTAACAAAATTGGTATCATAATCATGTCATAATGCATTACAAATGGGCGTATCATAATAATGTCCATGAAAGAATGGATTTAGAACCTACATTGAAATTAATGAAGGAAAATAGGAATATATAATGATAAGTGGTGTCTAACTGAAGTGAAATCATTTTTAAGAAGTGTTTCATAATCTTTATAAATTATCAAATTTGGTGCAGTTCAATGGGGAATATTTATGAGAATACAATGTGGAAAAAAGAATATTTTTTTTCATATAAACAGAAATGAACAAACATAAATATTAAATGGTAAATGAGTGATTTGATAAAAATAATGGTGTCATTAAACAAATTATGGGTAAAATGAGAACGGGTAAAAAATTTGTGAATTCCATTTGATTAGGATTGGCTTATTGGGATGTTTTGGGAAGGGATCATTTTTAAAACATGAATTTCGCCATAAAAGAAACACAATATGATCTAGATATTTAAATCTGGAATATATAAAGGTAATTTGTAGTAATTATAAAAAATTAAAGAATCCATACAAAGAATAAATAGAGAGATTGAGTAACTTGAAAAAAAAATTGGGTTTTGGGTAAAAACCCTTACCTTATATTGGAAATGGTTCTGCACTTCATTATAATATCCTTAATAATAAAATTAGATTAATAAATTATATTTAAAGAAACCTTTAATCACGTAATTAAATTATTATAATTTCAGTATGATCAATTATGACCTTTTTAATTTGATAAATGGTTCAATTTTATCGTTTTGGAGTACTCATTTTCTTAATTTTCCTTATTAGAATGCTTGTATGGGTGCATAAAAGTTCATGTAAATTGGGAAAAAAATACAAAATTTATGTAATTAGTTATTAATTAACATCTAAATGGTTATATAAACATATAAATCATTTGGTTTTATGTTATTATTAGGAATCACTACATAAATGGTTAATACTAATTATTGAGGTAAATTTTTGTAGTTTTTCTATCATCTGAATCTAGTTTTGTTTTACTAATTAACACCATGTATATATAATGGTTCATGAAAAATATATAGGTTTTAATACATCTATTATATCTTATTTTTACCAGAAAAATGGTTTTATGATCAATATTGAAAGTGTTAATCGAAAATGAAATATTGTCACTATTGACGACAATAAATTAAAAAATCACGAATGATGTTTTAATTTTCTGAATAAAAGGGGGAGGATATGGAATGATGATGAATTATTGAATTATCAATATAAAATTACATTATTTGTGGAGTATTTTATTTTTAATAAAATTTTTATGTTGGGAGGTGATGAAATAATAAGAAAAGATCTTGAAATGAAATTAAAGGATAAGGAAAAGGGAATATACCTCTTGAAATTTAAATAATTGAGATCCTCATTAGGGAAAATTATTTAGACATATTATTATTTGAAGAGATCATGGATGTGGGCGATGTCCATTGTAAGATAATTGGATAGAACTTCAGAATGTATCGTTGTTTGGACGTTGTGAGGAGAAGAGGTGGTGATGGGTGGTATTTATATTGTAAGAGAGATGTGTTTTTTCATTATTTTATTCATTAGTTTCTTATTTTCACTCAAGAATTTGAATAGATAGATAATAATAAAAAAATATAAAAAATAATGATTTATATTTCAATATTTTGTGCTTAAATCATCCATATATGATATATGACTCCATAAATCATGTATTTATCTTTTATCTTAAATTATAATATTTTACTATTCACAAAAATTTCAGTTAATGTAGAAAAATTATAAAATTTCACTATGTCTAATTTTCAACATGTATAATTAAAAACAAAACTCCATTTTCAGAAAATAAATTTCTAAATATGATAAATATAATTACTAATAAAAACAACTATTTACTAGAAAATTTCAGATTTTTTAAATTATAACTGATTCTATAACAATGAAAAATTTACAAAGGTCTTATAAAATTATATCATAATATTTAGATAAGAAAATATTAATTTATTAGTATATTTTATGAAAATAAATTTTATTTTAATTTATTAAATTAATCATTAAATTTTAATTAAATTATTTATGACTTAAAAAATTACCAACACTTAATTAATAAAATTTAAAATATATTTCTACATATTATATGATATATTTATATCATATATTCTCTTAAAATATGGCTAAATTTTAATCATAATTTCATTAGTGATGTTATTATTTAATTTTCTAGTTTAGAATTCATGAGGGTTACAGAACTATTCCAATTGCCAAGTTACTCTTTCATTAGTAAACGTTCCTTAACATATAGAAGTGATTTTAATTTCATTGATTCTGCATTTATAATGTTATTATTTTGTAATAAAAGTTATTTTATGTTGTTTGTACTATTTTAAATAATTATACTAATTAAATTTCCATTTTTAAAAATTTTATTTCTTTACACATACTCATCCCTTTAAAACACAATGTTTTTATCACATTACATAGAAAGAATATAGGTAAATATTATTCGTGTACAATTTATTCCTATATATCCAATATTTATTTTTATCTAAATTTATTTTGAGATGATTTATTATTTTAATGTTTCTCATATGAATAATTTATTCTATGTAAAAAACATTTTAATATTAATTATCATCCATTTTTTCTGAGACAACAACTATTATTCAAAAATTTCTAAGGTATTAGTGGGGTTACAATTATATTGATATGATTTTTTTAGGATATACTATTACAATTAAATGGTGTCCATGGTAATATACTTATTAATTTGGTATAAAACATATTTTCCTGTAATACATATCTTGAATTTTCTAACATAACGACCAACAAAAAATCAATGTATTTTTCAGTGGGTTTCTATTAAATTTTTTAAAAAAACGATTATATGAATGAATATTAACTATTATGGGAATTATAAAAAACATTCAGAAAAATTATGAAATGATCATTTAATTTATAAAAATTATGAAATATAAATTTTTATTTAATAAAAAAAATTAATTGATATTTAAATTAATATATCGAATAAATTTTGAAACGTCCCGAGTCCGGAGCCCCTCCATTGGTGCCCCATACACGGTTCACCGCATGACCTCAAGCACATTTCCCCGAACTCCAGAGGCTACCGACTTGCAGCGAGGGCATAGGTGAGTCAGTTGGGAAACCATGCCCTCATTCGGTAAGGTATACAAGGTATGAAAACAACAATAAATAGCAGAAGCAGTAACAACATGCATAATAGCAGAAACCAAACACCAGATGTAATGTATATATATAACTATGATGGAAAAGATGCAGCATGTACAAGTATCAATGTAAAACAGCAAACAAAACAACGTGCTAAAATAAAACTGAAACCAAGTGCATAAGAAAACAATGTATGCTCCTCAGCATCGTGAGCCACGGCTCGGTCCCATGCTCCCCAGCTTCCGGTGCAATCAAGATCCTGATGTAGAAGGGTGCTTGCCCTTATCTTTACCTGCAGCAACATAGTCTGCTTGGGCCCAAAAGCATGGCCTAAACAGGGTGTGAGATACAATCCCAGTATGCAATCACCCAAATATTTGTGCCTAACATTCAATGAATACATGGAGGTACTAAAACAAGAAGTAGTAAACAGAATAGCACAAATAGCTACAATCCACAGCTTTAACAAGTAAGGCACACAAGTAATAAGTAAAAAACAAGAAGTAAACCGGTAACCCACTGGGTAGCTCTCACAGTCAAGCCCCTATGGTTCAACCTCTAAGTACAAGAAACCCTCTGGGAGGCAGACACAGTCTCACCCCTCTGGTTCAGCTACGTAATTAAGTAGACTCTCTGGAGAATCACTCACCGTCAATTCCACCTATAGTCTCGTATCGTGCTAAAGTCTCTCTAGGGAAGAACTCAACTTCAATTCCCCCTATAGCCTACATCGTAATTAAATTAATCCCTAGAGAATCCCTTCCGTCAATTCTACACTTGGTTTCGCATCGTGATTTAAATGACACTCTGGAGAAGCACTTCTGTCAATTCTCCCTTTGGTCTGCTACTCTAGGATCTCACAGTCCTGAGTAACTAAAGATGCTCAGTGCATGTGTATCATCCATGTAAACCTCAAGAACTACTTGGCTATCAACTAAGGCTCTACAGTAAAATAAATCAACAGTTCCACTATCCTACGACTAGGCATGGCAACTGGAAAACGCCATATAGGCAGAACAAGCATGGAAAATTAAACTGAGCACAAACAAAATACTCTAATAACAAGGAATAACCTCTACTAAAGCAATCAAGCAATGCAGGAAAGAAACAAGGGAAAAACATGAAACACGCAATACACCGTTCAAGGGTATTGGTGGAATTTGCACAAAATACTCAAAGACATTCTACAGAAAGGCACAAACCACCTACCTCAATCCTATGAGATCGATATATGTGAACCTCTGTGAAAAATTCCACTTATAACGACGAAGATCTGAGAAGACGCACAAAACATTCATCCCAAGATAACATGGAAACCAGGAGGAATCAAGAAACAAGGCTCAAGCATAAGGAATAACTCACCGCTGCGCTTCCAACGCAACTAACCATGCTCGAATCTGAGAACGGACGGCGAGGCGGTCGTCCGTCGATGATCCGGACGTACGGGTCTCTTCGGATGGCTGAAAACATCAGAACAAGGTGAATATGAGGGTTAGACGTGACCCTGGTCTGTTTCATGAAAAAAAAAGTACACGGTGTGTACTTTTAGAGTACACGACGTGTACTTCTAATTTTTCCATACTCCAAAATAACTGGCCTCCAACTCAGCCTTACACACCGTGTGTGTGGCCCGGACACGGCCAACACAAGGATTCAAGACATAATAGAGTACACGACGTGTACTCAGAAATTACATGGTGTGTACTTCTGAAATTCCCAGAAAATTCAATTTTTTCTCAAAAACTCCAGAAAAAGGAAGACATACCTGAAAAGAGATTCGGGTTCTTACAAACATCCCCCCTTAAAAAAATTTGTCCCTAAATTTCCCTAACGAGGCGGAGAAGGAGAAACCCCAAACAGCTTCTGCCACTACGATCGAACATCGGCCTCCCTCTCCCAAGTCTCATTATGTACTCGTCCGTGCTTCCATAGCACTCGTACCATAGTAAGAGACGGCCCACAGAGAACCTTTGTACTATGATTGACAATCCAGATAGGACGCTCCTCGAACGATGCATCCACTTCAAGCATGACTTCCTCACTCTGAAAGATGTGAGATGGGTCTGAAAAGTAGCGCCTGAGATGAGAGACGTGGAAGATGTCGTGCATAGCCTGATACCTCTGAGGTAGCTGCAACCGATAGGCAACCGGCCCCACTCTCTCCAAAACCTCAAACGGCCCGACGTACCGTGGTGAGAGCTTACCCTATCTCCGAATCCTTTTGTGTCCCAACCTCGATGCGACAAGTAGGAATACCTGATCACTGATCTCGAACTCCAGAGGTCGTCTCCGCTGATCAGCATAAGACTTCTTCCGAGACTACGCTGTAGACATACTCTACTGAATCAGCTCTATCAGCCCTGAAGTCTCCGGGACAAGACAAGGTCCCTGCAAAGCTGCCTCTCCTTCCTCCAGCCAGTATAAGTTTGATCATCATGGCCTACCGTACAAATCCTTTTATGTCTTCATCTGGATGGTCGCCTAGAAACTATTGTTGTAGGAAAACACCACCAGTAGAATATGTTTCTCCCAAGAACCACCAAAGTCAAGGATGCAATCTAACAACAAATCCTCAAGCACCTGGATCATGTGCTCAGACTGGACATCAGTCTGGGGATGGTATGTTGTACTCAAAAGTACATGTGTACTTAAGGCCTTCTGAAATCCCTGCCAGAACCATGTGGTGAAGCACGCATCTCTGTCTGAAACAATAGAGCACGGAACTCCGTGCAGACGCACAATCTCTCAGATGTAAATCTGTCCCAGATCATCGACACTGATGGTCTCCTTGATTGAAAAGAAGTGATAAACCTTTGAAAGTCTGTCGACGACAACCCAAACAGCATCATTTCCCCGAGGTGACCTTGGCAACCCGGTCATGAAGTCCATCGCAACATCGTTCCACTTCCACTCTGGAATGGGTAACTGCTGTAAAAGGCCTGCTAGTCGTTGATGCTCTGCTATCACCTGCTGACAAGTAGAACACCACAAGTCAAAACCAGCAATATCATTCTTCATACCTAGCCACTAGTACTGGCGATGAAGATCCTGATACATCTTGGTGACGCCAGGATGAACTACCCAAACTGAGGAATGGAATTCCTGCATCATCTCCTCACATATGTCTGCTGGCACCCATACACGTCCTTGGAAACACAAGATCTCATCCTATCCCACTATCCATCCAGGAAGAGGGCCCTCTCCAGACACACTCTCCCGCAGGACTAAGCTTTCTGAGTCTGATAGCTTCCTCATCTGTACCCAATCAATTAACATGGAGGTAACATCAACAGAAGATATAAATGTCTTTCCCCTTCTGTCGTGCACCTCCAGATTCATCTCTGAGAACAGACCCATCAACTTCCACTCACTACTGGCCTTCAGAACTGTCTGAATTTGGGTTCTCCTGCTCAAAGCATCAGCCACAGCGTTGCCCTTTCCTGTCGTATAGGCATGCTTGAAATCAAAAGACTGAAGATACTCGACCCACATGTGCTGCCTCAGATTCAGGTCACACTGATTGAAAATATACCTGAGACTCTTGTGGTTAGTGAAAACCACAAATTGATCCCCTATAAGATAGTGTCTCCAATAGAGAGTGGCATGAACAATAGCTGCCAACTCCCGATCATGCGTAGGGTAGTTCCTCTTATTTGGCCTCAACTGCCGAGACCCGTATGCAATGACTCCATCTCCCTGCATAAGCACAGCTCCCAGCCCGATACCCGAAGCATCACAGTAAACAATGTATCACTTTCCTGGCTCTGTTAAGACTAGTATCGGTGCTGACGTCAACCATCCTTTTAACTCCTAGAAGGCCGACTCACAAGAATCTGACCATATGAACTTTTCCCACTTCTTGTTCAGACCTTTCAAAGGTGCTTCTAGACGAGAAATGTCCTAAATAAAGTGTCTGTAGTATCCAACCAACTCTATCAAGATCCGTACCTCAAAAAAATTCTTCGGCTACTCCCAGGAAACTATAGCTCTCACTTTCCCTAGGTCCTCTAATACTCCTGCCTCTGTGATGACGTGACCCATGAAGTGAATCCGGTCTATCCCGAAGTGGCACATAGAGAGTTTAGCATAATGTTGATTCTCTCTCAGTGTACTCAGAACGATCTCAATTTGAATGGCATGGTCGTGTCGAGTGTGAGAGTACACAAAGATATCGTCCACAAAGACCACAAAGAAGGAGTCCAAGTAAGGATGGAACACTCGTCTCATTAGCTCCATGAAAACTGCAGGCGCATTCGTGAGGCCGAAAGGCATGACAGTATACTCGTATAGACCATACCTACTTCTGAAGGCTGTCAGAGGTATATCTGATGGTCTAACACAAAACTGATGATAACCAGACCTCATGTCGATCTTCAAGAACACCCGGGATACTCGAAGATGATCGAAAATTTCATCCATCCATGACAAAGGATATCGGTTCATGACTGTCAACTGGTTCAGCTTCCGATAATCCACACAAAGCTGAAGGGTATTGTCTGCCTTCTTCGGTAATAGAACATGCGAACCCCAAGGAGAAGTACTGGGTCGAATGAAACCCTCAGCATGTAGCTCCTCCGACTTCTTCTTGAGCTCCTGCAACTCAGGTGTGGCCATAATATAGGGTGGAATGGACACCGGTTCCGATCCTTCCACGATCTCAATAGAGAAGTCCACCTCACGCTCCGGATACAAACCTGAAAAGTCCTCTGGAAAGAAATACCTATATCATTCCACCAATGGAGGAATGTCTGACTGTGGATTCCCCTGATCATCCAGATAAAGACTAGCAATCTGGGCTGTCACCCCTACTATCCCATGATGCTCGAGTCCTGCCTGACTCGCCCTAACATCCCATTCACCTCTATGAACAAAAGATTCACCTTCTGGTCAAATGAATCTGACTCTACAGCGATATCAGTCGACAACTTCCCGGAAGTGAATCAACCAGTCTATTCCAAGGATGACATCATATCATGTCATCTCTAGGACATTGAGATCCCATAAGAATCGATCCCCGACAACCTCGAGAGGGAACTCACTACACTGACGTACACTAGATGTCCTCATTCCCAAAGGTGTTTCTAGTGTAAACGAGTAGGAAGAATAAAAGATGCATAGTCCAAGGCTCTCCACAATAGCAATAGAGATAAAACTATGTGTGGCACGAGTATTGAAAAGGGCTGAAGATAAAACTGAGGCTTCTAAAATCGTACCTCGAACAGTAGAAGGGCCGGGATCCTGCTCATGATATGTTTGCTCCATGGAAAAAGAATGGCCTACACCGCGGCCCTATGCCCCTGACTGACCACTCTGAGCTGAACCTCCCTGTTGGTGCTGAGGGACTGGTGGCTGACCGCCATGGCCTCTACCTCCACCTCAGCCCGAACGGCCGGAAGAACTCCAGTTCCTTAACTGGTGAGAGACTAGTGGGGATGCTCTTGAATGAGGAGTCATGGAAGATCCCCGATCACCTGCTGCTTGTGGGATAACCTGGCAGAAATGATGAAGGTGACCCAACATGCCACAAGATCGGCACTCCACAGGGTCTCTCTGGCACTGCGGCCTCGTGTGCCCTATCCGGCCACACTGGTATCATGTCACCTAGCTTCCTGTTGATGTATCTCTCTTCCTCGAATCCCTGCGTGTAGGCTCCCTACGGAGCTTCTTGATTTCATCTGAAGGAAAGCTAGCTCTGAAAGCAGAACCGCCCTGAATCGCAGCTCTAGAGTCTCTCATATTGTGCTACGCAATCAGTTCCTAGTTGATGATGGAAGTAATAGAAGTCAGCTGGAAGTTTTTCACCTATGAGCGAATCTCCCTCCTGATTCCATCCTCAAACTCCATCGCCATGAACACCCCACTCCCATCCAGAAGGGGTGTAAAACACTACAGCTCAGTGAAACGAGAAGAATACTCCATGATAGATTGAGTAACCAGCTCTAAACTCATGAACTGTTGGGCACGATCGACCCTCAGGGACTCTAGGTAGAAGTAGTCGTAGACCACGGGTTGAAACTCCTCCCAAGTCATAGCATGCTGCTAACCTACTTGTGAGATCACGTCCCACCACCTCTTGGCAGAGTCTCGGAGCATGTAGGTGGCGAGATTGACCCGCCTCTCTAGAGGAGTCTCCAGATGCTTGAATATAGTCTGCATGGCTTCCAGCCACGACTCTACAGCCTGAGCTCCTCCCTCCCCCGAGAACGTGAATGGATGATGCTGCTGGAAAACCCACGTCATGTCTGCCATAGATGAGGTAGTAGGCAGTGCTCCTTGGAAGGCCTGCATCATCCTCACGAAACCTCCCCTAAATTGCGCATCAGCGCCTGCAACTGTTATGACAACCGGTGCCAA
This sequence comes from Viscum album, assembly GCA_963277665.1. Lineage (NCBI taxonomy): Eukaryota > Viridiplantae > Streptophyta > Magnoliopsida > Santalales > Viscaceae > Viscum > Viscum album. The sequence continues at coordinate 39,035,931 of OY728153.1, forward strand.
GGCTGGCTCAGCCTGGGGATCGACATGAAGTCCTTGATCAGCCCTGTATGGCGTCTGATCACTGCCTGACGACATACGTACGACCAAAGGATGTCTCAGAGGCATAGCTCTGAAAGATCAAAAGAACACCTTAGATCAGGAAAACAAGGACAGAGAACACAGGAGTACAAAACGGGAACAGCGGAAGAAAAACACACAAGATTGCAAAACACAACTACACGACGTGTATAAAACTTCACGATGTGTCTTTTGAAACCACTGACATGGCCGTGTACTCCTTCCCTACAAGTCGTGAACACTACAAACTACACAGCATGTTGTCCCCCACACACGGCGTGTACCTGAAAACAATTCCCCTGCCCGATTATCCTTACACAGTTAACCCACACAGTCTGACTCAACCCGAGACTACATGGTGTGTTCGAATCAAACACGGCGTGCACTAGACAAGGCTCTGGTGGTCCGTGATGTTGAGTACATGGCCGTCTACATAGCTATACCTTACACGGCGTGCTCCGAACATGCACGGCGTGCATAGGTGAAGGAAACATTGTCTCGTGTTGTTCGTGACACGGTCAGGTACCTGGGCAAGACTACACGATGTGTTCTGAACAAACACGACATGTGGAAAAGAAGGTCACGCCGATTCGTGTTGTTCGTGACACAGATAGGTACCTGTGTAGGACCACACGTCGTGTTCCCTATGGACACGGCGTGTTCTACCCGAGCTTCCCCGACCAATGTTGTTAGTGACACGGTCGGGTACACGACTCCAAACTCACATGGCATGTACCACTAGTAGACGGCGTGTTCCTGAAGTTACTCCCACGACACTGTGTTCTGCTCACACTGTCGGTGACATGGCCTTAAAACTACATGACATGTGCCCGAGAAGTACACTCCGTGTATTCTGGGTTTTTCTAGGTAGTATCTCAGAAACTGGGCTGAATTCCAGAAACACTAAAAACGAGGGAAAAGATTCCAAATTCCGATCCGTGAGGGGCCATAACACCTCAAGAACCAAAACCTGGTGTTCATTTTAAGCAAGAAACAAAACAATATTTTTCTAACATAGAAGCATAGAATCTATCATGCAACTGTCACAATAGCATGCATAATCTACACAATGTCTATCACAATAGCATTAAATCGCTAATGCACCCTAGATGACATGGCAAGAATGCATGAAATGTGATTTCTACAAGTGCCTATATGATGCATGAGATAGAATACCCTCATGTCATCGGGTTGCGATATAAATATAACCGAAATATAAAAACAATAACCACACAAGTCATGTGAATCACTCTAGGTGAAAACATATCAACCATAAAACTCAAAACCAGCAAACTGAAATTTAACGAGGTAGTATGGCCTTTCCTTGTACACGGGTTAGCTACTCCCGAGCACAGATTAATAAAAATAACCAAATCCTTCCTATCCCTATCTAAAGTCTACAAACTATAATGCAAGAGAAAAGTACTCCTCTAATACCACTTGTAACATCCTGAGTCCGGAGCCCCTCCACTGGTGCCCCGTAACCGGTTCGCCACATGACCTCAAGCTCGTTCCCCTGAATGCCAGAGGTTACCGACTAGCAGTGAGGGCCTAGGTGAGTTGGTGGGGAAACTATGCCCTCATTCGGCAGGGTACACAAGGTAAGAAAACAAAAATAAATAGTGGAAATAGTAACAACATGAATAACAGCAGAAACCAAACAATGGAAGCAATGTCGATATATAAATATGATGACAAAGATGCAGCAGGTACAAGTATCTAAGGAAAACAGAAAACACAACAACGTGCTAAAATAAAACTGAAACCAAGTGCAAAATAAAACAATGTAAACTCCTCAGCATCACGAGCCACTGCTAAGTCCCATGATCCCCAGCTTTTGTTGCAATCAAGATCCTGAAGTAGAAGGGTGCTTTCCCTTATCTATACCTGCAGCAACATAGTCTGCTTGGGCCCAAAAGATTGGCCCAAACAGGGTGCGAGATACAATCCCAGTAGGCAATCACCCAAAGATCTTTGCCTAACAGTCAATTAATACCTGACAGTACTAAAACAAGAATCTGTAAGTAGAAAATCACAAACAGCTACAACCCACAGCTCTAACATGTAAGGCACACAAGTAATAAGTCAACAACAATAAGTAAACAGGGAACCCCCTGGGTATCTCTCACAGTCTAGCCCCTGTGGTTCTACCTCTAAGAACAAGAAACCCTCTAGGATGAACACACATTCTCACCCCTCTGGTTCAACTACGTAATTAAGTAGACTATCTGGGGAAGTACTCACCTTCAATTCCCCTGATAGTCTCATATCATGGTAAAGGCTCTCTGGGGAAACACTCAATGTCAATTACCCCTATAGCCCATGTCAAAACTAAAAGACTCTCTATAGAATCCCTTCCATCAATTCTCCACTTGGTCTCGCATCATGATTTAAAAGACACTCTGGATAAGCCCTTCCGTCAATTCTCCCTTTGGTCTGCTACTCTAGTTTCTCATAGTCCTGAGTAAATAAACATGCTCAGCAAGTTTGTATCATCCATGTAAACCTCAATAACTACTTGAATATCAACTATGTCTCCACAGTAAAATAAATCAACAGTTCCACTGTCCTACGACTAGGCATGGCAACTGGAAAACACCAAAGAGGCAGAAGAAGTCTGGAAAAGAAAACTGAGAACAAACAAAATACTCTAATAATAAGAAATAACCTCTACTAAAACAATCAAGAAAAGCAGGCAAGAAACAAGGGAAAAATAGGAAACACACAATACCACATTCAAAGGTATTGGTGGAATTTTCACAAAACACTCAAAGAATTTCTACAGAAAGGCTCAAACCACCTACCTCGATCCTAGGAGATCTATATACGTGAACCTCGGCGACAAATTCCCCTTAGTGTGATGTAGATCTGAGAAAAAGAACAAAAATATCATCCCATGATATCTTGACAAACCGGAAGGAATCAAGAAAAAGGCTAAAGTAGAAGGAAGAACTCACCACTGCGCATCCAACGCAACTGACCGTGCTCGAATCGGAGAACGGACAGATAGGAGGTTGTCTGTCGAAGATCTAACTATATGGGTCGCTTCGGACGACCGAAAACTTGAGAAGAAGGTGAGTATGAGGGCTAGACGCAACCCTGGTCCGTTTCATGAAGAAAGGAAGTACACAACATGTACTTCTAATTTTTCCATACTCCGAAATAACCGGCCTCCTCCTCAGCCTTACACACCATGTATATGGCCCAAACACGGCCAGCACACGACTTCAAGCTAGAACAGAGTACACGACGTTTACTCAGAAAGTACACGATGTGTACTTCTGAAATTTCCAGAAAATTCATTTTTTTTCTCAAAAACTCCAGAAAATGGAAGACATACCTGAAAAGAGATCTGGGTTCTTACAAATTTCTTCTATTTGATGCCTCTAACAAGATCATCTTTTTTATGAAAAATTATTAATAAATCATCAAATATATCATTTGAGCTATAAATTAATAGATTTAAACTATATTTGGGTATAATAAATTAATGAATTGATTTAATAAAGATATTTCATGTGAACACATATATTAGACAAAATATATATTAATTTTTTCTATTATTATTTATTTGAAGCAATTTAGAATGTTGGTTTGGGTTAGTATTTATTTTTTATTCATAAAATTAACAGATTTAGTGTTAGGATATTATTCATTAAAGAATTTGGGTAACATTTTTTCATAACCTAAACTGTGATGATTCATTTCGTAGATATTATTAATGATTTATTTAGCGATTGATTCATTATATTTAATACGTGTTCATGAATTTTTTACTCAATATTATTATTTAATGTGAAGTTCCATTTTAGTTTATAAATTTTGTTCTTTGTGAATAATTCATATATCCAAATATAATATTTTCTCTTAATGAATAAACATAAATGATCATTTATTTCTACTTTTACCTTCATGAGTTATAATTTAATGATTTTAAATGATACATTATTTAAGAGATCAAATTTATAGTGATATGATGTATAGGATTCTTCGATAAAATGTAAATGGATTTATATTTAATGATTATTTATTTATATACTAATATATTTACATTTTTCATAAAAATAGTTCTGTAATAAAATGTAAATTTTATCTAAAATAATTCCATAATTTACTTTACAAGTAATTTATTTTTTTGAGAGTCGCATTATTTATTTTCAATAAATTATTAAATTATCAGGGTGTTTTTTGGGCTTCATGAATTTGGTAATTTCCTAGAGATTCACTTATGAGTTTTTTATCATTTTAATTTTTTGATATTAATTTCCCTTGATCAATAAAATGTGATGTCATCTGAGTTTGATAAAAAGTTTACACAACATTTCAAAAAATCGGTAACCGTCACAGAGGTGTTGAAAAATAAGATCATCTAAGTGGGACATCATACACATTTAGATTCAATAAGTATAAAAAATATATAACTAAATATGTGGGGGTTTAATAAATAATACCCAAGACTATATCAATGAGAGACTTGAATATTATACATTTCCCCATATATAGAGATCGATCCTAGTGAGGGTGACAAACACCACAAATATAGAACTGTAAAAACTAAATTGTAATGTTATTTTTGGATATAAAAATTATTGTATAAAAACTATTAGAAATTAATGTTTGTAATTCATGATTCAATTTAAGCTATAGATATCCACTTACAATGATTCTCTCTTCTACAATCTTAATTTGATCATTTTTAATGATTGTAATTGGATATAAACATCAACATTCTATATTACAAAGAAACTAATGTTAATATTTGGGGTTGTATTAGTGATCTTAATAGGGTTATTTTTGCATACATTAATCAATAATTAAAATTATTAAGGCAAAGGAGAATTCTAGAAGACAGATATAAATACCATTGCAGTAATGCATGAATTTTATTCGAGGATCCTGATGGATAGTGAACACAAAAAGTATCATCATGATAGTTATATTTTAATTATAAATGGTGTAAAAATCGAAATTGAGAATGAGTTTGAGTCTGTAATTTCCTTTTGTGACTTTTATAAGGTAGTAAAACATGCATTATTATATTGCAGTCACATTTATAAATTTTTGGTCAATAATCCAAGACCCTTTCATGATGTATGGAGTGGGTGTAATAAGGAATCTATGTAAGTAAATGTTGTGGTCTCTTAATATATATGACATAGAAAAAAATTCAATGAATCCTTAATAATACACTCATTCAAAGTTAAAATAACTTGAGTTTAATGAACATATAACATATTACATAGTAACCCTAGATGCTAAATGTTTTTGCATTAATTGGATACATTTCCATGATTACAAGGAATCAAATTAGGATGAACCAAATAGTTTAGCAGTATTAGAAGACTATATTACATTCTTAATAACAATAATAATTTGTGACAATTTAATAAAACATGATTAGATATTAAATGAAACAATTGGAATCTTAAAATCTTATTCAATGATTTATTATTCCTACATTTGGGAAGTAAAACAAAATAATGGTATGAGCTCAGATGCTATGTTAGGGTAATTAATATATCATAATAATAAGTAAAAAGGCATGGTGAATAATTAAAGAACACATGAAATTACGTAATAATCTAGATCATAATAGGGATAAAATACTAATAATTAATGCAATAATAAAAAATAATCATATATATTCTAGTAGTTGAATAATTATATGTACTATTAATTACTAATTTCATAATTAGGTAATGCATAATCAGGACAACATAACCATAATGTTATATTCTCTTTCCATGACCATATATAAATGGGTAAAATCCTACAGTAGTTTATCTCATGAGACCTAATAATGCATCGAGGGGATATAGAAGCCCCACCAACCAATTAATAATTCCAATGAATTCCATATATCAAAGGGTGAATCATAAACAACATAAAAATCTGCATTGAAAAAAAATCATTGAAAATGTTAATATTTCAACAATATTCTATAAATGGTATAAAATAGCACATCCAGAATCAAACTGATTATAAAAACATGAAAATCAATTTGATATATGCTATTATAATAGATATTATATAATTAATTATATGATTCAACAAATTTTACAGATATGGATATTTCATTTCGAAATTCTCAAGGAAATTAATAATTAAATATTCCTTTGTTTCATACCAATTTGAAGAATTAAATTCATAATAATACAAAATATCATGAAAATAAGATTACTTATGATATAATATATCAAAGGCTATTAAATTCACGAAAAACAAATTAATATGTGGTGAATAATGAATATATCTCATGGAAGTGAAAGTGAGATGAGAAAATAGCCTTTTTACATTGGAAATAATCGTTCATTTGGAAATTCATTTAAATTTGTCACAAAATCAGATTGTAGACATAGATTACCCTAAAAATAAAATGGAAGGACATTGAAATTATATTTTCTGAATAAATAATTACCCAATGATGTGAAATCATATAAAAAGAGTTTTTACGAAGCTATAGAAATAAAATTGTTTTAGTGCGTTTTATGAAAATTTTTAATGTCATTTTTAAGTGGAAGGGATGGAATATTTTCATAAAAATAGAAATGAAACTATAATTTTATTACCTATTAAATGTGTAATTTTATTATATAACTATTTATTAAAATAGATTATATAGTGTAGTTTAAAATTGGTAATAATTTGAGAAGTTCTCTTGAAAAGAGAATAATTTTCAGGAAGAACTAATAATGTAACCATTTAAAAACATGTATATCCCCATAAATTAAGGATGTTCTGATCTATATATATGATTTAAAAACATATTAAAATAATCTAAAATAAGTATACAAAAATAAATATGCATTAAATTTTATTAATGGTAGTGAAAGAGTAACCTGAATGAAAAAATGGTGGTTCGGGTAGAATCCCTTACCGGTTTAAAATCAATATAATCATATGACACTAAATTAATAACCATAAAATGGTATTATTAAAACCATTAAAATTAATATATTTTTAATTTGATAAACCAATGGGAATTTTATATACAAAATATTTAAGAAATCGAGTTGAATAAGGAATATCTTACAAAAATGGAAGTAAGATGATAAAAACTCGCACCATATGTCAGAATGTGTTATGTAATTGAACATAATGTAATGAATAAAAAAATTAAATAAAAAAATTAATTAATTTTTTCCCCTTTATACATTTATTATAATCAATATATATTTATTAATTTCATTTATGACATTATTGATGAGTTATGGAGTTTAATTTCATCATTTCGGAGCTTTAATTTTCTAGGTTTTCTTGGTTATTTCACTTCTATATAAGTAATGGAGTTCATGTGGAACAAATAAAATTAACTAAAATAGAATTTATAAGATAATAATTTAAATAAAGATGATTAAATGAGTATATAATTAATTTTTCTATATTTAATGTTGATGAGTTATTATATATGACATTAAAAGTTATAATTTTGATTAATTTGGTGGTTTTTAATCATCACAAAATTGTTTTGTTCTTTGAGTTATTATTGAGTATAAATATGTGTTATGTAGTATTAGATAACTTATAAAACGCATATTATAGACTTGTTTTACCATTAAAATTGTACCATGTCTATACTTGATGAAAAATTAGGAAAATCAATGGTGGTTGCTCATGAAGGATGTAAATGAGCACCTCCTAGACGATAATTTTGGTTTTTAAAATTAAAGAGAGAGAGAGAGTATGTTGATGATGGGTATTCCATTAACATGATATAATTAAATTATATATATATATAAATCAATAGTTATATATATATTGTTGGATAGGGTATTTTGTGAGAGTATTATGAAATACCTAAGATTAAATTAAAATAAAAAGGAGAATGAAGGGGATTTTACCTCTTGAATAATCCTCTTTGGGTTTTTGGTCTTTTGGAATGACCAGTAGCTCCATGAAGTGTGGATATACTAGGAAACATTATATGGTTTGAACATTTATATTAATTAAGGTACATAATAGTGATTAATAATGGGGGTGAGGGATGGTTTTTTTAGTGGAGGAGAGGGGTGATTTCTCATTTTTAATTCATTATTATTTTTTAATTTTATCATAATAATAAATAGTATTGATTAGTGTGACTAAATGTAGTAACATGTTAATTTGTGTTCTAAAAATTCTTCTTACCTCATCCTTACACCAATAAGGTCCCAAAAATTTATGTATTTATCATTTATCATCAAATTATTATATTTTACAATTCACAAAATAATTAAGTATGTTGGAAAAAAATAAAAAATTTTACAATATCCAATATTTTATGAATTTAAAAAATGGAATACATTTTCTGAAAATAATGTTCTTAATATGGTAAATTTATGTTTTATTTTAAAACATTAATTAAATGAATAATACATATTTATAACTAATTTAATAACACTATGAAAAATTATCAAATGTCTCATAAAATTATCCTAAAATAATATGAAAATAAAATACTGATTTGTGAATACAATTTATAAAATTTAGTTTTATTTTAAATCATTTTTTAATAATAAAATTTTAGTTAAATATTTATGACTCAAAATAAAAAAATGCATAAATATTAAATTTTAAAATATTTATTTACTAATAAAATGATATAATTTTATCATACATTAATTTATAAGAAGTATATATTTTTTAATATTTTCTTGTGAAAAGATACAATTCATATATATATATATATATTACTATTCATGAGGGTCATATTAATATCTGTAAGGGTAACATTATTATTCAAAAAAGTCAATATACTATTCACTAACAAAATATGTTGATCATAACAGACTCTAAATATAATATTGATCATAACCATGTATGTATGATTTCGAAATTAATTTAACAGAAGAAGAAAAATTATGTTTAGTGGATATGTTATAAATATATTTTATAAATAATTATATTAATTTTTTTTATGTGCATACTCGGTGTGGTGTGCGTTACATTTTACATTAAATTTATTTTAAATCATTTCGGTGTTACATAAAAACACTTACATGCTTCAAGAAAAAAACACTCTACATGAAATTAGTTACCTTGCACACTCATAAACATCGCTAAATGTGGTTGTCATGGATAACCTTATTCTCTCAACATGGAATAAAAATAATGATTAGTGGAAATAGAGTGAATTAATGGGTGAGTAGTTTTTTCCTGCCACACAGGTGGCTCATCTCTCCCCTACCTTGGTGAAACTTGCTCTCATCATGAGAATATTAACCAAGATGTTAATCCGAGATCACATACTCTTTCTAATTCACCATATATGGTCTAAATGAATATACAGTCAATATATTCAATGACTTGGCTTCTCATGCTCTATATTTTATTCATAATAATTGAAGCACCAAATTGGAGGATTATTCCGCTACCTGGAATGATAATAGGTATAGGCCTAAGGGATCAACTTGTAATAAAAATATATATTCAATTGGAAAGTAAGAAAATCCATTTATTGTAAGAAATGAATATTCGGATTTAAAAGAGTTATGTTTTGTATATTTTACACAATTACAAGTCCCTAAAAAATATCATTATCAAATAACACCAATTTTTTTTCGAATTGTTGAAACTATTAATATTTTAAAATCCTACAATATCCCAGAGTTATGGCCCTTTGGTTTTGAAAATTTTGGCATAAAAATATAGTGGTACAATAGAAACTCTTAGGATCCTATTTTTATATAGTTACTAATTTGGGAATAATTAATATAAGTAAACATTATATTTCCATTTTAATTTTATTTAATTTAAACTCTATATCGTTCAATTTTTAATTAATTGAAAATTAATTAATTAATGATTTTCATGGGTTTAGAATTAGATAACCTTAATTAAATCAAATATGTACATTTGATTCTCATTGGATAATTTTATGTTTTCAAGGGAATTGATTGAAATATTGGTGTTCCCACATATGAAATTTCATGTATTTAATTCAATAATATCATTTATCATAATGAAATAGATGAATTTTCATTACATGGGGATATATATATACATGGCACATGAAGTTTATTAATAAAAGTATTTCATGAAATCATGATATGAGATGTTTCATTTTAAATATATTATATTTTTAGGTAGAGGATCATTCGATAAATCATTATAGTTTAACTATGACAATAATAAATTTTTCAAAAAATTATTAATGAAAATGTAGCGGTTCCATCTCCATTTCATATTCTATAATTCATTGAGAATGAATCTTAATAGAAAAAGAATTTTACAAAGTATTTAGTATACCACCCCATGAACAAATGATCGTTATTCACATGTGTCTATGTAATATATACTAAAAGGATATTCATAAAATAGAGATTGAAAAAAAATTGTAATATTTTCATGGAAATTGTATCCCATTAAAGTTTGTTATATGAGATCAAAAAATTCCATAATAATGAGCATAAAATCAATACTTTTAATATGAAAGTTGAAATATCTTCACAAATGAAATATAATCTCATCAATAAAGTGGAATTTCTCAAAAAACATTTGATTAAAATACCTCAAGGGGTAGATAAAAAAACCTTATTCTTCAACAATAAAAAAATCTATGAAAATCAGAAATTCAATCACTTATCTGAATGATATCAATGCTATTTTTAACTATAAAGGAAGACATTACGAGGGAAGGTTTGGATTATTATCATGAATTGTTAAAAAATATATCATATTGGAATATCTAAAACATGATATATTTTATTCCATTGAACATGGATGAATTTTATTTTTCATTTGTGACCCAATCTCTAGGCATGGTGGAAGTTAATTACATAGTGTTATCTCACAATCCATCATTTCCACACAGACCATATGCTTTCACAAATTTTTTTTCCATGAGTATTGACACACTTTTTATAGTGAATTTGTAAAGATGATACACATATTCTTCATTAATGAATTCCATCATAATATAATTTTTTTCTTCCCATTACTAAATATTCTAAATCCTATTACGCCAGAATATTTCAAAGATACACAAGAGGGGAGGGGGCGAATTATGTGTTTTAGAAATCCTTGGTATATTATAGATTTTGAATATCACTTATATTAATAAATATTTGAGGGATTAAATTTATTACAATATCTATGCATCAACTAAACAAAAATAATGAACACATCAATTTTTATAATTGGTTGGGGCATAAAGATCCCCAAGTCCACTTCGAGAAGTCTCTCCATACGAGTTTGTAGATTTTCACTAGAATGTTCCTCTTATCACAATAACTTCAAATACCAAATGGAATACAGGATGTTGAAACCTTATTAACATGGAAAAATAGAGCATTCAGTTTCTTCTATAGGAAACTGGTTATCTGCAGTATAGTACAAGAACTTGGCACTTATCCATAACTGAGTATGAGTACTTGAAAATTAAATAAATCAATAGATTTATTTGATGGTATTGGATAAAAATCATAGTTTCATCAACAATTGACATAATATGGACATTATTTAATTATTTAAGTCATCATGAAGTAACATCTTTAACGATATATTAGTTTCATTTGATATTTTATAAAAGTAGAAATGAATAAATAGAAATTTTTTGACACGTATGTGGTTGAGATGAATATATTTAACGCTCATACACTTTAGAAAAATAATAAATTCTATTATTAATTATCATAGTTATGCAGAGAAGTGACTCCCCAGAAAAACATAGTTGAACATTGCATGAGTTGAGTGTTAATAGTGAAAACAATCTGATCATATATTACCTTATTTTATTTAAGAAGATCCAAAAAATCACATAGAATTCCACTAATATTCAAATTCAAATCGTTCATAAGTGTGATATTATTTGGTATAAATATGAATGATTTACCTCATTGAGTACAGTTATTGGAAATGATGGTAATAAGAATTTAAATTGGTTGTAAAATATATGTTAAATGATCTTTATTTATGTTAATACCATTATAGAAATATTAGATAAAATCAGAGATCTAAATCATTATAATTTAATAGTTTAACATATAGTTCAATATCATAGTGTAGTGTTCTATTGCGTAGAATAGGGTCCCATTGCATAGCGTAGGGTTCCATTTCATAGTGCAGGGTACCATTTCATATCATAGGGATGTGAATATATAAGTTTATCTTTCCAGTGTATGGTACAAATAGTGATTACAATATCCAATGGTAGATTTTCATTCCATACATTCATTGAATTTAATGTTTTTGATACATATATTTATTCCTTGAACATAGGCGTTCTGATACATTTGTTTATTCACTGATCATAGGGTTTGAACTGTGATTCTAGAACACACCCCATAATATTTTATTTCTTCAAAATGATACATATAGTGAAAAAATATATTCCTGAAATATAGATAAATTGATTTTATTAGAAAAAAATATGTTAATCATGACAATAAAAATCAATAAGATATAGAGAGTATTATTGTGAAGACACATTCCCAACAATCCCCCCTTTTGAACGGTCACAAAATCCATAAATAGTTTTTATAAATTAATGGAATTTTAAAAAATGAAGAAATAATCTGTTAAAGAAAATATTTTTTGTTTTCATAAATAATTTTTATCAACATTATCTCATTTTAATTGTATTATTTCGATAAAATAATAATTGATTTACTTTTTAATTGATAATTTTTTGCATAACCAATTTTATCCCCTATTTTCTAATATAAAAAAGAATGTACAATTAAAATTATTAAAACAAATACCACATAATAATTGAATTATATAGTCTTTTAAGTAGAAAAATAATACATGTGGTCTTCCATTAGAGAAGAAAAAATAATAATAATAGGGAAAAATGTAAATTTCAAATTGAATTGTTATAAAATTATTACATTCCACCATCTACATAAGAAATGTTTTAAAAAGATGGAACTTTGTTAGATTTGGGGGATTGATTTGAATCTATGGTGGTCTAGGGTACAACAAGATGATAATAGAATAAGAAAACCACATTTATATCATGAAACATTCAAAATGATTAATGAATTCTTTTAGAAATTTATATAGAATCTTCATTGAGTCTTTAATGATCCTCAAATTTCGACAAAATTTTACATTTCACATTCATTAACTGATTCATCAGTATGAATTAATTTGAAATAATAATCTTTTCTAGGATGAATTGGATAAAACCATGATTCACTGAAGGTATATTGATTTTTTATTTTATTATCCCAAAGAACATTTAGGGTGGTACCGTAACAATATATAGTGGTCTATATTTTATTTAAATCTGAAAAAATAAGTGTTATTGGTTCAAATATTTTAATCAGGAATGGAGATGTTTGATGACTAGATAATCATTCTTGATGAAATTATCTGAGATATTGAAACTCTCCCCCAATAATTTCTTTAGCACATAAAATTCATATTTCACCAGAAATTTTTCTTTTTTATAATTCTTAACTCACTAGTTGATGTGAGGGTAAAATTAATAATATCACCCATGGAAATAAGAGTTTCATGAATATACCTTTATTGAATCTTAAGCTCCATAAACAAAGCTTGAGGTATAGTGAAACTTCCAATTTCTTCCAATTTCTTCTTTTAGGCTTCTAATTCTTGTATTGGGGAATGTTTGGTTCATCTATTTCCATATATTTACTAATTAGAGATTTAATATTTCTATCCTAGGTGTTATATGACATAGTAAAATGTTCTCGGGAAGGTTGAACATCCCCCACTTACATGACCCTTGGATGTTCCCCAAACTCTATTGTTTTGAGTCTTTCAGTACTATCCCAAAATATAAACACCTTTTCATCCATAAAATCAATAAAAAAATAGATAGATTAATAGTGTTTGATCCAATAGAAATACTGAAAACTGCACTATTTTTACATTCCCCTTAATCCATTTTCATAAAAACCATATCCACTTGAGCCTCATGCTCAACTCTTTCTTCATTCACTTCTTCAACACCATTAATATCCTTAGAAATGTTAACTAAAATTATTCTCGATTGGGGGATACCACCCTCTTCAATTGTTGATTTGACATCTTCCTATAAATTTGGTATAATAGAACCAATATATGGAAACAATCTATTCCCCCTTGAGTAGTGGGATCATCTGTTCTTGTTCTACTATTCCAATAGGTAATAGACCATTAAATAAATTTTTCTAGAAATATCCAAATATCATTACTATTCAATCATTCAAAGTATTATTGTTATGGAATCTGATACCTAATGATATGTCCACTTGTTTTTGAAATATGAGTAAAAATAGAGAAAGAATAATTCCATATGGATAGAAATCCATTTTTTCATCAATATGATTGCAATGATGCATGTCTCTCAACGTATATCGACTGAATTTAGCTTGATATTATTCAGAAAAAAATTATATAATATACTTATCTAAATACAATTTTTTTATACTCATCAGTTCTAAATACAATTTCATACTGAATATACATTATTAATGCCTTTTTATCACTATAGAGGTATTTTTTCATCATCTCCTTGGTGGTTCTTATTCCAAACATAGGTTTAATTATATCCTATGATTTATATTTTTCATCTCCAATAATTATTAAATCGAAATTAGATTCCCCCTCATGGGGAAAAACCAACATCATTTGTATTTTCAATTAAGAAATAGATAATTCAATATGGTAAATCTTAATAACAACCATATCATTATCATCTCAGAAATAGAATTAACTATTTCTGTAAAAATCTATTAATTAAATTCGGAACACAAAACACATATTACTATATCCAATAATAAACTCTAGGACCTGAAATATAATTTCTTTCTTTCATAAAAATATGTTTTTTATTTAATCAACAAAAATTTATAACCTTCCCTTGAATAAATATTTAATACATCACATGCTGACGGATATGGTCCCATGGGACTACATCATTATCTCTACCTGATGATTCCATTGTCGATGTTTTTCGGATTATGGTTTTGATGGTTTGGTTGTCCCATAACTAGAATAAAAGTTGCATTATAATCTAAAGTTCCATAAATGAATAAAAATTAGAGTGGGAGATGTCTGATAGAATGTTGATGTAGTATAGATTCACTTGATGATAATGTGGGGTAATAAATAAGAATTTTAATTTTGATATTATTGCATTTAATGTAAAAAATAACAGAAATATTTATTTAAAAAAATAAATGAATCATTTATTAAAAAACTAATTGAAAGATAAATTAAAATAAATTAGCAAACATTTATTTAAAATTAAATATCACTAATGTCTTCTTAATATAATAAAAAATTACAGTGGGGAGTTTTTTAGTAAAAATATCCATTAATTAATACGAAATATTTATTAATTATGATAATATATCCTTTTTAATAACACAATCTCTTATAAAATGATTCCTTATATCCATACTTGTTGTATTACAATGGATTATTAAAATATCTATTACACTGTTGTGATAACAAAAAATAAGAATATTATAAAAATTTATTCTATATTCCACTATGATGTGTTGCATCCAAAAAACATTAGCATTACAACTTTTAGAAGATATATATTTTTCAAATACTTTTGACATGGAAACTGAATATTATTTCCTTATTGATAATAAGTCAAAAGATTTATATAAAAAGTGACAGGTTTTTGATGTGTTTCTCTATATAATATACATCCTCCAAATCCATGAGATGTATATTAAATAAAATTAAATTCAGTGTTTTTAGAAAAATATGAGATTTATAAATAGTTCATTTTTTAAATATAAAAATATTAATTTAATTTCATTATGATGGGATTATTTTGGAATTGAATTAAATCTATACCTGAAATAAAAAAAATTATACCTTGACACTAGGAAGTATGATACAGTAATCATCTAATCATACCTCTATATAAAAGGTTGATAACTAGTTTTCATGCTTCATCCAAAATCAAATATTATATTGGTACACATTGGAGTTTTGTAGGTCTAATTGTTTTCATGTTTAGTCATTTTCAATTAATCAATAAAATATTTAATTTTATCTAAAATATTTCTATAACATTATTGATAAATATAGATTCATGAAAAGAAATTTCATTCTACATGTCAAATTCATTTCAATTTTATATAATTAGATTAGAAAAATCATGATACAAATTATTATTTTTTAACCAAAAATATCATTATCAACATAAATTTTTACTAGTAAAATATTAGAATTAATATTTTAATAAAATGTTTGGGATATATTAATCCCACAGAAATCTATTTTCCAATAAAAGGAGAATAATATTTCATTATACGCTGTAGGTTCTTGTTTAAGAAAAATATATATTTAATATTTTTAAAAACCAAATTTATGTTATGAGGGGGTTGAAAGATTGGTGATTTATAAAAAAACACTAACTACATTAAATATTATCTAGGAAAGGAATATTTAATATCTATATGATATAATTTAAATTCATTTGAGATACATATCTCAAAATTATTCTAATTTCTTATAATTTAGAAACATGTGGGAAGGTGTCCTCATAATATATTACATATTCCAAATTATATAATTTTTCTACTAATGTATATTTAATTATTTTTATTATACCATGATAATATTTTTTATTTTTAAATACTCATTTTGTACATATGAATGGATATATTGATGATATATCAAGTAATTAAAAAACATTAATTATACTAAATTGATTTAGTTTTTATTTAATGGATAAAAAAATCTAATCTTCTAATCATTCATTCAATAGACATAGTTTTTAACTAGTATAGAAAGGGAGTCAGTTCAGATATTATTCATATATTTCTTCTAGTTCTAATCATTGGGCATATATTACCTATAACTGTTTCTAATGAATGGTCCTTTAAGGTTCTAGACTATATGTGTAAAACACATTCAAGTTATTCTATATCATTTTCATCCACACTAGACTGAAATTAGTTTATATTATTTTTAAAATCATTCTTAGGGGAATCAAGTATAATGTATTCAAAATATTCTGTTTTATAATCAATTTTATTTTTGACATTAATGAAAGGTTTTGTTTCATAAAACTTCACATGAACTGATTCTTTAACAATAATTTAATTTTTATTAATCAATCAATATGATAAAAAAATTAGATAAAAATCCTATAAATATTCATTTAGATGATTTTGGATTGAAAATAACAAGGTCATCATTAGTATTCATGATTTATACCTTGTATCCAAAAATTAATGTAATATACTTTAGGTTTTCTATTATTCAAAATTTCATATTGATAATAATTGGTGTTATTAAAACCTTATTCATGATAATGAATGATTTTGTTATAACTTCTATATAAAAATCAGTAAGAATTATGTAATAATTATGTATAATCCTTTTCTTTTAATGAATAGTTTTGTATGTTTGATCAATAACTACATTTTGTTGAGGTGTTATTAGTTCCAAAATGGTGTGTTAAATACCTAAATATGAAAAAAATACATTTTTTATTCTCCAATTCTTCACTATGATCACCTCTCAATGAAATAAAACATCATTTTTGTGTTTTTGAAAATAAACCTAATTAAATATTGACAAATACTCACATATGATATTAAAATAATGTTTTCCGGCCTAACATAATACTATTGATAGTCAAAATAATCCATCTGGATTTGTTTTTATGGTTTATATGTTGACATTTTGTCAATTTTTTGAATTATAGTTTGTGTAATTTTCCAATTTGACATGGGTTATAGAATATATCATTATAAAAAAATATTAAGAAAATTATAATATATTTGTTTCATAGACAATTTATTTAATGAATATATGTAGAAATTTTTATCTCTATAATGAAAAATCCATTAATCCATTGTCTTAGAAGTTTAAATATTCACATTAGGTTTACATATGGAATTGTGTTTCAATGTATAAACAATTCCAGTTTTTGGTGCTCAATATTTATGCAATTTATCTTCAATGCACGAATGGCCCAAAGGCCTTCATTTTTAATTAATTTTGATAAAACCATTTCAAGGGATGAGGGGTAAATCGTACAAGGCCCGTAGTATTATATATTACATGGACCACAGGATTATAAGACATTACATAACCTGAAGGTGTTAGGTAATTCAAGAAAACTATAACTACAACAAATTGAGAAATAACTGTTAGAGAAATAGACCTAAAAACCATCATAAAGAATTTGATAAATAATTATCATGTTGTTATTTGTGCCATGTACATACATTAACTCATCGATTGAGATTGAATTTTGATCTATAAATAATCTATTTCCAATAATATTCACTTTTACATTGTTAAGAAAAGTGACTAGGCCTCCTTCTATTTTTGTGATTGTATCTAATTTGGAAGACTCTCCACTCTTATTCCTTGAGCTATCACAATCCTTATATTATATACCATTTTTTCATTTTTTCTTTCTACTAAACAAAATTTAAACATAATTTTTTGGTACCCATATTATCCTAGGTCTAGCAATGTCAGCATGAAAAGATTTGGGAATATAGATATGCATTATTATAAAAAATGTATTTTATATTATTTAGACATGACATGAGAAATGAAAGACTTCTTAATAATGCTGATTTGAGGATTTCGTAAATAACATTTATTATTGTACTTTCTCCTTATTCTATAGTAGTAGCATGAATCACTTTTAAAATTGGGATAACATTTCGAATATTTTTTTCACCCTTACTTACTATTCCATATTATTATATTTTAATAACATTCCTTACAAAAATCTCAATTATGGTCTTCCCATGTTGTTAGAATACTATACGATCATTTATTGTCTACTTCATTCTATTATTTTTTTATCATTATTTCATAAAAAATAAAGTTTTATATAGATTAATTGAAATTTTCAATTATTTATTGATGATGTTTTAGAATTGTATCACTTTCACCAAAAAACATCATTGTGAATTATTTTTAATGATTTATGCTTATATAATAAAAAATTATTACTCTTATAGTATTGAACAGTACGAAGCTAGTTTATTTTTTTGAGCAGATACCAGAGTCAGTTGTAGAAGATTAATAGGTTTTTTATTTATTCTTTTTCATTATCCACAAATCACATAGACAATTTCTTATATTGTGGATATTTTTCTGAATCATATGTAGAAGAATTTCTAGAGACGTTAGACACACTCTACATAGCTTTCCTAGCACTCTTTTTATTATGTTCATTATCACCTTTCTTATAATATTTCTTTTCTTTCATTTTTCTTTGATTATTAAATTTGGGGGCATGATGGTTTGATGTGACCTATATTATTTGATTCATAACATATTACTTATCTTACATCTTTTTTATCCTGATTAATGGTTTATCAGAATAATCATTTCTTCATTTTGAATTTTCTAAAATTTATGGATGGATGATCTAGTTCCATTTCAGTGTATGAATAGTCTAAATCTATTCTAGTTTTAACATCTTTTTTTTATTTCATGCATCATTGATGTAAATTTTAGTGAATTAAACTTTTCCAAAATCTTGTCATGTTCAACTTCATTTTGGATTTCTGATTCGTACATCATCAATATTCCAATTAATTTATCCATAGTTCAATTATTTACTCATGATGATTAGTGAATAGATATATATTTTCCATTAAAATATTTGGGTAGTACTCCAAGTAATTTTATTACATGATTTTCTTTGTTGATGGGATCTCCCAATGATATAATATTAATGAAAATTTCTATCAACAATTCACTCATTTGGTTAATACAATAACATTAAAACATATTAAAGGTGTAACACATTAGTTTTGTAGTATAATATCACATCTGTCTGATGTTTTTTATTCATTTGAGTGTGACAATGTTTTTACTTCCACATTTTATAGGTAGTAGGAAATTTTAAAACATGATTATATTATTCAAGAACATGTCCACTTATGATATAATTCATCAATTTTGGATTGATTCTATATTTTTATTTTGTTAGAGAATCCCTTGTCTATGGTATTTTAGGAATTACATAAGGATTGATGATAATTGAATAGACTCAAAATCTAATATAATTTAGGTAGACGCTCATGCTTGATTTCTAGCATCCTTAGTTATCACTATTAAAATTTGATCATAAAATCACATACATACCGTCTTTCGGATCATCTATTAACATCATCTTTGTGTAGATCTTATTATTTTAATATTCCTAGATCTTTTTTTATTTATTAATAATATATCAATTTATACCAATTTCTAGTTTTGAATAATACATTGATACACAAAAGTGAGGGAAAATTGATATTTTTTATAACCATGAATGATTATGGATTTTAACATTATTTATTATTAATACTGATAGAATTTTTTTTTCTGTATGAAATTTGAGTAGTGGATAAACATACCTAATGAAAACATAAATTTTTATAGTGGTTCAGGGAAAAACTAACCCATAGTACACTCTACCAACACACTCTCTATGAGTAGGTGAATTTCACACAAAATGTATTCTGATCAAAATAAACTCAAATAAAATACTGAATACATGCAATTAAAACCATCACATGATGGAAACACAGTGCATTATGGTTCCTTTATAGGTAACTATTTATCCACATCTTTGAAAAATAAGCTGACATTTAATCATAAATGAGTACAATCAGTAAAAACTCTAATAAATGAAAACAGTTTGATTTATTGATAGTTTAGGTTGAACTTCACAGTTGAATCATAAACTAATAGAATATAAACCTTCTTCTTAAATAATGAATTTATAAAATAAACAATAGATTTATATAGATTTGGGTTTCAATTGTTCATTTATAATAGTAGAAATGAATATACAATAACAGTTCTAGTCGAATGAGATTTTAAATGTATATCGTTGAAAAATAAAATATTTATAAAATTAATAGTCTTTTTTCACTAAAACGGTTCTATAAATTATTATTTTCATAGGGTGTCCCTCTTAATAGAGATATGTAGTATTTTAATTCAATTAGTTAAGAAGAGTTATTAATTTCCTCGAAAATAGGAATGATATTTTTCCATTTAATATGAATATTTGAATCGATCAAAATGATCCTTTAACGTAGTCATATAAAAATGAAATGTTCTTTATTTCTATCAAGAATATTGTAGAAATATTGGATAATGACGTGGATTTCAATATTCATTGTTGAATAATTTCAGATAGGGTTTAACTATGTTGCATATGGTTCCATTTTTTAGCATAGGGTTCCCCTGCATAGCATATGGATGAGAATCCATATTTTTATCATTCCAGAATAGGGTATGAATAGTAATTACAATCTTCAAAATTCTATTTTTTATTCAATACATTTGTTCAAAAATATTCTTTCTAGTCCATACATTTATTTAACAAACAGAGGGATGCAGATCCATACGTTTAATCACCAAATATAGTGTTTAAGGAGTGATAAAAGAACAAATCCCAAAAAAATAAATTTAGAAAAAAGGATACATATAGTCTATATATATATTCCTACAATATTCATAAAGGAAATCTATCAGAATACAAATACGGGTATTTGTGGGCATCAAAATCAATAAGATTTATACAGTATTGTAGAGAAATTACATTCAAAAAAAATACTTATTTCATTTTAAACCCATTTACTTATGTAATAGTACATATATGATATAAATATAACAATCATGGCTATCATAACTTATAATGTTTTTAATTATATACTCTCTAATAATCATTATGGATTCTATAATGGAATGATGACTCATGATTATTTTTTAAATTCATCTAAATTACTCAAATTGTTAAAAATATTGTTATAAATGGTTCCATTACCCACTATATGGATGACACAACATATTTCAACACTATTATAAATATTTTTTTTATATTAGCTAATATGAATATTCAATTCTAATGATATATTAAATATCCTGATGATGAAAATATTTGAATCCGTGAGATTTTGTATAGTGCTTAATGGATTTCCCAATGGTCATTTCACAATATCCTCTAAAATTAAGAAAAATCATCAAATATCATCAATCATTTTTTTTATTTTCAAATACTATGATAGATTTATCCTTCTAAATGTGGTGTATTATGGATATATTAAACCCATTTACTATAGGAGTGGTTTAAATTTCATGTCCCGCTTATTATATATTGTTTATTTGATTTTTATTTTCAAATAGATCTTATGAAATACTTATTTAATTAAATACATATTGTAAAATTATTGTGTATTTTTTGGTAAATAAATGAGTTTACTAAAATATCATATTTTATTTATTAGGAATTTCATCAAATAAGGAGTGATTATTTTCAAACAAAAAGTTGATGTTATGGAAGGTAGTATAACTATTATATACAAAGTCACTCCACTTTTGATTATGACTAAAGTGGTCATTTTTATGATATTAGAAAAAATTTCAAGAATCAACTGAATGTTTTGATGGTGAATTATGTATCTCATACTGATAGCATCTCTCTTACTAATAGTATATTCTGTTAAAAATTTATATAATATTTCTTGGTTTAAAAATTGACTGAAACTCTGATAAATATTTTATGTATGGATTGAAGTAATTTATTGTGTATTGGAATCATTTTTGAGAGTAAACTCTTGTGTGTATGATAGAAAATATATTTTAAGCACCACTAATGTGGTGTCTTGGGATTCAATATAATTAGAATAATCAATAAATATTTCTAAGGATATTTTTTCAGTATTATTTTATCTTAAATAATTTATGTAAATGTATTACTAGTATCTAGATTAAGAGGATTCCTTAGAACTAGTTCTCCTCATTGTTTGATGTCCATATTTATGTTTAGCATTAATAAAACCCACTCTATTTTTTAAATCACTATTGTTGGATCATAAAAGATCCTATATATCATTATAATTTGAATAATATCTTGTATAGACTCTATAAATGTTATTTCAAAAATATATCAAGTGACTCAAAACAGTTATTATAGATAAGATCATTTATCCATGGGATGATATTTTCCTCAAAATAAGATATAAAATTGACAAACCGTGACTCACTAAGAAGTGATACATCCTAATATAGTTTCCATTAATAAATGGTTTTATTAGTTAAATGAATGTATAAAACCCTTCCATGTGTGAAACTACTAATTTATCAAATAAGATACAACAACTTAACCATACTAAGATCACTCATGTAAAATATTCCTTACATATTTAGGATCTTCCGAAATATTTCATATACTTATATATCAACAAAAAATATTATTGTGTATAAATTATAAGTGAAAATATTGTTTTAAAGAAGAGTATTACAATAAATATACCATCTTTAATGATATTATTAAAAAATTCATGGGTTATTTTTATGAATGGCTTTAAGGAAAGTGCCTTGGAACATGTCATCTTTTTGGGGTTACATGATTTTTAATTCAACCTTCCAAGATTAGGGAAGTATGAAAAATTATTAGAGGTACCCATTTCGGATATATTACACCTTATTTGGATAAATAATATCATCTATATGTTTCAAAATAGGGTTATTAAATTTAATATTTACACCATTTTCATATTCTTTAATCTTCTAATTCATTTTTTTCATCTGTAACAATAATTCCAATCTCTCATTGAAGAAATACCTATCTATTTATGATATTTAATTCATAAAAAATATATATTCCATTACATGTGTTGTGAATCCTAGAATATATAGTAAGTATAATTTAGGGGGGTGACATGTATTGTTTAATTTTAGTTATATAATTGGGTTTTCAATCCTCATACAAAAGTCAGTAGTCTTGGTAATAATTCTACTATAAAAGGTGGGATGTAAACTTGTTCTGATTCCAATTATAAAACAAATATAGTTCCCAACATATCTCTTTAGGTTTAGAGTTGTATAATAATAGACTAAGTCCAGTTTTCACTAAACCAGTATAAAAATATATTATGCCATTAAATATATTTTTCCATAGTTAGTTTAGTATTTTAATTAACATTGAGGATAATTTTATTAGGTTAATTTTTTGAATCTCATTCATTCACCACTATATACAATATTATATTACCCTCACTAAACAAATTATTATTTTCATAGGGTGTCCCTCTTAAGAGTTATTATTTTAGGTCTATTATACATTTTATGAAGTCAAAAATTTGGAATCAATTTCTAAAACATGTAATTGATAGTAGTGGAATTTCTTTTTTAATATATTATTTTCCTATAACTTGTTTAGATCTCACTATATCACATTAATAACACTGTGATGTAGGAATTGACATAAATGATGAATGGATTTTCAAACAGCCACCTATCTTTAATGGAAATTATTATGGATAGTAGATGTAAAAAATGTGAGCATACATCATTTAGATAAAAATAGAGAATTTTTCAATAATAAAGACTATCATATTCATTGAAAGATAATAATATAAGAAAAAATTACTCTAAATATGTATTAAATTACTACATTTTCTATATTTGATATTGATCATTTTATTGAAGTGTGTTTATTCCCATTTTTTTTGTGAGACAAAAAATGAGATTTAGAAAAATCTACATATTTATTTCCTTGGATCTTAATGTGTTATTGCAAATAATCATGGAACGATTCATGATTATTTCCAAGACTTGATGATAGGAGAATATGAAACAATGAATCAGTTGTTCCACAGATTCACAGGTATTGAATATGGAATAAATGACATTGGATATTTTTTTTAAGATTTCGTAATTTCTGAATGAGTCATACGAGCAGAAACCAAAAACTAGAAGATAAAGAATTTCTCCATTAATGAATGAAATAACATCAAAGATAAAATTTTTAATTAATTAATTGGTTAAATTCTTCAACATGAATCAAAAAAGAAGAAGATATATTATAAACTATAAATGAAATTAAATCATTTAGATTTTAAATCAATAATTATGATTTTAACTCAACCATTTTATTATGAAAATGAATAATGTGAAAAATAATATATGGTTCAGATTGAGATTTTAGACTAGAAACTAATGAAAAATAAATTAATAAAAAATTGATTTAGAATAAAATATCAAAAGAAAAAACAAATGGGTTATATAAAAGGTAGTAATATTTATAATACTTTAGATGTCACTTATTTGGAGTGTAGAGAGAAATTTAATATAAAGTATGACTATCTAAAACAAAAGAATAATGGAAAATATTAAAAGAAGTAGAAAAAGGAATTGAAAACTATTTAGATTTATATCAAATGATTTTAATTTAGTGATGAATCTAGAAATGAGGATGAACCAGCTTAATTATGCTTCATGGAAACTATGAATGATATTAACAAATCATGATTTTATTATTGCTATTCTAACGCTGAATATAAAATGATAAATGTTTTTTAGTTAAATGATGAAATTTTCTGGATGAGAAAATATGGTTTCAAAGATAGTAATTTTAAAATATAGTTAAAAAAATTAATAAGACATTGTTTTTAAAAATATTGATCATTTAAAATAAAATGAGAAATAATGGATACTAATTGTACTTCTCATTATAATGTTTATAATGATTTTATATTTTCTCAGGATTTGATTGAAAAATGGAAAAATTATATCTAAAGTGTTATGATTTTATTATAGATTAATTATTGATCATTAAATGAATCATTAAGAGAAACCTTTTAATAAAATAAATAAAAATAAATATGGTATTTGCTATGATAAGAGGTTACCTATGATGCATCAAAATAATTTTGTAAAAATTAAAATTGTTGTATTTCTACTATTTCATGTTTTTAATTTGGAATAATGGGACACATAACAAATGATTATTGAATTGGATTCAAATTGTATATTGAATTTGAAAAACCAGATATATATATATATATAAATCATTGTTGTATATAGTTCTATACAATACAGTTTTAAAATCATTGTGGGTACAGATTGTTTTTTACTAATTCAATTAGACCAAATGTAGCTAGGGTACCAAAAAAATGAATTAATAGATTTTTTAGGAAAAATTCCATGAATTTCATAAGTATTTAAATGTTTTTCATAGTGATATATTTATTTAAAATATGTAATGATAATTTTAGAATAATACATAATATCTCCCAACAAGAGGACATCTTATAATTACCCACTATGATGATAAAATGACATTATTTTTGTAACGCTTTCATGGAAGGGAAACAATAGACAGTTTCATTTAGTCCCATCAACCATATAATTAATAATATACCATAAAATATTGTAATTCATAAAATATTTATTCATAGTAAAATTTTCAACCTTATAATAATGAAATATAATTTATTTATTTTATACAACGATCATATATTTAGATGAGGGTATTTTGTTTCTCATATAAATGATACATTATCAGGATTTATTTCTATTTAGTAAAATAGTTCAAAATTAAAAAGGATTTATTATTATTTATATTGAAAATGATAATGGAGTAGAAAATTTTAATTTATAATTTTATTTATTTAGAAAATAATAGTTATTTTCACAAATTTTTTACTCTCAGAATAAAAAATAAGAATAATGATATAGATCAAGAAATTAGTACTCTTATTAAAAAGGTCAGAACATTTTTAATTGAATATCATTTTCCTTTCATTTATTTGATGATGTTTTTATTTTTGGTATATTTTATATATAATTAATATTAACCCTTTTTTATTTAAACATATTTTAAACAATACGTGGTAAAATCCTATTTTTTTATTTTATTGTTTTTTGATATAAATTATATATTTTGAATTTTATAAACATGTTGAGGGTATTATTATAGGGTTATATAATAATATTAAAACTAAAAATATTTACAGTAAAAAATGGTTACTGAAAAATTTATTCTTGTTATTTTTGATGAAAATAATGTGAAATTGTATTCTTATTATGGTTTTTAAGGATAAGTTTAGAGATTTTAAATTTTGTTAAAAAACTAAAGGATAATGATGAATAAATTATGGGAAATTAAATACCTTCATAACCTGATACAATATCATAGAGTATTCATGTTGATTATCATGGTGTCAATGTTATTGGTAAAAATGATTTTGGAATTAAAACTAGTATTTTTATATTCTATTTTTTTTAATGAATATTATTTTTTTATTTTGTTCTTATATATATTAATAATTCTTTAATTTTTTCTTATTTTAATTTTTCAGATCATTATTAACACAATCAATTTTCTTATAATAGTTATTTTTCTTTATTTGATCCCCATTTAGTTTCACATTTTATTTGAACAAAATTAATTTCTATAAATCTTATGATTGAATGCGGATATATTGTTGAGTATAAATATACTGTTATTGTTAAATGTTATTTTCAAGAGTATTTAGTTGATTATTATTAATCTATTTTTCCAATTTATATAATTGAATATATTATAATTTCTTTAAATTTGTCCACTTTTGAGGTTTTAGCTTATTTCAAATTGATATGAATGTAAATGTAAGGTTAATTTATTTAGGAATAAGTTTACATTTCCCATCCCCCTAGTTTTTAAAATGTTAAATATGATAATATTTTTTCAATGTTATAAAATTATTTATATAGTCCTAAACAATACCCTCTTTTATGGTATGATATAATTACATTTTTTAAGTTGTAATATTTATCAGTATATTTTCATTAAATGGATTTTAAATGATATTTTTATTGCTAAAATTTTTATGATGAAACAATTTTATGATCTATAATTATTTAACTGATAAAGCATTTTCAGATTTTTTTGGAAATTAAGTTTTACCTGTGTCTTATGAGAGAATGTAAATTATATCTAATAATTCAAATTTTCAATGGAAATGATTGTATATATTTAAATCAATCCAAATATGCTAATGATTTATTCAACCTTTTTTTCATATTCATTAAAATATTTTAAAACCCATTTTACTATTATTTGTAAATTATATTATGATAATTCTAAAAAATATGTTGATTTTAAATTATTTAGAGTCATATTTAAATTTTTGTATTTAACTTAATATAGACTCAATATAATTTTTAATATTTATATATATTCTAGATTTTAATCAGATCTTACAGAATCTCACTAGAAATATGTATCATATGTAATTTGATATGTTATAGGATCTTTTAATAGGGGATGATTTTACTTTATTCAAAATGGTATGGAATTAATTTTCAACACTAATTTTGATTTAATAGGATATTGTGTTTCTAAAAATAGAAAAAAATTTATTTGTGAAATTATATTTAAGAATTTATTTCCTTGTAGTTTTAGAATGAAACACCATTTCATTATTAATATGTAAATTTGAGAATATCTCTACTGTATCATGTTTATCATAATATATATGGAGTAAACATACTTTATGTAGATATTTCTTTCATTTTTCAGTTATTCTTTTTTACCATTACTAATATTACTATTCCTATTTCAAATAACCCTTTAACACATTCTAGAATTGAGATATTAGATATGAACTATCATTTCCTTTGAGATTATATTATTAAATGTAAAATTATTCTATAATATATTCAAAATAAGAACAATTTGGAAGATTTTTTTACCAAATGATTGTATTTTAAAAAAAATTGAGAAAATTAAATTTATTCTTTTTATGTTACAAATTTAGTTTTATAATTTTCAAACATTTTTTAACCTACTTAAATTTGTATCTATTAAGGCATGTTTTTTTTTATTTTCAAAAGAAGTTTTTCACTTATGTCGTTTTATCTAATTGTTATTATTTTTTAAATATTTGTTTTAAAAAAATTTCAAAAAAGGGAATAATTTAATAAAATTATTTTTTAAATTTTGAATTTAAAAAACGAGGTTTTTAGGGATTTTTATTTAATCAATATATAATTTATTTTTAAATATTAATATTCATCAAAATATATTATTCATTTTATTTTACTGATAATTTCTGGGAATCTTTTTTAGAATTCGTCAGTGTTTTTATAATATATATTAAGATATATTATTTTTAATTTTATAAATATTATATCATATAAAATATAGTATGTTTATATAATTTTTACTAAAATATGATAAAGTCTAAATAATAATCATGTTGTTTTCACTTATGGACTGAACTTGATAATTATATTTATTAATATAAAACTATTTTCAATTTTTTGTTTTCATTTATTCTTTTTTGATAATGTGATTTATACATATAAATTTTTTGTGTGATTTGATTTTTTAGATATCCATTACATTCTTTTAATTTAATAAAACTATGATAATCTATAAAATCATTGTTTGAGTTCTCTAAAAAATACGAAAAGTCTTTTCAATATTCAGTGACTTCTAACATTTCTAGAATACAATATATTTTGGTTTCACTATTAACTATGGTTATTAAAATTGTAATTTTAGTCTAATTATTGATATAAAAAATAATTTTGTTTCACTATATTTCAGTATATATCATAATATGATGAAATTTCTATTATAGCACTAAAAAAATCAACCGAATATTTTGAATATTTAAGTGATTGTTTCCATATTTTTTAGATAATTGTTTTATAGGTTTTCAATATTTTAATGGATTTTGTAAGCTAGTTTGATGTGTTTTTTAATCCATTGGAAATATATTTAATTTATATATATATATATATTATTACTGCATGTTTAAAATTTATGTGATTTAGTGTTATTAAAAATAAAAAATTATATGTTATCTAGTTACCACATTCGATACCTCAACATTCTATTATGATGTTACCTCATATTCTTAAAGTGACCATATGACTAAAATTACAGCCTAACATTATCCTCCTATCATACAAGGTGATACTGTATTGAATGAATGATTTTAAAAGTCACCACATGAGACTGTTTATGTATCTGTGAGAATCCTCTTTTTCCAAAGTGATAATATGAAGGCTTCATAATATAACTGATTGTGTTAGCATTCCAAACTACCACATGATTTGTTCATGTTAAATCATCTTTATTATAAAGTATTTATGTTTAGTTGAAATAATAAAAAATTATATCAATTACATGAGGATTATCTAGATATGCTACTATAGAACCCACACCCCATACAAATAAGTACACATAACATGCATGATACCAACAAACTGAACATGAAATTTCCATTATTCAAATTGTTTTTTTATTCAGAACTCAAAAAAAGTAGCACCCTCACCTGTTCCCATTTCAGATATGGGTGATGTTATATTGGATATCATCTTATGTGGAATTTTATAATTGTTCACAATGAAATGAAATAATCTAAATGCTATTTATATTTCTATATAATTAAATTAACTGAAAATTGAAATTTTAAATGACCATGTGTCAAATTAATTTATGTGACTGAAGATTTTTATTTATACACATGATTATTATACTTCATGTAATTTAGAAAATGAACTGACCATGATCTATAAGTTAACTCAAGTAACTTTTCATTAAAATATTCTCATGACAAGTATACTGACCACATAATTAATCATACTAACAACAAAAAATGTTAAATGAACTGACCCCAAGGAGTATAACACACGTCTACTAGGCACACACAGTAATTTTAATGTTTTTTTAATGTTTTTATAAAATATGAAAATTTTAGAATACTATCCTTCTTAGTATTTTTAATATTAATATTTATTACATTATTCTTTAATTATTTGATTTATTTATTTATATAATATATATTACTTATAATCCATTTTATGTTTTTTATAATAATTAAATCACTTTATAAATTTGATTTAATTTATTCTTTATTCAAGAATATACATATGGAATATATTTAGATTATTTAGTATATAATAAATTGAGTATATTTATTTATATCATTATTTTCTAATTTAATAATTAGTGGCATTTAAAATATTAATAGTTTTCTCATCAATTGATACAATATAATTATATATTGAATATTGAAGCCCAGTATGATATGAGAAAGTGATTTTCAACATTTAAATAGTAAAATAATATTATGATATTTATAGAATTTCTTTGAGCTATTGTTATTGGGTTTTTTTTGAATTACATAATGCTAATTAATATTAGATTCCATTAGTTATCATATTTTAAATTAAAGTATTTTTAATGTGATAATTTCATCATGATAATTTTCTATCACTAGGATAATTATATATTTTGATGTTTAGTTACATTAAAAAGATAGTTATTATGTTGTTGTCCTTTATAGAACCCATATAAAATATATAGGATTCATAAAAAGAGTCACCTTACATGAACAATAAATTTTTATAATTAAAAAGGTTGTTCTATAAATTTTGATATATTGTACATAGACATTCCAATGTGATCACGTTTTCATCAAGTAGAGAGACATTCATGTTCAGAATAAAAATATCTCTGAATTTTACAACTACATTTATAATACATCCTGATATATTACATAAGTAATATTTTTACCTTGTTAACTCTTTTTATTAACTTTTACAATTATTTTATCTCATTAATGTTTTAATATGGTATATTAATCACCTATTGTCTATTTACCATCACCATATGTGACCTAACACATTCTCTTACCATCCAAAATTACAAAAATCTATTAATAAAGACAATTTTTTCATATTATATTTTTTGTATGTGAGGATAAAACTATTTGATGGTTTTATATATATTATAATGTGAATATGTGACACTCCATTAGTAAGAATCATAAAAATTAGAGGTCATAGATGGTAATTGTTTTTGGTAAATACACTATATAAACCCACATAGCTATGCTAGGTTAAACACTTCATCATCACATTGCAATAGGATTGAAATTTTTTATTCATATTTATAATAAAATATTAGATATTTTTAACGCCTCATTGTTGTCCTATAAACTGTTTGAAGTTTAATGGATGAGAGATATTAAGGATCATTCTATAAATTTCTAATGTCAAACTTTATAATAAAATTATAGATCATAAAACTGAGAATATTCATAAAATTGAATGAAAATTAATATTTCAACATATCAATCCATAGGATATACTATTTTTCCTTAGTTATTGCCACTTTACATTCTTCAATGAGATCAAAATTAAAAATTGATTTGAGTATAAAATTCCCAACATAGGATTCTACTATTTACCATATATTGATTTTCAAAGGCTAATAAATTTAATGTTGTTTTGTTTCCCTAATGTTAATTATCAATAATAGAATTACATAATTTAAAAACAATCTTAATGATTCTTATAAAACAATGGATTTAACATCATCAAGAGACATTTGTAGATAGCTAATTCATGGGAACCCATCGATGAGGGAAATAGAAAGAAGGAATGTTCATTAATAAATCAATAATAACATGATAAGGATTAAAATTTTTTCATTCTACTAATTTATTTTTATATATAATGTCAATATAATGTACGGAATTTTCATTTTAATATTGAACAATGTCAATTGATGCCTTTAATTTTAAATATTGAACCTCTAAAATTAATCGTGCCTCATGTTCTTTTTCCACTTCATCCTCCACTGTCATATTGTGGGATTGGTATATTATAATTATTGAATATATATAATAAATATGGAAATTTAAAATACATATATGGAGAACTATAACATATGGGTCCATTATTTGAAATTTAGTATATTTCAATGAGAACGAATCAATATATAATTTGAAGAAAATGATATAATGTTATGAGTAATTGGGGTAATGAAATTGATAACTACTATCCATATTTGGTATTATTTATTTCCCATTTTCATGTGATTGATCTTATAATTAATAAATTAAATTCCATTTTAAAGGAACATGGTTATTTTTCAAACACATCATCCATAATAATGATATAGATAAGGGATTTTTTTCTCTTAGTACTAAAAAATATATCACTTTATCATACTGTTTATGAGGATCAATAATATTGGAATAATATTGTGGGACATTGGGGTTTTTTAATCATGGGAATAATAATATCCTCAATAAATCCTTTCATCTTTATATTATTAGATTTTTTATTGCCGTTTTTTCCCAAACATTGTTGGCATAGTTTATGCCGAAACTAAATTTTTTATAAACCTAATATATCAGTATCTACATAAAAGGGTTTAAAAGTATGAAAATTATTTATTCATAAGGATGATTTGGTTTGAAAACATCATTGATTTACTCGTGATGGAAAATAAATCATTCTGGATTAATTTACCTTTTTTTGGAGGACTATAGGGTTTATAAAACAACATTTGTTTCATAATTATGATGAATATTAAGAAGAAATGTCTTTATTACATTTCCATATATATTAGAAAATTTGACCTCATCATAATTTAGAGTTTCAATATACATTATTATGTCTCCTTATTATATTATCATTTCATACAGTAAATATCAAACAATTTTGTATATTGTTTTTCATGAGTTAAAAGAATACTTATAACCATAAATAACTTATATTTCCCATTTATTGAATAATAATTAAATTATTAATCAAAATATGGTAGAATATGTTACTGTGACTATGGTCTTCATAAATGGGTATTGAATGATCTATCATATATATGAACCATGAACACTTCATCTAAATAGAAAAACCCAAATTGGATCATTCTTATAGAATTACCCATATATTTCTATTCCATTAAAAACTATTATTTTTATAGTATACATGGTTTAATGATATTTATTTATTTCAATCATAAATATGGTCTTAAAAGGAATGAGATTATACCATGTCCTACTTTTTATTATGGAACAACATATATTCACATCATTGATCTAGTTAATTACATATAAGGGGATAACATGATAATCTACAATTTCACCCCTAAATTTACTACTGAATGAGATTAACATAATACTTTCCAATAAAGAAATTATATCATGATATTAATCTGTATATATATATTGATTCAAATTGTAGTCTATTTGTCAGGTTATGAGTGAGGGATTCCGTATAATCATTTGTTTGGATAGGCAATTCCAAAGTTTTATTCTTTTTGATAAATTTAGAACATAGTATAAAATGTCACATTTATTGTCTAATTTAAAGGGTACTATATCACGTTTCTTATCATAGTCATTTGGAATAGAGGGTCAATCTAGATATGATTATTATTCTATAAGAGTCAGTATAGTCAATGCAATTTTATTATGGGGGGTCAAAAAATTATATCATATTGAATTCCATGATTGATCATGTGACAATTATCCATATAAACAAAAAAATTACCTAGATATTAGATAGAATTATAATTCACATGATCGTTCAATTTATCCTTTTAGGAATCATAATATTTCTATGACTATATATCAGTGAAATTAAATATTTCTCTTGAATTAATCTTCCAATCCCAAGGAATCCTAAAAACATTATTCTCATACATTATATTCAACATCTATGTTGGTTATAGTGAAATAAGATAATGAAATTGGTCTCTAATAATGTTCCATAAACTCTAGGGAATGATATTGTATTTTTATATCAATGAAAAAATTTCGAATATAAGAGATCCATGAAGCTCTCCCATATAAGACAACAATACCTTTTCAACTAGTTCATAACACCCCCCAACACGTAGAGGTTCACAGAAGCATTAAAGTATCCAACTATACATATATGTCCATTGGAGTCTCTAAAAATATAATAAAATTACATACCATGCCTATAATTAAATAGGTATATAAATGAAATATGATCCTAAATTACTAACTATTATTCCTGGACACACCCAAAACATATAAACTATAACCCGACAACATAATTTGGAACAATATGAATCCATAAATGCATAATTGTAACAGAAGACGATGTATTGGTAAATCAGAGGTCCATTAAACATGAGATGGATAGGAACACATACAACCCCAATACCCACATTCCATATACCCTATCATCCTTCTACCATGACCTAAAATAGTTAAGAAGAAAGTGAGAAAAATAAAACCTCCCATTTTACTAATATTTAATACCATGACATAAATCACTCAGTCTATTATATTGAGTTACATGAACTCATGATCAACTCCCCATACCCAAGATAATACTAACTATAAGTTGGGGTTTGAAAAATATTGGAGGGATACTATTCCCTCAATACAATGACCCATACATTATAATCCAATAATGAGATTTATAATAAACACAAAAGGAATACTAAAATAAAAATAACAGTATAATAATAGATAACATGTTAGGTATATTAATATAATAAATTTTAATAAATGATGGGACACATATGTGGTAGTAAAAATAATAGAATTATAAAATAATCAAGAAGTAAATATTGACACCCCAAAATCAGTATAGATCCCATCTAAGTACCACCTCAAAACACCATTTTCAATCTCCTGAGTTACATGTCACTAGTCCTTTTCCCATTATATAATCCATGATTTTAAATTATTTATATGCATAGAGATAAAGTTGCAAGGCATAAGAATAAACCAATTATTACACAAACAATGAAATCTTAACATAAGTGAACATGTATAATAGGATAATTTATATAATAATAAATAAAAAACAGAAATGAAACAACCAATAATTGGATGAGTAATTGGGTTCTTACAAAGACACAATAAACCTAGATCATACCTATTTAGTCTATATACTTGAATGGAAGTATAAATAGAAGAAATGATGGTGTGTCATCCATAATTACACCCCATATATGAAAAAATTGACATAGTTAATCATCCTCGAGTTATTTTATAAGGCAATAGAGCTCCATTTTAATCTTATGCTAGGATATAAGGTTGTTTTACTCCATATCTCACATATTTTTGGCAAAAATGTTATCATATCACCCCACTACATTAGGCAACGATTTAAGGCCATCAATACACTTCCATATATTTAGGTTTATTATAATTATCATCACATGTTGCACAACACCCCCTTTATTTTAAAATAAAAGCCATGATGGTACAGATATAACATGATACCAGATGAATACCCTGAACTCGACAAACAATAATATACTAAAAGGTATGGTACATACATGAAATAGAATATAATACCATAAAATAGGTTTTTTATCCACAAATACAGGAAAATGTGATTTACATCAAGTATTCATCATATTAGACACACAATCACACTCATGTGATAAATAGAAAACACGGGTCTTAGGAGATGCATACATAGACACATTCATTAAATATGATAGAAAAAACATTAAAAAAGATACCTACATGGTATGCATCTTACCACCACAAATGTGTGGACACAAAATACAAGTATTTTAATTATCATGAAACCCAAACCATGAGAGCACACAAAATTGATGACGAAATATTAAAAAATCCGACAAACCAATCCTAATTAAACAATAAATAGCGTCTAAAATATAATTATATAAATGGATGTCGCCATGGGTTTATAATAAATCCAACTTATACACTGCAATTTGAAATGAATATGTAATATAGTTCAGGTTTAATTAATGTTTTTAATATCATGAATCACTATTAATCTATTAATGGAACAATATTTACTTATTAGATTATGATAGGATCTAAGGATTAGTCCAAAATATATTATAACTATTTATGTGTTTTATATGCAGAAGATAAATAAGGATTAATAAAATATATCATACATCAAGTAATTTAATAGATTGATATGGACTTTTAATTCCTCAGAGATGTAGTAGAGGGAACCGAAAATGTCGAGTTAGAGAACTCTATATCATCATGTTTATAATAATGTTGTATTATGTGGAGGATTAATCATGAAACTATGTTAGATTAATAATATGGTTTTAAACACAATTTTTATACATTTTTGACCTATTGGAATGTCGATGGCCCCATTGGACGACTGTTTCAAGGCCTTCAGTAGACTGACGAGCTAGTAAGAGGTGTAGAACCTCAAACTCATCCGCTCAAAAGACTGTTTCCACCAGTTATCTAGTCATATGGATATAATGAAATTAAGAGCAAAAATATCATCCCTTTGTTAGATAGTGGGCTCAAAAAAACAATAGATTCACTTCAATGGCCTTGACATGTCAGTGGGTCCTACATGATTGTATGTTCCATTTATAAAACTTCTTCATGTGCTTGATCAGGTATATAACATTCTATATAACCATGAAACCTACCATACCTTCAAAATAAGTCTCATATTGGTATCATAAAATGGAATCCAAACTTTTAAATAAAATGTGTTACAAATGTTATTTATATAGATAAAAAAATTTTGTAATTAAAAAAATTCTTAAAAATATAACTTTTTTAATCAAATGACGTTTTATCATTTCTAAAAAAACAATAATAAATATAAGAATTATTATTCATTAATTTTTATTTATGAAAATGTAAATTTTCAATATATGTTATACATATATTAGGTGAAATTTATATTCTAAATGAAACATTCAAAATATATATCGAACCCAATTTTATGAAAAAAGTGATCCATTAACCACTAAATATTTTTATCATTATGTGTTTCAAATTTTATTAATAAAATTTTAGTACTTATTCACCATTAAAATTTCAAAATAATTCTTATTTGATGAATATATGTATATATTGAAATTTTATAGGTATGTTACTCATATTGTTACCCTCAAATATAATCACATGGTTACTATAGTCCTACATAAAAAATAATGTTTTTATTCCTTATATCCCAGTGATATTTTCATGGAGACACATATTTTTTAAGCAACACAATTTCATAACAATAGATGAATATTCATTACATAATGTTACGATACATTCTGTAATCTTACAATGTTATTGTCTTTGAAAAAATGGATACATAATTAATTAGTTCACAATAAAACTACATTATCTTCCACCATGATCTAAATTACTAGGAGAATTCAAAGAATTATCAAACATATTTATTTATTTATAAACTACAGAGATGATAAATAAAAAAGGGTTGGGACCATATTCTCAGTACGGAAAAAAGGGAGATAAAAGTGACCACTTAACGCAAAGAAGATCATAAGGGTATACGACAATGATCTTAACATTTTAAAACCACACCCAAAATATGATAAATCATAATATTGGATTATGGAATAAATATTCTCTATTCATAAATGATGAATTATAAATGATTGAAAAGACTTGTTAATGTGAGAATAACATTGAAATAAGTCATAATTTTTTAGAATACACATAATCATCGAAAAGAAATATTAATGTTAAGGATCAACTCCATGACTATCATAGTGGATTGGGTTCACTCCTCATTCCATCATATCCTTAGATATGGTTCACACCCCAGACTATCATATTTGACAAATTTCCGTACACAAATAGGATTATATACCATAATATTTCATATTATCTCAGGATATACCCATATTATCCAAATGTATTTAATGGATATAATTTATTCAGCCACCCATAAAATAATTTAAGGCGAACATATGTGTATAAAAACGTCATAAATACTAATTACATAATTAATTTTGGATTTTAAATTTTTTTCATTAAAATTTCAACATTCAATCATATCATAACTAGTGGAAGATGAATGGGTTTCATAAGCAAATTATCACCATAATAATTGTCCATATATATTTATAAAAAGGGTGATATCATTAGATCATATACCTAGTAAATAATAATTTACATAAAAATATTTCATCTTGAATGAAAAATGTATTTAAAAGATTACATAGAATGATTCTTGAAGAAAATATGCCTTTTCACATTGAAAGGAAATATTTTTTTTAAAAAATTATCCCAAATGATAAGAAATATAGAGACTTTGAAAATAAACTGTTATAATTTTAACATAATTATTGTATCATAAATCAGGAATGAATGAATAAAATCAGCTTCATTCTCTGTACGTTTAAAAAAAATATTTCATTCAATTTTTTTTTTTAAAAACTCCAAATTACCTCCTTCCAAAAAATTAAAAAGAATATTAATTTTAAAAAATTTCATAAAAATTCACCCATGGGTTAAAATAAATATTATGATATCATATAATAATATTAATAAATTGCATGAAAATAATTTTTTGAAAAATTAAAATATGATATAAAGGATTTTCATCCATTGAGAGATATAAAGTCCGTTTCCCATAAAAATATTCTTTCAGTATATTGATATTGTAAATAGAATAAAATAAATGAAAAAATGTAATGTATTTAAATAAAAAATGGACAATAAAATTCAGTGTATTATTGAGAGAAAATTCATACAATTCCACCCTTAGAAACATAATGATAAGAAGTCCCATTAAGCAATGATTTTTTAACATTAATCCATAAAATCAATTAGAATATTTTTATAAATATATTTAGCATGATATGTAATAATATTATATTTTTTATATTTATATAGAATACTAATTTATAAAAATATGATATCAAATGAAATCCCCTTATATTATTTTAGAACCCATTTATAATTAATTAATTTTTATAATCATCATTTCTTGGTTGTAACTCCTTCGTTTTTCATAAAAATATCTATTCCACAGTTGTGTTACATGTATATTGATCATGTTTATGGAATATAAATTTTTTAATCATTATATAAATATAATACATATTAATTACATGTATATTTAGAGTCATTTATAATTTTTTTTATATTGATAGATGAATTACATCATTCATGGAGATGGTTTGACTTAGTAACACATGAACATTATTTTCAATTTTTGATTGATTGAATGTAA
Source organism: Viscum album (assembly GCA_963277665.1). Taxonomy (NCBI): domain Eukaryota; kingdom Viridiplantae; phylum Streptophyta; class Magnoliopsida; order Santalales; family Viscaceae; genus Viscum; species Viscum album. Next base: position 39,075,414 of record OY728153.1, read on the forward strand.
GAAAGTTAAATAAAATAAATAATTTATAGAATAATTCTTATATCAGATATATTTTTTAAATATATCCTATTTACAATCCATGTAATGTTAAAATGAAAAATGATTCACCTCGCTTTATTGAGGTGGTATCCAAAACATGTACACGAGCGACATTATTATATTACAATGAAATTGATGGTTAGAAGGTATATATGATATTTCAAATAAATAAGTATTATTATTTCATAATTTTAATATATAATCAATAAAAACATAATAATTTATCTCCATTAAATATGGTGATGGAAAATGAATAGTATCACTACGTTGGTGTTGTATTCCTCACATACATCGAATTCATACTTTCACTTCCCATTTGATTTCAAAGAATGTAAAAATGGTGGTTTAATGACCATAAAAAAATTTAAATATGTTTATAAAACTAAATATATTATTTTATGATTAGTACCACTCATTTGGAATAGGTATTAGAAGAATTAAATTAAAATAAGCTTGGAAGATATATTACCACTTTTTCAGCAGTCCCCCTTTAGATCCATTCATAAAGACATTTGGAATTTCCATTTAGGATTACAAGAACCTATATTTATTCTATATATATTATTGAAGTAAACTTTTATGTATGTTTTGGGATATACGTCTCAATGTTGTGTAAATAAAGGTGGAAAAGGGGGTCATTTTATAAGGGAGGGAAATGAATCTTTTCAATTTACATAAAAATATTAAATAAAATTACGTAATTTCTAATGAATTATATGTAATAATATTAATAAATTTAGAAAAAGGGAATATGGTGAAATATAATTATACATTGAAATTAATAAATTTGTTAGTTTTATTTTAAACCATATATTTAGTTTAACCCCTTCAATAACTAATTTTACCCTTAGCAGTGATAATAAATTTTCAATATCAAAGGGTCATAATATTAATTATAAAGAAAAATTTGGATAATAAATGAAAAATTTATGAAATTTTAGACCATTTATTATCGTAGTTATCATTTTTCAAAAAAATTCAACTTGTTTAAAATTTAATAAAATATTATTTTTTATAAATTATCTAAAATTTTATTTTTGATACTATACACTTTAATAGATTTTAAAGGCATCATGATAGAAATTAAATTTGAATATAAAATATTAAAATATTTAAAATATACTATATACATCTATAAATTCTTGGTTAAATATTAGTGAGACAAGAAATTGCATTTCAGTTTTATAAAAATTAATTTATATGATTTTTTATTTTTTTCACAAACACTATGTCAAAATTTTCTATAAATTTAAGGTAATTGTTACATCACAAGAAATTTAATAATAATTTTTTTGATATAAAAATACTTTATATTTAAAATGAATAAAACATATCATATTTTTATACTTATGTAAAATATTTGGAGATATTGAATTCAATATATTGATACATTTTGATTTATGTAGTCTAAAATTAATATTAATTTCATTATCATGGGGAAAATGAACCAATATTTTAAATATTCAAAACAAGGATGTATATGAAAAAACCTCACACAATATGATAAAGCCAAGATTCATCTTAATTTAATATTTTATTAAAATTCATGAACCCAGTTTTACCTGTTTCACTCGTACAGTGGTGAAATATATTTTCCAAGGTTTAAATTCATAATGAAAAAAAGAAATGAGAAATAATCAAACAATTTAATCATTATGATTAATAATACAAAACATATTTTTATGATTTAATTTCTACAAGTTACTCAATTTCAATTGGAATCTATGAGTAAAAAACATGTAAAAAAATTATTTAATTTTTATCCATAAATAAGGATTTTTTCTCATTCCCTGAGTTAGAAAAAAATTAGATAAATATTAAAAAGTTATATTGAATATATAATACATAAAAATTATTAAAATTATTCTTAAATATTGATTTATTTATTTTTTTAAGTGAAAAACACATCACATAAAAAAATAATAGTTTATAAAAATTTATTGTTTTACATAAAAAAAAATTTAATTTTCATTTATAACAAATTTAGAGAAAAGAAATTATTATATACAAGTGAAAGTTAAATTCATAATTATTTTTTTTATTATTAAATCCCAAAAATCCAAAACTAGGAATCATCAATCACATTAAATAATAATATTTTAGTATAATAAATGTTCATTTTTAAACTCAGCGATCAATATAAAGAAAAATATAATAGAAATAAATTTTTTTTATATAGTGATAAAACATAAAATATAATGTTGTTGTGTTCTACCCCCAACCTTGAAATGAAATTTTCATTCATAATTATATCACTCTAATAGAAAAAATTGAGCATGTATATATTTAATCACATCCATGGGTACAAAATTATATTCTTTGAATTAAATATACCTTCACATAACATTAACCATGTGATTATTCTCATTTTGTAAAACAATATTTCTATAAACCAATGTTTGTACTGATATCTTGTCATATAAAATATCATGTGGTAGTTTTAAAATCATTGAGATCATTATATGAGAAATATTATATATATAAATGTTTAATACAGATACGTGGAATATATATTGAACTTTATAGAGGTTCAGTGGAGGAACCATATGACTAGAGACCACCCCAACTCAATCACGAATATCTAGGGGCCAAATATTCTTGGTAATATTTTTGGATTTTTTGTAAATATATTATTTTTATTCCATGGTTAAATTCATAGAAATACATTCACACCATCCTAGAATTCAAAATTTACCTGATTATTATTTATAAAACTTTTCGTTCAACTCAGAACTATATTAATATATTGCTGAATAAGACTAACATTATTTTCAATTTTCTCAATTGTATGAAGTCCCAATAATTTTTCATCTCTATATTCATCCAATACCATTTATTTCTATGCTTATTTGAATAGTGTGATTCATAATGAGTGGTTTTTGTTCACGAGTGAAAATTATTGATGCAAGGATACTCGACTAGAGGAAGGTCCTGGACCCAAGGATCATTGAAATCCAATTAAAATTTTCTGAAAATATTATATAGATTTCAAATGGTTTTATCATGTTGAACATCTATATGAGGATGATAAATAGAATTGAGACACAAATATAAATCAATTGTTTGATAAATACATCAATAGTACATTGATGTAAACTATTGATCCAGATTAGATATAATAGAATTATGTAATCCATGATACCATACCACTTCCATATTTTATATTATGGAAAGGTAATCAAAAAGTAAATCTTCTACACTAGTAAAGATGTTTTCTAACTTTTTAAGGAAGATAAAATTCACCCAAAAATCATTAAGCACTTTAGAGGTTTTGGGGAGTCTAATGATATAATACATGGTTTTGGTTTTCCATTTCTGTTCGTGTACATTTATTATTTTTAACAAGCCCATAGAATTATTTCTCTCATCCTTAACATGATGACATAGTAAATAATACGAAATATAATTTTTAGAGTAACTCCTCATGTTGTACCTCTATAAATACACATTCATATCTATTTATATCATTATAATTCTAGGATGAATAGATTATGGTGAACTATGAGCTTCATCTAACATCTCATTCATTAAATGTTGTACGCATACGAAAAAAATGAATCTTAAATGTTATCATTTCTACATAACTATTTTAAACACAGGAACATTTTGACCTTATTTTTCATCTCTACATTATCCTTCCATGCCTCTTAAATCCTAACCTTGGTAGATGGTCAAACACTTAATTTAGTATGATATGATTTCTCTCTTTCCTTCATGATTTCAAGATCAATGCATTCTAAATAAATTTATATTGGATATTTTATGACCCACGTGATAGATAATAAATCAAAATCATTTATACTATGAGGATAAAACACCATGTTCAATTTCATAGGGTGGTAAATTGTTGAGATATAATATTATTTAATCAACATAATCCACCTTATCAAGTTAATATTCATATCTTTAATGGATAATATATAATTTAATATTTTATGGTCATTATATATATCAAAAATTTCATTATAATTTTAATTAATCTATATATTTTATAAAAAAATAACACAACTAACTTAATGAATAATTTTAGTAACTTTTTCTCTGAAACATCAATTTCCATGAAGATTAATCTGTCACAACCCGTCCTCAGGGCCCGTGACGTGACTACCCCAAGCCCACCTTCCATAGTCCAGGGGCTGGTGACTAGCACCAAGGTGTAAATCCCTGAAAAAGGAAAGGCATTGCCTTTGTAAAGTAAACCACAAACACCACAGAGCAAGCAGGCAGAAGTAAACACTAAGTAAAAACTGGTACAACAGTAAGTTAAGAAAAGTAAGTGGGACAATATACAAACTCAAACTGAAAGTAAAGTACAACTGGAATGGAGAAAACATCATCTGAAAAGTAAAGCTGCAACCCCGAGCTATCCACTAGTAATCCCACCTGAAGGGTGGGTACAGATAGCCTCCACTGCTCCTCGTGTCCAGCCGACCACTCCAAGTACATCATGCCCAGTGGTTCCACACCAGGTATCGTCCTGCTCCGCAAGCTTCAACCACGATCAGCGCTGTCCGTCGTCTGTAACCAACACAACGTAGTGCGGGCATAGCCCGTGCAGGGGTGAGTATAAGCTACTCAGTAGGGACCCCGAGACCACAGAAGGTCTCCCAAGAATCCACAAAGGATAAACCACAATGGAAAGATACAATCACGAAGTAAAATCTGACACGGCTTAGGTATATGCCCATACATATACCTAAGTCATCAATTATCGTTCGGCTCCAACATCCGAAACCAAGTACAAACCAGTCCACACAGGAAAGCAAAACGTAAATCCACACAGGATTGCACAACACAATACACAAACGAAAGTAAACAGGATTCACATCACATAGGTATACTTCTTCATATGATGATAAAGATGACCAGATATTCCCACCGATTCATCTAATCTGTCGGACCCACAAAGGATCGATATGTACTAACCCCCGCAATGACCCACAATGGATCAGACCCACATAGGATCGATAGGTAACTAACCCCCACAATGACCCACAAAGGATCTGACCCACAAAGGATCGATAGGTAACTAACCCCCACAATGACCCACACAGGATCGGACCCACACGGGATCTATAGGCTCTGGCCCACACAGGACCGCTGAGCACTGACCCACACAGGATCATACCCACACAGGATCGGTAGCAATGACCCACAAAGGATCTTTGAGTGCTATAGTCATCGTCGTAGAATCCATTGAGGATCTCTTCATAGTCGTCGTCGTCACAGTAGCAGTCACAGCCAGATCTAGGGTTCCCACACACGGGAAGCACGTTCGGGAGGGTCCACTCCACGAGTCGAGAGGATGATACATCAACTGACACATAGTCAAGAGTTGATGTATCCAATAGTTCCGTATTGTCAATAGGAACTCAACGTCACGGACGGTGCGTCAATCAGACGGCCGGTCTGAGAGTTATTGGCTTTTTCGTCCTAGGGGTCCGGATGGTTTTTAAGGAAAAACCAACCCAACCGCACTCCACCTGTGTCCAAACCTTGGGTTGATTAATCCAAAAAATCTGTCTCACTTAGAGGAATTCAACAAAGTCGGTGGCATGTCAATCAGACATCTGAAGCTCAAGATATGAGCGTTTCCGCTCCGAGGGCCCGGTTGGTTTCGTGTATGAACCAACCCGGCCGAACCCAAAGTATTCTGAATCCATGATTGTGATATATCGAAACAGCCGCCTCGACCCAAGGATCGGATATCCAGTGACGGGGCGTCATTCGGAATCCCATAACTCATGTAATGAGCAAAAGACTAAAAAAGGTCCAAAAACGGGGGGTCTGGGCCCGGACCGACCCGGCCGTCGCGGCCTAGCCCGGCCGCCAGGGTTGGCTTGGCCGGTTATGGCCGAGTGGCACGGGGGTGTGCTTCCCCACCCCCCTGCGTGAAGGAAAGCTGTGGCCCCTCGTGGGGCCGCTCGGTGTCACCGGACGCAGCTAAAGCCTTGTCACTTCCTCCGCGGTCATATGCGGTCGCGGGACCGGACAACTCTGTCGCGGCTTCAGCAGCGGCGTTACATCCCGGCGGCGCGCCGGGTGCCGCCGCTTCCTGGCGGCCGGCAGCAGCCGGCGTGGCACACCAGTGAAGACTTTCGAGGACCACTGGATGCGCTCTGGTGGTCCAATTCACCTGCAGTCTTCGCCAGTGATCATCTCGGGACCCGACCTTCGCTGCAAAGCCATCAAAATGACCGAGCGTCTTGTTTTGTCACTGTCTTCCAATCCGCGCATCAACGAAAAACTGTGGAGGGTTGTCGGGACATGTTTGTTTGGCCCTCACCCTCCACGTTAGGTGATAACAACAGTGAATAAAATAATCAACACATGAAAAACAAATAAGGCACAATTATAATAAAATTAAAATTGAACATTGATCCGGGTTCTTTGTTTTAGATGAAACAACCATGGGAATACATATTGTTCTCAAATAAAACCCCTACCTCGTAGCTGTTGTCGGACAAGAGTTCTTCACGGAATTGACCGTCGCGGAAGAAGAGGATCATCGCGTCGCGTCATCGCGGAAGGGCGTCTCGTCGACGATCTTCGAGGGTTAAGAAAAACAAATGGATTTAATTTCACGTATTAAATACATGTTAAGGATAAAATCCAAAAATGAATTTAAAATATTTGAAACCTCCTACCTCAAGCAGTTGATCGAAGATTTGTCACCGAAGAAGAACATCGAGGAATAAGCTTCAGCATCGCGGTACTCGGCGTCTCGTCGTCAATCTCCAAGGGCTCGGTGTTCTTCGTTGCCCTTTCGTCGGAGGCCGACATTCTTTGCGTTCTTCACATTCTTCTCTTTCTTCATGAAGGAGGATGAAGATCTTTATAGATTCTTCAATGGCTTAACAGAACAACCTAATAATAAAATAACTTCTCATCTTATTTTATTATCAGCTAAATAATTTGAAAAACAAAGGTATGTAACAAACAATTAATTCAAAGAATTAATTGTAAAATTTAACTGCCCAATTAAATAGGGGCGTTAAGTATTTAGAAAAACGGGTCAGTTGACTATCATTAAAGATGAGTTTTCCCGGGTGTGTTACTTAGAGGAAATGAAACGGTGGGCCTCGTGCGGGCCCAACCTCAAAAATATCCTACCAAGAGGGTATGATATTTTGGATTGCACCCTAACCGCTTCAACTCATCTTAAGCAGCATTAAGTGGATTTTAAGTGGCTTTACATGAAATAAATATAATGTTGTCACACCACATTATTTTATTTCATAACTTAACCCCAAAAATTTAAAAACCACATCCGAAAAAATGCAACTCTGGAAGAGGCGTTTCTAAGAAAATATCGGCACTGTGATTCCAGTGGTGCCCTAAGAATTTGATTCTAAGCACCGGTTCAAAATTTAGAATAACCCACTCGTTCATTCACCGAACATACCCAAGCCAAACTTCAGAATATGATTCCGGGCACACCGGGCATCGGAATCAGGTTCCGTCAGAAACTGAGTTCTTATAAAATTTCAAAGAAAATTAAGAAAAAAATTTCCTTGAAATTTACGGGTCTGTACATCACTCCCACCTCAGGACTTTTCAGCCCCGTAAAGATACCTCATAAACTAGGGAAACAGATGTGGCTACTGAGCACGCATCTGAGCCTGTCGCTCCCAAGTGCTCTCCTAGAGGTTTCTGTGCTGCCATCTGATGCGCACTAGAGCAATCGACCATCCATGTAGGACCCACTCCTGTCGATCCTCGATCTACACCGGGACCTCCGAAAAAGTTTCCCCATCATCAACGTCTATCTCCCCATGTTCAATGATGTGCGTCGGGTCGTGCACATATCTCCTCATCTGAGATACAGGGAAGACGTCGTGCACCCGGTGCAACTGAGGTGGTAATGCCACTCAATACACCACGTCCCCAATCCAACTAAGGACCCGGAATTGTCTGATGAAGTGTGGGGAAAATTTCCCACCTCGGCGAAATCTCTATAATCCACGTCGAGGTGAGACACGCAAGAAGACGTGGTCGCCATCCTCGAACTCTAGTGGCCTCCGCCTCTTGTCAGCATAAGACTTTTGTCGGCTCTGGGATGTCCTCATCCGCTCCTGGATGACTTGGACCTTCTCTGTCGTGGACCGGACCATCTCTGGTCCAACAAGTTCTAACTCTCCAGGGTCTGTCCAGCACAAAGGAGATCTACAAGGTCTGCCGTACAATGCCTCGTATGGTGCCATCTCGATGGTGGAGTGGTAGCTGTTGTTGTACGCAAACTCCACCAAGGGTATGTGGTCCTCCCAACTGCGACCAAATTCGAGGACACATGCGTGGAGAATGTCCTCGAGAGTCTGAATGGTCCTCTCCATCTGACCATCTGTCTGAGGATGAAAGGCAGTGCTCAGACGTAGCTGCGTCCCGAATGCCTCATGCAACCACTTCCAAAGCCGGGAAGTAAAGCGAGCGTCTTGATCAGAGAGGATAGATGATGGCACACCGTGAAGCCGTACAATCTCATGAACATAGAGATTCCCCAATCTCTCCACTGAGCCCTGCTCTCAGATGGGTAAGAAGTGAGCCGACATGGTGAGTTGGTCGACAATCACCCAGATGGAGTCGTGACCTCTTGAAGTGCGTGGATGTCTAGTAACGAAGTCCATAGATATCCCGTCCCACTTCCACCACAGGACCTCTAAGGGTTGTACCAAGCCTGCTGGTACCTGGTTCTATGACTTAACCTACTGGCAGGTGAGGCATCGAGAAACGAATTCTGCCACAACCTTATTCATTCCTGGACACCATTACTATCGTCTGATGTCCTGGTACATCTTCGCCACTCCAGGATGTACTGCCAAAGGAGAAGTGTGAAACTCTCTTAGCACCTCCTCTCGTAAAGTGACTGGTACTATGGTACGTCCTATGAAAAGGATGTTGTGCTCTACACCAAAGGAGAATCCATTAGGTGTGTGTCCTGAGGATATATGTGCACGCCGCATCTCATAGTCAGTATCCCCATGTTGTGCCTCTCTGACCCACTATAGCAGTGGAGAGGTGACTGTGAGAGACTAAAGGAAGGCTACTCCATCCCTATCCACAATGTATATCCGCAAAGTGGCTAGCTTCTCTGTCGCCTCCTCAAGTAGCTAAATGCCCATCCTCAGGCTGAGAGCATCGGCTACCATGTTCCCCTTCCCAGGAGTATAGACTATCTCAAAGTCATAGTCCTAGAGGAACACGAGCCATCGACGCTATATCAGGTTCAGGTACTTATGAGAGAAGATGTACTTGAGAATCTGATGGTGAGAAAACACAGTAAAGCGCTCGCCCATTAGATAGTGTCGCCATGTCTTCAGAGAGAAGACCACTACTGCTAACTCCAGGTCATGGTAGCGTAGTTCTGCTCATGTGGCCTCAACTGATGTGATCCATAGGTGATCACTGCCCGGTCCTTCATCAAGACACATCCGAGTCCGATCCCTGATGCATCGCAGTAGACTACATACCCTACTCCCTCCTCAGGCAACTACAAGATAGAGGGGCTGGTCAATCTCTGTCTCAGCTCCTGGAAGCTCTGCTGACATCAGTCTGACCACACAAAGGGTATCCCCTTCTTCGTTAAAGCTGATAGTGGTGCCTCAACTCTGGAGAAGTCTTTCACAAATCTCCTATAGTATCCATCAAGTCCCAAGAAACTTCGCACCTCCATCACGCTCCTCAGTGGCTCCCAAGCTAGCACTGCCTCGATCTTCGCAGGATCCACTGCAAATTCCACCTCAGAGATGATGTGTCCCAAGAAGTGGACCTCACGTATCCAGAACTGACACTTATAAAGCTTTCCATAAAGCTGGTTCTCTCGGAGTGTGTCTAGTACAACCCGTAAGTGGTAGGCATTCTCTTCCTCAGTCGTCGAGTAAATAAAAATGTCTTCGATGAAGACTACGACAAATCGATTTGAGGTATGGATGAAAGATCCCGTTAATGATGCCCATGAACACCACTGGAGAATTGGTTATGCCGAAAGTCATAACCAAGAACTCATAGTGTCCATACCGACATCTGAAGTTCATCTTTTGCACGTCCTCGTCCTGAAATCTGAGCTGATGATAGCCTGACCTGAGGTCTATCTTCGAGAACCACCATGCTCCCTTGAGCTGATCGAAGAGGCCATCAATGCTCGGTAGCGGATACATGTTCCTCACTGTCACCTGGTTCACGCGACGATAGTTGACACAATGTCGCAAGCTCCCGTCCACCTTCTTGGCGAACAATATCGGCGAAGCCCAGGGTTAAACACAGGTTCCGATGAATCCCGTGCCCTGCAAGTCCTCCAACTGTACCCGTATCTCTTGAAGCTCAGCGGGGCCATATGATATGATAGAGTCGATATCGGGTCTGTCCCGCGGTACAAGTCAATATAAAAGTATACCTCTCTATGAAGAGGTAGCCCTAGAATGTCGTTGGGAAAGACGTCCGCGTACTGATCCACCCCTGCAGGAAAACTAGGACTCCACACATCAACTACTCCTAGGATGAGGCTAGACAACTGATGAGTGATGGGTTGTCCTCTCCTCTGAGGAAGACCATCTTGTGCTGCAAAGGCTCCCTTCTCACCAGTGAAGGTTAACCTAATCTCGTCGGTGCGTACACATATCATCTTCCACCTAAAACAGTCAATCTATACATGGACTGTAGATAACCAATCCATGCCAAGATGACGTCATAAGGCCTCGACGCCGCTACAAGAAGATCACAGCCGAAGCTCTCGCCTATTACAGTAAGCTCAAAATGCCGGCACCAGTGCGTGATCGTCGAGTCCGCTCTCGTAGGAGTCTCTAGCGGTAAGGATCAAGCCAACGGCTCTTTCGGAATCTCGGAGCTCCGAACAAGGGCAATGTCTATGAAAGAGTGACTCGCTCCTGTGTCTATAAGAACTACATAAAGGGCGGAATAGACACATATAGAATATCAAATCATCTCAGGCGCGCCGTGGTCGTAGTCCTCCGCTGCCTGGAGCTGTCCCTGTCTCTTCCCTCCAACTCCCTGTGGTCGGGGTGGACCTCCTAGTGGTGGTGGAGGTAGAGCCTCAAAGCCACGCCCACCACCTTCTGCTCAGCCTGCTCCTCTTCCTCATCCGCCTCCTCCCTGCGGACCGCCACAGTCGACCCTCTGCCTCTTCCTGGCTGGCCCCTCAACCGTCTGCTGCTCCTCGGCATGGTGTGCCGGGCAGTCATGATCCATGTGGCCCTGCCTGCCGCATTGGTAGCACTGCATGCCTCTCAAAAGACTGGCTCCATGTTGTGTGCCCCGCACTGCTGAGCCAGTGTCCTGATGTCATCTGTGTGAGGGTCGGGTCTGCCTGGATCCCAGAGTCATTCGTCGACTTCCTGCCGTAGAAGACTCTGCTACGTGCCGCCCCACGGTAGGTCTCGCTGCTGATGAAGGCTCGGAAAGGAAGCTCTCGATCAAAACGGCTCGCTCCAGTAATCCTTCCTGAGTCGGAATGCTGAGGGAGATCAGTGATGCCCTAATCTCATGTCTCAATCCCTGCTCAAAGGTCTGGGCCTGGAAGAATAGGTTCCATACCATGTCTGTCGAGTAGCGCGAGAGATCGGTAAATCTCACTGAGTACTGGGCGACCGTCAAGCTACCCTGCCACAGCTGAAGAAGCTCCTGGATGCGCACCGCACGGAGGGTGGCCGAGACGAAATTTAAGCGGAAGAGGCCCTCAATGTCTGGCCATAGGAGAGATGCCTCATCTTACACCTGGAGCATGAAGCTCCACCATCGGCCCTCTGCTGCATGCAGTAGGCTCACTGGGAGGATCACCATGAGGTCTACAGGTGTCCTCACTAGCCTGAAAACTCGTACCACTGCCTCCATCCAGTCCTCGGCTGCCTAGGGGACCATCTCCCCGTGGTACCTGGGCGGTCGCTGGCGCTGGAACTCATGCAGTGCACTAAGTCGACATGCATTGTCAGCGGCTAGGGCTGGAAGCATTGGTGGCTCGACGGGTAGATGTACCGCCGGTACCTCAGGTGTCAAAGGGCCATGTACCGAGGCCTCGTCACTCGGCGGGCTGTCGTCACACAAAACTCTCAAAACCCTAGCTGGCTTCCATCATGTAGCCATCCTGAAAACAAATAGGTGCGCCACAGTCAGAACAGTATACCTGGTTAGCTGACATAAAGTAATCACAATGAATACGTGTAACACACATGCAATCAATGTTTTCGTGCATTAAGTTGGAAATCATAAGTCAGGGTCCTTGTGTACGGATACGTCAGCCGCCGCACCATCACTGGACTCCCTGGACTGATAACCACACCAAATACGCTAAACACTATTGCTTCACATAGAAAAAGATCAGAGTCCCAAGTTCTGCGGTAGAACCGAACTCCACTGATACCAATTTGTCATGACCCATCCTCGGGGCCCATGTTGTGACTACCCCAAGCCGGCCTTCCATAGGGAAGGGGCTAGGGACTAGCACAAGGCGTAAATCCCAGAAAAAGGGAAGGTATTTCCTTTGTAAAGTAAACCACAAACACCATAGAGCAAGCAGGCAGAAGTAAAAACTATGTAAAAACTGGTACAACAATAAGTGCGAAAAAGTAAGTGGGCCAGTATACAAACCCAAACTGAAAGTAAAGTACAACTGGAAAGGGAAAAATAACAACTGAAAAGTAAATCCGCAACGCCGAGCTGTCCACCGGAAATCCCACCCGAAGGGTGGGTACAGATAGCCTCCACTACTCCTCGGGTCCATCCGACCGCTCCAAGTACTTCTTGCCCAGTGGTTCCCCTACCAGGTATCGTCCTGCTCCGTAAGCCTCAACCCCGATCATTGTTGTCCGTCGTCTGCAACCAAAACAACGTACTGCAGGCATAGCCCGTGTAGGGGTGAGTATAAGCTACTCAGTAGGGACCCTGAGACCCCCGAAGGTCTCCCAGAATCCAAAAAGGATAAATCACAAAGGAAAGATACAATCACAAAGTAACATCTGACACAGCTTAGGTATATTCCCATACATATACCTAACTCATCAATACTCATTCAGCTCCGACATCTGATCCCAAATGAAACCCAGTCCACATAGGAAAGAAAAACGTAAATCCACCCAGGATAGCACAACACAATCCACAAAGGAATGTAAACAGGATTAATCTAACACAGGTATACTTCTTCATATGATGATAAAGATGACCAGATATTGCAACTGATTCATCTTAGCCGTCGGACCCACAAATGATCGATATGTACTAACCCCCGCAATGAGCCAAAAATGATCTGACCCACAAAGGATCGATAGGTAACTAACCCCCGCAATGGACCACAAAGGATCTGACCCACAAAAGATTTATAGGTAACAAACCCCTGCAAAGTCCCACACAGGATCGAACCCACATAGGATCTGTAGGCACTGGCCCACACAGGACCGCTGACCACTGACCCACACAGGATCAGACCCACACAGGATCAGTAGCACTGACCCAAAAAGGATCGCTGAGTGATATATTCGTCACCGTCAAATCCACTGAGGATCTCTGCAAAGTCATCGTCGTCATAGTAGCCGTCGCAGCCAGCTCTAGGGTTCCCGGACACGACAAGCTCATTCGGGAAGGTCCGCTCCACGAGCCGAGAGGCTGATAAATCAACTGACACATAGTCCAATGTTGATGTATCCAAAAGTTTTGTATCATCAACAGGAACTCAACGTCACAGACGGCGCATCAATCGGATGCTCGGTCTGAGAGTTATTTGCTTTTTCGTCCTAGTGGCCCGGTTGGTTTTTAAGGAAAAACCAACCCGACAGTACTCCACATGCGTCTCAACCTTAGGCGTAGAAATCCGAAAGATCTGTATCACTTAGAAGAATTTAACAAAGTCATCAGCACGTCAATCGTACCTCCGAAGCTCAAGATATGAGTGTTTCTGCTCTGAGGGCCCGGTTGGTTTCATGTACGAACCAACCCGGACGAACCCAAAGTATTCCGAATCCTTGAGTGTGATATACCAAAACGACCCTCTCGATCCAAGGATTTCATCGCCGCTTACAACGCATTTTTCAGAGGCCCGTAGCTCATGTTATCAGCAAAAGACAGAAAAATGTCCGAAAACGTGGGGTCTGGGCCCGAACCGACCCGACCCCCCCCCCCCCTCCCCGAGGTCGGAACGAACCAGGTCGACCCGACCTGGGTCCAGGTCCGACCCGGCCGGTGCGGCTCGACCCTGCCAAGGAGGCTCGACCCGGCCTGGACGCGACTCAGCCCGACCGGAGCGGGCGTGGCCCGACGGGCAGGGTCGGCTCGGCCGATTACGACCGAGTAGTGCAGGGGTGTGCTGTACCCCCCCCCCCCCCCCCCCCGCGTGAAGGTAAGTCGCGGCCCCACGTAGGGCCGCTCGGTTTCACCGGATGCGGCTTAATCCATGTCCCTTCATCTGCGGTCCCGCGCGCCCACGGGACCGGCCAGCACCGCGCCGGGCGCCGCCGCTTCCTGGCGGCCGGCCGCCGGCACCGCCGTGCCGGCGTGGTGCGCCGGCAGAGACTTTCGCGGACCACAGGACATGGTCCGATGGTCCGATTCGCCTGCTGTCTTCGCCAGTGATCATCTGGGGACCCGACCTTCGCTGCAAAGAATTCAAAACGCCATATCGGCTTGTTTTTTCATCGTCTGCCAATCCGCGCATCAACGAAAAACTGCGGAGGGTTGTCGGGCCGTGTTTGTTTGGCCCACACCCTCTTCTTTAGGTGATAAAAATCAGGAATAAAATAATCAACACATGAAAAACAAACAAGGCACAATTTTAATAAAATTAAAATTGAACTTTGATATGGGTTATTTGTTTTAGATGAATCAACCATGGGAATAAATATTGATCTCAAATAAAACCCCTACCTAGTAGCTGTCGTCGAACGATAGTTCTTCGCGGAATTGACCGTCGTGGAAGAAGAGAATAGTCGCGTCACAGAAGGGCGTCAAGTCTTCGCGGAAGGGCATCGTGTCGAGGATCTCCGAGGGTTAAAGAAAACACATGGATTTTATTTTACGTATTAAATCCGTGTTAAGGATAAAATCCACAAAGGAATTTGAATGATTTGAAACCTCCTACCTCAATCAGTTGATCGAAGATTTGTGGCGGAAGAAGAACATCACAGAAGAAGCGTCGGCGTCGTGGTACTCGGCGTCGCGTCGTCGATCTCCGAGGGCTCGGTGTTCTTCGTTGCCCTTTCATCGGAGGCCGGTGTTCTTCGCGTTCTTAGCATTCTTCATGTTCTTCGCGAAGGAGGATGAATATATTTAGTGATTCTCCAAAGGTTTAACACAATAACCTGATAATAAAATAAGTCCTCATATTATTTTATTATCAACTAAAGAATTTAAAAACCAAAGGTAAGTAACGAACAATTAATTCAAATAATTAATTGTAAAATTTAACTGCCCAATTAAATAGGGGCCTTAAAAATTTAGTAAAACGAGTCACTTGACTTTCATTAAAGATGAGTTTTCACGGGTGCGTTACTTAGAGGAAAAGAAACGGTGGGGCACGTGCGGGCCCCTCCTCACAAATATCCTACCAAGAGGGTATGCTATTTTGGATTCCACCCTAACCGCTTCAATTGAGCTTAAGCCGTTTTAACTAGCTTTTATGTGGATTTAAGTGAAATAAAAATAATGTTGTCGCACCACTTTTTTTTATTTCTTAAATCAACTAAAAAAATTTAAAAACCACACCCAAGCAAATAAAACACCGGAAGAGGCGTTTCTAAGAAAATACTAGCACTGCAATTCCATCGGTACCGTCAAAATTTGATTCCGAGCAATGGTTCAAAAGTTAGAAAAACCCGCCCGTTCATTCCCTGAATGTACCCGAGCCAAACTTTAGAAAATGATTTCCGGCACACCGAGCCTCGGAATCAGGTGCCGTCAGAAACTGCATTCATGTAAAATTCCAAAAACAAAATTAAGAAAAAAAATTCCTTGAAATTTATGGGTCTTTACATAATCTATAAAATTATTATTTTACAAAAGGATATATCTGAATATCTTGTTATATGACTTATTATAGATCAAATACACTTACCTACTATACGATAATATGATCATAGATACACAGACTATCTTTCTCTTTATATCCTTAAAATTTTCCTCATACTGATTTTTCCAAATGAACTTACCTCCCTTATATGTTAAATTGGTTATTGTATTCAACAATCATCAAAAATTATGCAAAAATATATGATAATAAATGGGCAACCCAAGAAAAATATGGATCTCCAAAATTGTGTCTAGTTTGTGCCAATAAAAAATATCTCATATCATTGATGGATCCATCCATATACCATCACCTATAACTGTATTACCAAAACATGAGAAATTATATAGGAAAAATTTACACAAGGTAAATGTTTCAAATAACTTCTCCTTCTTTAGGGACTTTTCTATAATCTTATTGTGATCTTCATATCCTTCCTTAGTCATTAAAAAAATATGAATATCAATTATAAAAAATCTGAAAAACTAATCAAGGTAATATGTAAAGACTTTATTCATTAAATAAATTAAGATAGCTGGGGAATATGTGAGAACAAATGCAATCACTATAATTTTTTAGTTTCAATTCCTCATATGAAATTTGACTTGGGTATATCCAAAATTGTGACCATCAATTGGTGATTGCCATAATGAACTTCATTCTGGGAAATGTATTTATCTCTCTATAGTTGATCAAGATAGTAAACAATATGGGGTATTTGATAACATTGCCAGATAATGATATTATTGTGTTACCAATAATAAATCCAGAGTCACATTGACCTGTGATTATTATTAATAAATAGAATATGTGCACCATATGATGACACACATGGCTATATGAACCCCATGTCAATATTCTCATAGAGTTTTTTCATAAATATCAATTACCCAATCAGGGTAATTTCATATAAAGTATTTAAAATAGGTGTATTTAATTATTGGAGTTCATTTAATAATTAAACAATATCATTTATATGAATAAAAAAATATTCTCCCAGAATAATTAATAATTAACTCTCATACGATAGGCATATCATTAATGTTGATTATATCCCAAAATATCAAAGAATAATTACCATTTTTTGATATGATCAAAGACTCATAAAAGGGATTAAATTTACAAAATAAGTTCATATTTTATCATCACACTGAAATATGATCAGAGGATGGTTCATTAAATCAAACCTGAATTCCATTCCTTGAATTTGTCATAGAAAATTCTATATAGAAATCAAATCTATATCTATGATAACATCAAATTAAACTAGATAGAGAATAAAGAGATTTCTAAGAATCACATTCCCTTAAATTTGAAACGATGATTAATCATAGACCAGGGATGCAATTATTGTACCATTATAAATTTTCACTTCCAATTCAATATATAATCATTGAGGATAATAATCAATATTCCATGTAAATTTTCATCATATATATATATATTTATTTACTTGTATAATTAAAATTAATATACTTAAATATCTATAAATACATGTTACCACCACTAAATCATCATTATATCATCAATCCATTAGTAAATAATTGTTATCATGGGCATCAAACACAGTTAATCAATGTGATTAATCACTAAATTTCCATCATGGTGTGTAAAAATCATGACTGTTTATTTCAATATATAACACCTTATATTTCATAAATTCTATCCGTGATCAATTTATATTCAAATTATTTATGATGGTTCATATAACATATTTAAATTTACCTAAAAATATCCACTATGGGTGGAAAACCTAGTATAGGGTAATGGCACATTCACCATACATCATATTTATGGTAAATATATACTGAAGAAAAATATATTTTTGGTTATTACACTTATATTATTATTTTTTCTAAAACCATGTACAATTTTATTATATAAACAATGATATTTGTCTAAGATAAAATCACTTATTTCTTTACCGAACATATGACATTCCCCTATACCTAAGATTTCCATAATGGCTCTCAATAGAGTTTTATTCTGTAGGTAAATAAACATTTATTGGATACCAAATATAGAAACCCATTCATTTTATACATATATTATTCAATTTAATAGATAAATATTCATTACATAAAATTATTGTCCAAAACAGAATCTTATAGGTATAGTGTATTTGGAAATCTGGATTTATAAGACATGAATGAGAAAATAATCATTGAAAATGATCCATGATATCATAACATTGGAATATTTTAGCAAACACATATGCTTGAAAAATAATTTCAATAATCAGGGATGACTATCATGATTATAATAGTGGATGGGTTCACTAAACATTAAATCACATCCTTAGTCAAGGTTAATTCGCAATGCTATCATAATTTAAAATTTAACACCAAAGTATTTTATAAAATATTTATCCATAAATGATTTTATTTCATTACCAGCTTGCATTACAAGCAACACTGAGTTTAACTGAACATCAAAACAATATAAATTTATTTTTAATTAATGTGATAGTTATGAAATAGGTTTTAAAATGGTAGGTATTAATATGATAAACTACTTAATTATATATATATATATATAATTCAAACTCAATATTTATGTATTAGATAAATTATTAGTAAATAAACAATCAATTTTTGGTAAATTTATTCATACATAAGAAATATGTCTTCCTTACAATTGATTTTTGTTAGTTTTGGTGAGAACATATAATAATTTATTTTAAAAAAAATTAATAATTTATTAAATAAAATTATTTTCATTTTCGAAACATCATACCAATATTATATTATGGTGAATTTTTTACTTTAAGAAAAGACGGATTTTTATAGGAATAATTAAAAAAATTGATTTTTATTAGATGTTTCATTTTTGTTTCAAAAATAAAAAGGTATAAAATTATCATTAAATTTATTTAAAATTAAAATTATACCGAATATATTTATAATAACCAAATTTAGAAAAATAGAATCAATTTTTTGTTGATTTTTTAATAATTTTTTTTATTCTTATTTATATTTTATTCTTAAATATGATATACATTTCATTTTATCAATTTATATTAAAATTAAATTCTGTCAATACTAGGAATATAATTTTATAAAATAAATTTAATTTTTCATTCATTATGTTTAATTAATCGTATGATTATGTTTTGAGATTTTAATGATGAAATTAAATTTTTGGTGAATAATAAAAAATACAGTTTCAATGAAATATGCTATCATTAAGATTTCACAAATACATAATCATAATATAAATAATTTATGAAAAATAAAGATAGAATAATATTATATAATATTGTACAAATTTAATACACAGATAATTAAAAATTATTAAATTAGTATTTAATTAATGATAAATATGTAAAGGATTTTCTCAACCGAGAAATGCTTATATAACACTGTAAAAGTCAAGTTTTGTACTCTAAAGAAAATAATTTAGATGTAATCAGAAATTTAATTTTTTTAATAAATATTAATTAGTATAGATGATTTTTATTTTAATATATTAATATTGTATATATAAAACTATTGGCATTCAAATGGTTGTGTAATTCTTGAGAATGTCTAAAAATGTAAAAATAATATATGAAATAAGTTTTCATGACATATATATGGGTTAAAATACATATTAATATAATATCAATTTATATTTTGGAAATTATAAAATTATTTGAATTATGTTAATTTATATATAAGTTTTAGTTATTAAATAAATTCTATTGATTCTTTCACAACGTTGATACAACATTTATTCAATTGATAGAAAATTAAACAAAATTATTATAAATATAATAAAACTACTTTTATTTGAAATAATTTTGGTATAATAAGAAGTCAAAAGATCAATATTAAAAATTGGGATATTTTAATGTATTAGGATCAAAATCGCCCTTTTTCTTGTTTTATTTAATGTCAAATTAATTTAATCATGTCAGTATTGACATTAATGAAATTTTACCAAAACACCAATTTATTAAATTTTTATTTAATCATAAAAATTATGAAATTAGGAAATATGGACATTATATTTTCATAAATTTTATATCAAGGAAATTTATATATTACTTTCACCTTATAAGTTTATATTACAACCCTTAATAACGAAAAAGGTTTTACTTTAGTAAAAATTTAAACTGGTTATCAAACTATTAATCAAAATGTTAAGGTTTAAAATGATACCGAATAAATATAAAATATATTATTAATGGGTTTAAAAACATATAATATATATCCTTCGATTCCTTGGTAATTTGGGGACATTTTTTTATTTGGAATGACTTTATTATAATTTAATATGATGAAAATTTTAAAATTTTCCCATCACCTCTATTATAAAAGGAATCCTAGTACATCACATATATACATATCATTAACACATATATATAAATAAAAATATATAATTTAATATTTGAAAATTACATATCTGTATTATTGAGGATTTGATCTTCTAAAAAGATCAATCATAGTTCTCATTATAAAAGATATAAAAGAATCGTTTCAAAGAATAGGTAATCTTCTTAACTGATCTCTTTATTTCCAACTCCTATTTACCTCCACTAGATATAATTTATTTATCATAAATTTATTAAATATATATAATAAATATTATTAAATGTTATTATGATTAATATTTAACCATTTTACACTCTTTTTACATTCAAATGATATGTGAAAGTATCACTCATGCGTATGAACGGATTATTGTATCCACATAGAGATGAAATTCATTTATCATCACTATATTTTATAGATTGGTATTATTAAGAGTTCAATTATTATATATGTTTACATAGATATTAATAAAATATAATTTTAAAATATCATTTACCTACTAACATTCCAGGTTTTTAGAAAACAATAATGTCATTCGTGCGTAAATGAGGACTACCACCTTCACAAATGATGTGATTATATTTTGATTTCCATTTTACATAGACCATAGTAAGGATTTATTTAATAAATATATGTTATATGTATATAAAAATAATTATCCGATAATGTTGAATTATTGGTGACCATTCTTTCATTCCATCCATCAATAAATAAAAATAGCATTCATGTATAAATACAACATATTGTTCTTATAAACGATTTAAATAATTTTTATATCAAAAAAATCAATGGATAATTTTGGAAATATAAATAATAAATATATGTTATATTTATATAAATATTAATACCATATAGTTGGTTAACTCAAGATAAACATTCATGTACCAGATCTAATGAACTAAAATACTAAGAGATAAATGTAAACTTCAATACATATAAATGATAATTTTAAAAAGGAATTTTTGATAATTTTTTCTTTTGAAATTTTATTAATGGAACATAAATGACATTATAATTATTAAATATATTATTTAGATATTTATAATAAATTTAAATTCATCATATAATATGTAAAATTGCATCGAGATCAAGGAAATCTCAACGTAAGAAAATTTCATTTCAAATTGTCTTATATGGGACTTATGATATATTATGTGCACATATTTATTATTAGGTTAATATACATCAAAATTTACATGTAATATCATGAATATATTTATAACATTGATATACAATGAATCCTTTAATTTTTTTTCTTTCACTGTAATTATTATTCAAATGTTACCAATGTGATAATGGGTTTATGTAATAATCACATTACTTATTCAGATTGATTATAAATATAACTTATATGATGAAAAATTAAAATCTATCATTAAATAAACTTATAAAAATTATTCTCATATGTTTATTTCATTATAATAATTTTTTTATTTTCATTTACCTCATCTTATGCACTTAATAGACTAAAAATATATTTTTATGGAAAATAGCCTTTATTTATCTATCTAGCCGAATTTTTTTCTATACAATATCTATGATTTATAAATCAGTTAAAAAAATAATTTAATATTATAATATAATTATTTATATTAATTACAACCTTTATTTATTTTTTAAACAAAATTATTTTTAATGATTCGTCTTTTTTGTTTTCCAAATGAGGTAATTTTTTTTTCTGACCTGATGAAAATACCAAAGGAATCATTTATTTAATTTAGGAAGCAAGAAAATAATTTCATACATTAATGAATAATAATTTATTTTAATATTACTTTACATGTTTAAATTCTTATTTTCAATGATAATGGTTTTATTATTACTTGCATATATTTAGATTTTAAAAATTAATATTTAAATTTAAAAGGATTTTTCCTCAAAAAATATTCAATATGATATTTAAAAGTAATTTTCTATCTAAAATGATTTTATATGATTTTAAATATGATTTAATAATAATATTTTCCATGGATAAAATCCTTATTATTTATATAGATGGTTTACCTTTATGAATAAAATATTTTGATGGAACCAATTCCCTTTTCTACAGGATGTACTTTGACAAATATTTTATGAAATCTATTTGTTTTAATTTATTATATGTTGTTGAATCTATTATGATATTTTATAACAAATATGTTAGTTTTTTATGTGATGGGTGTGAACTATTTCTCTTTCCAATTAATTGGGTAATTATTTATAACATATTTGGTAAATATGTAATACGTTAAAATAATTTCATGTTCAAATTTTTATGTGTAGACATGTGTTTTTGTACATAAGATTATGAATGGACCAGTATTTTATGTCTATAAGATCGTATATGGATGTGGATTCATGAACATAAGTCTATATAATGGTATTATTTCATGTTCATAACATAATGGTTCAACATTTTTTTATTTATAAATGTTCAGAAAGCTATAAGATTATGTGTATGACATAATTTCTTGTTATTTCCAATTTTAAGCTCTCACAGATCTTGATCATGGAATTTTTTTATGATTCATATGTTAAAAAATTAAATGTTTTATGATATTAGTCCTCATTATGATATATGATATTCGACAAATGTGAAGATCAAGTTCACACACCCTTATGGTCATGTTATTCTTATGTGTCTCTCTTGGTTTCTTTTATGAGCATCCAAGACAACCATTTATTATTTTTCCTTTCCCCAGGATAGTAATAATGGTTTTATAAATACAAGGTCTATTAAGGATGAAAATTTTTAGAGGTTAATTGGAGATTATATGGATCATTATGGAACATATTGCCAATGTGTCCAAGTTTCCAATGGCACTAGACCTATATGATTATTGTTTGGATAATAATGTTGTGTAGTTAATATTAATGTATTTAGATTTAATATGTATGTATGAAAGGTTTAGTTCACTATAGATGAAATCTAAGTGAGGTACATTTATAGTTTTGTTAATGATCATTTATTCTATATGTGAAACCTAATTTGTAACATATTAAAATGTTTGTGTCATGATTTATACACCAATTATTATTTTTTAATAGTATGTGCAACCCCACTATGATTATTATTGCTCACATTGTGCTTTTTTGGTTTCAGTTAGTAGAAGAAACATAATATAATCAGGTCAATGTTTAATAAGATAGTCAATGGAATGAATTCCATAATGGGAAATCAAAAAAAAAGAGGGAATCCAAATACTTGTGATTATTAATAATTGGATATCACTTTGTTTAATTAAAAATATAATCGTTAGCGAGTTTCTAAAAAAGGAATAAGAGGGAGATGATGTATCATAAAAACAATATAGAAACGAAAATTTATCTTCCAATACATATAAAATGTTGTAATAATAACTCAAATTAATTTATAATAGCGATGAATACGTGTTTTAGTGCATACAAGTATGACAAAATGTAAATAAATAATGATGAAAAATGAAAAGTCTTGTTAATGAAATATATTAGAATAATTTTCTCCAACATATATCCTCAAAAAACACATATTTTAAATGTGTACTGTATGGGAATTATAAAATTCTATTTACTATGGGGAATTTTCATGAATAGATTCAAAAAAATTGATTTTTGATTTTAATAAATATGATTAAGTGACTATGAATAACACATTAATGGTATGTGTTTTTAATGGTATTTTATATATTAAAATTAAATTCATTATGAAATTGAGTATTATAAATCTTAAGATATGATACATATTTTATATTGTATGAACTACACAATGGGTAATAATATTATGAATATTATTTAATATTTTATGAATGAATTTTGATGAATGATGTATTTTTATATTTGGATTCATTAATTATATTATATGTGTGTTCTACCAATTATATACTATTTATAAAAATAATGAAACATCTTACAAACCTTTTTTAGTATATATTCTTTAATTATATGAAAAAATATTTTGAATAGCCGTAATAACAAAGATAAATGATTTCACACTATGGTGATATTTTTATAGACCACATGATTAAAGGAAAAATAAACCTTCATATTTTTCTTGGGTAGTGTTTATAATTTTTAGATTCGATAATAAGATTGTTGATATTGATTATACTAGAAGTCTTGAAATTCATTTGATTTTTGGTAAAAAAAAATTTAGGTAATCTTTATTGTTTTTATTTCATTTTTGGATTTATGAAAATTAGACACTAATTTTATTATTATTTAATGTATGCGATTTCTGTTAATCATGGAAGAATAAATGTTTTCATTAGAGGTTAAATTAATTATTATTGATACCATCATGTTTTTATAAATGTTTATTTAATCACAAATTCAACTGAATCAACTTCCACTTTTTAAAGTTCCATTATACGATATTGAAGTGATTTAACGAATTTCATCAGTATTAGAAAGAATAATCAGTTATGGTTTAAATAAATCATTTTAATTGGTATATAATTTTATATTAAGTTAATAATTGTCTATAAAATTATCGGATATAGATAATATTCATGGTTCAAAAATGGTTCATCGAAGAGATGATATTTTTAGATATATTTATGTATATGTTATGTTTCACGCTAGTATATAAATTTTATTCTTGATATTTTTGTAAATTTTAAAACAATAAAAGAATATATATTTATTTATCACAGTGATTAATTATATTTTATACATGTCACATGAGTTTATGGTATTTATAACCCATAGTTTTAACACATGATTTAACATAAAAATATTATTTATGATGAATGAAAATAATTTTTTTAAGTTGTAAGATGAAGAGTATGACATAGCCATGGAGGTTTAAAAATTATTTATTTTTACGTTTAATGACATAATTTCGGATATGGGGTTATTAATTGAAATGGTACAAGTTAAATATTTATTGTCATTTTGAAACTTTTTGGAGATAAGTGTATTATATAAATGTTTACTTATTTCAGGATTTTTCTCATGATAATAATTTTTGTATATGTATACTAAATAAATATAAGAGGAATATATTGATATAAATTTTTGATCTTTTAGAATTTTATTTTAGTTATTCCGACATAAAGAATTCATCTCTAAAAATATTCATTTAGAGTAATAATTGAGATTGTGGTGGGAATTGATTATTGGATTGATTTATTATAATCATGTAGGTATATTTAAATATGTACTTCATAGAGGGTAAACGAATTACCAAACACTAGGAAAATGATATGAAGAAAATTTTTTTACATATAACCTTCATGTACAATAAATGTAGCATCTTTAAATGTTCACTGATTCTTGGTTTTTGGGTTTTTAACATTATTCTAATCTTGTTCCCTATCAGTCTCTCTTATTCAATAGATATTATTTTTATCTTATTTGTTAATTTATTTGATTCCCACTGAATTTCTCTGATTTATAATACTTTTTTTTTAAAAATCATACTTCTCTTTCCCACTTTTTAAGTAGAATCCATATAAACCTTTTTTTTATGATTTCAACAAAGGAATTTTCAATTATTCATCCACTGATTACCGATTATAAAATCCATCTTTTAAGATCCAATTTATTAAATGGGTATTGGGGACAATGTAAAACCTCTATATTTTTTTATAAAATCACATTAAATAATTTTAATTCATCGAATGCTTTCATTTCACACCACACATAGCTAAAATGAATCACAATACACTATATAAATATTATTTTTTATTCTTAAACTTATAACCAAAATTTAAATTGTTGTAAATAAATATGATGAAATATATTATAATATATATATAAATAAATTACCCACTAAATATAAATTTACTGATAGATTCATAGTATATAATTGTTCAATTTTTAAAAAAATTACTTATTCATAAAAAATATGTCTTCCTAAAAAAAGATTTAAAATATTTTTTTAGAAAATATTATAATTAATTTATTTAACTTTTTGAAACATTATTTTTTATAAATCACATGATGTTTTTAATAATTATATTTAAATTATTATACGGTGTTTTTTTGGTTTTTTCTAAAATGAGTGAATTTCGGTGAATAGTGAATCATACTGAATTTAATGGAAAATTGTATCTTTTTCAATCATTTAAAATGTAAAATTTTATAAAAAGTATCTAATAAAAAATAAGTCTTATAATTTTATTAATAAAAAAATTATTTTTATAAAAATATATTTTATTTTTACCTTTTTAGAATGTAATTATTATACATGGAAGACATTTTTCTTAAATATAAATTTCACTAAATTTTAAAAATTTAAAATAATAATAAATTTTATCAATTATAATAATTTAATATGTCAAAATTTTATTTTTTATGTTCATAATTTAAAATTTCTCATATGATTATGTTTTCATATTTTTATTAAGAAATTAAATTTTTAGTGAATAGTAAAAAAATAGTTTTAATGAAATATAATATCATTAATATTTCCAATATTACATAAAGAAATTAAAAACATTATGGGAAATATGTAATGACTAATGTATGATAATATTATATAGATAATATACACATGTACTTCAAAAAAATACTATTTATTACATGTTATAAATGAAAATATTTTTTAGTGTTGATGTAGAGCTTAAACAACACTATCGATGAAAAACATGGAAACCTAAAGATAATAATTGATATTTTATAAGTAATTTAACATGTATTTCATGTTTATTGTGTATTATATTATTTTAATGGATATAAATAAAATTTGGTTATATACGTCAAGTGGTGTATCCATATCCTTGGGCAACGCCTGTGCAAGGCAAGAACTGTCAAAATAAAAAATTAATTAACTGTCGTGAAATTAATATTATTTAAAATA
This sequence comes from Viscum album, assembly GCA_963277665.1. Taxonomy (NCBI): domain Eukaryota; kingdom Viridiplantae; phylum Streptophyta; class Magnoliopsida; order Santalales; family Viscaceae; genus Viscum; species Viscum album. Next base: position 39,102,508 of record OY728153.1, read on the forward strand.
CATATTTAAATAATATAAAATTATATTCATAGTATAATAAACACATTTTTCTTATTTCATTTTATATATAATTATTATGTATTATATAAATACATTTAATACTTTCAAAATGATGGAACTCCATTTATTTTTATAACAAAAAAACAAAATAAATGATTTTGAAAGTAAAAAAAATAATATAATATGAAATAATCAGTGAATAAAATAAATTTTATTTATCTATAGAACGTGTTATTTAATTTTTAAACTATTAAATTATAAATAAACTTTTCTTTTGATGAATTTAATTTATAATTAAATGAATAGTGTCTAAAAACACAATAATGATATTTTATCAAAATAATATTCTATTCAATTATTTTAAACCCATAAGAATCATTAAATAAGTCAAGTTAAAATTTTCTATGGTATAAAATTTCATTACATGGAAATTAATGGGAAATTGTTCCTCTTATATGCACACAGTATATGCTTTAATAATGATAAAATTATTATCATTATTAAAATTTACATTTTTATTGTAAGGGTTAATCAAAATGAAAAGGAATAAAGAAATTTCAAAATATATATATATATTCAATGGGATTTTGGTATTTAAAACCTATAATAAATTTTATTTGAATCCATTTTCATTTTTAGGTATTTTCATGAGAAATAACTTATTATAATTTAATGTTTTAAGAAATGTAAACAGTTCCCCTAACCTTAATTTTAAAGGGGAACATACTACATCACATATTTAAATGACATTTATCCTTAAAAATTATTTTTAATATAGAAAATAATATTAAAAACATCATTAGTAACATTATATCGGTTCTGGGAAAACCAAAATATCAACAATAACACCCTTTGAAGTAATATTAAATGAATCGCTTCAACGAAGATGCAATCACCTTTACCAATCACTTTCATTTCTACAATTATTTCATTCCTCTGAATCTATGATATTTATAATATAATAGAAAATTCACTATCCTATATATTGATAAATATTATTATGATTATGAAAACACCATATTACACCCTATTTACTGATATATGATAAGTGCAATTATCACTTGTTCTTATATACAACGTACCTTCTCTACAGAGTGATACCATTCATTTCACATCAATCTATTTTGAGGATTGGTATTATGATGGTTTTAATTTTTATATTTGATAAATATTGAATAATTTAAAAAATTTAATTGTAATATAACATCTAATTTCTTAAAATCAAAACCTTTGTAAAAAAATAAAGTCATTCGTGCATACATGTGGACTAGCACCACCACAAAGTCATTTGATGTAATTTTCATTTCTAGATTACATGGATGTTAATAAAGAAATATTTAATTAACATATATAATGTAAATAAAAATAAAATGATTACATAATTTTATATTATAACTGAATTGTATTTCATTCCATCTATTGAAAAATGAATAAAAACATTCATTTGTATGTATAGTTTACTTTCTCCATAAATGGTGCAATTAATTTATCTATCTATAAAACATATGGATAACTATAAATTTTTATATAATCAATGAATATGATATTTATATCATGATTAATATTTTGGATATTATGGTACTAGGATAAATATATATTAAAAGTAGTTACTGTATAGAAATTGTAATGGAGACTGGAACATTTGACACTGAGAAATGATGAATTTAATAAATATTTATTGATAAAAGAAGGAATTGAAATGTTATAAATGTATAAAATATGATATTATAAGTATTAAAATCACACTTTTATATAATTATAATAGATTTAAACTTATTATAAAACAGATTAAATTTCATCTAATGATATGAAAACAAAATCTATGGGCATTTCATCTAAAATTATTTTCTTTGAAAAAAATGGTATGGTATGCATATATCTTGTATTGTGATGTGTATGTACTTATCTTTTAAATGATACATCATAAATATATATATTTTAATTTTATTTAATGTTTCATTAAATTTTACTGTTTCATGGGGCTTATGATTCATAAGTTATCATAGTGGTAAAGGTTTATGTTACAATCTAATTATCCATTGATATTAATTTTGTATTTTCCTCGAGAGCTAAAATATTATTATATCACTAGATAAACATATTAATTTTGTTATACCATATATATTTACTTCAAATAATTGTTTTATTTTTCTTCTTTCTATACTTATATTCTCTATAAATAAGAATATTTATTTTAAGGAAAATCGACTTTATTTCTCTCCTCATTCTAAAAACCAATATTATCCCATATATATGTTTTTTTTAAAAAAATATATAATTTTTTAACATTATCCTAGTATTTTTAATTATATTTTTTTCCTTGTTTTTTTATTATAAAAATGGGTTAAAATGATCATTTTTTTCATTTTCCAAAGTAGGTACTCTAGGACATTGAGGGAAAAAATATAAATACTATTTTTAATCTTTTAAATCATTAAAAAATTTCATAGGATTTATGATTGATAATTTTTATAATATATAAAAATTATTGAGAGATTATTTTGAAACAAAATTGTTTAAATATTAAGTGATAAAATTTTTTATTTAAGAAAGGGAATTTTAAATATGAAAGGTTATTTTATTCAAGAATTATTAAAAGTGATCATTAAAAATAATTTTCCATCTAAGAGGAAATTTTTTTCTGTTATATAAGAAAAATAAGAAATACTATACAAGGATATATAACTCCTTTTAAATCATCATGGTTTATGTTTATGATAAATTTTTTTAATGAAACCCAATTCCATTTCATTGGCTTATAATTTGATGAAATATTTATGAATTTTTTTCTTATAACTCATTCTAAGATCATGAATGTTTTATGATATTTAGGAACACTTATTTATGATTTTATTTAGGTAATTTTTTGGACCTATATCACCATATATTATACTGTATAAATATGGGTAAATCTTATGATAAATATGTTATTCATGAACCTGATTTTATGTTCACAATTTAATGCTTGGACATATTTTTCATGTCGATAGGTCTGTGTGTGGATGAAGATTCCATATCAATAAGATCATGTTTGGACTAGGTTTCATGTCTATAAGTTAATGATATTATCATATTTCATGTCCATAACAAAATGATTCAACCAATTAACATATATTCATGTCCACAATGTTATAAGAATATTTGTGTGAAATAATTATCTGATTATTCCGTAGTTGTTATCTCATGGATCATTTTTTTTATTATATGATTCATTTATTATTAAGTGATAAGACATTTTTCATGATTCAGGATTATGATCTATGATTGAAAATGTATAAATTTCAAAAGATAAGCTCAAATAAACACACCATTATGATTAATATATATTGATATCACCATTATTATCTCTATGTTTACTATCAATAAGAATCGATGTTTAACATTTTATATTTTCCCATTCTCTAGGTTATGATTAAACCTTTTACAAAATATATTTTTCCAGAATGGTTATCGTTATGAACAACATATTGGGATATTATAAAAATAATTTACAAACTACATTTTCATGTGTCCATGATCCTAAAGGAAATATGCCTATATGATTATAGAATGAAAAGTTATTTTATATATGTAAAATTAATATATTTTGAAGTAATATATATTTAAGAATTTTCATGGTCTCTATAGACAAATTCTCTTAGTGAAATGGGTTTACTCCCCATTTTCTTCCTTATTATCTCATGATATATCCATATTTTTCTAAGGAATTAGTCGGATATATTATCATGGAACTACCCATTACATAATTAAAATCATGTATATGTGTTACACAATATCATAAAACATATATAATTTCATTACCAATTGAAAAGAAATAGGATTTACATGCATTTCAACATTTAATTATATCATAATCCATGGAAAATAACTAAGATTCATAAATATATATTATCATAATAGTCATATACAATACATAGAATTAATAAGGATGGTATCATTGAATAATATCCCTAATAAATTTTAAGAAACATCATATGTTTAAATCTTAGATGAAAAACAACATAAAAAGATCTTATTGATTGTTTCTTAAAGAGAATAATGTTTTCACATTAAAATATCATATTTAAAACATGAAAAATTACAAAATACAAAAGAAAAAAATTGATTATAAAAGAGACATTGAAAATATTAACGGATATATCAAATCATTGATAAGTTATGATACAGATAAATTCCTTTCATGTTGAGTACATTAACATAAATAATTCATTCACATTTTTTATAAAAAGTTAAAAGTAACTCTATTGGAAAAAGAAAAAAATATTTATTTGTAAATAATTTATAAAATGTAAAACCTATGTAAAATTCCCATTAAAAAATAATACTATAATAGTAATAATAGTTTTAAAACATTTTTAAAATGATTAATCATGGAAGAAAAAATAAATTGGACCGAAGAGGGAGAAATATTAAGTTATCCATGAAATATTAAATCATCCTATAGAGTACATAAATATGATAAAATTAATATATATAATTTCATATCTATAAATAAATATAGGATAATTAACTTTATGTATTTAATTATAGTTATTTTGTTAAATTCCTCTATTAAAAACATGATCATAAACAATATTGATAAGCAAAATAAATCCTTTAACTCAAGATAGACTTGCTTTAAAATTTATCTAAACAAATGTTTGTTAAATTAAAATTTATTATATATGTATAAAACTCACTTTTAGATAATTATAATACCGTATTATGATTCACTTATAATATTCCAATATCTAATTATTGTTAATACATTATTAAAATCACTGTTTATGAGTGTTTATATAATAATTTTTCATTAGAATTTGTTAATAATTTATATAAATTTTACAATTATCATTATAAAATCCTCTATTAAATGTTAATTATGAAATTCATTTCATATATATTCATTATATTATATCCAGATTCATCCATAAAGGTTATAGATATAAAATTATATAATAGTATTTATGGAGAATGTTGACTTTATACATATATGATTTTTTTCACTATTCTCTTTCATGAAAGAGTGAAAGGTAAATAATAATGAAACATTAATGAATTATTATTGTAAAATATAAATAATATATATTAATTATATTAATAATTTTTACCATGAAAATATGTAATAAATGAAAAATGAAACCCATTATTTTGTGGAGGTGGTAGTCCACAAGTATATATAATAGACGTTATAATTTTAGAACATATTGGAATGGAATCGCTATATGTAGGTGGCATTCGACACACACACACACACACACGATCAATACTTTTACTTCTCATTTGATTGAAATTATGATGTATAATGGTGGTTTTATTATTATAAGAAAATTTATGAATATATAGGATAATTAATTTAATATTTAATAATTAATATGATATATTTTGTGTATTTATAAGAATAAATGAATTTAAATAGTTTGGGTATGATGATTACCTCTTCTTCAATATAAATCCTTTATATCCATCCGTAAATATTTATGGAATAAACATTTACAAATGACAAGAACCTCTAATTCATGTATTGGGATGTATATTAGATTATTTTTAATTGTTTTTAATACTTTGAGACTCAATATGGTGAAAATAAATGAGTGAATATTTGACCTTTTATAAGGGATAGAAAAGAAACACAAGGAATTACTTAATAGATTTAAATCTAAATAATTTCATTTATGAGTATTGTTACATAAAATATCATTGAAATATAATACATAGAGTATATAGTAGAATTTTCCTCATATATTGAAATTTAATATAATTTTGTTCAATTTAATCATTATATTCAATTTCATCCCACTCATTATCTAATTACAATATTAACTATGGTAATGACTTTCCAATATTAAAGGGTTATAATTTTACTCAAAATTTATCAATGGGATCATAAATGGAAAATGGTTGAACTTTTCTATCATTTCACATCCTTATTTTCCTCTTAAATGATATTTATTAATATTAATTATTTTAATAAAATATTATCTTCTATAGAATAAAATTAATACATTTTTAACACTATTCAATTAATTGTATATTATTGATGTCAAAAAAGAAATTGAATTTTTATATAGACTTTTTACACATCTATAATATTTTTAATATATCAAAAAATATAGGTAACTATAAATCACTGAAAAATATTTAAATTTATAGTTTATAAAGATTATTTGCAAGATTTTTATTCTAATTGCACAAGCCCCGTGTTGTCATTTGGTAAGCATTTAATGTTATTATTTATCAACTAAAAATAAAAAATAAATTAATATGATAAAAATGTATTTAATTTGATATAAATGATTTTAACAATACATACCATCTTTTTATCCTTATATAAAATGTATAATGATATTAATTTCGGGAGAGTGATATTATAAAATTATCATTACATAACATAATATAATGTTATTACCAAGGGTAAATGGAACTAAAATCACATATGTTAATAAAATTGATGACAATGATTGAATATAACTCATAAAATTGGATAAAATAATTTTTTAATATTAAATTTGAAGCCTTATACTAATGTTTTAACCTTATTTTATTTATTTATCTATTTTCAGAAGTGAAAAACATTTACCAAGGTTACAATTTATAATAAATAAAAATATAAAGATTTATATTACAAGTTTTGTCCATATGATTAAAAAATTTTAATCCATTTATAAAAATTAATGTTTTATAAGTGTAATATATTAGTATTAAAAATATGTTTATAGTGTGGAATGAATTTTTTTTTTATAAAAGTAGATTTCGAACCCTAAAATATGATTTATTCAAAAAACATGAATAGAGAATATTATAATTTAATTTAAAAATATTTATTTAATATATATTTTATATATTTGATTAAAATTAGTCACCAATAGTGATTAATTTATATCATTAAGAAAAAAATTCATTACACAAGTAAATGTTTTCGTAGTAAAACATATCTTTTACAATAATGTAATTTTTATATTAATTTAAAGTCAATTATTTTATGATTAATTCATTTTATACATGTGTAAAACACACATTTTTCATAAATTAGTAATTCTTAATCATACCTCCCAATACAACAACTTCACGATAACTATCACATTGAAGAATAATATTTAAATAATTTAACACTATTCATTTATACGCAGTATTAGTTGTAATGTAAGCTATCAAAGAAGTAAAATTTATTTATAGAGAAACATTTCATAATCTATTTGGGTGTTTCCAAAGTGTAACCAAAAATCAAAAAAATTATTCATTTAAATAAATATACGTTCTAAAATATTTTAGTGTAACATTCAACCCCAAATATAGAATTTTAATCCACAATTTTTACCTCATATTTGATAAAATGTTTTTAAAAATTGTTCTATAATAAATAAAAAGGGGTTTACATAAAACCACAAATATTACATTAAATATCATTTAATGAAAAAATATAAAATTTCTATTTAAATTAACATTAGTGTTTATATTACGACTGATAAATTTATAATTTTTTAAACGAATCAATAAAAATGAATTTACTATAATGAAACAATTTAAAGGGAATGATTTTCACAACGTGTAACTTCGATAACATCCATATAAGAATAGAAAGATTTATAATCTCATTTCATGAGATAAGGAACTATGTTAACATCAATATATTGAATAAAATAAAATATACTTAAAATATTCCGTTACATAAAATAATCAGAACATTCACATTTGGTTGTGTTTCAAATAATTTTCCATATAAAAATCATTTTATATTATTAATAGTAATCAAGTATGATTATTTTTTCATTCTATGGGTAATAAAATCATGATTAAATGGATCATGATATCTAAAATAGGATAACATGCTTTTCTCTTATTTTTTTTAATATTTAACAAATGAAAAAATGTTTAACAGAAGATATGATAATATCTAATATATATAAACAATCGTATTAAAATAATAATAAAATAATTTCTATTTTCATAAGAAATAAAAAAAATATGACCATAAACCTTTCAATAAATAATTTACTTAAAAAAACATCATAATAAACAAAAAAACCCTTAGAGCCAAATATTAGAATGATTTTATAACATATTAGAAAAAATTATCCCATCAAAATCAGTTAATACTGAAATCACAATATACAAATGTATATGATCTAACCAAATATTGTTTTATATATGATAAAATTTAAAAAAACGGATTCAAAATAAACAAATATTAAAATTAAAATTTATTTTAAAAGACATCATGTTATTAATTTCCTAATTAATATCAACCACTTTAATGGAAAAGATCATACTAGGAAAAAATAATTTCTACCTTAATCACATAATGTTCCCAATATAGTGAAAATATTGAAAATTAACATCAACCACCTAAAACAAAAATATATTTTTAATCACATTATTATTGATAGGATGAATCATATAATCATGAACTTCAATAATCATTTAACCTAATTAACCATATTAACATTAAATACTATATTAACCTGAATAGATTCCTTTAGATTATATCATCTATCCTCAATATAAAAGAACTTTTCCAATATAACTGTTGTTGTAAATAAACTGATAGGACTAATTATTACATATTCCTCAATAACATATTAATACCCAATAAATGACTCTAAAAATATCACTAATCTCACTTAAATAGTTTCTCATTGTAACATGAATGTGTATATTTATTTTTACATTATGTATTTCATAAAGAATATAAATATTTATATAAAATACTTCTATATTATAACTATTGAATCCCGAAATGTATATGCATCAGCCATTCATCATTCTTGAAAAACTATTGACCACACATTTTACTCTTATTCTATCATACATCCTTCCTATAAAACAAAACATGATTCTTGTTATATGAATCATCAATACCAATCTAACAAACATTATAATTTTAATCATAAGAAAGTATATTGTAATAATCCATAAATTTTATATTATATTCACAATTACTACAACTTATGAATTTAAAATATTCTCTATATTATCCTTCTTATCTCATTCATGTTTTTTCTAACTATGGAAAAAATATGAATAATTCATATAATCTCAAAATTTTAATCTTTTTATTATTTCATTGATACCTATATATGAGTTATTCTTATAACATTAATTACATACTGGAAGATTATACATTTTATCTTTATATTCATTATAATTTAACATCCACAATACTTTATTTTTGTCTTATTCAGTGAATTAAAAAACCTAATAAGTTTTATATTGTTTATTATAGATCTATAGAAATGGTCTCATGTAACCAATAGATTTTTCAGTTCAACCCACGTCACATTTGGTATCCTTATACAAAAACCACCCTATCTTATTTCATAATAAATACTAAGATGGTTGCTACTAGCATCTGATAATTACAAAACCCCAAAAATGGTTACTGTGTGTATATTAAATATCTCTTAAAAATTATTATAATAACTATAAATAAAAATATATAATTTACCATGTCATATTATATTAAAATATTTGTATTTAATTATTAAAAAATAATACTTAATTATAACATTAATACCTTTTATATTATAAGACAATTCAAACTCATGGTCAGTCATATATTTTTTTTACCCATGTGGGTATCCTACATTATTTTATTGTCATTATTTATTATCTTTGTAACATATAATGTTATCTAAACCCTTTCTCTAATAATAGAAATACAATCTTGATCCCCTAACAACCAATAATCCTAATCATTATACCAGGTGTATAAATGTCTTAAATTTATAAGATCATTTAGTTTTAGTTTTATATAATTTTTAATGGCATTACGAAAAAAAGTGTACATTTTCATAGAGAGCACTTTTTTTCCACAAAACAAGTTTCTGTATTAATAATATTATTTAATTATTGATACTTCGTCTTCATTAAATACATTTCATCATTATCCTTGTCATAATCCTATAACCTCTTTAATACCTATGAGAGTGAAATTCAAAAATCATGGATGAATCATAAAAATCTTATTGATGGATATAAAGGGAAATAGAAATTTTTAATACATTTGAATTCATGAATACCCAAAAGAATATTTCCTTTTGTATAATAATCATGATAGTAGAAAATAATTAATATACACATAAAATCAACCTGAAATCCATATTTCTCAAAAAAAAAGAAGAATGATTAAAGGATGAATCATAATTCATGATAAATTCTTAAAAACCTGAAATCATTTCTTTTAAAAAAAAATTCACATTTATAAATTTATAAACATTTACATATGTATTAGAATCATTTCTAATATATTAAAATTTAAATATTTTCATAAAAACCATTTAAAAACATATTATTAACATGTTGGTACCATGATATATTATATTTTTATAACACTTACAAAAACACATACAATAAGATAATATTCTGGTTTAATTCTAATTATTTATTAGTATTAAATTATAAATAGTAAAACTTGTACAGATAATTAGAATAACATATAGATATCTATAACCCTATTATTAATAACACTATATTCTAAGGTGTGACATTCATCCACTCCATAGGAGTTGCTTATACATAGATAAGTCAATTCACATTATATGAGTAACTTATTAACAAATTACTTTTTCCACATCACCCAATGAATTATAGAGATATATCAGGATCACCCTTCATCATATGTAATATCAAAGAACCATAAAATGGACAAATAACATAAAAATTTGATTTGTCAACATAATATTCATATTTATTGTAATTTCATCCCATATGAAAAATAACTTTTAATATTTCTTTAAAAATAGGAATAATTATTTTCCTCTTTAAATATTTTTATAAAAAGAATCTACGAAAAATTAGAAAATTATATAAAATAACAATCCATTGAATCATGTAAATAAATCATCAGGAATATTAATGTAGAAGATTGAGGTGTAATTTATTCATTTATATATGTTAAGAAGCATTATTTTTTTACACTTTTATAAAGAAAGAATGAAATAAACTATATGAAACTGTGCTTACCCATTTAAGTGATAAATATGTTTTCATTCTAAACATGAATCTGTTTTGTGGATGATGTCTATGATTCATATTTTATCTACAATCCTTTAATAACCATTGGATGCTGTGAAGTGTTTTTTAAGTATTTTTACTCATAGATGTATCTTGGGATGTTATTCCTAATGTAACTAGATTATGAAATAATTTTTAATCTGATTAAATTATTCTTAATCCACATGGTTAGTCTTGATGGAATAAAAATTATAAAAAGCCATTGATCTTGGGAAACTATGGAATCACTTTTGAATATATCATGATGGAATAACCTTTACTATGATGATTAATGTTAAATAATTTAGAGTATTTCTATTGGTTAATTCATGGATAATGAATTAATTTAAAGAAAGTAATTTTTATTTTGAAAACTATGTAAATTAATAGATCTATTTAAATGATTGTGTGCTTATATGATATCTAAAACCTTTCAGTGGAATCAGGGTGTTCGATTGATAATAGTTTCAGTTAATATGAGGAATATCTTATCCGCATTTTTTATTTGTAATATATATTATATCCTAAATTTTATTATATTCCATATGCTTCCCATACCATTTTAGTTAGCGAAATTGAATCCCAATGGAGTCTGGGAGGGTGTTTTCCCAAACAACCTTGTTGGGAGATTGATGGTGGACTACAACTTTTGGCCTTATTATTTTCTCTTGTTAGTTACTTGTAATATTATTATTGAATGATACTTTCTGCAGATAAATGTGTTGATGGTTATGATAGAGTGTTCTTATTTTGTGAATATTTGTCTCTATATGTAGTATCAAATGTATTGTTATAAGAATGATATATAATACTTGTGATGGCCTGAGGTACTCACCCTGTGAATGATTTATTATGGATTGAGGTATTGTAACTAATGTATGATACTCATCATATATGATATGGTGGTTGTAGAAAAAAATATTTATTACCATTAAAAATAATTTTATGGGATTCAATGATGATTTGATGCACATGTTATATGTTTTAACACATTTCCTAAGTGTCTATTGGATGGATTAATATTGAGAGATATGGCTCAGGATGTGTGAAATTTGGGAAGATCAGAAAACTGTTGGGGATGAGGGAGTGTGGTACCCTTGTTATTTCATTCCAATAATATATGATCTCGTATATGCGGTACATGGAGAGGGTTATACATGGGTTTGATATGAACATATTGCACCTATTTAGGAGATGAATCGTTTTCACTGTTGATCACTATAAATTTGAATCTTTTTTTTATATTTCATATGAATGTGTCCATGGAATATCCAATTTATCGTACTATAATTATAACACTTCACATATATATACTATTTTAAGTTCATCGGGAGAAGGTTGTAGATCAGGATTAATATTATTATATCATCATTTTCCAAGAACTATTTGGGGTTATTGGCCACTGAAATCATGATGTTTTGGTACATTTACTGTACTGTTAAAGCGTATATAATTGTATGTCATTTCTTTTATTAACTTGGAATTTATTTATGTAGTTGTTTATGGGTGTATCAATCTTATCACCATCTTTAAAGTATTCTTTTGAAGGGTAATGATTCCCAATTTGTATAATTATTATATCCTGGGTGATATTCTCCATCCAAGGGCGTATTGGAGTCAAGACACAAGTATTCACTATCTCCCTTCAAACAATTATAGCCTAGGATGGGTACTCTTTGGTGGGAAGGGGTCGTCACATGGTTCTATCAACGGTAAAGGTTTTATAGATGATTTTATGTTAGGGGTTCAAAATAGGGGTGTTTGGATGGGTTGATAGGGAAAAAATTTCATCTATGTTTAGTGAGTTATGTAAACATGGGATACTAGTTGAGACATGAGTATTTAGTACCCCATTTTTGTGATGCAATAAACCTTTAATTTACAGATCCTACTTAATGGAATTATACTATGTTCAGGGTAGAGAGCTAGGAAAATATCATTAATTTGTATTCATTGTGTCGGTGATTGAAATGGATAGTCTATTGGATATGGTAATACCATAAAACCTGATAATACATTAATTAAATATTTAATTTTATGTATTCTATATTTTTGGTTTATATACAATTAACATATAATATTTTTGGAGGTATGGTTTCTAGTCGATGACATTAGAATATTTTCACTAAAGATAATAATCCTGGTGTTCGAGTTGATCATCCTATAATGTTGTATGTCATGGATGAAATTTAGTGGAATAATCTTTATGAGATTAATTGAACTATTATATATAATTATTAGGGATCCATTCTCCACACATTCAAAAAATAATAGTTGAAGGAGATTGAGATACATTTATATTTTTTTTATTCCGATAAAGAGGAATAGGTTTCATTGTATATGAAATTTCTAAATAGCTTAGTGAGGAATTGATGGATCATATTCCTCCTAGACCATAAAGAGTTAGTGGTATCATGTGTGTTGTTTTTAGACTAGTTTTGTGAATAATTTCATTACTGAACCATGAAGTTAGATAGTCCCCAACAGATAAATTTCATTTGATGGGTGAGTTTTTTCATGTTAGATTTTGGGATCCATTTTAGGGACCTTATACGATATTCATCATAACTACTGCAAGATGAGGATGATGTGGAGAGTAATTTTTTTTAATTCTTTGTGTCTAGATATGTAGTGTCAGTTCACCCCATTTATGGTGGATATGGATCCTGAGGTGATGGATAGATTAGTTGTTATTGATATGATGTTGGACCACATCGAATCATTTAATGAGTGGAGATTTTTGGATTTCACATGGAGTGGAGAAGTGTTCCAGGGTTCCCATTTGTCAAGGAATAGTTGTTTCTGGTCAGCTATGGGTTATTCCCATCCATCATAATCTTCTCTCAAGGGACTATAATTCATAAACATATTTCAAGGTGCAATACACTAGTTCTTCATGTGGATTTAATGGTTGTATATATTAAGAGATCCTGATGTTTCTACTTATTTACCATATTCGATGTGTTATGCTTACAATTCAACCATTGAGATAGTTTTATCTAACGCATTCATAGTAGAGTGTTCTAGTCTGGGAACAGTAGAGAATATATGAGGAAGATACAGTACAACATGAAGAAACATATACTCCTTGGATAGTAGATTGCTTCCATGGAGGTCATCATCCTTAGGTTTAGAGAGGATATAATTTTGTGTATGGTCTGATTAATGATTTAGTATCCCAAGGTCAAGTAGATCCGTACATTTTTTAATGAAACATGTCCTTGTTTAATACACTGGTACATGAATTGTTTAATTCAGTATATAATTACATATTTATATCACCTACCCTATTGAATAATTTGGAACATGAGTTAGTTAGGCCTCCATTTACCTTAATATTTAATATTCCATTTTCAGGTCGATCTGACTTACATGAAGTACGCATAGACTATGAGGTTGTGAAGGTGAATATATGCTATTGAGGAGACTTCATATGGTTATATATATATACCTGACATAATACTCAATATGGTGTGGATGTATTTAGTTCATGGTATAATTGATTACCTCTTGGGGAAGAATATTATCTATGATATTATTGGAGATCCAATAATGTTCATTGGTTAGTTTGACCCTTTGATGGGTTAGAAGAGTATTTATTCCATGTCCAATCTGATGGATGAGATAAGCTTATATCATTTGTGGTTTTATAGTCAGAGTTTCCTAGGGTGGTGGAAGAGTATCCTGATGTATTTATATAATACATTATATAATTACCACCTCATTGAGGGATCAATTTCAGGATAAATCAATATAAATATTTGTCTCCTATCTCAATGCATATGTATAGGGTTATATCTTTTAAGTTGCAAAAATTGCGAGTATAGCCTGATTATCTAGTATGGTGGGGTTTTGTTTAGATTAATATGTCACCTTATGGAGAAATAGTTCTATTTGTGATGAATGATGATGTAATTTTTTCAATATTTAATGATTATCATTACATGATCCATCCGATAGTGAAGAACCACTATCCTCTTCCATGGATTGATGATTTAATTTATTAAATGAATGGAGTAAGTTGGTTCTCAGAGATCAGTATACAGAGTGGGTATTATCTGATATTGGATAAAGATGAGGATATTTATAATTCTACATTACATTTTCTCCATAGTAATTAGGAGTTAATTTTTATTTCGTTCACTTTGATAAATTCTCTAGACATGTTTAGGGGGTTGATCAACACCACATTTAGAGAGTTCTTGGATATGTTTATAGTGGTCTTCATCAATGGTATTTTTGTGAACAACGTGTCTGGGGAGGAGAATGTAATGCTTATGTGTACTATTTTGGAAGTTATTTTTCATAATTTGTTAATTGAGATGTTTTTTAAATGTGATTGTCATGATCGTTAAGTTAGTTTCATGGGGCATGTGGTGTCATAGCAGGGAGTAGTTGTGCACCTGCTATACGGGGAATCATTTTTTTGTTTGAGATCCCCAAAGATAGTGGTAGAGGTGTGAAATTTCCTTTTCATTTCAATATGTTATTTGATTATAATAAATGATTTCTCCCATGTTGAAGCTCCACATATACCATTTAACCAGTAGGATCACGTGTTCTTGTGGGCACACCAGTTTAAGATAGCTTCTGTGCACTTGAAAAATATGTTGGCTGACATTCCGGACCTATATATTATATTATAAGGAGTTCAATTTTAGGTTTTATGTGATGAATCACATATTGGGGTTTTTTTGTTTTGATTCATTGGATATCTATTGTATCATATGTATCTTTAAAATTATATCATCATTAGTGTAACTATTCCACCATTGATCTTTAGTTGGTGGAAGTTACGATTTCCTGGACATTGTGGTGAAGTTTTCTTATTAGTGAGAATTATTTGGTTTTTTTCGATCATAAGAGACTATGGTATGTCTCCTCCTAGAATTACATGAACATAATTCATCGATGTTTGAAGATATTATTGAAGGATTACAAATTATTCATTTATTATACACTAGTAAAGCGTAATGTTTCAGCAAATTCACTGAGAATGAAGTCAAGTAGTGATGTTTTGTGTGAATATGAGGATTCTTATAGAGCTATGGAGTAGCTCTTGTTGATTTATCTAGACATGGGAGAGGATGGGGTCGGGGGATATATTTTACAGATGAATGTGCATTATTCCATGGTATAGTAGGAGGAGGAGTCAATGTTTTGGGATTATTTGGTCAAATTCTAGTGAGACCATGTTTTATATGGTGATTCCATGATGGTTGGTTTAAGGATATAAAACACTAGTTTATGTTATATGGAAGGATTTTCATCACTAAAGTGATGTATTATATGGTTCTTCAAGAGTTACCTAGATCATCTTTGGTGGTACTTCACTGTGTGACAATTATGTACCAATATTATAGAGTATAGTTTTTGTAGCTTGAGTTTAAGCATACACTTGTCTAGATTGTTTCTCGTTGTTTTTTATTCTTAAATGAGAAATCATTGCATTGTTTTCCTAGTGATTTTCATTTTCCATTAGATGTTACCCAGTTGTAGTGGGAGTAAATATTGATGGATTTTATAACTGGTAATCCTCATGATCAAGGAGGGTTTTATGTTTTATGGCTGATGGTGAATAATTTTATAAAATAATTCCCTATTATAGAGACCATGGACTCATTTTCATTAGAGTTTTAGTCAAGGTAGTATATGAAGGTTGAGGTGTGATGACATAGAATCATAATTATGATCATCACTAATCATTATCATTGCTTTACCTCCATGGTGTGGTGGCATCTATGATATTATTTTTTCACCATGTTAGGCTTTAGCATTTCTTTTCATCCACAAATAGATCTTCATATAGATCATTCCATTGAAAATATTGAATATTTTTTTCTATTATGTCGTTAATTTTGAATGATTTTGGATGAGGCACCTTACATTAGTCTAGTTTTACTACAATAGTACATTTCACTTCAACATTGGTATGGATTCATTTGATAATTTTTATGATTAATCATTCGGTTCTCTATTGATCTAGGCATGGCTGAGAGAGTCATCGATTCTTAGGCTATAAGTGGTACGTAATTTAAAAATTATGGTTTACGTAATTTGAGAGAGGATTAAGGAAACACAATAACATAACAAATCATATGTTAGTCATTGGAGGAGTACTCTAGAGTTTGACAATTATGATCATGTATTATTAAAGGATACACCTTGTATAGATGATATTTTTTATAAATAAACTACCTTTGGAATTGAATTTAATTACATATTATATATTATGGTTATATAAAACACGTGATTATTTGGTTTTATTATATCTAATCAAATTTAAAACACCATTATTGTTGAAAAACATATATAATAGAGGTGTTCAACAATGATCATGATATTATTATTAATATTTGTTTTTGATAAATCAATTTGATAAATAAAGGATTTGATGGCCTCATCCTATGAGATTATACCTTATTAAGTCTGTTTATCAGAGCATCCAAGAGTTATAAAACCATTAAGATATCCCCTTAGACAATTTGAAACCGAGATCCAACCACTAAAGAATGAAAAAACCATTTACATGATAAGTTCAAGCTCATAGAGATCATGGCCCAAACCAAGAATTCCAATCCACCTCAGTAAAACCTCACCATCCCACAACATACCATTAGAATGTTTTCTAGAGTAATAAGGACATATGTATCCGGAACCTAATAATATGGATATGTATAGAGTATTTTAAAAAAAATAATGGTTATACCAGAAACACTCAGCCAGAGGCAAACCTCTGACCATTTATTAATAATAGAAAAAGAAAAGCATAGCAGATACAAAATGTTCATAACAAATACATACCATAAAGATCATACTCATCATCACCCCCTTTTAAAACTACATCCTCTGCGTTATCTATTTCCCACTCCGAACATTCATATTGTTTAAGAACCTTGGCATATTTCCTTCTGATATTTATCTCTTCCAAGGATAGAAATTCCCTTGAGGATTGCATCACCCAGAATTCCCTCCCCACAGAAGATCTAGTGGAAATTGGATTTGGAAGATAAGAATAGTATTTATTTGCTCTACGCCGTGGTGGGGCAGTCTGAGCACCTTTCTCCCCTTGCTGCTTCAATGGTGCACCCTGAGCAACGTCACTGTAAGAATGTCGTACCAGACCACTATGTGTATCCTTGTCACTATCTGAGATATCACCCCACTTTCCCAATAATTTTAGATCTTCATCAACATCCTCCTCCAGAGATTCAGTCCCCAACTCTGATTGCAATGAATTGTAGTCCAACTCCTTCAATTTGGCCTCATGGCCAGTATGCCCCACATCCTCCTTCATAGACTGCCCAGAATTCACCATAGCATTAGAAACCCAGCTCACCCCCTGCAAAAGAGCTGGATCTTGCTGCTCCCCCACTACTTCAATGCCATTACCAACTTCTTGCTGGGCATGTCTATCATCATCTACTAAGGTGAGACAATGTGGCTGATCCACAAGTTCCTACGCCTCCTCCTCAGCTGCCGCAAGCTGTATGAGTCTACCTTCCTCCCTTGTAGCATCCTCATTGTCAAGCAGCTCTTCCTCATTTTGTAGTTCCAGAAATCTATTTCCAGTAGAGAACATAAATATCCTTCCTCCAGCATCCACTTCCTTCCCATTCACAGTATCCGCATTTGCAAGGCCAAGACCACGCTTCAAATGATCAAAGACCTGCTTAACCGTCGGGTCCTGGGGCCTATGCTCCACTGTCTTCATGAAATTACCCTTCACTGTATTGTCAACACCAGACTTGACAAACCAAACCGCATCAGAAGCATGTTCCCCCTCTTGGATGCCCAACATTTCTTCAGAAGAGCAAACATAAGTCACCTTGGCACCATTGCGGGTCATCCCCTTCCCCAACACTCTTGACGTTGGCTCATCTCCCACTGCATTCCCAACAATAGGTTCACGAACCAACCTCTTCATGAGAGATGATGCCACTATCTCATCAATTTCTGCACTTCCATTTGTTGGATCTCACATCCCAGCAGCTTGCTCAATAGAAACATCACGCTCGACACACCCCACGCCCTCCTCAACAGTCAGCCTATCTCCCGCCTCACCCCATAGTGTTGTCAAACCATCCCCAAAATGACCCACTCTTGGGTTCTTCGCCATACTAGTAGCAGCACACCCTCCTCTTTGATTCATCCCCATCACTTTTTAGTAGCCATTCACCCTTCCACCACGAAAGTTCATCGCCAAATGACCACACCAGTTTCAAGATACACAATAATGCATCCACGACTCAAAAATCATATCTTTCTTCCAGCGAAACTCCTGATCATCTGTGATCCAAACGCATCGGACTTGTAGCCGTGAAGCATCAACTTCAACACAAATTCTCGGGTATATAGGATGAAAAACAAACTCAGTATGCCAATCATAGAAAATATACCTACCAATAATGTTCCCAATTGCACACAAGATAGAAGGATTCTGAAATGAGAGAGGTAACCCCGGATGACATACCCAAACCGCAAACTTCGAAGGGTCACGCCGCATGTGAAAGTCAAAACTCCAGCGGAATAGGTAGAAAGAAGATCAATTGAATCTTCGCGGGGCCTGGGACTATGCGTAGATCGAATCCTCCTCCGATCCAAAGAGGATCATGAAGTGCTTTTGGTCAAGCAAACCGACGACCGCATGCCCCTGCAGCTTCCAAGAATAAGAGACAAATCGATCAAAGGATTCGATCGAAGGCCGCTGGAGATAGAAGCGGGCCACCATTGTATGATTTAAAAGATAAGAAGCACCATTATGCTCTGCTGGAAGCAGAGACTACTGGGGACCTTCTTAGAAGAGAGCGAGGACCTTTGGTGAAATGGAGATTCTTGGGAAGGGCGGTATGGAGCCAATATCCAACAGATTCTCCTTCAACAGAAAAAATCGCAAGTCGCCCCCCTCCGATCGGGAGGGGGGAGCCAAAGCCTATTGCATTAGACCTAGGGCATTGGTCGAGGGGGAGAAGAAGGCGAGAGCTTTTTCTGATCGGATTCCATCTCACAATAATGGTTATATTTCCTTCTTATTTTTGTTAAACTATAGATTATTTTGGTTTTGATACTATGAAACAAAAAAATATCTTTGGGTAATATGAAATTTCAAATAAGAAATATTATTTATTAATTAATGAATTATTAAAATAAATGAAATTTTATTAAAACATTATTATTAAATTATATTTATTATGGAATGTTGATAATTTTATTTTATTAATTCAATATTTGTTATTGAAAGGGTTCAGAAATATTATTATTGAAAAAAAATTCCAATAAATGTTGACTCTAGTTTTAAAAATTAAAATTATAAAAATTTGAATTTTTTAATGGTAAAATAAATATTATTCTTGCAATAATCATGTTGAAATTATTCAATGGTTTTTTTTCATAATGTTTTCATGATATTCAACTTTTTGGGTAATAAATTAAATATATTACGAATATGTTGTGTGTATTATGACATCAAAATGGCCCAAAAAATATGTAATAAATGCTATAATGTGTATAAATGAACAAATATTTATTTCCTCTTTATATTAATTTATTTATGATATTTTTTTAATTTTATAAAGACTATGAATTTTCCAAAATCTATATTATATTTTATGTTTTAAAAGTAATTTCAGTTAGAGTACGACTCAAATCAACATCCGAAAATGTAATATTATAAAAATCCCATCTCATTTCCATAAAATATGAATCAAAACTTATTTTAGATGAATATATGTTAAAAACCATGGGAATTACTGTTGTTTTGAATACATTATTATATAGATTTCATATCATATTTTTGTTAAATAATAAAAAAATACCCTGCTCTATTCCTATATTAACATAGCCAAACTCCCCTTCCACTTTACTAAAAAACCATTGAAAACGTAATTAATTTACCCTAACTAAAATAAAAACCTTCCCATGGACCCATGATCTCCTAATGCTTCTGTAATGATTTTGGAATCACCATTTAAATGTACAAGATCCATTCCTTCTACTAATTTCATAAGGATAGTCTTAATATTACAGATTTTATTATCAATTTTCTATGTTCTAATATGTTTTTCCACATCCATATTACTATCCATATTATGATTAAATTTTTAAAAACCTATATCAATTTTATTATACCATTTTATGAATCATTAAGTACAATTATTAAACACTTGAAATTTCAGAATGATTTTACATGCCCAACATGTGTATTATGATCTCCTTAATTATTTACACTCAATGTTATTAAAATAGAAATAAATATAATCCATTTATTTGAGAATTGTATGTATGTGTTCTACAATCCATGTTTGTTGATTTAGATGAGATCAAATATGATCCTACGTTGAATGGTCTATATGGAACATATATGCATATATAAGATATGGAAAAGAAGGGAGAACCTGAAAATAAATAATGTTCCAATTATTTGGGTAATTTTTTAGTCTCTTGAATATCACCCATGTTTTGGTGTATGTGACATGTGTATACACTTGTTTTGTGTAGATGAAGTGGTTAGGAATGGTTAGGGAGAGTTTGGGAGAGTATTTAAATGTTTTTGAAGAGAAATGATACATTTTTAAGGGTAAACGGTTCAAGTATGGTTAGGGTAAACCATGTGATAATCCATGGAATCCTTGAAATATGCCATTATTCGGATAGTCTCATCCACACAGTTAGTGAATAGTTTTTCAAACTGTGTGAGCTAACTGTGTGGCTAATTAATAATTTTTTTTAAAATGGGGTCAGTCTGGATTTTCCCTAACTCACTCATTTCATCTCTCATATGATCCCTTTGTGGGATTTCATCTTCTAAAATGTTTGGGGTCCTCTCCCACTCATTTTGAAATGGTTTTTTGAAGGTAGTTTATCTATGGTATTCCTTCTATTTTTCTTTCGTCGATGTTACCTCTAAATATTATCACTTCCCTCTCTTGGTTTCTAGATCTACATGTGTTTAATATAGATCAATGATTTTATTTCCATAGTTGATGATTATAGGTCTTGATGATTATATGTAAGGAGGTCTAGAGTGGTTTTGGTCAAGAATTTTTCTAGATTGGTGGTGTGGTTTCTTATGAGTCAATTTCACCAGATCCAAAATGGTATGTGGATTCTCTCTCAACTTTGCATTGCTAGAACACGTGGCTTTATTATAATTATTTTTTTCATGAAATTAATTATGAATATTAATTGATATTCTTTGGTGTAATCCCATTTTTTGATGATTTGGAAGCTTTTTGGGAAATGTGATAATATTGTGTGAAGGGGCATGATGTGTGATTATAAATTATACATTTTAGAATGGGTAGTTTTTTTGGGTTTATGAAAATTATTTTGGAATGTTTATTTCAATAAGAATGAGTTTTATTGAAATTTTAGTTTTTCGTGGAAAATGGTTAAAGGGGGTTTCTAATAAATTGGTTATTTTTTGAAGAGATTGGTATGTGTTGGAAATGGTTGTGTGAGTAATGAGTGTCCTATGTTCTTTATGATTTTGGTTGGTTATGTATTCAATGTTGTGATGATTGTGTTGAAGTGGGTGATATGTATCACTATAAAATATGATGGATAATGGAAATTTGGGCCACCATTATGGATAAGTTGTCATGAAGTACCACTATTTTGGACAATTAGTAAACAAGTGTGGAGGAGAAGATCCACGGTGGTCATTTTCCTTGTTGTGAATTGTTATTCAATTTGAAAATGGTTTTTCTAATGTTTGATGGTGAAACGACTTATGTAATTGTTTTTGGGATTTTACCTTGTTTGGAATGGCTTGGTAATGTAGTGTTTGGATCATATATAATTGTTTTAATATTTTTTTCATTGAATAAATTTTTTTACATAATTGAGATAAAGGTTTGACACTGGTACCATGTGTGGGGAAGTCATTTGGTGGAATCCATCTGAGTATTATTACTCACCCATTCATTGTCACATTGGTTGTTTTGTAGATGTTGTGTTCTGGGACATAACTACGAGTAAAGTATATCATTTTTATTGAGATTCATCATTATTATCATAGGGATTGGTTTTCCTTGGAGAATGATGCTTTTTTTGGAGTAGTTGAGTGTGTCAAGGTTTACATTGAGTCTCTTGTTTAGTCTTCCACTTAGTAATCTAAATTTTGTTTACTATAGTTTGGATTTATTGGTTTTTGGGAATTGTTATGTAATAGTTTTGTTGTATTTTATAACTATTTAGCTTGTGTATCTATGTTGTCATGTATTATGTTGTTTTTGTTTTTAATGGCTTGTTTGGTTAGTTGGTATTTCTCAAGGTGAAATAATTACCCAATTTATTATTGAAACCCTCAACATTTATTTCCAACTTTAATGGGTTTGTATGTCTCAAGGGAAAATTATTACCCTATTTATTCATAATGTTCTAAAAATTTATTTCTAGCCTTTGGAGCCTTGGGAACATATCTTAAGTCCTAGGATCACATCACCACCTTCTCAAGATAATGAGGTAGTGGCGGGGCATTACAATTGTATCTATTTGTTCGGTACTTTTGATTTAAATTTTGTACTTGTTGATGACATTTGTTCTTTGTCCATTTGTTGTGTCGGGATGGTATCAAGGTAGAGGATTGTCAGAACATGTAATGTATAACATAAATGGAAATACCTGGCCCTTTATACTAAATATCATGTTACCAGGGATTTTGGTACATAAGTTTTCTTGAGACGCTTATATGCATTGGATATGTCATTATCATGGGTGTAGCCAATGAGATGGGCATGGAATTCAAAGTAGAAATTAATTACCTCTAAGATGAATATATCATTTGGTATAATGAATTATTTTATTATAGTAATATATTGATATGTGGAAAATTTTGGAATTAATTAAAATTTACGAATTTGAAATGTGAATGGTTGTGGTATTTTGAAATTTGGTCGATTTTTAAAACATGGTTGATTTTTAAGAATAGTGAATCAGGGAAAATTTATTCATGTAGAAATCCCGATTGTGGTACTTTTAATGTAATTAAATTTTAATTTTAACATTTTTAATATCATTGTGTTACTTATGGTTGTATTTTTTGTTGGCAGAAATGGCACAGGGTAGGCGTCACTAATACCTACCAGATGAGGCTTCTAAAAATATGGTTCTCAATGAGTCTTAGGTGAACCCTAAGCTAGTGTAATGTATAGATCATTCATTCCATGTTATGGAATGTGGGAATAAATTAGATGATCCAATGCCAATTGGATTATCTGGTTTTGTTTCAAAGGAATTATCCACCCACTTTTAGAGGTAATTTAGAGTCCGAATGTTATGATGAATGGTTGAACATAATGAATATGATATTTTAATACAAGGGAACATTAGAAGAGTTGAAAATGAAGTTATCCATGTACATGTTGGAATGAATATCCATTTAGTGGTGGGAGTTGGTGGTCCAATCAAGGTCAAATCAAGGTGTGACAAGGGAGGGTTTTGAGATGTTTTAAATTGACAATTGTGCCTTCATATGTTCAGAATTCAATCCACAATAGTTTTTTCTTTTTGAATAAGGAGAAACATTCGGTAACAGAATATGATGTTGTGATTATGAACTTAATGTGGGATTCACCTGAGGTGGAAGGTTGTACATCGTTGAGAGTACAAATTTCTTATGTTGTGTTAATGCACACAATTCAGTCCAAGATAGCGGTGTTGTGAATAGATGGTTACACAGAAATGGTGAATAGAGATATAGTGGCTATGTGGGATCTTTTGGGAGCTACAGGAAGGTGAAGCATATTTTTACCCATGGGAAATCATGGGATCTTGAATGTTTGGTTCAAGTAGAAGATGTACACAAATTTTTATAGATGGTGTACGATGTAGAATCTTATGGAAGGATCATTGAATCTTCCTCCAAAGCCTCAATTTAAGCCAATATGTATTTAGTTTGGATCTACTAGAAACATCAAGTGAGATTGTATGAAACAACATTGAGCATGTCATAACTATAATCAGATGGGTAATATTTAGTTCTATATTCATAAGTATCAGAGGCCATGTGTTCTTTATAATCCACAGGGTTCACATGCATGCTATTCCTCGACAATATAGGGGTGGAAACATACTCCTCTTCAGAAGAGACGTGATATTCATGGTGATTCTAGAAATACCATGACATGGAACTAGGTTAATAATGATAAGAGAGTGCCAAGATATCATTTGTTTGGAACTGGACATGTTATTATAGATGATCAGTCAGGACCTTCCATTGTGTGAGGTATTGTTCTTTTGAAGTCGATGTTGATTCAATATTTGATTGATATGGGTGCTTCACACTCTTTTGTTTCCTCTCATTTTATTAGTTTTCTAGTTCTAAATAGGGAAATTATGCATTCTATTTTAAAAAATCCAACTACTCTTGGTCAAATAGAGTATTTAGCCATCCTATGTACAATGTGTTTCTCAGTTTTGGATGACATTGAATTTATGTGGGATTTCCTAGTTCATGAGATGGATATATATGATATAATCATGGTAATGGATGGCTAGGGAATTTTTAATTAACACATACATTTCTATGTATGAACAGTTTGTTTTACGATGGAGGATGGTGTTGAACATCTCTTTATAGAGTAGAAGTACAAAAATATTGGTGTAAGAGAATTGTTTGCAACTACTGTTGGCATGATATTTTAACATTTAATGGCCTTGTCATTATAATTATTGTAAGGTGCTGAGTAGAGTGTTCTCTTGTTATTTTTGGATTAGTCATTGGATGTTTTACTAGATTAATACCATGGTTTCCACCTATGAGAGAATTGGGGTTTACGATTGATCTTCTTCTGGGAACCAGTACTATATCACCTCCATATTAACAAATTAAAGTAATAGAATTACAGGAATTAAAATTTTAGTTTGAAGATTTTGAAAACGAAGGGTTCATCCATGCTAGCATATCTCTGTGGGAAACTCAGTTTTTGAAATTTAAAATAGAAGATGGAACTGTGAGAGTCTGTGTGGATTATCATAGACATAATCATGTCGTTATAATGAAATAATATCCACATTCATGCATTGATGGTTTTTTACCAGTTCAAGGGAGCTCAGTAGTTCTTCAATATTAAATTGTTCTTAGGATATCATCAACTGTGGGTGAAGTAGGATGATATTATGAAAAGAATTTTCACAATATGATATGGACATTATGATTTTTTTATCCCCATTGGTATAACAAATGCACTAGTAGTGTTCATGGAATCGATGAAATGGATATTACAGAAATAGATGTATTGTTTTGTGTTGGAATTTTTAGATGATATACTATTCTATTCGAGAACAAAGGTGGCTCATGATAAGAACTGGGGGATGGAGTGGGGGATCGTGAGGGAGCATTACTTGTATCATAAATGATAAAATTGTGACTTTGGGATACATGAGGATTGGTTGTGTTGTCATGTAATTTCTAAGAATGGTGTTTTAATTAATCTAAAGAAGATAGTGGTTTTTATCTCCTGGAAACCTCCAATGAAATTTTTTCAAATAAAAAGCTTCCTTGGTCTATCTGGATATTATCAGGGTTTTGTTCATGATTTCTCATGATTGGCCTCCCCAATGACTTCTTTGACAAGAAATAATGTTCCATTTCAATGAGAGAGGTAGTGTAAAAAAATGTTTTGAATATATAATGGGTATCCTTACAGGAGCACCAACATTGGTTTTTCAAGAACCTTTAAAATGATATGTGGTGTATTTTGATGCCTTGAGATCTGGTATGTGGTGTGTTCTCATGAAAATGGATCATTTGGTTGCATATAGATCATAGTAGTTGATGATTCACGAGAAGAACTACCCAACACAATATTTTTAGTTGGAGACAGTTTTTCATGCTTTAAAAATATGTTCTCATTATATATTTGGTGAATAATTAAGAGTTTTTACCAATCACAAGTGTTTAAATAATATTTTCTCAATAATTGATTTGAGCATGTGGTAAATGAGATTGATACAATATCTCTAGATGATTGATTGTGACTTAATGTACAAATCAGTTATGGTAAATTTTGTAGAACATGAATTAGGTAGGAAAATATATACTCAGGTGGTGGAACAAAAAGTAGATCAATGATAGTCACTGTCGATCATAGCCGATATGTGGTTAGAATGTAAAAACTAGGGTGAAATAGGGGTCTTATTTCCAGTTTTTGTAGGTTCTTGACATGGTTGGTTTTGTACAAGAGGAACAAGAATTTTATTCTATCTATAATGTGATGTGGTCGATACTAAATGGTGGGGAGACTATTTAGGGATGGTATGTGAATGGGAATTAATTTTATTCAGAATCATAAGGTGGTAGTAGTGTCTTGTGAGGTGGAACTTATCCAGGATTATCATCTTTCAAGGTTAGCTATCCATCCAGAAATTTATAAATTTTAAAAGGCATTGAATGTAATGTTGTCATGGGCTGGTATGAAAAGGATTGTGGATGAGTTTGTTTTGAGATTATTTACTTGTCATCAAGTCAAGGTAGAGCATCACTGGATTGTAAGAATATTTCAATCATTGCATATTCTAGTGTGGATGTGGGAAAAAGTATTTATGTATTTTATGATAGGTATCCCGATATCGGTTAGAAAACACTATGCCATATGGGTGATTGTGGATCAACTCACAATGTTATCACATTTCATCCCGATTCATGAATCACATATGGGGGAGTATCTAGGAAAAATCCTTATCTGGGAAATGGTATAGAGGCATTGTGTTTCAGTTTCTATTATATAAGATAGAGATACAAATATTACTTATAATTATATGATGTCCTTGTAGCTATCCTATGGGACACCGTTGATGATGATCACAACGTATCATCCTAAGATAGATAGTTAATATGAGAAGATTATATAAATGTTATAGGATATTATAAGTTCATGTGTGATGGATTTTGGTGGTTCATGGGAGGTTCACTTACTGTTGGTGGAGGGATACTTTGATTATAGTTTTCAATATTAAATACAAATATCTCATTTTGAGGCATTTTATAGGTATCTGGTTCATTCTCCACTATGTCAGGTTGAAATAGGTGATACATCGATGATTGGACCGAGCCTTGCTCAAGAGACTCTAGAGAAGATCACATTGATCAAAAAGAGAATGAAGATGGATAAATGTTTTTAGTAACCATATGTGGACCATCATTGATGACCATTTTAGTTCAAGGTGTGTGATCATCAATTTTATTAGAATCTATCATAAGTTGGGAAATTAGTAGTTTTCAATGAATGGTTGGTAATCTCTAAGGTACATTGGGCCATTTCAGATATATGAGCATATTGGAGAGGTGTCTTATCAGTTGTAATTTCCACAACAGTTTATTGTGGTGGACAATGTGTTTCATGTGTCGTAGTTGAAAATATTTCATCTAGATTGTGACCATGTGATGGGAAAGTATAATTTTTAGCTAGAACCAGATGTTTTATCAGTACATGTGATTGGTCAGATTATTTATATGAAATATAATTTCATTCATGGAAAAATAAATGGATTAGTTCGGGTTATGTGGCAGGATGACTAGAATCAGGAGGAGATGTGGTATCAGGATATATTGATTGTCGAGAAATGTCCAAATCTCTTCTAGTTGAGTGGTGCTTATCTCTATTCTGACAATAGAAATTCCAATGTTGGTGAGAATGTAGAACCCCCTCAGTTTGAGTTATGTTACCCTTTTTTATAAGTGATTATGTACAAGAATTTGTTGGGAAAGGATTTGGGGTGTTTGGTAGAGTTTGGATTTTTTTTAGAAAAAATTGGAGGCCTTTTAAAGGATTCGTGGTTCAAGAATAGTTATGGAAAAACATGATATAATCCTTGTTTACATTATTATATGACACTATATAAACAATTTCATTGGGATGGTTAAGTGGCGGTTTGCCAAAACATGCGAGAAAACCATGTGGCCGATTAAAAAAAATGTTTTTTAAAAACAGGCTTAATCAGGATATTCCCTAACTCACCCGTTTCTTCTCCCATATGAATCCTCTAAGGGATTTCTACATCTCAGGTGATATCGGTGATATCAATCTCATTTTAGAAGGGATTTTAAGGGGTTTCAAGGCAATTTAAATGTGTTTCATCTCTGTTTAGTCTTCTCTTAGGGTTTTATTAGGGTTTCCTTCTAGATCTTATATCTTCATTAGCTGGGATTTCTAGATCAACATTAATTTCATGTAGAAATAGTGTTATTGGTTCAAAATATTATGAATTTAGGGCATTTTAATGATTGATAATGAGATCTAGAGTTGTCTTGGTGGAGTTTTTTCCCATATTAGTGGTGTGGTTGCTTATGAGTTGATTTCTCAAGAATCATAATGGTATATAGGTTATCTCTCATCATAAAATTGATAGAACATGTGTCTTTAATGATATTAATTTATTTTTATTGAAATTAATATTTATTAATATGGGAAAAAATTGGTGGATCCCCATTTGGGGATGATTTGGGGATTATAGTTGAAATGGGATTTTATTAATAAATGGTTCATGTTGTGTGATTTTTAATTGAATATTTCAAAATCAGTTCCTTGTTTTGGATTATGAAAATGGGAATCAATTTGAATTCCTTTTATTTAAAATTTAGTTTGTCATGGAAAACAGTTAAAAAGAGTTTCCAATAAATGAGTTATTTATAGATGTTATTGGCATGTGATAGAAATATTTGTTCATATAATGTGTGGCCTCAGGGATTTATTCATTTGGTTGGTTAAGTATTATGGATTGTGATTATTATTATTATTTGGGTGAGAATTATAAATATAAAAGTTGATCTATAGTTTATTTAAGTGCCCCCATTATGTATAATTTGTTGGGATGTACCACTAGTTTAGAAATGTATTAAACATGTTTAGAAAGGTAGTTCCACCATGGTTTTCGTCCTTGATATGTGTTGATATGCAAGATGGAATAATTTGTGAAAATGTGTGATGGGGAAATATAATATTCCATGGATATATTTTTTTTTCATTATTTGACATGGCATGGTAAGGGTGTGTTAGGATCATTGGTAATTTTTGAAGTTTTTTCTTCTTTATAAAAAAAAATTTATACAACTTTGATAACGTTTTTTTCCTAGTGGTGTGTGTGGGGAATTCATTTGGGGAAGTCATAATGAGTATTTTTAATCAACCCTACTTTGGAAAATTGGTGCTTTTTATATTTTTATTTTGATACACTGGTAAGAGAAATAAATTTCCTTTTCTATATATTCATCGTGATTATCTGGTGGTTTGGTGGTACTTGGAGAATAAAGAATGTTGTGGAGTAGTAGGGTGTGTCTTGGTTTACATTGGGTATTTTTCCTTGACATCCTCTTAGTACTGTAATTTTTTTTTTGTATATTTTGGTTGTATTGTTTTTTGGGAATTATTATGGTATATTTTGTTTTCCATTTTGTAATATATGGTTTGGGTTGCTATGATAACATGAATCATGTAGTTTTGATTGGTAATGTAATGTTTGGTTGTTTGGTATGCCTTAATGGAAAATAGTTTCCCCAATTATTTTTGAAGCAATATTTATTTATTTCTATCCTTTGTATCCTTAGGAACATCTCTTATTCTTATTATAACCTCACCAACTTCTAAATCTACTTAGATAGGGGAGGGGCATTAAATCATGAGACATAATCAAATTGATAATTATGTGAACCTAATCCATTGTGATAATTTTTAGACCATGTAATGATTTCATTGAAATTCTCAATGACAAATGTTTATGATGTCATGTTTAATGTTGTTTCTTCATTTCGTATGTTCCATTTGTGTTATAATGTGATATCATGCCTTTTTTTATGATTATCACCCCTTTTAAGTCCCACTGAAATGCCTATTATAAAACATTTAATAAATTTATTATGTTATTCTATGGATATTCCCAAAATGGGATTTATTGGTCACCCCATTCTCCAATAGGTCCCCAGGGTATCCAATAATGTATTAGTGGATCAATGAATTCTAAGAGCCTGTTAAGTTTGTTTGGAATAATATTGTTTTATCCCTTGTTCATGGAGATATATTATGTACATAATTCATAATGAATCAAAAATACAAAATATCATGGGTTTTATTTTGTGTATCGATAGGTAAAAAATCATCAATTTATGTGTAATAAGGAAAATAATTATTGCAATTAGTATCAGGGAAGAGTTTGGTTATTTTTAGGAATATGATTTAAAGAAAATTAAAAGGCATTAGGGATAATGAAAAAACTATGTATAAATCCACAAATTTTAGTAAATTATTGAGTAAGTTGTATCCAAGAAAATAGTCACTTTATGGACACTATATGTTAATGTAGCCTTAGCACAACTGTACCTATGGTTAATACCTGAAAAATTACATTTCGTTATACTCGAATGGGAATGGGTGTATGACAACGAGCCTTGATACATAGTTGGTTTAACACTCAAAGGGGATTTGCTTTGGTAAATTTTAACGAATATTAAGATAAATTATTAATGGAATCAAATTTTATAAAATTTTATATTTTAGAAATATATCATGGATAAAATAAATTGAATTCAAAAAACTCATATGATAAGGAATAAATATCATTATAAATTTTACATTTAATGTTATTAGAATCATGTTTATCTATTTAATAGGTTGAAATGTATCATCGCTATATCTTTTTTGGATAATGTAAATGGTTAAAAATAATATAAAAAAGTTAAAGTTAGGTTTATTTTCCATATTTTTATACATTCGTTCCTATCATAAAAATTTTATCAAAATATTCAAACACACCCAGAAAGCATGGAAGTAGGGTTGTTGGTGAAAATTGGAAATGGGGAAATTATTTTATCAAAATTATATAACACCCTCATTCAATATTTGTGGTCTTAAAATCCTAGAGAACTATATGATACTCTATAAAGAGGAATTTTATTCCATTGTAGGAATGTATCACATTTAATTACATAACACCAAAACAAATTTTTGTGAGAAGGAAATCTAACTAATTATAGTAAATCATCATATTATTCTCTAATGGTGAAATGAAAGGGTAAAATAATCATTACAAATAGTATATCGATCATTGATATAATTTCTCTATGATAATGAGTATATATCTAAAATGATTTAGTTTATGTAAAAGATCATCCCTGAAAAATCACCACTGTTTTGAAATACCATATATTTTTTCCCATAGAATTTCATAGTCTTTCTCCTAGTTAAGAGGTTAAGTTTCCAATTGATATTATTCATTGGGATATTCTAATATATAATAATCCATATATAAATTCTTATATGAATCTTGAGTATATTATTAAAAAACTATTTTATAATATTAATAAATGGATTATAAGCCCATGTGTTGCACCGGGGGTTACACCAGTCTTTTTCAAAATAAAGTATGATGAGTCCATGTTCCATTGTGTTTATTATCATGAGCTCACTGAGGTCATTATTGTAAAATTTTGGATTCACTCAATGGAAGATACAATTATTATTTAGTTTCAATACCTTTAAACATGCCTAATAAATATTTTTTTGATGGTTTAAGGAGATATCAGGTGCTTTTGGAGCTCATTCAGAGCTGAGAGCCCAACAATTGGAATAGGCAGATTAAACTACATGGTTATTGAAAACATTGCATCCCAACATGCACGGTTTCCCTAAAGTGTGTGGTTGCAGAACATGGGGTACTATGGCACATATGATTTTTCTATAATAGTGTGACACTAGCTCCACACCTATCTATCCATGTAATGGATTTTGATAGAGAGGTTCCACATAGTTTACTCACAGATAGGCAAACCATGCACCTAACTGTGAGGTTTTCCCTTATAAGTAGATTATGTATCATTAATAGAAATAGGTTTGTCCAACTGTGTGGCCAAATCATGAACATTGTGTTTGAGGGGGAAATTACCATCCTAACCCTATTTATTGATTTAAACCACTTTTCCATTCATCATCTCTTCATTCAATCATTCCTCCTCCACATCCATTAGACTGTGGAGCTCATCCTCCCTAATCCATAGGGTTTGTGGTATCCCATTCACCCGACACTAAAAATTCTATCGACCATAATAACTAGATACATATCATCAATATAATACCTTTCCTATAATATATTTAAAGGATAATCATCTTTCTAGTTAACTATTATGGTTTGATAGATTTTACCATACTTTTTGGGGGTTTGATAAATCCTATTAGTTGTACTATTCTAGGTCAAATAAATCCTCGATAACGGACAAGTGGATTTCTATAACATCTATGAAGTTACAAAAGGTGATTCCTTCTTATATTGATGCATTTGAAATGATGAGACCTCATTCCACTCAATGGAAACATTCAATGAAACTTCATTATTATTCAATAAATTAATTAAAATGGTTTTCTATGTCTGTTGTCACCCTAAAATGTGAAAAATCTCTTTATTATGGGTTTTCACCATATTTTTTGTCACCCATTTTAGTGTGAAACATTTAATTTCCAATTACTGATTCCTTGAGCTGTGGACGACCATGTATTTCAGATTTTCATCTTGATTAAATTAACTGAGTTATATTTATAATTAATATAAATTAAGTACCATGATTTTGTTCATAGAGACATATTCCTCACATATCATATTTTAATTATACTTCTTGATTCTCTATATTCAAATCCATATGTATACATTTAAATCCATATACGAGTTGTTCAATGTCTATGATTCATTCCATATTCCTTTTCGTACCCTTGTGAAATGGTTGTTCATGTTTTTTATATTTTGATATTGAAATTCCATTGATTACATGTGATTGTAAATATGATAGGGATTTGTTTTATTCCTAACACCCATGCCTTTATATTGTTTTATTCCTTGTTACATTTCTATATAAATGGCTCATTGTTAATTTTGTATTTATGTTTAATGTTAGTTAGATGGTGAGTATTTGGTTTTCAGTCTTTTTATTAATGGAATACAGTTATACAAATGTTATTCATTTTGATGTGTGCCTGATTACTATGGCTTACTAGTTGTGGATTAGGATAGATTATGTGTAACAATGTAAGGATGTTGTTGATGGACACAACATGGTCGGTTGGATATACCTATCATGTCGAGAGGAATACATAGGCATTCATGGTACACACTCTTCGTGCAATTTTTAATATACTCATGAGATTCATAGGTTCCATTGGGGAGACACTGGGGATGGACTCATGGAAAAGATGTCTACAGCATGCCCAGGGTGATACCCAGTCCCCTATGTGAGATACTTGGTACAGATATAGAGTCAATGTGACACGAGTGATACAAGGGATGCCTATATTAATTTCCTTAGGTGGGTATTATGGTATTGGTTCAATAAAAGATGCCTATAATGACCCTTGGGATTCTATTTAGATCTCCTTGGATTGGATCAGCACACGAACATTAGATTTCATAGATTGATTTCTTGTGATGTATGTGTTGTTTCCAATATAAATTGTAGTATGATTGAAAATGACATGAAAATAAGACCCCATGCCAATGATAAATATTGTGGGTATGAATTATTTGGTATATTTGTTTACAATGGTCCCTTTATAAATTTCTTACTTGCATACAGACTTCTTTAAAATATCCATATTAGTCTGAAGTAGGAGGAATTGGTCGGGTGTCCATTTAGGAACCTGGATGGATGTGTTTATTATTGTTCCTCAATGTACGTTGTTTATTATTATAGCATAATGTAATTTATTATAGAAAACAATTCTTTAGACTAGACACAATAGGTGTTGGCCTACTGAGATTTTATCTCACTCCCAATTTTGTCTTCCCTAAGTACCAAATAGATTTTATGTTCACAGGTATAGATAAAGGAAGGTGCGCAGCTTCTGATTCATTATTGACTTAAAAAATTATGATGGAGGATCGAGAATAAGAACAAGGATATGATTGAGAGACTTGATGTATAAAATAATTAATTTTTTTCTAATTTTTCAAAAATTTATTATATTCCTTTATCTCTAGTTCCCCACTTTAACATTTTTATAGCTTGATCATTACTATAATTTTGTATCAATTATTAATATTTTTCGTATGCCAATTTTTTTCATATACATTATTGGATTACATTATCATCCACTGGAATCTCGTTCAACTTGGGTTTCAAATATTTATTTTAGATCATCTACCATAATACATATTTTGAGCTATATGGGTTTTTTTACTACAGACAAACCCCATGACAACCCTACCTGTCGGTAACAACATGCATTCAGGGAGGCATGAGTGTGGTCTTCTGGCCCATTGTGTTAGGGCACAATTTAGTGCCTCTTGGGGGAGGGATTCCAAAATGTGATATCAGTGGAGATTTTCCTTTATTTTAACTATTTAGTTTTATACTGGTGACTATGATTTTGGTATTTGGAATTAACCCTATGCTTGGACGTAGTTAACCCTTGTATAGGGGGTGTGAAAATTACATGGGAAGAAAAATTTCAGTTTTTTATTTTTCCATTAATGGTTGATACAAATTCCACATTTAGTGAAGAACTTATATTATGGTGTTATTTATATTGTTATTTTTTGTATGATGATTCATATTATTTATGCATGATGAAATGATGGAAATGAATAGCATGAATCATTTTATGTACCATATGATTAGAAACAAATGCATTATTATACACCATATCTATTTCCATTCTTCATTTCCCTTTTTCATGTGATTTCTATTCATCCATGATATATTTATATCTTTAGTGCTAGTTGTTACATATAAATAATGAAATCTTCCAAACTATCTTTTAGAAACCTTTCATAGTTTAGATTAAGTGATTGACCAATTTATATCTATAAGGTGTATGGGGCCTTAGAAATTGGAATGATAATATCACTAATTCTACTATCTAGAGGGGAATTAAATACCAAAATTAATTAAAATGAAAGCAAAATTAATAATTAAATGTTCAATATACACGTGAATTGTGAGGCCATGACCTAAACTAAACATAGAATGTTCGTGCTTTCGTAATTATAGGTGGGATTCAAAACAGTCCTCCATTTATGTATTTCCAAAAATAGTTGTTTATATTATTATAAATAATTTTTGAGGAGTTATCTTGACAATTGTATAGTTATTCCACTCAAAAATCCTTATGATTTTATCAAGGGGAGTGGTGTTGAGGACACTCTAGAGGTGGTGGTCCATTAGTCAACTATGATTACTATTTTAGTTCAATAAGAGGAACCACTTTATGAGATTCCACTGGGTGCTGAGACTCAGTTTTTTGATAGTTTTTTAAATTCATTTCGTTTAGTTAGGTTTCTCTATAACCTTCCCCTAATATGAAAGAGAAAACCAAAGGCTTCTAGAAGAAAACCCCCCACCTTTTCAAGGGATCGGGGGACCTTAGACTATGGAGTAATGGATATAATCCATGGTTCCCAACTTATAAAATCTTGATAAGCATAAAGAGTAGAGGGTAATTATCGCTACCTACTAGTTCTATGATTCCCCTAATAGTAGTGGGACACCATATCTCAAACTAAAATTCATTGGGGTATTTCCGAGGAGTAGTTTAAAATGGCCTTATTGTATCATATCTCTTTATAGATTTTGAGATATTATTGAACAAGGTAGTCATGCATCTTTAGTAGGTAAATGTGACTATTCTAGAATATTCATATTGCTTCACTGAGCTTCATAGTTTTTTTCTTTTCCTGACAGGTGACAAGTAAATGCATATGAGGCTCCTTGAGGATATGCTTGTATATAATGTCCACTCAAATGTGAAAGTTTTTCAAATGAAAACTATGAATGGGATAGTGAATGAGGACCTAATTAATTAATGAAATCTCAGAAAATCTGGATATTTGAGATAAGGATGTTCAGTTCAGAGACATGGTGATAGTTCTTCAATAATTAGGAAATTCCATTTTGAGGTTGAATTTGGGGGTGGATTCATCAAAGTGACATACATTGGTATCTATATAGTGTGACACCAATGTTGTAGTCTATAACATAATAGAACTTAGTTTATTATATAACCAATAGAGTAGAGATATTACGAATGGATTGGTCACCATCAGTGATTATACCATTATTTTCTTCCAGAATCAAGTGTGAGGGGATCTGTACTAACACCTCTATTAGGTATATGATCTATGACTCAATAAAAGGATGGTGTTTTTCTTATTCTATCATATTAGAATGTGGTTGTAAGAGAAATGTCAAATTAATTCATGCCCCAATGCCACAGAATTAGCCGAGTGGATCTACTCAGGCTAGTCAGGTAGCATCTCAGGGCTATAGGTTAGGACATATTTATGCATTGTAGCCAATTCCAGAGGAGTAGAGTCCAGTTCTATATACGATTATAGGTTCTATTCGGGAGACACCCCCAATTTATCATCTTATCTTTTTGATATAGGTGCATCACACTCTTTCATATCTACTACTGTTGTGGAAATACATAGTCTTGCAATGGGGTATATAAATTTTTCACGTGTCTCGACACAAAATTAAAAAGGAAGATCATACAGAATATTATAATATCAAGTGTTTCCTTGAGATTGGTAGATGAAATTTATTCTAGAGTTTCATCATTATATAGATTTCCATTTTTGACCTCATTCTCTCTATAGACCTGATTATTACCTATCATGTCCATGTTGATTACTTATGCCATAAACGGTCCACAAAAAACATTATAGAAACAATTATATCCATAATGGTGAATGTCATATCCAGGATGACCGAGATGGAACCATGGAAACTGAAGAATCTATGTGATGTTTTATTTTAAATTGGTTTTGCCTTTGTTGACAACTAATCTTTTTGTTTAATAATGTTATTGAGTTATAGAAAGTTGAAGTTGCTGGTTGCTGGAGATTTCCTTAAAAAATCTTTTATTGAAGAATAATAAGTCAGATGTTAATAAAGTATCTCAAACGTTCTTGGCAAAACCGGAAGAAGCTTTGCAGATCTAAAAGATATCACAAATCATTAAAATGTTTCATGATAAAATATATTGAAGAATTGGTGAAGAATATCGATAGTTTTTATCATTGAAATTTTTTGAGAAAGTTCGGAACCAAAAGTTCAAAGTCTACATCCAGAACCAAAAAGTTTGGAGTCTACTTCCTGAAGCTTAAATGCGGAGTGTTCTTCCTGAGCCAGTAATTCAGAATGTACTTCCTGAACCAAAATTTCGGAATCTACATCCTGAACCAAAAATTAGGAGTGTACTTCCTGAGCCATAAATTCAGAATGTATATCCTGGACCAGAATTTGGGAGTGTAATTCCTGATCCAAAATTCGTAGTGTACTTTCGGAATAGAAAATTTGAAGTCTACATGTTATGCCAGAAGATCAGAATCTACCTCCTGAGATAGAAATTCGGAGTCTACATGTTGATAAATTCAGAATGACAATTCTGAGCAACATGTTGAGAAATTCAGAATGACAATTCTGAGCAACATGCTATGCAATTCGGAATGACAATTCTATGTTCAATAATACCAGAATTTCAAATTTTATTAAATCTCGGAGAAATTTAAGGAGATTTGAAGAAGTCAAATATTGAAGATAGAATGCGAGAGTTTTGAAGAGTTTTTGAAATTTAAGGAAGTGAGAACGATTTTCAAGATTCCTGCCTTTGTTTTCTAAGTTTCCTTTAAATATGTGCTCATATCACATTCCCATTGAACAACATTCTACATTCATGGAAAAGGCAGAGTGTTAGAGAATTTGAAGTGAATAGCATCTACCATCTTGAAGAAGATTTATAGAGTGTTTGAGAAGAACAGTTGCTGAATCATAATTCCTTCCTGAGAAAACCGGATTCATGAAATCTGGATTGAAGATTCAGAGTGTAATTATTTCTAAATCATATTTCCTTGAAGAGAAGACCGGTTTTAGAAAACCAGATTCGAGAAATTCGGACTGAAGTTTCAGAGTGGATATTTTTGCTGAATCATATTTCCTTGCTGAGAATACCAATTTCAAAAAATTGGATAAATATTCATAGTGATCATTTGTGTGGAATCATATTATCGGATTGTGTATTCGGAGTGATAATTCGGAGTGAGCATTTGCGGAGCAGCTTAACAAAGTTTTTTTTCTTATGATTGGCTCATTGTTCCTTTAAAAAGACAGTGTAAACTAAAGGGAGTTAGTATAAAATTTCTTATCAGGAGATAGAAGTTTCCAACAGGAGTTAGCACAAGTTGTATTCACTTCTTCATTATATTGGATTCCTGTAGACCCACTGGAGTGGCTATGGCAAGGACGTAGGTTCACTTATTGAGGCCAAACCTTGTAAATCTAGTGTGCATTCCTTTATATACCTTTATTGCTTGCTTGATATTCTTGATATAGTTTGATATGGAAACAAATTTTTACAGGTTGCAAGGGTTACATTTCTTCATGTTTTAAAACATATAAAAGTTTAGCAAATGATTCCACACCCCCCCCCCCTTATCAGTTGTTTTTCGATCCGTGGAAATTCAGTGGTATCAGAGGCATGATCCCTTTTTTAATCCTTATCATGGAGAATATCAATTATGTCAATAGTAGAGGAGTTCCTATGTTCCTTGGAAAGAATTATTATTGATGAAATAATATGATGATTCTTTATCTCCAATCTCTCAGCCTTGAAGTTGTTGATGCTGCTACTATTGGCTTTCCCCTATTGAAAAAATTCTCTTATGATGTTTGCTGATAAAAGAAACTTAGAATTCGATGGAAATGCTAGAAATGATAATATCATGTATTTATTAAAAAATGTATATCAGAAGGTGATGGGTCTCACAACATCAAAAAGCATGTGGGACAATATGGAATGTGTTTTCGAAGGAAACATAAAATTCAATGAGGCCAAGCTACAAATATAGCTTTGTATGTTTGAAGACATCAGGATGAGAGATGACGAAACAATTGACGAATAATTCACCATAGTTAATGAAATTGTATGCAACATTAGTGGATTCAGAAAAGACCTGGAATATTCTATAATTGCGAAGAAGCTCATGAGAAACATTCCAGACAGGTTTGACTCTAAAATTTCAGCTTTAGAAGATAAGGATGATTTAGCTCTTGATGAACTGCATAACATTCTTGTTGCTTATGAAATGAGGAAAGCTCCAATCATTAAGCATAATATGAAAGAAGAAATGTCTTTTGAAGCAATGAGAATGATGAAAATCCAAGATGATGATGAAGATGATTCTTGGGAGTCCACTGATAAGGAAGATGATGGGCTGAATCTGAAAAATCATGTCTCTCATATCAAAGAACTATCAGATAGGAAGAGGAAAGTATGGAGGGAAACTTCCTCTCAAGTGTTTTGAGTGTGGTGGAATTGGACACTTTTCTATGAATTTCCCTAAGACGAATGTTGGAGAATATCAAGATGTTTCAAATGAGAATCCTCAGTGGAAGAAGTATAACAAGAACGAGAAAGAAGAAAATACTTCAAAAGAATTCAAGAAAAAGATTTCAGGAATTAAAAGATGTATGTTGAGCAAGAAGGTTGTATCAGAATCATCTGACAATAATTCCTCGGAAGATGAAAGAAAATAAAGGTTCAGAACATTCATTGAAAGAGTTGAGAAAACAAATTTTTCCTCGGAGAATGAAGAAGGTGGATAAGAATCTTACAGAGAATATCATCTATGATCTGAACTTCTTGCATGTCTTGAGTAAAACAAATCTCTCAAGAATGAAATTCGTGCAATGAAGAAAGATCAGGAAGAAGTTCATGATGGAAGTAAAGATGTCACCAAGAAGGAAGATGAATACATTAATGAAATTTTATGTTATAAACTTAGAATTGGTGAATAAGGAATGATGATTGAAGATCTTTGCATGAAGTTAGAAGCTAAGGAAGTAGAAGTAAATAATGTGAAATAAAAACTTCTTGATTCCGAAAATATTCTGAGGAAGATGAATTAAAACTTCAACAAAGCTACAGAAGTAAAAGCCGAGACCTCTAAAAATGCTATGAGGCTCATTACGATAATCAGGTGAAATAATATCTTACCAAAAATAATGTTTCATATTATTCATATAAAATTGCAATTTTTCAAAGAAGTAGTAGTAAATAATGGGTGGAGAAAGTATGTATGAAACCAATCAATCCTTCAAAAGTAGAAGACTCAATCAAAATAAGAGATGATCTACATTCTGAGTTTTCTAGAGATGAAAGATGTCATCAACCACAACAAAGTATCTATAATGAAAGATAATTCTTTAATAGAAAATCAAGATTTGAGGGATATGGTTTGTGTTGTGGTATATATTGGAATATAGCTTATAATTGTTTGCACAATTTATCTCTAACCAGAAGAAGGTTTGTGAAAAGTGGAAGAAATTGTGAAAGAAGGATGAGTGACTTTTAGTATTCACAGAAAGCTGAAAAAGAGAATTCTCAATATTTTAGAAACATTCTATCAAAGAATCAATTTGAATGTTTTGAAGATGTTTGTGGATGATGTGATCAGGTTGGTCATCAAGCCAAATGAGGTATGACACTCCTTCCAAAAAAAGTTTCTCATGATAAGAAAGTTGATGAAACATCTTTGGTTGTTGAGACAACCTTAAAAGAAAGTAAGAGGAACAAACCATGGATTTTTTACAGTGGTTTTTCTTCACACATGACAGATGATATAAAAATCATGAAACATGTTGAATTTCATGATTAAGGAGAGGTGACTTTTGGAAATGATTGTTCCTTAAAAATTAAGGGAATCAGAATGTCATAGATTCAAGTGGAGAAAATAAAATCTAAGGAATATTTTTTTTGATGGTATAAAACATAACTTACTTAGTGTAAGTAATGTTTGTGATTATGGAAAAGAAGATATCTTCAGAAAGGATTCTTGTATCTTCATAAGTGTGAAAAGTGGAAAAGTGATTACAAAAGGAGAAAGAACTAGTGGGAATCTCATTCAAGTTGGAGAATCCAAAAACTCATGTTATTTGAGTGTTGAAGATGAAAACAAGTTGTGGAATCGAAGACTTGGCCACCATGGGTAGAAGAAAATGAGTAAACATTCTAAAGTTGATGCTCTTCGAAATTTTCCAGAAATTAAACGAATATATGAACATGTTTTTATTACTTGCCATAAAGGAAAGATGACTAACATACGTCATAAAAGAGATGAGATTCAATCTAACATATCTCTTCAGCTTATTCAATCTGATCTGTGTGTGTCAATGTGACATAAATCAACAAATGGAGATTTATACTTTATCACTTTTATTGATGACTTCACTCGGATGACAAATATCATGTTCATGAAGCATAAGTCAGAGGCTATTGAAATGTTTAAATTCTTCTGAAAAGATGTTGAGAAAGAATTGGGGGCTTTCATAAAGATGTTGTGAATAGACAATGGTACTTAATTCAGAAGCCATGTTTTTGAAACTTATCTACGGAAGCATGGTATCAAACATCAGTATAGTTCTCCCTATACTCCACAACAAAATGGAGTAGCCGAAAAGAAAAATAGAAGCTTAGTGGAAATGGGAAGAAGTATGTTATCAATATATAAAAATACAAAATTATTTTGGTGAGAAGATGTAAGCACTGCTGTACAAGTTCAAAATAGATTCTTGTTTAGACTACAAACCAACATGACTTCTTATGAGATGTGGTGTCACAAAAAACCTTCTTTTATTTACTTCATGGTTTTTGGAGGACCATGCTTGCTTGAAATTAAAAATCCAGACATAGGAAAGATTGATGAGAAAGCATAAGAAGGTATATTTATGGGTTATTCACCAAATGGAAGTAGTTACAAATGCTAGAACAAACGTTTACAGAAGTTGGTGGACTCATATGATGTGATGGTAATTGAAAATCCAAGTTCTTTCACAATGTTTGTTAAGAATATTGAGGAAGGTAAATCAGAGAATCCTCCCCAGAGTGAAAGTGACTTAGATAAGTCACATGGGGAATAAAGTGATGTTGGGATAGGAAATGTGAGTTTTAATACCTTAAAAAATATTTTGAATATAAAAATATTATTGGGGATTAACAAGCTCCAGTTTAAACAAGAAGAAACTTGACATTAGAAAATCAGAATTCCCTTATCTCAAAAGTTGATCCAGAATCAGTAATAGAATCTATTCAACATAATGAATGGGTGGTTACTATTAATGAAGAACTGGATTAGATAGATAATAATGATACATTGGAACTTATTCCAAGGCCAACAAATAATAATGTTATCGGAACCAAGTGGGATTACAGAAATAAATTAAATGAGCATGGAGAAGTTACAAGAAACAATGCAAGGCTAGTGTGTAAAAGATATGCACAAGTGTAAGGTTTATATTATGATGAAACCTTTTCCCCTGTAGGAAGGATGGAAACTATCTGAATGTTTCTTATAGTGGCTGGTCATCAGAATTTCAAGGATTATCAGATGGATGTAATGTTAGCTATATTAAATGGTGAGATTGAAGAAGAAGTTTACATCAAACAACCTTGTGGGTTTTCGCTTGATGAGGATGAAAAAAAAGTTTTCAAATTGAAGAATACCTAGTACAGGATGAAACAAGCTCCATGAGCATTGTATTCGAAGCTAGAAAATTCTTTGGGAAAGATGAACGTTTCTAAAGGAAAGGTTGATAGAAACTTATATGTTAAAGAAGATGACTTTGGAACATTAATTGTTATTGTTTATGAGGATGATATAATTTTTGCTGGGGATGAAGAAAAGGTCTATGAAAAATTTTCTGAAAAGATGGAGGATAATTTTGAAATGTCAATGTTGGGAGAATTAACTTTCTACCTTGGATTACAAGTTCAACAACAACAAAACTACATTTTCTTATCCCATGAAAAATATGCCAAGGAATTGTTAAAGAAGTTTGGGATGGAAGAATCAAATTTCAACTCCTATTTCAGTAAGCACACAGTTGAGAAATGATGAGTCATGGAATAGTGTGGATCAGAAAGAATTCCAAAAGTTGATAGGAAGTCTTCTTTATGTTACAGCCTCAAGGCCTTATATTTATTATGATGTGACTCTATGTTCCCGGTATCAAATTAATCCAAAAAGAATCACACATTTAGGCAGTTAAGAGGATTTTGAAATATGTTAACGGAATAACTTCATATGGGTTATTATAAAATAGGAGAAATGAGATGTTGTTTCGTGGTTATACTGATGCTTCTTGGGATGGTGATTGTAATGATACAAAATGAACATTGGGATGAACATTTTTCTTAGGGGAATGTTGCGTGAGTTTGAACAGAAAGAAACAAAGTTCAGTAAATTTAAGTACAGCTGAATCCGAATATGTTGCAGGTACTCATGCTTGTACTCAAATTATGTGGATGAAATTTCAGCTGAAATATTTGAAAGTG
The DNA here is from genome assembly GCA_963277665.1 of Viscum album. Classification (NCBI taxonomy): domain Eukaryota; kingdom Viridiplantae; phylum Streptophyta; class Magnoliopsida; order Santalales; family Viscaceae; genus Viscum; species Viscum album. The sequence continues at coordinate 39,146,787 of OY728153.1, forward strand.
AATTTTTATAAACCATTGAAGATACTCTGTGATAATCAATGTTCTATTGATCTTTCCAAGAATCTTTTTCAACATTCATGATCAAAACACATTGATATTATGTATCATTTCTTAAAATTGAAATCCGCTGCTAGAAAATTCTTGCTGGAATATATTTCAACAAGGTATCTGATTGCTGATATTTTCACAAAAAAAAATTTGAAGGAGAGGTTTGTGGAGATAAGGCTGCAACTCCATGTTCAGCCTCCTCCTATGACATACTAAAAACTCATAAGGAAGTAACCCCCACCGAGCTTTGGATTATGTTGAAAAAGGGGGAGAGTAAGTTTTCCATATGTATCTCAAATATGTGGTTATCATATAATGTGTGAGAGGGAAAAAAATTGAAAAAATAGAGAGAAAAAGGAAAATTAAGAGAATAAAAGAAAATGGAGAAAGTGAAAGATAAATGGTAAGGGGGGGGGGGTTGAGTAAGTTTAAGTTTATCCTTAAATAGCTAAAAATTTTCCTTTCACCAAGGGATGGAAATCATTCAAAAACATTACTTTATCGAGTAGTTTGGTGTCATGCCACACTGTTTTGAGAAATTCTATGTTTTGGTAATGTTTAAAAACTTGAGTGGAGAAAACTTGTTAACATGGTTTTCCAACAAATCCAAAGGGGGAGATTGAAGAACCTATGTGGTGTCTTATTTTAATAAGGCTTTGTATTTGTTGAAAACTTCTCTTTTTGTTGAAGAATGTTTTTGAGTTATATAAAGTTGAAGTTACTGGTTGTGGGAGATTTCCTTAAAGAAGCTTTTATTGATTAATAAGAAGTCAGATGTTAAGAAAGTATCTCAATCATTCTTAACAATATCAGACGATGCTTTGCTGTTCTTAAAGTTCACAAAAATCATGAAATGTTTCATGATAAATGATGTTGAAGAATTGGTGAAGAAGATTGATGTTTTTTACGTTTGCAAAATTATGAGAAAGTTCAGAACCGGAAGTTCAGAGTCTACTTCCTGAACCAAAAAGTTCGGATTCCACTTACTGAGGTTGAAATTCGGAGTGTACTTCCTGAGCCAGAAATTCAGAATGTACTTCCTGAACCAAAATTTCAGATTGTACTTCTGAACCTAAAATTAGGAGTGTACTTCCAGAGCTAGAAATTCAGAATGTACTTCTTGAACCAAAATTTCAGAGTGTACTTCCTGAACCAAAATTCGTAGCGTACTTTCTGAATATAAAATTAGAAGTATACTTTTTGTACCATAGGTCCAGAGTCTACCTCCTGAGTAAGAAATTCGGAGTCTACTAGTTGAGAAATATGGAATGACTATTCAGTGTAACATGTTGAGAAATTCGGAATGACAATTCTGAGCAACATGCTGAGAAATTCGGAATGACAATTCTGTGTTCAAGAAAACCTTAATTTCAACATTGCTTAAATCTCGAAGAAATTTAAGGAGGTTTGATGAAGTCAAATATTGATGATTGAATGCGAGATATTTGTGGAGTTTTTGAAATTTAAGGATGCGGAAAATATTTTCAAGATTCCCGCCTTTGTTTTCTGAGTTGCCTATAAATATGTTCTCATATCACTTGCTCATTGAAAGACATTTTACATACACAGAAAAGGAGGAGCGCTGGAGAATTCGTAGTGAAAAGCATCTACAATCTTGAAGAAGTTTTATTTAGTGTTTGAGAAGAAGAGTTGCTGAATCATATTTCATTACTGAGAAAAATAGAATCAAGAAATCCGGATTGAAGATTTTGAGTGGACATTTTTGCTGAATCATATTTCCTTGCTGAGTAGACCGGTTTCAGAAAACTGGATTCGAGAAATTTGGAATGATGATTCGGAGTGGATATTTTTGCTGAATCATATTAACTTGCTGAGAAGACCGATTTCAGAAAATCGGATGATGAATCGTAGTGATCATTTGTGCGGAATCATATTTTTGGATTGAGTATTTGGAGTGATAATTCAGAGTGAGAATTTGTGGACCAACTTAACAAAGTTCTTTTTATTATAATTGGCTCATTTGTTCTTTAAGAAGACATTATAAACTAACAGGAGTCAGTATAAACGTTCCTATCGGGAGATAGATAGTGTCCATTGGGAGTTGTCACAAGTTTTATTCACTTATTCATTATAGTGGATTTCCATAGACCCATGGGAGTGGCTATTGCAAGGACATAATTTCTCTTGTTGAGGACGAACCTTGTAAATCTTGTGTGCCTTCCAAGATTTACCTTTCTTTCTTACTTCAGTTTCATGCTAAACGTTGATAAGGATACAAATCTTACCAGGTTGAAAGGGTTAAGTATATTAAAATTTTAAAACTTGTAAAAGATTAACAACTTATTCAACCCCCGATTCTCAGTTGTTATTCGACCCTTTGAACATAAGAAACTAGGCATTGCAGAGTAATTACTCAGCTATCGAGTCTCTTTATGACTGATTCTGGAATGTAGTTTGTAGAGTTCACTCCTTTGCTAAATTGTTTTAGAGACATCATCCTTGATGATTTCTCTAGATTAAATCATGAGAGAGATTTTGAGTTCCCCATAGAGATAGTGATAGGTGCAACACTAGTTTTCATTCCTCTATATAAGAGAGAACCTATAGATCATAAATAATATACTATGTAGTTTAATGATATAGATGCTAATGGTTTTGTTACAACCAAAACATCACCATGGGTCTCAAAATTCCTTTTTTTCAAAAAATAAGATGGTACCCTCAAATTTTACATTGATTACTACTATTTCAACATATTATGGTAAAAAATTAGTATCCACAACATCATGTAGAAAACATCTTCAACCACCTTCAATGAGATATTGTTTTCTCCATGATCAATTTGATTTTGGGCTACCATTAGAATCATGTGGGCTATCAGATTTAATAGGTACGAAGTCTTAGAGCATGTACATCCTGTACAAATATATGGATATGATGTTCGGTCTAATGAATGAATCAGTAGTCTTCATAGATTTGATGAATTTACATTTACAACTATATCATGATTTATTCGTGGTTGTCTTCGTAAGCCATATCTTAGAGTATGTGATAACCAAAACGACCAAAACCAGCATCTTTATATTATTCCAATTACATTGAGAGAGAACCATCAATATATAAAAGATAAGTAAATTACACATTTGGATAAAAAATGGTTTACTTGTTGGGTGATATCATATCTGAGGTAGACATATTAGTGGACTAAGAGAATATAAGTTCCTTGAATTCTTGATACCATCCCATGAATGTGTTCAATATCCATAGCTACAAATTGCCAGAAGGCTATTATTGGTGTCTCATTCGTGACTTTTCCAACATATAAACAACTCTTATAGACTATATAAAGAAGCGGTGACAGTCCATATGGTCTGAATGATGTGGGATAGACTTTCTCAAATTAAATGGAAGACTCACCTCCACATCTATCATGATTCTTCCAGATCCATGTATGAGTTATACTGTCTAGTTATTAAACATCTCAAATAAGGATTTCATTTTTTACATACCAAGGCATGGTATGTAATAACACAAGTTTTTAAAAAAACACATTGTTTTATAGCGTCCATGATAGACTACATCCATCATTAATGAACTTTTAAATATTATTATTTAATATGGTAGTTACCGCATAGCCGTTATAATTTTTGGAATGATAAAGATTAGAAAAATTATGAAAATACTTTTTACACATTTATATATAATTATTTATTTGGAGAAAAAATAATTATTATTGTAAATAAAACAATTTTTTAAATTATAGAAATAGTTTTTATAAAAAACCATTTAAATGTGAATAAGTGTGTTGATACAAATAAATTATAATATTACACTTATATGACTATATTAAATATATATATATATAAATAATTAAATCTAACTTCTAACATCAATGTTATAATTTTTTTAGACATGATATAAAAACGATTTAAATTTAAAAAATAAATGAAATATTTTTTTTAAAAGCTATTTTGCCACCTTTTGATGTTGTAACTGTTTTAAATATAGTTTTTGACACCATTATAAAATATTTTTGAATACCCAAACTTCTTATTTTATATTATAATATCAAAATTCTTATGTTTTTTAATTTTCTATTTTTTTAAAGGATTCATTTTTAATGAATAATTAAAAAACATTATTTAACTGAAAACCAATTTATCATCATATTTATTTATATTGTAATATTATATTATAGATATATTTTGAATAATATAAAGATCAATATTTTAGTTTTTAATAAACTTAATTTTGTTAAATTCATTTTCAAATTTATTTTCATCAAATAAACTTTTCAATATTTGGATCATTTTTAGTTCAAAAAATAATTTTCTCGTTTTTCCAACAAGATTATTTTTTAACATATTTCAGAAATTTAGGAATTTAATTTTTTTTAAAAAATGAGAAAATTACTAGATATATAATTTAATATTTTTATAAACATGACTTTTTGATTTTTGGAAAAAATGAATAGTACCATTATAATTGTTTTTATTAACTCTATTAATGGTAAATAAGATAATTAATGGTTAAAATAAAATTATACATATTAACAAATTACCCTTTCTAAGGTACTAATTATTTTGGATAATTATTTTTCGTCCCTAATAAATAAAGTATATATTAGAATAACATTTATATCATTTTATAAGATAATATATACTTTATAATATTATATTCAAATTAATTTCAATATTTTTATACATTTGTATTGAACAAGTAAAATATTTTTATCATGGGGTCATATAAAAGAAATTGTTTACTATAATAATAATTTTGAAATGTTAAATTATTATCTGCATTAGTTTAATTTATTTATATTTTTTAGTGATAAAATAATTTCCTTAAATAGAGAGAAAATGATGATAAATTAATTATTTAATTAAATTAAATATCAAATAAATGGTATAAAAATACTAAAATAAAAATAATTTGAGATGATAAATTTCATAAACGGTTTTTTATATAGTTTTAAATTATTAGTGATTTTTTGAAATATATTTTTTCTGAATTTATCTTTTTTTTATGAAATTTTTAAAAATTCATGTAATAAATAAAGTCAAAATTGAGATTAATGATATTTTCAAACAAATAATATTTTATGAAATGATAGAAATTTTTTAAAAATGTTAATTTGAATAAAATTTTTGGTATTGTTCATAAATTTTTTTAAATGACTCATTTATGGTTCTTTGGTAAATTTATTGTCAATATATTAACCCACAATGTGTAAATTAACAAATATCACTGTATGAATAAAAATAATTCAATAATGGTTAAAACTAAAATATAAGTATTTAATAAATTAATCAAAAGATCATTAATTATCATTATCTGAATTTTTCATAACCACAAAAATTCATATATAATATATAAATAATATAGTATTCATTTGGAATATAAAATAAATGTATATAAAATTATTATTTTGGAGAATTCCATGAGTTCCCCTACCCTCACCTATAAATTCTAAACCATTGTTCCCATTTGAATAAACATAAAAACTATTTGGTTTTGACAATATCTATCAATATAAATTCCAATAATACTTCCCCACATTAATGTGGGATTATTGGAGGGGTAATCGCCTCCTAATTGGTGATAAGGTTCTAATAAAAGACGATCGACTGAAGAAGATGTATCATTTTTATTCTGTTTTCTAATTTTCAAATTATTTCAAATCCATTAAATCATACTAAAAAATAAATGATTAATAAATCTGTTATACTAAATATTCTGATATGATATTCTGAAAATATTATAACCTAAATCCATCACTATGTCCATAAAGTGGGAAAATAATTTTCATTTTTGTGTATGAAAAACTACAGCCTCATGAACTAAAATATTTCATTTTCCATCACTATATCTCAATACTGGTCATAATGATGAATTAAGTGGTTACATATGATATTTATGAAATATTTTTCATTATTAAATAACAATATATCTTTCATTTTCATAACTTTCCATTCACATAAAAATTATAATGTTGTTCTAGCATACGTATGAACTATCACCACCACAAAGTGATATGATTAATTTTTTATAACCACATAATATGTATGATATAAAAAAGTATATTAAAATTTAATTATGATATTAATGATATTATTATCATTCTGTAATGATAATATATTTTTACCTTATTTCTATAGTGATCATTGGAAAATGGAATTGTTACTCATGCATACATATGACATACCATATCAATGATTATAACATTGTTAAATTTTCATAACCATTCATAAATGGGTTTATGTGAAAGTATATTTGATTTATAAAATATATTTTCATTTAATTAATATATTTATCTATATGATGTACTAATACCTTTTTTATTATAAACATAAAACCAAATTCATTTTGGACTCGTGTATCAAATATCGTAAAAGAATTCCACTTGATCTTATAAAATTTAGTAAATTTTACAATTAGATATTAATTGATTTAAAAGTAAAAGTAAATATTAAAAAATTTATAATGGAGCTCAGTAATTATCATAAGTTTTTTATTTAGGATTTTAAAAAATATACATGATGAATCAGACTCAAGGTATGAGACATATTTTCAATCTCCTTTAAATGAGTCATATATTTATGTTCTACACCCAGCTTCTTCATTGAAGTATATATACAACCAATCAGATATATAATAACTTGAACATAATATCATGATATTTAATGTTTTTTAAATATTATATTTTAATGTCCAAAGTGGTAGTGGACACTGTGAATATTTGAATATTTATTTATCAAAATTTTTTCTCCTTGTCAATATTATTGATATTATTTTATATTTGTATTTAATAAAATCTTTATAAATTTTATTTTATTTATATTATAAATTTAATTCATATTTTTCAATATGAAAATGTTTTATGTTTTATATACATAATTTCTGACATTATAATGTAATAAAGTAATGCTCTTTTCAATATATATACCGATAACAAATTCTCTACAGTTGTGACCATTATTTGATATTTGATGTCCTCCATAATATTTCTTGTTTTAAAAGAAAATTAAAAAAAACCTTTCCTTTCATTGGGTATTTCATTATTAAAAATTTTAATTTTAAAATGAATTGATTTTATATTTAAAATGAAATTATTTCTTATGAGTGAAAATGTAATTTTAAGAGTGACATGTTGCAAATTTAATGATTTTATCTGTTATTATTATACAATTGTACACCGAAATTTTATGGTTGGATACATGATAAACCATAGAAGGGAGGTTATTTGATAATACAAGGATGGTTGCTCACATTAGAACTTCAAATTCATTGAGTATGGAAGTCGATTGTATGACTATTAGATTCGTAAGGGTGACTTTGATGGAAGTCATCCATAAGGATATTCCAATAGTAATATATGCATGTATAGAAGTTGAACGTACGACTATTAAATTTAAATGAGTAAAAATTATTATTATATCTCATGATATATATATTTATTTTAGAAAAATCCTACCAGTTTATGGTATTCATGTTATAAAAAATGCATCAAATTAGCATATTTTTGACACAAAACAATTACTAATTATTAATGGGTGAAAAATAAGAATTTATTAAAATTATTTAATAGGTTTAAATTTTTATCAATGAAAAAATGGTTTCTATCTTTTAATATCCCTTAATATTATTTTTATACTCATATTATATTTTTTAATGTTTTAATGCGTCTTTTGGATTTGTAAATATTTAGTGATGTCATTTTGAATGTCATGGAGAGTTTTCATAATAGTGATAATGATTTATCTAAAATGTTTTATTTTATGGGAAAATATATAATATTCATAAAAATATACTTGTTTTTGTCATGGTTATGTTTTTAATGAGTTGTCACCTAATTCTCTAAATCCTTAAACCTTAAATGATCATCAATGTAAATGAAAGTAAAATTCATGACATAACTATAGATTAAGTAATTTATTTAATATGTGTCCTTATATTTGGAATAAAATAAATATTTAAACTATTTTAGTGGTTATGATGTTTTTCATTTCATTTAGTTATATGTTTTTACATTTTGGTAGATTTAAAAAGATGTAGAATTATAATATTACCTTATCGTTTCATCTAAACTATATCTGTTCAGAATGTTTTTCCAAAGAGGAAATAAGAAAATCTGTATTGTGGTGGAATGAAGAGGAAAATAACCTTTGAAATCGGTATCTTAGATTATTGTAATTTTAAGATAATTTTAGGTTGTGGTGATGATTTAGTTGATAGAAGCATCAAATGGTGGTTGTATCCAAGCTAGCGAGGAACCCAATTTACCCTGAATGATCATTTTTTTAGTAGAACATTTTTAATGAAACACACACCTTTATTCATAGAATTTTATAACCCTATTATATTAAAATAATATATTAAAGACATATAATTGATATTTGATGTCATGGGTTGCTCAGATCACAAAAAAAAATATCTTACGATTTAACATTTTGAATTTGAATAAAAATAGTGATGATAAATGATTAAGAATATTAGATAAAGTGGAGAGTTTGAATCCATTAAATGAGAGGAATGTAAGGATATATATCTCGAAAAATATTATTATTTAGATGATATAATTAGGATGATAAAACAAATATTTGAATTAATAAAAGACAATAAATATTATGTGGCTTTATATGTAAAAAAATTCACCAGTTTGGTAAGGAACATCCAAAATTTTATTTGGTATCATTATAGTATGATAAATGAAATTTAATAATGATTGAATCCCTGATATCAAAGGGAATTAAACTCTCATGAGTTAAAAATCTATATGAAACATGTTCAATGTGAAGAGAATATAAAAATTTAGTTTACTGTTCATCATGTGTCCCATGAAAATAATAAATATAAGAGGTACATCTGCTAGGAAAAGAGAAATAATTATCAATGAATATTTAATGCATGAAAAAAAATTCTCATGTGTTTTTGAAGTGTGGATAAATTTTTCCAAGGGAAATCATTATGATGAAAGGTAATTTCTTTTGATTTGGTATATTTGGTTATATATCTTGTGACAGTAATAGAGATAATCAAGATAGAAATGATAATCCAACAGCAAGATGTTTTACTTGTGTTTAGATAGGACATTATTAAATTTTTTGTCCAATTTTACATACTCAGTGTGGAAATAATCATGATCAGAAACAAAAAATTATTGTAAAATTTATTTCAACTACTTTAGATGATGATGAGACATAAGATAATGTTATGAAAGCTCTTGGGAGCACAATATGCTTCAAATCATAGCCATACGTTTGTGGTTATAGTCACACCTTCTAATGATTTATATGATGTATTAATTAAGTGACTAATAAATTTTTGGATATATTTAGTGGTGTTTATATGATGAATGATCAATATTAATGAGTTGTATACCTTTACTTTTGGACATGACTTTAATGTATTAATAAACTTCAGGGATTATATAATATTGAGTGATTAAGGATGCTTTTTAGGATTTTCATCGAATAAGGATAACACGGTTATTATGAAATAGAAATATGTAATGTGATTATATTTCATTATAGAATTATAAATTATAGTATGTCTTTAACTCAATGAAAATGTTCTTAAAACTTTATTTATTTACACATTTTTTTTATGAAATCTGTTACCCTTTAACGCATCACAAATTTATGGTTTTTTTATTGTAATCATTATTGTGACCATGTTATCTCACCCAATCAAAGAGTAAAAAAATGTTATTTTTCTCCATATCCATATTTTACTATATAGAACTGTAGTTAGTGTAATCATGGCTGACATTCATACTTAACATTCATTCTTTTAATGTTAATGTTTCATTTTTATTTTTTTCGATGTGGGATTTCGATAAAGGAACTTTAAAATGTCAATCCCAAGATACTATCACAAACTAGCCCAGGTACCCTGGTAACCAGATAACTGATTCGGCCCTGATATATCTCGAAGGGTGTTCCTGATCCCCTTGGTTCGGTGACTAGAACCTATCATCGTACAACATACAAGTGGGAATGATTTTGACATAAGAATGTGGAATCAAGGGTAAAACAAACAGTATGAATAACAAAAGAAACTCCACTAGGAGAGAAGTACCAGAATACAAAGGGCATAAAATGCCAATGTACTACATCCCAAGTACAAAAATATAGGAAACAAACCCGAAGGACCCTATGGACACAACACACGAAGTCCAAAGATCAACAACTGGATCCACCACCAAGAGGTCCCTTCCATTTGCTCGATCCAGGAAAAAGAAAGTATTCAGACACCCGAAGGAAAAAGTAGGGTGTGATTCTAGGCCCAGTAGGATACCACAAAATATTCCATAATAGATTCCAAAAATAGATTATCCAAACAAAAGATTTCAATTTTCAAATAATCATGTTTGGAAATTTAAATGCATATTCTAAAAAAATATGCTAAACATTTTCAAATGATAGGGAAAAAGATTTCAAGAAAAGGCTTTACAAATGATGGAATCTTTCTAAAACAATGGCTTTTGTAAAACATTTATATAAAACAGTTTATATAAATTCAGCAGTTATTTTATGTAGTTCACAAGCATTGGCAGACATTTATATCTCAAATATAAATAACAAAGAGAGAAACATGGTCATATTCCGAAAATGTATGATAGTATTAAATAGTTAAAGGATTCTTCACTCTCTATGTGAAATTAAAAAAATGTGTATATACACGTCCCTATGACATTGGCCAAATTAGACTCGTCACCAACCCATCGTGGATGTGACCCACCATATGTATGCCTTAGAAAGTTGTCGTAGTTTAGAGTGTATCCAAATTACTCACTAACTACCTAAGGTTTGCATGGGCTATTAAATTATGGATATACTATTTTAATAATTCTTAAAATACGATCAATCCCATTCTCCAATTTTAAAAAGTTCCAATTTCATTCCACTTAAAACCAAAGCTTGTTTTATTCAAAACATGACTTTCCACAAGATAAAACCAATGGGTTTCAATCAAATCCTTTTAAATCCATTTTCATAAGTTTGAAATCCATTCAAAATCAATTCCACCATAACACAATTCATTTCACAATTAAATTCAACAATTTAATTGAAATCATTTCCATAAAATCCACTCTTTAAATTAAAAAAATTAATTCAGTCAATTTCCATAAACACACCCAATTCAATGGAATCGGGGTTTTCCCCAATATTTATGCCAAAACCATTTCAAGTATCTCAATTCAATAGAAGTGATTTTTTATCAATTAATTGAAAGAAAATTTGAGCTATTGAATTTAAATCAACATTTTAAATAAATCATGAAAATACAATGATAAAAAAATTTCATGTTGGGATGGAGCCACCTACCTTGATGGTTTTGACCAAAACCACAACGGTCGAGAACACCCCAGAAAACCAGGTTGCATATTCAAAAACCCACCTTAGATATCTTCTCCTAGAATGACCATGACCAAAACTCATCAAACATGGTATCACACACTTAGATCCACCCATAACGGGCGTAGTTCTAAAAAATCGAGATAAGAGGTGAATTAGATCTAAGTAGATCAATGAAACCAATCAAGAACGATGAATATCGTTCACATAATTCAAGAATCTGGCTTCAATTCACCATGAGGAACCTATGGATCCCCTCCGGAATGATGGGATAACCCTATTTATCCTTAGGAGAATAAAAATCTAGTGTTAGGGTCGATTAGGAGGAAAAACGTGGAACATAGAGGCAAAACCGAGTGAGATCCACAATTTAAGGATCTCCTTTAAGTGATCGCACGGTTTGGCCGCACGGTTTGACAAAATGTGTGCTAACCATGCGTGTGCTACTGCCTCGGCCTCCCTTCATGCATGGTCTGGTCACATGGTTAGACAAACCATGTGCCGCCAACGTAGAAGCTTTTATCGAGGTTTCAAGGTTGGCACATTTTGGCCACACGGTTTGTCAAATCATGTGCAAAACGTGAAAAAGCCATTGTCCTCTATTTTTTATTTAAAATTTCGCCAAAACAAAACCCAAGCCTATTACTCAAAAACAAAAGGTCTTAAAAACATCAAAATTTCATGAAAATGTAACATGATGTTACAACCTCACCACCATACGATCTTTCTGCCCCCAAAAAGCCTATGAAAAAACCTCCACGACAAATAGATGAGGCCACTGCTCTCTCATTAAGGCCAACCTTTCCCACATCCAATGAAAATAAAAACCATGATGCCATAGTACATAGACAAGAGGTATCTTTCTCCCATGAAGTACTTTGGTCTTAGAATGAACAACCCTGACTGCTCGTTTAGTCACAGATATATCTGGTTCAATCTCAAGATCACTCCAGCTCACAACATGAGGTGGATCAGAGAGATACTTTTTCATCTGCGATACATGGATCATTTTATGTATAGACGTCAGTTGTGGTGATAGATCTAGATGGTAATATACATTCCCCATAAGAATAATAACCTCAAAAGGTCTCACATAATGAGGAGAAATCTACCCTTGCCTCCCAAGCTGTCAATGACCCAATTGGGGTGAAACTTTCAAGAACACCTGGTCACCAACTACAAAATCTAAAGGCTTAAGGAGACGATCAACATAAGACTTGTATCAACTCTGTTCCGTCAACATTCTATGACGAATCAATTGGATCTTATCTATCATCTCTTTTACCAAACTCGGTCCTACCAAAGATCTTTCACCAATCTCTGACCAACATTAAGGAGATTTACATGGAATGTCATACAAATACTCGAAAGGAGCCATTTTGATCCAAGATTGATAACTTTTATTATAAGAAAATTCAACAAGCCCCATATGATCATCCCAGGACCCACCAAAGTTGAGGACACTTGCGCAGAGCATATCCTCAAGGACTTGAATAACACTCTTTGTCTGGCCATCTGATTAAGGATTGTAGGCCGTTCATAAGTGGACAAGAGATCCCAGTGCCTCTTGAAAGCCTCTCCAAAAGCGAGAAGTAAACCAAGGATTCCTATCAGATACTATAGCAGGTGGAACTCCATGAAAATGAACAACTTCTTACACATAGATATTTCCCAACTCCTCCACATTTGTTGTATCCCGAATAGGTATAATGTTAGATGACTTGGTCTGGCTGTCAATCACAACACCTATCACATTATTCTTCCTCTAGGATTTAGGTAACCTAACTACAAATTCCATAGAGATTTCATCCCACTTCTTTGTAGGAACATGAAGTGGTTGAAGGAATCCCGAAAGTTTCTGGTGCTCGGCTTTCACCCATTGGCATGTAGAGAAATGAGATACCAACTCAGAAATGTCTCATCTCATACCTAGCCACAAGAACTACCATCACATATCATAGAACATCATCATGGATCCTGGGTGTACAAAAAACTGAGATTTATGGCAACCCCCCATCACATCCAACATTGCCACTAACGACCCAACATAACAGTTTCGATAACACATAACACCTTCATTAGAGAATGACCACTGAGTGTCAGTCTCCCCATGATTAAGATACACCTTTATGCTATGTAATTCATCATCCAATTGTTATTCCGGAAGAAATAACTCAAGGAGAGCAGAGTTTAACTGAACACTACCTAATGAAACATTATTCTCCATCCACTGAACTCCAATATGAATCCTAAAAACATAGTCATCAAACTCCACTCATCTGATGATTCCTTCACATCTTGTAATGGATGATTCCTTCTTAACGCATCTTCAACTACATTCCCTTTCCCCGAGGTATTGGCAATGTAAAAATAAAATTATTGCAGGTACTCCACCCAATGCATTTGGCGAAGATTCAAATATTTTTGAGAGAAGATATAACTTAATCTCTTGTAGTCTTAATAAACAGTAAACCTTTCTCCATAAAGTTAATGTCTCCAACAATTAAGTGAGTGAATTATGTCTGAAAGCTCAGGGTAATGGGTAGGATAGTTCCTCTCATGAGACTTAAGCTGACGAGACCCATAGTCAACAACATGATTACTCTCCATGAGTACACATCCCAAACCTGAACTCAATGCATCACAGAAGACCACATAACCTATCCCAGCCTCAAGAGGAGTTAACACCAGTAAGTAGTCAAATGATGATTTAGTTCAAAAAACGAACTCTAACATTTATCATTCCAGGAAATCATCACTCCCTTTCGAGTCAGAGCAGTCATTAGAGAATGTATCATTCAGAAGTATTTAACAAACCGGCGATAATATCATGCTAAGACCAAGAAACTCTGAATATTGAAAACATTTTTTGGTTTTTCTAAAGTCATAACAGTCCTCATATTTTTAGGATCAACTGATATTCCTTTTTTTGACATGACATGTACCAAAAATTTCACTTCTCGAATCTAGAAATCACACTTCGATAGCCTGGCACAATGTCAGTGATTCCTTAAAAGACTCAGAACTATTCTCAAGTGATGAACATGTTCCTCCTCAGACATGTAGAAGGCAATAATTTCATCCACAAAGACTACCATGAAAGTATCTAGATACTCATGAAAAACCATGTTCATAAAATCCATCAAAACAACAGGAGCATTTTTTAGGCTGAATGGAATAACAAGGTACTCATAATGGCCATACCTACTCCGAAAAGTGGTCTTCTGAATGTCATATTCATTAATCCTCAACTGATGGTAACCCGATCAAAAATCAATTTTTGAAAACCACTTTGCCCATTTCAATTGATCAAACAAATCATCAATTTGTGGAAACAAATATTTGTTCATTATCATAACTAGATTGAGATTTTGATAATAAACACATAAGCAAAGAGAACCATCACCCTTAATTGCGAAGAGAACTAGATCTACCAAAGGTGGCCCACTCGAGCATACAAAACCTTACTCAAGAAGATCATCTAACTAAAACTTCTGTTATTTCAGTTCTGGTGGAGTTATTCGGTAAGAGGGAATAGAAACTAGTTGAGTACTAGGAATTAAGTAAATAGAAAAATCAACCACTCTTACTGGTGGAAATCTATAGAAGTCAGAAAGAAATACGTCAGGAAACTCAATGACAACTGGAGGAAGATCACAACACATTGAATCTCTCCCTAGATCTAGATAAAATACTGATATAACATTACCCAACTTTGGCTATGAGGGTGAAGCTCTGGTTGACCTTGGGTCCAATTCTCCTTGAAAAACAAGAGGCACACCACTGGGTGTAGTAAGGTAGAATCGTCTAAGATAACAATCGATATTGGCTTTATTGGAAATGATCCAATCCATCCTAAATATGACATCAAATGATTTCATGTCTTGAACTAGAAAACTCCAAGAAAGCTCAAAATCTAATAGAGAGAAGACACAGGCAGGACTATGAAGACCCTTCTATCTCAGTGTACAAAGGGGTGTAGTAATATCCATCACACAAGATACATTTTAAATAGGAAGATTAATCAAATTATCAAGATGGGTTGATATAAAAGAGTGAGATGAAACAGTATCAAAAATAGCTATCACTAAAGACAAAGCTATATTAATGGTACCTCTCACAGTTGTAGGACATATATCGGCTACCTCTGGAGTCTCTTCCACTGCGTGAAGAAGCATCGTTCTGGATGCATGTGATTGGAACACTTTTGTATGTGATGAATTTGATTACCCTGCAATATTTGAAGGTGGTGATGATCCTGTTCCACTACCCGGAGTAGTGAAGTGATGGAAAAATCTTTGTAGGTGCCCTAAACATCCTTTGGAGCCAAATTCATGGTTGCCTAAGTGCAAACCCTCTTCGAATTCCCTGGCATCCCACACTGATAGCAAGTCATAGAAGCCCCTCCTTGTGCTACCAGAGGTCTTGGATGACTCTGCTGTTGAGAAATACTCTGAGAAAAGTCATGTTTCCATTTTCCATTAAAGGATCCCACACAAACACTAGGAGGAAAAACAACCTCCTTCAACCCTAACATTCCTACAAAGTCCTTATCAACCATCATCACCCAATCCAGCACATCAGCATAGGTGGGTATCTTCAGTTGGAAATCAGAGAACGCATATCTGATCAAATTCCCAACTGGATTCATCAAGCCTTCATCCTCTCATTAGACACAATCACAAGAGAAAACTATACCATCTTAGAAAAACGATTTGAGTACTCAGTCCCAGTTGTATTGGCCTACTCAAGATTGAAACACTCTGCAGCCTTGGCTGACAAAATTGATTAACGATAGAACTGGTTAGTGAAAATAACCCTAAAGTCATTCTATTCCAGACCCTCATGTTTCCCAGTCGTCACCCTTATGTCCCACCATCTCCTACATGGTCCCTCCAGTAAGAAGGTCTCAAACTTCACCTTGATCACATAATGTTTCTCCATGAACCCAAACATACATTCAATCTTACTCAACCATTCCCCGGCATGTTTAGGATCATTGGATCCTTTGAAAATGGGTGGCATCTGGCGTAAGAACTATTGAGAACGACTTAGAAGAATATCACTATGATGATCTATAGCTGGAGTCTGATCTGGAACTAGATGTAGTGCATGTCCTAGAGCTTGGACAATGCGATCAATCACCTCAACCAGACTCGGATCCACAATAGGACTCGCCTGTTGAGGTTCATCTGCAACCTCTTTTTGGAGATGAGCTCCACGTCTTCTTAGAGGCATGATGCTATACAGCAAAAAAAAAGACATAGATTAACACCCAAACCAAGTAAAAAGGAAAACTATTCATAATAAAAGGGATTAACATGATTTGGATTCCACTATATCCAAATAAAAATAGCTGAAATACTAGAACAAATACACAAGTCATATTTCCCTAACCATCCCTAGTGACTTAAGGTTCATTATGGTGAGATCCGGCCAGGCACTAAATCACAACTACCTCCTAAGTCCCGAAAAGAAAACTCAAATTCATACTATCATGAAGGAAAGATGCTTCACCTCCCTCTGATACCATTTTTTCACAAACCAGCCCGGGTATGCTGGTATCTCGATAACCAAGCCAGGCCTGACATAGCCTGAAGTGCATTCCCAATCCCCACGGGTCGATGACTAGCACCTATCATCATACAACATACAAGTGGGAACGATTTTTCCATAATAATGTGGATGCAAGAGAAAAATAAATTATATGCATAACAAAAGAAACTCCACTAGGAGTGATGTGCTAGAATACAAAGGGGGATAAAATTCCAAAGCACTACAACTCAAGTACAAAAAATATGAAAACAACCCCAACGTCCCTAAGGAAAAAACACACCATGTCCAAAGATCAACAACTGGATCCACCACCTAGAGGTCCCTTTACTTTGCTCGATCCAGGAAGAAAAAATTCTACAAACACTCGAAGGCTAAAGTAGGGTGTGAGCCTATTCCCAGTAGGATACCACCAAATATTCCATAACAGATTCCAAATATAGATTATCCATAGAAAAGCTTTCAATTTTCAAATAAACAGGTTTGACATTTCAAAAGCATTTTCTAAAAAAATATGCTGAACATTTTTAAATGATCGGAATAAATATTAAAAGAAAAGGCATTACAAATGATGGAATATTTCTCAAACAATTGCTTATATAAAACATTCATATAAAATACTTTATATAAATTCATCAGGAATGTAATTTTGTTCTCAAGAATTGGCATACATTTATATCTGAAATAAAAATAAACAAGAGAAGAACATGGTCATCTGAAAAAAGGTACAATAGTATTAACCAGTTATAGGATTCCACACTCTCTATGTGGACTCAGAAAAATGTGTATACACATTTCTCTATGACACTAGACTAAGGAGACTCGTCACGAACCCATCGGGGATGTGACCCGGCGTATATATGTTTTAGAACATTGTCATAGCGTAGAGTGTATCCAAATAACCCACTTACTACATAAGGCTTGCATGCAATCATAAATGATGGGAGAACTATTTTAAGAATGCTTAAAATAAGATCAATTCTATTCTCCCATTTCAAAAAAGTTCCAATTTCATTCCATTTAAAACCAAAAAAGTTTTTATTCAAAACATGACATTCCAAAAGATAACAATAATTGGTTTCTATAAAATCATTTTTAAGACATTTTCATAAGATTGAAGTTAATTCAAAAACAATTCCATTATTACAAATTTATTTCAAAATTAAATTCAAAATTTTAATTGAAATCATTTCAATCAAATCAATAATTCAAATTGAACAATTTAAATCTGCCAATTTCCATCAACACACCCAATTCAATGAAATTAGGGTTTTCCCAAATTTCTATTCCAAAACCATTTGAAATATCTCACATCAATAGAATCAAGTTTTTATCAATTAATTGAATGAAAATAAGAGAAATTGAATTTAAATCAATAGTTGAAATAAATCAAGCAAAAACAATGATAAATAATTTTACATGTCGGGACGGAACCACCTACCTTGAAGGTTTTGAGGAAAACCACAATGGTAGAGAACACTCAAGAAAACCGGGTTACATCTAAAAGAACCCACCTTAGATATCTTTTCATACCATGACCAACACTAAAAATCATCAAACATGGTACCACACACATATATCTGCCCATAAAGTGTATAGATCTATGAAACTGAGAGAAAAGGAGAAGTAAAACTTTGTAGATCTATGAAACCGATTAAGAACGATGAAGAACAATCACATACCTCAATAATACGGCTTCGATTTACCAATAGGAGCATATGGATCACCTCTCGAACGATGGGAGAACCCTCTCTAACCTTTGGAGAATACAATTACCGAATCATGGCCACTTAGGAGAAAAAATGAGGCACTTAGAGGAAAAAACTAGCGAGATTCACAATTTAAGGATCTACTTTAAGTGACCGCATGGTTTGGCCTTACGGTTTTACAAACCTTGCGTTAACTGTGCGTGAGATACTTCCTCATCCGCCCTTCGCGCATGGCTTACCTGCACGGTTAGACAAAATGTGTGCTGCCCATGTGGATTATTCTATCCAGGTTTCAAGGCTATCATGGTTTGTTCGCATGGTTTGTCAAACCGTGCACACACTGTCCTATAATGTTACTTTATAAGTTCACCCAAATGCTACCCATGTCTTTTACTCCAAAATAGAGGTACTTAAAAACATCAAATTTACCTAAAAACGTAACGTGATGTTACATAAACAATGCTAGAGTTCAATTTTCAAGGGCCCAATTTTTTAAATGGGGGAGAATGTAACCTCCATTTTTTAAAAGGAAACACTATTTTTAATAGAGTAAATGATATACCACATCGATCTTGAACAAATAACTATATATTATTATTCAATATGGTAGTCATCACATAGCCATTAAAATAGAAGGAAAAAAATTAATAATTGATTTATAATTTTTTTTAAACATATATATAATTAATATCTTGATTACAAGTTAATTAGAAATTAAAATAAATCCTATATTCAAATAAAAACAAATTTTCCTGAAAAAACATTTTAATGTTCGTAAGTCTGTTTTATAATAATAAAATTCAAAATAACTCTTATTAGATTATAATAATGAAATACATATAATATATTTAATATAATTATTAACATTAATCTTATGTTATTTCAATACATACATGTTTTCAAGATAAGATATAAGAACAAATTCAATTTTAAACAAAAAATATTTGTTTTTTTAAAAAGGCAATTTTGCTGCCATTTGATGGTGAAGATGTTATAAATCTAGTTGTTGAAATCTCTATAAATTATATTTTACCAAATTATGTTCTTATATAAAACTTTATTATCAAAATTAAAATTGTATTTTTGTATAATTATAATAAGATTCAATTAAAATGAGTAGTGAAAATATATATGATTGTTACAGAGAAATGATCATTCATATAATTTAGTTCTGTTGTTTGAATACACCATAGAGTCAATTTAAAGTATATTTAGATCAATATTTTATCCTTTAATTATATTAATGGAATTTTAATAACAATTTCATTGATTTTTTATATACAAATGTTTTAATTTTTTTAATTTTTTTTCTATAAGAACCATTTTATCATTCCATTAATGGGATTATTTTTTCCTTAATTTATGTAATTTATTTACATGGAATTTTTAAAAATGAATTCAATATTTTAAATCATAAGGTAAAAACATAACAAATAAGAAAATTTTATTTTTAAACAATATGACTAGTTACGTTATTTATTTTTCTATTACTATTTTTAAGGATTTATTAGTTAATTAAGGGGAAAATATTTTTAAATTACACTTACAATTTTATTAATTTTATTGGATGATTAATTTTTATACCTAAGAATTAATATATAAATTATGATACCATTTATTGCTTTTTGGATGAGATAATAATTATTATAATATTATATTTAGAGAAAAGGCAATTCTTTCAATCTTTTGTTTGAAAAAAAATATATTATCAATGTTAGGATATATAAACAATATTTTCAAATATACATAGTATATTTAAGTGAGAAAATTATGATCAACGTTATTGGAATTTATTTATTATTTTTTCTGATAATATAATTAATTTAATTAGGAAACAATGACAATGTAATAATTATTTAATTAATTTCAATACAAAAATGTTTTTAGGAACCCTAAAATAAATATAATATGAGTTTATTTAATTCAAAGTCAAGATTTTTATACAAATTAGACATTTTATTGATATTTCAATAATTATTTTTGAATCTATTTAGTTTTTATGAAATTTTAAATAAGTGAATTAGTGAATTGTGTGAAAATTGACTCTTGATATTTTAAAATAAATAATAGTTTATTAAATGATAATAAAAATATAATTCTATTAAATAATATTACTTTATATCTTAAAATTTTATCAGTGACCCATTTATTGATTCTTTGTAATTTTATTTTATTTCTATTAACCGTAAAATTGTCAATTATATGATATCAATATAAGTGTTAAAAATGTGAAATAATAGATTAAAAAATAGTAGTACTAAAAAAATAAAAAAAACATACCTATTCTTCATTGTATGAATATATTGTGATATAAAAACATTTTATCTTTGAAATAAATCAGTTTGGAGAAATTTTTAATTGAAAACTTATTTATATTAATTTAATATCTTGATGAATACAAGACTGCCCCTCCCCTATCCTATAAAATGGAACCCATTCTTCTCTTTTGAATATACTTAAATTTTTTTTGTTTGGATATTATATGAATATATCCATTCTATAATCTGAATCTATATTCCACTTCCCTTAGTTTATGAATAAGACTCTCTTTATAAGTTTTATCGTGTTAATCAAATGATACCAACTTAATGAGAGGTACCTTTTTAATTTAGTATTTCTATATTATTTCTTCATAAAAATTAATAAAAATGTATTCAACCATGATTAAATAATAAATAATGTATCATAAATATAATTATATTTTATTGTCATAATATCAACAAAAAAAATTCAATATCCACATCCGTCATATAGGAATATAATTAGCATTTTTGAGCATGAGGAACTACCCCCTCACGAACTAATATTATATTGACATCACTGTCTCTATAGACTAGATATAAGGATTAAATTAATGTTTATATATTATATTCATGAAATATTTAACATTATTAAAGAATAATACATTATTTTCATCTATCTCATTCCACTAACATAAAAATTACAACATCATTCGTTTGTACGTGTGGACTATAACCTCTACAAAGAAAAGTGATTATTGTCATTGACACATAATATAGATGATATATATAAGTATATTCAAAATTTTAATATTATATTAAAGATAAGATGATAATTCTATAATGTTAAAATATGATTTACCTTTATTCCAAAATGATCATTGAATAGTGGAAATGTTACTCACACGTAAGTACGATCTACCATCTCGATTTTTATAACATTATTCTTTTTTCATCACCATAAATAAATAGTTTGTCATAAAAGTACAATTGACTTGTAAAAGTGATTATTATTTCAGTAATATTATTCTAGACAAGATGGAATTATACAATTTTGACTATACATATCAAACCAATGTCATTTTGGACTTGTGTAACAAATATTATCGAAACATCCAACATGAACATATTTAAACAAGTCATTGTTAAAAAAGATATTATGCGATATTAAAGGAATAATAAACATGAAAAATTATATAAAGGAATTAAATAATTATCATATGATTATTCTTCAAGAATATAAATAACATTAACGATGAATCAAACATAATGTAAGGGATTTCATCTCAATCTCCATTCATTGAGGCATATCTTAATCTTATAAACCCATCTTATGTAATGACATGTATATATATCAAAGTTAAAATATCATAACATGAATTTAATTTCTCTCATGTTGTTTAATGTTTTGTTAAATTGTATTCATTAATGATATTTTTTATGGGAAACCGTGAATGTTTAAAAATTTAATTACCAAATATTATTCTCCATGTATATATTCATGATATTTAAAAAAAATTATATAATAAAAGGATTATAAACCGAATTTTATAACTATTTTTAATTTCAGTCAATGTATTTAAAAAATTAATCTTTTCAATTTTTTATGGAACATTTGACTTCCTTTAAAATCAATAAAATTAATGTTATTTTTAGCATATACAGTGATGAAAAATATATACCTCTATGACCATTATTTTATATTTGTATTTTTCAATATGTCTTCATGTTTTTAAAAGAAAAAACCCCAATTTTTTTGGGTAATTTTTTTATTAAAAATATTTTTTTAAGGTTAATAGATTATTTCTATAATATGAAATGCTTTATTATGAGGGAAAATGAAATTTTAAGTGTGGCATGTCTAAAATTGAATGATTTCATGTGTTATGATTATATATTTTTAGTTCCTGATTTTATTGGCGGCTATATGATAAACCCATGATGGATGGTTCCATGATAAACCAACGATATGTGGTTATGTTATAACATTCAATTCATTTGTTATAGATGTCTTTCATATTGCTATTCTATTAGTAAGAATAAAATGTATCTAAGTAGGATATATGGATATTCTAATAGAAATAGTGGCATGTATGGAAGTCGACCACGTGGTTATAACATTCTTAATAGTGACAATTATAATTTTTTTCCAAGGTTCCATTATGTATTTTATATTATTTCCTTGTATTTTATGGTATTTTTTGTGAAAATAGGACTGAAATGAGTTTAATTTCAATAGAATGCATTTACTACTATTTAAGGGTGAAAATTATAACGTAATGATATTGTTTTCTAAGGTTTTCATGTTTATCGATGGACAAATAGTATTCTTATTATTATATCCCATTGTGATATTTTTATGCTCATCTAATGTTTTTTAATTTTTTTCTCATGACTTATGGATATATATTTATTATATATATTTCATGTTTTAATATCAAGATGTGTTTTTATAAAAGCGATCATAAAATATTCTAAATGTATTAGATTATGGAAAAAATGTATACTGGTAAAATGTTTCCACTTTCCATTGCTATTGTTTCTATATAAATTAGTTATAGCCTAATTATATAATTATCTAAACCTGAAAAGAACATCTATGTAACAAAATTAAAAATGCATCACTAAACTAATGATTAGGGAATGGTTTTCGACAGAGCCCTTATAAATGAGGTGGTTATTAGGACCAAGATGGTGAAGAATGAAATTGTTTTCACGTGTGGTCATTTGTTTGTCAAGGAATTTTATGAGGAATGGGAAAATCACATTACATTATATTTGATGAAATTAAAAATGTACACCAGATTAAAGGATCCAAACTGACAATTCCTACTATACTCATTCATATTCAGGTAAATCTGGCAAGAGGAAAAGTATCATTATATTCATATTAAGTCTAGAATTAGAAGACTGATTTTATTAAGAATGAATCTTAATTTATGTTAATGTCCAATAGATTCACTCTGAATCTGTTTGATGAAGAATTAGACTCTACATGATCAGAGTTCGCATGACTGTAATGAATCAAATCCGATGATTCTTTGTTGATCTATTAGTTATCATAAATAAAGTGTAATTTGTGAATCATATGATGAAAGAATGAAAAAATAAAAGGTTTAAAATATTTTATATCGATTGAATTCAGTTATTTTACAATAAATAAGTGTTCTGGATAACTCATTCATCCATGATCATATTCAGAACAATAAGATTCATGACAATCATATCATGGATCATGATTGAAAGATATGTGTTGTTGAATGAAATGGATGTTTTAAAAGCTTCCAATAAAAATTAGATGTTGATAAGGCTGAAATAAAATGTATTAAAAGTCATGAATTATTCCTTGATACAAGCATAAGGATTAAAAAATAATAATATTGATGAAGCCATTATACTTATCTCATCAAATTCATAATGGCTGAGAACATTTATGAAAAATTTGAGAAACATATGGAACAAGTTTTCAGTCATACCAAAATATAAATTGAAAAAATATTCAAGGAATGATGTTAATGGAAAAGAGAATTGTGTTTCTGAAGTAGCATTGTCTTCATAAGATATTGAATCTATTGATCAGATTCATAATTCCATCGTATTCAATAAATATAATTTTTAGAAAACAATGTGATAAATAATGTTGTTAACCATTTAGGGTTTAAATTACATTGATTAATTTTTTTGGATGGTTTCAAAAATTTCAACAGAGGTATTAAATATTATTTCCTTATGTGTAATAGAGGGGGAGAATATACATAAATAATAATTTTATTTTATATAGAGCATCACATTTAGCAACCAGTAAGGTAAAGCAAAATTGGATTGAGAAAATTAGATTCAATACTCTGATCCATACTAGTGTATTGAAATAATATCAAAGGAAGAGTTTATGTTGATTTATGATTTTAGAAGGATCTATAATATTGGATAAGTGTAGATATGATCATTATTCACCCTACATTTCTAGAAACTTGTGAATTATTTAAATTTAGCTGAGTAGAAATATCTTTGGGGATTCTCGCTAAACCATCCCATTGGTCACCTATAAAAGTCAAAAAATGCATTGAAATTTATCTAATAGAAGTAATTTCCACTAAAGAGAGAATTTATGGATTTTTAGGGATAGAAATATTTTTTCTGTTTTGTGGAATAATTTCTAAAGGAGATAGTTTAATGGATAAGTGGCAAGATTAAAACACTGTACTCAATTTTCCATCATATTCAGTTATTACTGTATTATATTGTCTATCAGATTCTACCTATCATCGTATTTCAATGATTGATGTATCAGATATAATTAATCATATTAGGGATTTCCATATAGATATTCCCTAACTAAGGAAGGAAATGTGTTGAATTATATATATCGTATTCTTACTGAGATACATCTAATAATATTGGGAAATGATATTTTAATATCAGGGTTGGTAGATCGGATTGGGTGATCGGATATGGAGAATCAGAGTGAGAGGATCATACTAGACAATTAGAATTGTATTATATATCAAAGACCCTCAATTTAAAACCCTCTAATGGGTAATTAATTTATGAATTATTTTTATAATAATGCATTAATGGTAAATTTTTTTAAAATTAACAAGTAACACGAGTTTTTACACAATCATTTAGTTACCCTATTCTTTCTATGAGGGTGTATACACACATTTGAATTTTATTAAAAGTGATAAATGTGGTAAATGGTATAACCTACTAATTGAATTCCATGGACTATTTTCTGGTGGATTGTATGATATTCTGTTACCTTCATACCAAACCATGTATGTAACTATTCATATTGAATAGTGAACCTTGTAAAATATTACGTTCTTATAGATGTGTGTTTTTTAATTTTCTTCATGGAATTGAATATTTAATAGGAGGTTATGGATGTTTCAAGGAAACATAAAATTAAATGTATCACTGAATCATCCCATTCCCCTCTCAATGATACAATCACCTTGACTAGGAACATTCAACGGGTTTCAGAGCTAGGTTCCAAACACAAATTTTTGATGATGGAGAATTTTAATTGTGCGAACAGTAAAGGTATTCCGTTATTTGATGGAAATATTTATCATTTATGAAAAAATATAGTGTTTCACCATCTCATTTCTATCAATTATGATGATCTTTAAGATGCAACACTTAGGTTTCCTTATATTGATGTTAATGTTCTACTAACATATATAGATAAGAAGAATCGTCCTAATGATGGAAGAGCCTAAAATTATTTACAATCATCTCATTTGGAAGTGAATTACAAATGGTAAATGTATTTTTTATAGTGAAGGTTATATGGGAAAAATTAAAAACATATACAATGGACATACAAAATTAATGAAGGTAATGTTATAAATATAAAAATCGTTGTTTGAAAATATAAATATGGGTGAATAATAAAATGTTGGGGACTAGCACTATTATATGACATGATGAAAAGTTAAATGATTATATAATTGTTGGGAATATCTTGAGAATCTGTCCTGATAATTTTGATGAAAAAGATTCTTTTTTAAAAGAAATAGATCATGAAACATTATCATTAGATGATTTTGATAACACTCTCATCACTTATGAAACTGTAGGGGATAAATCTACCAAACAAAAATCAATATTTTCTAGGAAAATGTATTTCATGTCTGAAAAGAAAGAAAACTAAAATAATATTTATACTGAAATGAATTTGGTGATTCTGATTCAAAAATGTTGTACGTAAAAATATTGGTGTAATTTAATACTTGTATTATAAATATTTAAAACAATGTATAATGAAATACAAAGGGAAAAATTTATTAAAATTCATTAACTAAGGATCAAATAGCCACTTTATATTAAATTTTACTTGTTAAAATAATGAAAAAGATAGTGATGTAGGTGAAATAAAGACACGAATAACATGGAAGAAATAGAATGATAATGGGAAATTGTATTCAATCGGGAAAGAATAAAATTCTTGAAATCCAATAGAACAATTTTTCTATATAATTATGAAAAAGAATAAGTCAAAAATGAATAATTTAATTAATCAATTTGACATGGTATTGAAAATAATTTTATTGAAAATATGAATGTTGATGAATTTATAAGAGGCAATTTTATGGAAGAATAATCTCAACCAAAATTTCATTCAAAAGAAGAATAGATATAGTGGAAGATAATGATAAAAGGACTTGAATAGAAAAAACAAAAAGTCAACAATTGAGTTTTCATCAAAATAAATAAAGAATGTTTTTATGATGAGAATGTGATGTTGTTAAAAATAATTGATGGTTTAATGAAATCTCTTGAATAATAAAAGATTCATATTGGGCTTCTGGAGGTGATGTTGAATGCAATAGAAGAAGAGTTGGAACGTGTCAAAAAATGCTATCTCATTTTGATATGAGAAATACAATTTTCAATACCTCTATTATTGAAGTTCGTGAATGTTATCATAATGAAAAACCTGAGAATGTTCAACAAATATTACCTTTAAAATGTGATAAGAAATATTTTATTGTTATTGACAATAAGAAAAATGAGAAATTAATATATGCATCCATGATTGACAAAGTGATGACTTCATATGTTTCAAATTATCCTGAGTCCAAAAATGTTTTATTTAGATACAAAAATGATTTCAATACTTTTAAGTATGATAAAAGTTAGAATAAGAAGAATATGATTGATACAAGAATATTTGGAGGCAGAAAGAAGAAAGAATACAATACTAGTGAGAAATATATTCAGAATTCCACCCTTTGTGAATGGTTCAAAAAAATATACATTTTATGGATATTGCTATAATTATGGTGGATTTAGTCACATGGAAAATATTTGTTTGTTAAACTGAAATTTTTTTTATTACCCCCTAGGTTATGGAAGGAAACGGTTGAATATGATTTAATCTCATAAATGATTTAATTTAGTGTATGATGTTTTAAAGAAACATTAAGAAGTTTAATGTGAAGATTCAAAAATAAGTTCCAACATTTGGAAACTATTTTGGAAATATCTCAACAACCTTGAAACCATATAAAAGGATGTTTTATTTTTTTTATCGGAATAAAAAAAATATACATAATAACTATAATATGATGATGGTGAAGAATGATATGGTGGAATAAAAAATTTCTTATTGTTGAAAATTCTTTGAAAGATAGAAAAGGATAATGGCCAAGGATTCATGATT
Organism: Viscum album; assembly: GCA_963277665.1. Taxonomy (NCBI): domain Eukaryota; kingdom Viridiplantae; phylum Streptophyta; class Magnoliopsida; order Santalales; family Viscaceae; genus Viscum; species Viscum album. Next base: position 39,174,829 of record OY728153.1, read on the forward strand.
GTGGGTGTTCATCTCCTATGATAGGAGATTATAGACTATTAAATAATTTGAAATATTTTAAAAAATAAAAACTTTTATTTGTCAATGATTAATCATTGAAAATAAAAGGAGTTGGATCAACAATAATTGGGAAAGAAAATAAGAAATCCACAAAATAGATGTATGTTTATGGAATTAAACACCATTTTCTAAGTGTTTCAATGTTGATTTGATGAGGGTAACAATTTTATCATTAAAAAAGTTAGTTTTGTGGTTAAAAGAAAATAACATGGAAAAATTCATACAATAAGCCAACATTGAAAAGGAAATTTGATTTAGATTGGTGAAATACAGAACTCATGTTACATTGTATTGTTCAAGAGAAATTATTATGTCATAAAAGTATGGGCCAAATTTTTTTAAGAAACATGAGAATATTATATATAAGAGGCAGTGCCTTAGACATTCATGATTTACCTAATAAAAGACATTGGTGATGCTATATTTTTCTCAAAGGATATATTAAAATAGTGTGAATAATAGTGTTGAGATTTCTTCAAGACAACCCCTAGAGATAATTCATTTTAATATCTATGGGAAAAATATAAAAAAATCGACAAATTAAGATATGTACTTCACCACCATAAATTTTTATTTCACTAACCTTTATTGTATTTTGTGTATAAATCATAAATAATAAGAATTGAAAATATTAACAATTTATATATGGAAATCTGAAATAGAATGCGAGTATTGAGTGAATATGTTCAGAACAACCAATGTTGTGGAATATAAAAGAGAAGAATTTGAATTTTATTTACAAAAGAGTGGAATTCAGTATGATTAAAGTTCCTCGTACACTCATAAACAAGATCAGATTTCTGAATGAAGGAATATAAATTTGATGGAAACGGGAAGAACTATATTACTTGAACATGGCCTTCCTCAATACTTGTGTAGGGAAGCAATGAATATTAATTTTTAAATATAGAACCTTTGTTTCTATAATAATCATGCATATATGACTCCATATGAAATGAATTATGGAAAGGAAATCTATGTCTGAAACATTTTAGTGTTTTTAGGAGTAGTTGTATCCTAAAAAGAAATGGGGATACTATGGAGAGTTTGAGGAAAAATGTGAAAATGAATAATTCTTGGAAATGTTATAGCATAAAGATGATATAGACTAATTAAAAAAAATTATATTTGATTATATTAATTTTAATGTTTTTGAAATTGATGTAATGGAAAAATCATACTCTGGTAGAAAATAAAGTTGAGCAAGTTAATGAAAACAATTACTATATAGATACATAAAATTGTAATGTAACTCATGTAGAATAATCATACCTATATATTTTTAGTGATGAGGAAGATATTCTAAAATCTCATCCATTTGTGAGAAGGCGTCCACTGTTGGAGGATTTCGATAAGTTTGTAAATGAAAAATGGGGGCACAAGAATTTTGCGCATGCTGGAATTCATGTACCGTGACAAATACTCATCCTGTTTGTGGATGATGAGGATTTGGGAAAGGCTTGGTCCCAATGTAAGATGGATTATAGTTTCCATCTTCTTCGATGGACCTTTGAAAACCATTTGAATCGTGATTCTCCAAACTCTGCAATCTGGTTGCAGTTGCCGAGTCTTCCCATCACTTTTCAAAATCCAGGACTTCTACGCTCGATAGGTAATTCCATTGGATGTTTTATTTGTTGTTATCAAATAACTGCTTCTTTGTCAAATCCTGCCACTGCGAGACTCTTTGTTGAAGTGGATCTCTCAATAGTTCCGCCTGAGGTTGTGTGGATCATCATGGAAGGAGAATACAGGTACGCTCAAAAAATTCTGTATGAAACATGGATTCCGTTTTGTTCCAACTATTGCAAGCAGGGTCATGAAACAGTTAAGTGCCGAAGAAAGATTCCAACTTCCCATTCGGGTGTGCCTAATAATACTGGCAATGATTATATGGTTCAGACTCAAGCAGATCTGAATCCAGGGTCATCTGCAACTGGATTGGTCCCAACGGTTGATGATATGGTTCAGCATCAAACAGGTCTGAATCCAGGGGTATCTGAAATTAAATTGGACTCAGTGGTAGATGATTTGGTAAATAATCAGGTCCTTGTATAGGTTTCTTCAGAAATGTGTGTGGGGAAGGAGACCCAATTAAGATAATTGCCGAATGAAAATAACATAGGTATGGAATATTCAATGAAGGAAAATGAGGGCTCCATGAATATGGCTAGAAGAAAGGGGAAAGAAGTAATGGAACAACTTGATAAAGGGGAGATGAAGGATAGTGATTCTGACTTACAGTATATGGGCAGGGGATGCGCTGTGATGCTGGATAGCTCTAAGCCCGTGGAATTGGTGTCTGAACCGAAGAACACAACTGATGTCCTGGTGCGGGTAAATTCTCATGAAATGTTTAATTGTTCTACAAATAAATTTGCATTGCTGTCTGATGCTAGATCAAATGAGGAAAAAGAGATGGAAGTGGTAGAGAAAATTGTAGAGAAGGAATGCATTGCTGGCTTGGACAGATTGAGTGGTAAAGGTAAAAGTCCCTACACTGATGACACAATCAAGATATCTCAATTGGAAGATGGGAAGGATGGAAATGTCAACCCTCCTTTAGCCCATAAGAAGTAGTGGGGGGATAGATATGATTGTGAAGAAGAGCTCCACAGTCACAAAACATCTTACAAAGATGCTGTGAAGAATGGAATTCATGAGACCCTAATCAAGGAAGTGAAAGAAAAAACTCAAAGCAGGAGGAAGCCAAGGAGAGACTATACGAATCTACCCAATCCAATGGTGACAAGGTCTGCACACAAGATTGTAGGGTCACAAAAAAAATTCATTGCAAATGGGTACAGTGGCAAAAGAAGGGGAGGGTCCCTGAAGAGGGACAAAGGATTCAGTGGGAAACGGCCGGTCAAAGAGAAGTTGTCTTAGGAAATTCTTCGGAGGAAAAATATGTACCATGAGATGATACACAAATATGAATCTTCTGAATGGGATTCAGCTGATCCCAGTGATGAGTTATCTGATGATGGGGGGAAGGATGCATATGGTTTTGATTTAATGTAGCGTTATTATTTTCTACTTAATTTACTTTCACTTTTCCTTTAATAAATTTGCCGGACCTTGCTTATGCCTAGTTCAGAGTTTCCTGGGTAAAGGTCAAACAAGTAAAAAATGTTATTACACATACATAATTATATTCAAATGTGGAATTGAATGATGTTAAAAAATCTTTTGGGAATATTGAATGGGTTCAAGATATAAATAAATAGTTGGATCATATTGAAACAAATGATACATCGAAACTCATACACCAACCAGAATATAAAAACCCCATTGGTACAAAATGGGTTTTCCGAAACAAGTTGAATGAAGAAGGTGAAGTGATAAAAAATAAGGAATTATTTTATTGGAATGGATACTGACATATTTAAGGAATTTATTTTCATGAAACCTATTCTCTAGTGGCAAGGATGTAGAAAATTACAATTTTTCATGCCATTTCTTCACAGTGAGGTTACAAGATCATTCAAATGGATATTCAATAGTCATTCCTGAATGGTGATGTTGATGAAAAAGTTCATATTGAACAACCTTGTTAAATTTTTGATGGAAAAGATTAATTTTTTTGTGTAGATTGAAAAAGTAATTGTATGGTCTAAAACAATATTTGAGAGTATGGTATTTAAAATTTTATTCCATCCCAAAGAAGATGTGGTTCATGAAAGGAAGAGTTGATAGTATTACTATTATTAGAGAGTGTCATGAGTGTTAAATTATTTTAATTTTTTACGTTGATGGAATAATATTTTTCGGAATGATAAATTATGTTGTAAAATATTTAATGAAGAGATAAATATGTAATTGTAAATTCCTATACTGGGGGAAATGAAATACTACCATGGGATACAAATTTTCTAGAAGGAGAAATACATTTTTCATTCTCATAAAAATTATTCAAAGGAACCCTTATATAGGTTCTCCATGAAACTAACAAAACATGTTTTAGCACCTATTATAGTCTGAACAATGCTTAGTATTGATGGAGAAGAAGAATAAGTGGATCAGAATGAATTTAAAATTCTAATTGGATGTTTATTTTTTTTTTGAAAGCCTCATGAAAATACATTGATTATGTTGTTACCTTATATTCAATATTTCATAGTGCGTTAAAAATAAAAATTAATTTCTGGAAAAATACCCATTATATTCATCAATGGAACAATTGAATTAGTAATTAGCTATAGAAAATAAGATAGTATTGAAATATTTGGGTAATCAGATATTGATTGAACATGAAATGTTGATGATTGATGGTCCATATCTGGTGGAGTACTCATTATTGGAAAGAATTTTTTTTTTGTAATTCAAATAATTTTTTTTTGTAACTCTCAGTTTGACTTAATCTATTTATTTTATTGTCACCCAATCCAGTACTCAACAAATGTGGATGAAAACTCAATTATAATATTCACTTTTGAAGTGAATATACCCTTGCTCTTGGGTTGAGATAATCATTGTACAATCAATCTCAACAACAATATGGTTCAACATTATTATTCAAAACATATTGATATCAAATATTATATTCATAAAACTGCACGTGGAGAAAAATGAATTGAATATGGAATAAGTTCCAACATCAGAACATGTTATTGACATTTTCTAAAAACAATTATTGAATGAATCTATTTGAAAATTTTGTTTCTGTGTGGGAACCAAACCTGTTTCTTATAAAGGTTGAGGTATGTGGTTATTTCCACCCTCTTATCTTACATTTTGATTTAATTATCAAGGGGAGAATATTTGTATTATTTGATAAATCTATCCATCACTATGCAATGTAAAAGAGGGTTTTTTGGTAAACGATGAATTCTACATTGAATTGTGTGTGAAATATTCTAACTAATTTATAGAGTGATTGTAGGAAAGAATAAATTTTTTATTTATCTAATGGTTAATCCGAGGAATATGAAGAAGGTTTTCATAGTAATTTTTTTTGGATATAATGGTTTTGCAATCAATTATTTTTGTTTAAAAAAATAATTTAGCTCATGTTGGCTTTGAATTATTGATATGTAATCCATTTCATAAGGATTCGATGTTTAATTATTTATAAATATTGTATAACTACTAAACCCAAAGGGAGAAATTTTTACGAACAATATGATAATGAAGGTAATTTTTTTTTAAAAATGATTTATTTTGGTATTAAAAAAGATTAAAAAAATTTAAAATAACCTCACTTTTTATTTGAGGGAATTCCGACTGACAATCAAGTTCATAAAAATTGTATCCAAGTTGTAGTAAGAAATATTGGTGTCAGTGAAATAAAGGGGATTAATAATACAATACAATAAAAATAAGATGATGCTAAATCTAAACTCAAATGCATACAATGTCAGGATTCAAGAAGAAAAATTGATGAAAAAAAAAGTTGATAAATCCATTGTATTGAGCTTTTCAAATTTTAACTATTTTAGAAAATTTTTGGAAAATGCGAGAAACTAATTTTACCAGTTTTCAGTCCAACCAAATGACACAATAAAAAATATATGGGGAATTAAATTAATGGAATATAAAATTAACTTTATCATGTCGCATCATATTCATAAGACAAAGAATCATCTAACCACATTCCAAATTAAATCATATTTTAGTAATATATATTTATAAATAGAACGTGATCAAGAATGTAGTCAAACATTTAGGGGTTGAAGTAAATTATTCAATTTTTGATGATTTTTTTAACTAGGTCGAGAGAATATTTTGTGAATTTTTCTATGTGGGTTTTTGAGGGGGAGCATGAAACATAAAAATACTTATAATTGATATAGATCATCAGATTTGGAAATCCGAATTGAGAAACAAAATCATTTTGAGAAATCAAATATAAAATTTGTATCTACACTAGCATTTGAAATTAATGTTAAATAAATTGATGATGTTAAAATATTATTTGAGAAGGATTTTTAATATTTTAGAAGTGTTTAAAAGGCCAATATTCACCCTAAATTTTGGGAAAATGATAATTTGGGAAACGTGGGTGAGCGTGAATGTTTTTGGGGATTCATGCCAAAACATTTCATGTTTCACATATAAAAAGAATATTTTACATTTTACATTATCTAACAGATGTACTGTTCACTGAACATAGGGAAGATCTGATTTTTTTAAGGAATAAATATGTTTTATGTATTGTGTTTTTTGTTATTTTTCAATAATGATAATTGAAAGGATATGATAAAAGATCACAACATTTTATTCAGTTTCCCATATTATTCAATGATTATCAGATTTAGTTTTATATTGGATTTTTCTTTCATCATGTTTGGGTGATCATCATATCATGATTAAATAATCATATTATAGATTTATTCAATGGGATTTCAAATCTATGGAAGGAAGTGTTCTTAATTTTCTAATCTATATTCTTATAGAGCTCCAAAAATTCAGAATGGAAAACTAGAATTGTAGATTAGATAAGGTAGATCATATTGAGTGATCAGATCTGATGAATCAAAGTGACCAGATTAGTTTGGAAAATCAGACATGAAATATATATCAAATACCTTATTTTTATTCCATTTATTGGGGTAATAATGGGAATAATTGTTTTCAAAACAATACTTTTGTGCAATTGAAAAATAATCACGGGTGACAAGAGTTGTTACACAATCCTTGAACTACCCTATATGTTCTAGGAGGGTTCACATGATCAATTGGATAGTCTTAGAGGTGATACCAGAGTTAAGTGTTATATCCCAATCATTGTAATATAAATATTTTTTTCTTGTAGATTCTTTGGTATTGGAACCATTTCATACCATACCAAGGATGGATCTATTCTTGCTGAATAATGAATCTTGTAAATTAATTGCTTCATGTGGATATGTATTTGAATTGTTTTCAACGGGGAATTGAATCTTTAATAAGACGGGAATGATTTTTAATGGAAATACAAATGAAAAATTATCACAGATTCACCCCTCCCCCACTTAGTGAAATAATCACGTTGACTGGGAACATTCATAGGTGTGGCCATGGATCAATACAAATATTGAAAACAACTCGTGAACTATCAATAGCCAACTTGCATTGCATCTGAATATATATTAATGAGTCATGTTGAACCTGATGAATTTTTTTCAATAATATTTCTTAAGACTTCTCATGATATAAAAATTTAGTCTCTTTCATCAGTGTAAAGTAAGAGTCAAAGACACCTCATACAAAACCACAAGGATCTTTATCACAAATATAGAATCCCAGAGTTACTGTAATATTTGTTATGAATAAGATATATATATTTTTATATGTATACTATTGTATTGATTTTTTAGTACATCATCTAGGATAAAAAATATAATATAATACATTATTCTCTTGATTTATTCTTTTTATTTCATTCACACAGATGACAACATCACCTATTGAACTGGAACTCATAACATCATTATCCCACATAAGAAGAAGAAGTATCTCGATCCAATAATATAGCTTTTTCTTATTCAATACACATGTATAGTATTAATTTCTTTTTTTATTTATTGAATCCCAGGGTCTTAAATACATTTTGAATCATTTATATTTTTTTATTTTGACATTAATCATGAATATAATTCAACTTTTATTAACATAGTCGATCATAATATATATATAATTCTTATTATCATCAAAAAATATATCCACACTATATTTGAATACTATTTCCTATGATATTTAAAATTATATTTTCTAAAAATATCTTCTTTCAATCATTTTAAATATTTCATGATTATTACTCTATATATAGAGTAATTTCACTTTTATAATGGTTTCTTTTATATACATATTAAGATGTTTTTTTCAAAAAAATCAATTTTTATTAATAATATATAAAATATTTTCATTTCCATTAATGTTTTCATGGTTTCTCAAGTAGTAACATTGTCTCTATCATTGCATCATTTTTCTGCAGGTGATTACAGTAAGGAAACCACCAAATGGTGAATAGACTCATTGAGAACATAGGTATATCTTCTTATAGGGTTGGATTAATTATATTTGGATTTCAAATGAACCTCGTGATTACCATCAACTTTTGATGATTTAGGTTATACCCTAATGTCTAAAATCTATAAAAAATCATTATATGTTTCTTATGATGCATCAATACATGAACATTATTAACCCATAATTCATAGATACATTTTTAGAGTTATAAAATTTCCTTATCATCAATCACCTATTAAAAAATATTATAATTAATGACATGACCATTATTTTATTTACAATATTAAACATCATCATAATATCTAATGGTCTTTTTTTCATCTAGAATTTTTTCTTCCAATGTCCATATATTTTTTATTATACTCATACATTAAAATTTTAAAGAATTTGACATATGTTCCAATGAATAAAATCATGTTCATAAACATAAATAAATCATATATAGTCATTAAATGACTGATACATATTATTAAAATGTCACACACGTTACTATTATATTCACTTTTCAACAAATCAATCTTTTTTTGAACGACTCTTACTCACTCCTCATTATTTCATATGAACTAAATGTTTTTATACAAAATTATATTGATGATAATTACATAAATCATATAACTAATATCATGATTATTATACATTAACTATAGATTTTCCTTCACCATTTTTTAATTTTTGATATTTTTAAACCTTGATCAATGTCTTTTGGAATTAAAATACCCAAAATATGATAATACAATAGATTATATATCTTTTAATAAATCAAATATAACCTTATCTAGTTAAATTAAAAATCAATTGAGATGTTTAAAAAATACAAAATGATCATCTAGAAAATGATCACTGGTTCATTAAGTAAGATTACATATATGGTTATGTATCGTCCAAAATAATAGAACAATATAAATGTGACTAATTCCTCACATGTGTTTATATTACATCAATATTTTATTTGGAATGATGAATTATTTATTATATAGAAAATTATGAAATACATTTGAATAAGTTCTTTATGACTACCAATATTGGTTGATGCACCATGGAACCCACTAAATCGGTATATCATATTTCTATGATGAATGACACCTGATCTGTGCATCCTTCCAATTATTATTTTAGAAATCACCTTAAATTAATCATGGTCAGTTTTTGTTTTGAATAATGGTTACTGATTTTATATTCTATATTTCTATACTGGAATATTTTTAACCTAATTGTGTGTATCCCATTTATAATATAATAGTGTTCTACTTTACCTTAGTAAACAACTGGATACATCAATGCCTTTTTAATTTCTATTAATATAGAACATATTCGTAATGTAATATAGTTTTTTGGAATTATATTTAATAAATTAAACATAATGATATAAATTTATTAAATATAAGTTTTCTAATAATCTCAAAAAAAATCCATGATTTAAGGTATATCAGTATGCATAAAATATCATGCACAAGACATTAACATATTAATAATATAATTGATAAATACCTAATCCTAAAAAGGATTTATATAATCCCAATTCGTTGCATGAATCTCCCTATCATCATATTAAAATGACGAATAAATATTTTATTTTTATTTATATTAATTAATACATAAAACTATATGGTTTCTACAATATCCTCATTTTTATTTTGTCACAATACTGATGATATAAAATTTTATAAAATTTTATATTATAATTCATCTCCATTCACCATTTCTCATTGAACTATATATTTTTTATCTATACCCCTTGTTCAATATTAATACAAAGGTCGAAAAATATTATTTAATAAATTCACTCTTATGTTAATTTTCCTCTATCATCTCACTCTATTTATTTTTATGTCATTCTTAGTGTAAAAAATATGAGGGTTTTATGATGATATAAAAATTTAAAATTATAAGATGAATATGATATCAGCAAAAACTAATTAACCATTACCATTTTCTAACAAAAAATTTATATATTCCCAAACTGTATGCTACAAATTGATCACAATATATATATCAGAGTTATAAGCTGAGTTTATACACTCATATGAAGAAACAAAAAAAGTATTTCAAATATAAAATGTATTATTTCTAGTTTACGTATTGTACTTAACTTATTTTCAAAATTTTAAAATATTTTTTTAATTGATTTAATAAATTTATCCCCATTAATATCCCAAAATTTTCTCTATAAACCATGAATTACCAAGTATCCATACATAAATTTTCAATGATTATTTATCAAGAACTATACATATTTGTATTATTTATGCAACATAAAACTCTAGGAGGCTATCAAGATAAAAATATGATATTAAATTATCTCCATTATTAGAGAATCATGGAATACATTTTATAATATCTACTATTAGAATTGCTCTTTGTAGATTATTCGAAAATGGTTGAGAATACCATATTTGTAATATTAATAATTTCTAGTTTATTTTTGTTTTCCATATATGATATCATTATATTTTTAAATAGTTATGCCTCTAAGGTGTTTTCATAACTATAATTTCTATATAACAAAATCATATAAATACAATTATAATAATAACCATGGAATAATGTGTATAATGAACCGGCCTTTTCTTACATTACTATTACATCATTTCAAATATAAACAACATAATAGTATTACTCATGGAGGATCCAGAGGTTTAGTGTCTTGGGAAAACTAGGACTACACATAACAAGTACAACATCTACCATAAAAATTCATTTAACCACTTCTTCTATAACATCTTAGTAGCACATGTCCTATCCTTAGTACATGTAGTCACCTGAGGATATACATCAATAGGGGTGAGCTAAAATCCCAATAATAGGATATATAAGAACAATATAGCATGGGGTGAGCATAATCATGACATAGGATGAAGATCATGAACATGACAGGAGCATAAACAATAAACTTGAAATGTGGAAAAGCATAAAAATGAAACATCATGTCTTAGTGGTTAACTACCACACATATTTGTGAAAAAATATAGCGTCATGTTCACGCATCATTTCACATTTACTCATGAGATTCATCACTTTACCCAATGCATTGGAGCGCTATATAATTCCGGGCGCACCCGTCACATCATAACATTATCATTATCATGATTGCCACATAGAAAAAATATCAACATGTACATAATTAACCCATGTAAATGAATGGGTTTCATCTCATAATAATACATTAATAAGCTTTGGGTTCCCAAAAGAAAGAGGGAACAACATACTTGATACAAGAACAATCAACCTTGAATGAGAGGTAAAAGGTGAGATCTTGAAAGAAGAGTTCTCTTGGAAAAAAATTTGATGGACATAAAAACCAGTTAAAAACATGTATATCCCATAAAAGTAAAGGAAATGATGAACAAATGATCTTTGAGGAGTAACCATATCAAAAATGGTGCAAAAGAGGGAGAACCCAAAGGAAGAAAATTGGGTTTGAGATTTCCCCTTTCCTTGTACTCGAATGCCTCCATCTCTTTAATGTGCTATATAATGACATTATATTCATTAATTAGAAATTATAGAACCTTTTATACATTAATAGGGTTCATTATGGTTTCATTATTTCATATTATGTTCCTTTGGATGACTTATAGAGTTTAAAAACATTGTTCGGGGATGTTCTTTTTCATGGTTTTCTTGAGCGGTCCACTTGTATTCTTAATTTGATGTTTGGGTAGATCATGGGTAAACATCCAGAACTGATGTTACACATAATTAATTATAATACAGAATCATTAATGATTTTATAATGAGTTATATTTGATCCATGTGGCCAAATTATTAGATAAGAAATAACTGAAGATTATTTGGGCTAATTTGAGCGGTTTGTTTGGATCACAACCAACTCATTTTAACTTTTCACTTAGTAGAATGGCTATAGGTTATTTGAAGAAAATAAAATAGAACATAATACATATAAAACATTCTGGTTAAAACATAAAAATGGTTTCATGACCAGATTGAAGGTATAAATTGAAGAATAGAGCATGTTGTTTTTGAAGGTGATAAATTATCACCCCATGAACAACGTTCTCTTTAATAAAATAAAATGAAGGGGGAAAGGGTGTGGGGTGATATAATATAACATTATAATCTTAATATTACAATATATATATAATTATGGATTTACAGAACAATTAGGATGAAGATAGATAGAGAGAGATCAAGAAAGGAACTTGAACTTTAAAGGAAATTAAAGGAGAAGAGAGAGAGAAATTACCTTTAGAATCCTTCTCTGGAGATCCTCATTAAGGAAGCTAGGCTTGGAATTTTTATGAGACCAATAGCTTTTGGACGTGGGGGATGATCTAGGGATGGTTTTTGGGAAGAATTTAGGGATGGCTTGAAGCTTGAGAGGTGTGAGGAAAAGAGGGAGTGAAGGGTGGCGTTTATAGTGGAGGGGAGAGGGGTTTCCTTAATATAAAATTGATTAGTTTATTAATTTCACCCAAGACAAGGAATAGTGAGTCTTGGATGACTAATAATAGTAAATTTGACTTGTGAATTAGGGATTTGGGTGCTTACATCACTTTTGATGTCAGTAATAGTGGGTTTTAATTAAAATGTATTTATATGATAAATTAATGTATTCTACTATTCATCAAAAATTCAAGTATCTCAGAAAAATCCCAAAATTTAACCCCAACCATTTTTTGACGTTTAGAATCCAAAAATTAATTCCATTTTTCAAAAATAATTTACTAAATATTATTAATTTATTATTTAATTAAAATCATAATTTACTTAAAAAAACAGTTTTTAAAATTAAAACTGATTTTGTAATTCTTTCATAAATTATTTAGGGTCTTATAAAATTGTCTATAAACTATTATAAATTTATTCAATAATTTATAAATATATTTCAGGAAAGTAAATATTCTTTTAAATTAATTAATTAATTATAATTAATTATTTGTGACTTATAAAATACCAAAAACGTTTACTAAGGTCAAATTATCACTTTCTATGAGGTATAAATTTTATTTTATTATTCATATGTAATGTTACTCTTATTTACTATTCATAAGGGTAGGTTACTATTCACCAAAAATTATTTTTGTTTCATTAGACTCCAAAAACTGTCTTAAACACAACTGTGTATGTTAGATTTTTAAAATTCCAATCATAGGGGTGACAAAATTATGTTTAAAGGTCACATATCACTTAGTAGTTCATTATTTTGTGTTTTTATGACATAGATATAAGAAGGAAATTTTCTATTGAAAAACATTGGGTCGTTACATTCTTCCCCCCTTAAGAAATTTCTCCCCCGAAATTTCACTTTACACAAACAGGTTAGGGTACTTCTCCTTCATTGCCTCTTTCGGTTCCCAAGTTGCTTCCTCAAACTTTTGGTTCCACCACAACACTTTTACAAGGCGGGTTGTCTTGTTGCGTAGAACCTTATCAATTCAGTCCAGAATATTTACCGGCTACTCCTCATATGAGAGATCATCTTCCAACTGTACCACCTCTGAGTTTAGTACATGTGAGGTGTCTATAATGTACTTCCTCAGTAGTGATACGTGAAACACATCATAAACTTGAGCCATATTCGGTGGAAGTGCCAGTAGATAGGCCACGGCTCCTATACGATCAACGTTCTCAAAGGTGCCAATGTACCTTGGTCTTAGCTTCCCTTTCTTCTCGAATCGCATGGATTTCTTCAATGGAGATATTCAAAGGAAGACTTTATCTCCAACGTCGAACTCCAATTCCCTTCGACGAATGTCAGCATAGCTGTTTTGCCGACTTTGAGCAGCTTTGATGTGTTTCTGGATGACTTGAACCTTCTCTGTCATCTCATGAACAAGATTAGGACCAAGTAGTTTTCGTTCTCCAACTTCATCCCAGCAGGTTGGAGTTCTACATCACTTCCCATAAAGAGCTTTATACGGAGCCATCAGAATACTCGAGTGGAAGCTATTGTTGTATGAGAACTCAACCAATGGAAGGTGCTGATCCCATCCACCTTTGAATTCAAGAGAGCAGGATCTTAGCATATCTTCAAGTGTCTGAATAGTCCTTTGAGACTGGCCGTTAGTTTGGCGGTGATAGGCCGTGCTGAAATTTAATTCCGTACTCAAAGCATGTTGAAGGCTCCTCCAGAATTTAGAAATGAACCTTGGATCACGATCAGAGACAATTGAGAGCGGAACACCATGAAATCTCACTACTTCCTTCACATATATCCTTGAATGTTGTTCAAGGGAGAGGTCTTCCCGAATAGAAATAAAATGGGCAGTCTTGGTGAGTCGGTCAACCACAACCCATATTGCATTATTTCCTCTTGATGTTTTCGGGAGACCCATGACAAAGTCCATAGAAACATTTTCCCATTTCCACATGGGTATAGGCAATGGCTGCGTCATACCTTTGGACTTTTGCCGCTTAGCTTTAACTGGCTGACATATCAAGCACCTTGATATGTATTCCGCAATCTCCTTCTTCATGTTATCCCATCAGAAGTGTTCTCGGAGATCACGATACATCTTGGTACTTCTAGGATGAATAGAGAAATTTGAGCTATGTGCATTACCCAATAGCTCCTTCTTTATTCTGGGTGATGAAGGCACACAAAGTCGCATTCCAAACCGAATCACACCATCATCGTCGATATATAACTCTTGCACCATCCCTTCCATTACTGCATTCACCTTCTTTTGTATCTCTACATCATCCCTTTGTTCTTCCTTAATCTTCTGTTGGATGGATGGTTGCACAATCATTTGGGCAAGGTAGGATGTATCCCCTGCCCTTAAAATTTACAAATCCATCCTTTGCATATCCAAGAAGATAGGGTCTTTCTCAATCCTCAACATGGATAGAGTAGCAGGTTCTTTCCTGCTTAGAGCATCAGCTACCATGTTCACCTTTCTAGGATGATAGTGAATAGAGCAATCGCAATACTTGATTAGCTCTAACCATCTCCTTTGACGCATGTTGAGCACCTTTTGTGTAAATATATACATTAGGCTCTTGTGGTCAGTGTATATGTCACACTTCTCACCATAAAGGTAGTGCTGCCAGATTTTCAAGGCAAAAATCACGACTACCAACTCTAGATCATGCGTCGGGTAGTTCTGCTCATTGATCTTCAACTGTCGTGAGGCGTAGGCTATCACATTATCATTTTGCATGATTACACAACCCAAGCCTTTCTTTTAAGCATCCCTGTATATCAGAAAACTTTCTCCACTTTTCGGTAGTGTGAGTACAGGTGCAGTGATTAGCCTTCTATTTAGATCCTTGAAGCTTCCCTCACATTCATCCGTCCAGACATACTTTACCCCTTTCCTTGTTAACTTAGTTAGCAGGTTTGACAATCGTGAGAAGTTTCTCAAAAAACGTTGGTAGTACACAGCTAATCCAAGAAAACTACAGATTTCTGTGACACTAGAGGGCCTGGGCCATTCTTCAATTGCCTTTGTCTTTGAAGGGTCCATAAAAATTCCCTCTCTTGTGATCACATGTCCCAAGAACGTGACTTGATTCATCCAAAAGTCACACTTGCTGAACTTGGAATACAACTTCTCCTTTCTCAATGTCACCAACACATGTATTAGATGTTCTTCATGTTCCTCCTTGCTCATGGAGTAGATGAGAATATCGTCGATAAACACTACCACAAATTTGTCAAGGTAATTTCTAAAGACTCTATTTATCAAATCCATGAAGATTGCTGGGGCATTAGTAAGTCCGAAGGGCATCACCAAAAACTCATAGTCCCCATACCTTGTACGAAAGGCACTCTTCTGAATATCTTCCTTCTTCACCATTACATGATGATATCCAGAACAAAGATCCACCTTTGAGAAGTATTGACTCCTTTTAACTGGTCGAACAAGTCATCAATCCTTGGGAGAGGATACTTGTTCTTTATGGTGATCTTGTTGAGTTCTCGATAATCGATACACAGCCGCATGGTACCATCCTTCTTCACAAAGAGCACTGGCGCACCCCAAGGTGATGCACTAGGGCGTATGAACCCTTTTTCCAGATGCTCTTGCAGGTGATTCTTTAACTCCTCCAGTTCGATAGGAGCCATCCTATAGGGGCACATTGAGATATGAGTAGCTCCGGGTATGAGTTCAATTGAGAACTCTACCTCATGATCCGGGGGAATTCCGGGTAACTCTTCGGGAAATACATCGCCGTATTCCCTTACGATGGGCATTTACTCATGGTTGGAACTTTCCCTTGACTCAAACATTTGGGCGAGGTATGCTTCTTCATAGGGAATCATCACCCACAACATTGAAGGATTTCTCAAAGGAGATTCATGATCTTCCATGATTTTGTATAGGTGCATGGTATGGTTCAGAATATGAAAATATATTTCCTTTTCCTGAAAGTTGATATGTGCTCTATATAGCGAGAGCCAATCCATTCCCATTATAGTGTTGAATTCCACCAAGGGAATTATTACGAGATTTTCCGGATGAATATTCCCACCTACGTCAACAGGAGAAGAATCAAACACTTGGGTTGAAATGATTTCACCACTTGGTGTTTTTACAGATATCTCTACTTCAAGGTTTTGGGGATTCGATTCTATAGTTCTAGCAAACTTGAAAGATATAAAGGAATGCGTAGAACCAGAATCAAATAAGACATTTTCCATTCTTGATTGAATAGGAAGTGTACCTTGTACGACTTCATTATCATGTTCCACCTCCGCAGTAGTGATGGAATAAGCTTTCCATTGTTCCTTTGGATTTTGTGGTTGTTGGCACTAATTACCCTCGAAAGCTTGAGGTTTAGTGCACTGGTTTGAATAGTGTCCTAGCTCCTTACAGTTGTAGCATTGAACCACGAGTGGTTCTCTCCTTTCATCAGCTACATTGTCCTTCCTTTTCATGTCTCTTCGACACTCGCGAGCTAGGTTTCCTTCTTTCCTACACTTGAAGCATTTACCCGTCCCTTTGAGGCAGTTCACATTGTGCAACTTCCCACATTTTTGGCAAGTGGGTCGTTGTGTTTTCTTCCCATCTTTATCACTAGATCCACCAGCTTGAAACTCCATCTTTCTTTTCTTATCACTATAGCCATGGGACCATTCTCCAAACTCCATCTCCACTTTGAGAGCACACCGAACAACTTCTTCATAACTCCCAAAGTCTCGAATTGAAAGAGCCTTTCAAAGATGTGGTTTTAATCCACTAAAGAATGTATCGATTTTTCTATCATTGTTGATAACAAAACCCGAAGCATTCCTTGTGAGCCTTGTGAAATTTGCTTCATAGGTTGTGATAGATTCTCCATCTTTTTTCTTGAGCTCTATGAATTCTCTCTCCATCTTCGTGCGAAGAGTTCTTGGGAAGTACTTATTAAGAAACATTGTCTTAAAGTCTTCCCATTCCATCTCATCAATTTCCTCCCTTGGCTAGGTGTTCTTAATCAAAGCCCACCATTGATCAGCTTCTCCATCTAGATGATAAATGACTAGAGTCACCTTCTCCGTCTCGGAACAGTAAAGAATAGAAAAGATCTTCTCCATGGAGTAGACCCACTGTTCCGCAACTAGTGGATCAGAAGATCCACAAAACGTCGGTGGTCGTTGCCGCATAAAACATTCGATAACTAGATTATCCCTCTTTGGTGAAGGAGGAAGTTCCCCATTATTATGGTTATTATTCATATCCTGGGATAATTGGGTAAGCATTTCCATGAAGTTTTGAACTCCACCTCAAAAATCATTGGGGATGTCGTTCAGGCAATCGTTGCATTGGCCTTCGCAATAGTAGTTGGCCTGATTTCTCCTGGTTCCCACCATTTTCTAAAATAGAAAAGGTTTGAACAAAACATAAGTAAACAAGTCATGAATAACTTATCTTTTTAAACAATTATACCAAAAACATAACATATGGGATCCCTAGGTAAATATCCTTGTGTGCATATTTTTACTTTGACTCATGCTAGAGGTTTTCTTTAAGGTTCACTAATCCTAATTCCCAAATTAACTAAACCTTTCCTCTGATACCAACTATAACGACCCGACCATTTCTTACATTACTATTACATCATTTCAAAGATAAACAACATAATAGTATAACTCATGGAGGATCCAGAGGTTTAGTGTCTTGGGAAAACTAGGACTACACATAACAAGTACAACATCAAGCATAAAAATTCAATTAATCTCTTCTTCTATAGCTTCTTAGTAGCACTTGTCCTCTCCTTAGTACATGTAGTCACCTGAGGATATACATCAAAAGGGGTGAGCTAAAAGCCCAGTAAGAGGATATATAATAACAATATAGCATGGGATGAGCATAATCATGACATAGGAAGAAGATCTTGAACATGAGAGGAGTATAAAAAATAAACTTGAAATGTGGAAAAGCATAAAAATGAAACATCATGTATTAGTGGTTAACTACCACACATATTTTTGAACAAATCTAGCATCATTTTCACGCATCATTTCACATTTACTCATGAGATAAATCACTTTACCCAATGCATTGGAGCGCTATATAATTCTGGGCGCAACCGTCACATCATAACATTATCATTATCATGCTTGCCACATAGAAAAAATATCAACATGTACATAATTAACCCATGGAAAGGAATGGGTTTCATCTCATAATAACACATTCATAAGCTTTGGGTTCCCAAAAGAAAGAGGGAACAATATATGTGATACGAGAACAATCAACATTGAATGAGAGGTAAAAGGTGAGATCTTGAAAGAAGAGTTCTTTTGGAAAACATTTTGATGGACATAAAAACCAGTTACAAACAAGTATATCCCATTAAAGTAAAGGAAATGATGAAAAAATGATTTTTGAGGAGTAACCATATCAAAAATGGAGCAAAAGAGGGAGAACCCGAAGGAAGAAAATTGGGTTTGAGATTTCCCCTTACCTTGTACTCGAATGACTCCTTCTCTTAAATGTCCTGTATAATGACATTATATTCATTAATTAGAAATTCCAGAACCTTTTATACATTAATAGGGTTCATTCTGGTTTCATTATTTCGTATTATGTTCCTTTGGATGACTTATAGAGTTTAAAAACATTGTTCGGGGATGTTCTTTTTCATGGTTTTCTTGAGCGGTCCCCTTGTATTCTTAATTTGATGTTTGGGTAGATCATGGGTAAACATACAGAACTGATGTTACATGTAATTAATTATATTACAGAAGCATGAATGATTTTATAATGAGTGATATTATATCCATGTGGCCGAATTATTAGATAATAATTAATTGAAGATTATTTGGGCTAATTTGAGCGGTTTTTTTTTGATCACAACCCACTCATTTTAACTTTTCACTTAGTAGAATGGCCATAGGTTATTTCCAGAACTTAGAATAGAACATAAAAAATATAAAACATTCTGGTTCAACATTTAAAATGTTTTCATGACCAGATTTAAGGTATAAATGGAAGAAGAGAGCATGTTGTTTTTGAAGGTGATAAGTTATCACCCCATGAACAACGTTCTCTTTAATAAAATAAAAGGAAGGGGGAATGGGTGTGGGGTGATGTAATATAACATTAGAATATTAATATTACAGTATATATATAATACTAGATTTACAGAACAGTTTGGATGAAGATAGATAGAGAGAGATCAAGAAAGGAACATGAACTTGAAAGGAAATTGAAGGAGAAGAGAGAGAGAAATTACCTTTAGAATCCTTCTCTTGAGATCCTCTGTAAGGAAGCTAGGATTGGACTTTTTATGAGACCAGAAGATTTTGGACGTGGGGGATGAGCTATGGAAGGTTTTTGGGAAGAATTTAGAGAAGGCTTGGAGATTGAGAGGTGTGAGGAAAAGAGGGAGTGAAGGGTGGCTTTTATAGTGGAGGGGAGAGGTGTTTCCTTAATATAAAATTGAATAGTTTATTAATTTCACCCAAGACAAGGAATAGTGAGTCTTGGATGACTATGAATAGTAAATTTTACTTGTGAATTCAGGATTTGGTTTCTTACATCACTTGTGATGTCAGGAATAGTGGGTTTTAATTAAAATGTATTTATATGATAAATTAATGTATAATACTATTCATCAAAAATTCAAGGATCTCAGAAAAATCCCAAAATTTTACCCAAACCATTTTTCAACGTGTAGAATCCAAAAATGAATTCCATTTTTTAAAAATAATTCTCTATATATTATTAATTAAATATTTAATTAAAATCATAATTTACTTAAAAACAGTTTTTAAAATTAAAACTGATTTTGCAATTCTTTCAAAAATTACTTAGGGTCTTATAAAATTATCCAAAAACTATTATACATTGATTCAAAAATTTATGAATATATTTCAGGAATGTAAATATTCTTTTAAATTTATTAATTAATTATAATTAATTATTTGGGACTTATAGAATACCAAAAACGTTTACTAAGGTCAAATTATCACTTTCTATGATGTCTAAATTTTATTTTCTTATTCATAGGTAATGTTACTCTTATTTAATATTCATAAGGGTAGGATACTATTCATAAGGGTAGGTTACTATTCACCAAAAATTATTTTTTCTTTCATTACACTCCAAAAACTGTCTTGAACACAACTGTGCATGTCAGATTTTTAAAATTCCAAACATAGGGGTGAAAAAATTATGTTTAAAGGTCACTTATCACTTAGTAGTCCATTATTTTGTGTTTTTATGACATAGATATAAGAAGGGAATTTTCTATTGAAAAACTTTGGGTCGTTACAATGTCGAACCCATTGTTCACCATAGTTCACCTTTGAAATTTTAGTGTATTGGGATGTGCCTATATCATTTTCTTCCCAACTAATTGATTATGTAAGATATCTATTTTATTATGTTTCCTAAAACTTCATGCATCACATAGAGAAACATTCTTATTTTTCATGATTTATTAATGGTATGGTACTATTTCTTGATAACTCATAAATTTGTGTCCAATAGTCTTACACTATACATACACAACATTTGTAATCTTTAGTTTAATACCTAAAACCACTCAAGATAATTGATTTCTTCATCACACAATATTGTTTTATTAATTTTTTTTGTTTCTATTTATAATTATCTATCATTCTAGATTCTCTTTTCCACTCTGATGGCTAAATAAGTATACCCTCCATTGAAACATAAATAGTTTATTATACCATTAATGTCGATTTATAAACATTATTTTATGAAATAAAATTTGGTGATACACTTTGTCTTAATATTATTAATAGACTCATTGAATTTAATTTTAATATTAATGTTCATGATTTATTATCCATAGATGGGTTACATGTCTTATTTTAATGATTTTGCGAAATATTCCTCTCACCCTCTTTCTCCCAAATCATTCCCAATGATAGTTTCTCTCCCTTTCATCTATTTATATAGTCTTCCATTCCCATATTATTTTATCATATTATTAATTTATTCTAGGAGGAATAAATCCTCATTTAGAAAACATACATTGAAATATCCAAATTTATTCCATGTTCTCGAATTAGTCTAATATAAAATTATTTCAATCTTCCCTTTTAGAGTTTCATTACATCAAATCCATGCTCCCGATTAAAAGAAAACATCATATTTGTACTATGGTTGAATCTATAATCCTATAGTCCAAATAATTATTACCTATCAAATTAAATAATTCGAAAGCATAAAAAATAATTAGTTTTCATCATTTAATTCCATATTGGCCGATATTTAATTCTCATTATTATTCTTCTATATCATCTATCATTTGGGATTTCATCATGGATCCATATTTTACATAATCTCTCAAATCAAGTATTTATATAGTATTTATCTTTTTCTATATTTTTCTATATTTTTGTATATATATTATTATAATTATTTTCATATTGCCTCTAAACTATTTAGTGAAATAATTTTTTTTCAATTTTTATATTTTATATAAATTTTATGTCATTATTTATTCTTAAAATAGTCATCCTAGTACATGATTCTATGAAGTCTATTATATTTATAGAGTTATTTTACCAAAAAAATCACATTCTAATTTTTTTAACAGTAATCCTCTACCAAATGTCATGTGATGACATAGACTGTGTTTCATAAAAAATATTATTACATATTCTCTATTTAAAAAATTCATATTGCTGATGCATTTATCATCATCCACTTTTCCTTTTTTATCACTATTAATTTTGATATTCTTAACTTATTCATGAATAATTATTACCATAACTTTCATAAATAAATCATCATAATTAATTTTTTACCTTTTACTGCTAATGGTGTGATTTTTATATGATTTCAAAAAAAATTATTTTACAGTAGTTCAAGGTACCTTTATTAAATATTATTTATAGATTCATAAATTTATTTAATTTCATGAAAAAAAACTATCTCAATTTTGATATATTTATTTACCACTAATAAATTATCTCTATATTTTCCTACAACATCATTAGTGTGATTTGTATCACACTAAGTATTTTTATCCATGAACTTATTAATTATCTCCGATTCCTTCTAAAATTAGATTATTGCCTCTTGAAACTCATTACTAGAATAAAAAATAATTGTGCTATATCATAAAGAAATATCGATATGGTTTTAATAAAATAGAAATATGATTCATTTTATTCTTTTTAAAATGGTTTATTAGAGTTATGTTATTCTCAAAATGTCCTTGACATATCAATGGCCCCATATGGGGAATATTTCAAAATTATCCCAATTTAATTTAAGTGCAATAATGTAGTTTAATTGATGATTATTCCATCTTATAGTCATTACAGTTATTATATAAATATTAAATATTCATTCATGATATTCTATTTACTATATTGTATCATACTGATGTTATTTTCCCTTCTACATTGGATAAAAGTCTAAATTTTTTTCATTCATAAGTATATCACACATATATTATTATAATTCATTTAATAAATAGAAATTTCATAATTGAATGACAATATGATTCAATGTTTCAACTATATGCATAATTTTATAAAAGATTCCAAATCCTAAAAATAAATCAAGTTTGAGATTCCAATTATTGGTTTGACTACTCTAATAAAAAATAATAACATCACAATGGGATAATATCTACACTAAGTGGGGTGTTTATTAATTTTTACCTGAAATATTAATTAATCTTATTTTATCATTTAATTATCATAAATTGATTAAATTATAGGAACTATTTTATTAATTTTATTATTTTGGTTGGTATGACTTCATTCATAAATATAAAGGAAATTCATTAATAACAGTATGTCTTATTAATGAGGATCAACTATATTTTGGATAATTATATCATCGGTGTGAATTTTTTATTATAGTACTCACAAAAAACTTCTTTTTATTTTCAAAATAATCCCATGGGTGAGTATTAAATTATCCGCATACACATAGTTGCCCAATCTAGGTAAATAAGAAGCAAAGAATTATCCTTCACTTCATAGGGATTGAAGATTCGGTAAGATCTAAATAAAGTGTGATAGAATATACAAATGTTTTCTTATCATGATATCAATAATTTGACATAATTCATTATAATGAATAAATCAACATCATTTCCTCAAAATCAACAATAACTATAAATATGATAGATTCAAATAATAGGATATCCAATAATCATCATTACATTATAAAACACATATGTATTTATATAAAATATAGTAATGATTTATCAAAAATTATATTTGTATAATAGATGTAGAATATAATGGAAATAGTATTCCTTTATTAATCATATTTAGTGAATATATATGACTACATTTTCAATAGAATTAGTACTCTTCAAATCATGACCATTGAATAAGTATGTGAATGTGGTGTCCAGTCACTCTGTTCCCCTTCTTCTATACCCACAAATAGAACTATGTATTTCTATATTCTATTGATACACAAGGGAAAAAATAAATTTCATATTTGGTCTTTTTTCCAATTGATCATCCTATTGTAGAATTTCTCTAACACACATACAATTATTATTCTTTTCGTTTATATTATTCTTCTCAAAAGAATATATATTTTGAAATTGTTTTAATATTATCTCCCATAATAAATGAAATTAAAATTTACATATATCATAACTTTTAAAACAGTATAAATCTCACATATTTAAAACAAAATATAATTATTTATTTTATTTCACACACAATATAAATTTTTTCTTACACACAATGACTAAAAATAAAAAAATAAGTGGTCTTCATTGTATCTAAAAGAATTTATTCATCATTTACATTTTATTGGATCATAATGAATAATTAGTTATTATATTTTTCAGTACTCATTATACAATTATAATAAAATAACCAAATTGTGTTTCTTAAACACAAAATGGAAAGAACAATATATTTTTATTGGAAATTCTATGCCTTATATTGATTTTAAATATACCCTAAAATGATCACAGGAATTATGATTTTTTATCTTATACCCTAGATACCACACTTGTTGTGAATAACTGATTCATAGTTACCTATTATGTGCCATTTGATTTATTCATTATCAATCTTTCTACAATATAAAAAATAATTGATCATCATTATCATCCAAATATTTAAATTATTAAGCATCCTCATAGAATTGTCTTCATGGATTATTTATCTAGAATATTTACTTATTTGTTTAGATAGCATATATTGTTCACATATTAGAACAATCTAATGAATATAAAAAATGTTACTCTAAAATGACTCAGACAACTTCAAAAAAAGACTGGTGCATATTCTTCATATAAAACATATAAAATTTAAAATTTTCTCCTATATTTCTATCATTTTCTCATTTACATTCATTCTTTATATCTCAAATAATATTATATATTCCTTTTAACTGTATATAAACTATGTTCTATTTCATACAAACATCCTTAAATTATTATTATGGACTTTATACATTTATTTTGTTAGAATTACTTCTCTATGAAATTAATTTTTTCTTTTTAGAAATTTTGATCTTCCAAGTAACCCAATCCCTTTATTATGATATTATTAAGAATCTCCCACTATTAATGATAAATAAAAATTCCATATAATTTTATGAAAATTCTAGAGATCCCTGTTATTATATATAATATTATTTCAAATGGACATTGGTGTAGAATCATATTAAAAAATATAAATAAAGGTTTATATAAAAATATGAAATAAATACATTATTGTATCTACCATAAAAAATATGCTACATAACTAAATATAGTTCCCCATAGTCTGTAATCTGACTTCAATGTTTCAATAGGACTGGTAAGTTTATTAATCTCAATAACACATAACAATATTTTCAAAAAATTATATCAGGGTAACCCCACCAGGTGGTTCTCCAATTCCTCCTTACATGGTGCATTTGTCCTTATCCTTTAGTCAAATATTTATGGATTTTATAATTTTCCATAACAATTTATAACTGAAAGGTTATTTTGAGCTTCACTAAATTTACATGTAATGGTTGGAAACTCTATTTGTGTCTTCTTTTTATGATATGGATTATTTTTTCCAAAAATATGTATAGTGACTTAAATATATTTATTTTTTTAACATTTTGACACACAATAAGTGGAAAAATTTATATAATTCAGTCTTCCTCTAACATAGAAAATATTATATATGTAGTAATATTTTATTTAATAAATATATGAACATTGAACCTGTTTAAATATTCTAAAATGATCTCTAAATTATAGTAATTTCATATAACATTTAATATATATGGTAAATCACTAATCCATTAATATTGTCCACAACACATACACATATTCTCACCATTCCTCAAAACATGGTACTCCTCAATTAGTTTGAAACATCCCATTTATATTCGTGAAATAATTCACCAAAATATTGAAATGATATATAGATTCATAATATGTTGTGGAAAAAGATTCCTTAAAAATAAAAAGTTGGTTCTATACATATTGGATCCCATGTTTCATATATATATATATTACATTACTAACATGGATTATCTTAATTAATCAAGATGTTTTTATAGGTAATTATTATATAAGTCCACTTATACCATGATATATGCTTAATCAGTGGTAGAAACTAGCCCCAAGAATATCAATGATGATATTATATTGGAAATATATTCTAACTATCACCCCTGATGGGGACATGGTGGGTGATGTAATTTCACAATGTTTATTTTATTTTTGATATTACATATCTATAGGACAAAAATAATATACATTTCAATTTAATAAAGAAATATAGGATATATATCATCATTCAATTAAAATAATATGAACCTACATTATTTACAACATGATTAAACATTATAAGGAATTAATACTTATGTAGATTCTTGTATTGATGTTTAATTTTTTATTGTTTCTAGAAATACATAATATTTATAGAATGTATAATATTATTAATCCAATGGGATCTAATAAAAAATAAAACCCTGTATATAATTTTCAGAATGAAAATTTTAAAAAGAACCCATTGATTTTAGATAATTTATAGGGAGGTTTTGGGAATATGTCACGACCCGTCCTCAGGGATCGTACTGTGACTACCCCAAGCCCTCCATTCATAGGCCAGGGGATGGTGACTAGCATCGAATGCCTAACCCTAATAAAATGGGAAGTGATTTTCATTAATAAGTAAACAAAAAAACAATGTATGCAACTGGAAGTAAACATTAAGTATAGATATATGCAAAATAATGTTCTGAAATGAAGGGGGTCGGAAATACAAGCCCAACAGTAAAGTACAAACAACTAAAAATCCAGTACAACTAATGAATGTTAAAATAGGATCTACAAAGTCTTCCTCTGGAATTCCTAATAGAAGGGTGGGTAAAAATGGACTCCTTATAACCCCAAGTCCATCCATCTGCACTGTGTACATTTCACCAAGTGTTCCACCTCTAGGTACCGTCCAGCTCTACAACTCACTACCTCGATCAGTGCAGTCCATCATTTCAACCAACAAAACGAAGTGCATGCATAACTAGTGAAGGGGTGAGTATAATGATACTCAGTAGGTACCACAAGACCCAAATGTTCTCACAATATCCGCACATGATAAACCACAAAGAATGATACAATCTCAAAGTATCAACAAATCCTACTTAGGCATTTACCCATACATATTCCTATGTTGTCAATCACAGTGCATCTCTAACTCTCCAACCCAAGCAGAACCCATTCCACAAAGAATGTAATGTCAACCATCTCGATAATATCGAATGAATGTAATGTCTCACCTCACATAGGCATAAATATTTTTTAGAGTGATTGAGATGAACATATGTAGTCTCTTATTCATCTATGTTGTCAGCCCCACACATGATACAAGACTAGCTAAGAAGTTGTACCCACACAGGATACATGACCAACTATTCTATAGTGATATGTATGATCAGATGTAGTCACTGATTCATCTATGTTGTCAGAGCCACACTGTATATATGTCCAGCTAAGCTATCAAACAGATACAAGATACAAAACCAGCTATTCTGTCAGACCAACACAAGATACAGGAACAAAGGATAGAACTATTGGACCCACGGAGGATCCCGATATAGTAGTCATCGCTGTCAAACCCACAGAGGATTCTAGTTCATTAGCCATCGTTGTAGGACCAACGGAGGATTCCAGTTCAGAAGTATTCATTGTCGAATCCAGTCCTAGGGTATTCGCATACAACACACTCGATTCCGGGAGGGTCCTCTACTCGAGACAAGTTTCGAAACATAAAATATCTTTATTTTATGAGTTGATTATTCCCGTAGTTCTATCTCATCATAAGAAACCCAACATGACTGACAACACGGCAATCAGATGTCCAGTCTGTGAGTTATTGGAATTTTCGTTCTAGGGGACCGATTGGTTTTTAGGTTCAAACCATCCTGACCAAACACCAACTGTATCCAAACCTCAAGTGGGGTATGCCAGATGAACCATCTCACTCTCATATTTCAATCATCATAGACAGTTTGTTGATCGTTCACAAAGTAGACCAAGATACATGCAAAAAGGTGTAATTGGACATAGCAGGTATAGGTTCGGTCCGACCCAGTCCGACCGACTCGGTCCGAACTAGGGTCTGACCCAGTCTGAACCAAGGTCTGACCCAGTCTGCAGGCCTGACCCAATCCAAGGGGGTGGCCCGACCCAAGGCGGAAGCCTGACCCGAAGGTGCAGCCCCAGACCGAGTCGTCCAAGCCCTAGGGCGCCCTGGCCTATGTCGGCCTGGCTGAGGGCGGCCCGTCCGGCTGGTCTACGTGGCTTGGAGGTGGACCGTAAACTGTACCCAGTGGTAGTCACGTAGGTGGTGGTCATTACCTCAAATCTATATAATGGCCGGTGTGTGGCACCGTCTCGGTGACAGTGGGACCCGAGGGGTCCCGTCTTTAGAGCGCCCACAGGTGGCCGGCTTGGTAGACCCCCTTCCCATCCGCGGCGTTTGTTGGACGCGAGTCCTATCCGGCCCGGCATGACGGTGTCGTGCCATCTTCATCTGCAGCGGCCTGTAAGGCCGCGACCCCATTCCTTCATCACGGTGTGAGGGAACCGTGTCCCTCTAGCACTATCGCGTCATGCCTAGCCATGGTCAAGTTCTTTGCATGGCGCGACGGTGTCGTGCACCTTCAGTGACCTGGTGGTCCTTGCGCCACCGGTTCCTCTCACGGTCGGCATGTCGCCACCGCCGATGCTCCACTGTCGTTCTCTCTTCTAGTGGTGGTGTTGTGGCACCTCCAATATCAACCAATCAAGTACCAACTGAGGGATGCCAGGCCTTGTTTGTTCGGCCCACACCCTCCGTGTTAGGTGATAACCATTTAACGTAAAATAAAAGAAGGTTTTCATGATTAAGAACAAGAAATGAATTCTACTCAAACCCCTACCACATTGTCGATGTCGTTCAACAAATTCACAGGATGGCGGCGTCGTTTCATTGATGATTTCGAATAAAATGGTAGACGATGATTCATCTATTATCATGTTCATGATGTGCTCCCAGTTCTAACTCTCATTCATATGAAAGGAAGATGGTTACTCGTCGTTGGAGGATGAGCGTTCAGAGGCGACGTCATCATGGGTGACATTCTTCATGCGTGAAGTCTTCTCCTTTGACACGGATGAAGGTCATTGGAGATGTAGTGGGCATCGCTTCCATTTTCTTACATCGGTTGAAGATCAATGAAGAAGGAATAAGATGGCGTCGTCATTCTTCATTCGAGACGGGCGTTCTTCACATTCTTTGTTGAGTGGATGAGTCCTCTCAATTATCCCAAATATCCTCTCATAATGTTCTCCCAACAAAGTATTATCCAAACCCCCCAATAATAATTTATAATACCTTATTATAATGTTGGAATAATGAAAAAAAAGATTCCAAATGTTGAGATTAATTATAGAAGACAAAAATCTTAATTATTCAGGGTGGAGGCTCAAAAATTAATAAGGATAATGGCCAAGATTTTCAAGAAAATTAATTGGCAGTTCAAGGGGGTTAATGGGGTGTTTGAGAAGTCGGGTGGGCCCCAACTAATGATCCTCCCAAGAGGGGTTATGTGAGTCTGGGACCCACCACCAGAACATCATCCCAAGGGAGGTTTGGGTGTGGTGTCTCCCACCTCCAAACCCCGCTTGAAGGTTTCAACCACTAACATAAAATAAAGTAAAATCATTATCTTTTTTCAATTTAATTAAAAACCCCCAATAACTAACTTTTACTCACGATAAAACACAACTGTCATGAAGTTCTCTCTAAGTAATATTTTATAATGTGACTTCAACAGTGACCTCATATTTCAATTCTGAGCACCGGTTCAAAAGTTATAAAACACCGCTCGCACATTTATTTAACGTTCCTGAATAAATGTTCACAAAATTATTATCATCCACCCTCGACCAACTGATGTCAAGGTTATGCTCTGCCTATGTGAAGAACACCCCAAGGAACCCAAAAGTACACTCAGATTTCCAATATGTGTTACCATTTAAATGTTATGAATTTTACAATAAAATAATTTTCATTTAATTTTTTTTATTTGCGGCCAAAAACTAACTTTATATGGGGGCCTTCGCCAACCCATGTTAGTATCTTCTTAAATAAAGCCTACCTCCACATGTTCAACGATGGTATCTGATTCTTAATCCCTATTACCGTTTTTCAGTTATAAACATTCAAAATATAAAATAACGTTATTTAATTATTTTATTTGTGGTTATGCCATTTTGGGTTTTCTCACAGGAGGCCCGAAATGACAGATCATAAGTCACATCTATGGAAAATCCTCCATCCTGAGCATAATGGTTTCTCATATTTCTGATCCGATTATCCATTTAAGAGTTATTACACTTTTTTTTTGGAAAACCGCATTGGCGCACTAATTTAATCTTAACAAAACTTTGACGGATCATTCTAGGCACTCCGGGCCTCAGAATGGCGTGCAGTCAAAAAATACAGACTTGTAGAATTCCCAAATATTTATTAAAAAATTTCTCATGGAATTTCTAGGTTTTTACTTTATCCCAGCCTCAGTGCTTTACGTCCGTGTAAGCTACAACTCTAACTAAGGGATCAAATGGGGGTATTGAGCATGAATCTGAGCCTCATGCTACTATGTGCTCTCCTGGAGGTTCCCATGCACTAGAGGTATCAACTATCTACGTAGGACCCACTACTGTCGATCTATGATCTCTAATAGAACCCCTATGAATGCTTCCCCATCATCAATGTCTAGCTCACCAAGGCCGATGATATGGGAAGTGTCATTCACATTTCTTCTCAGTTGGGATATGTGGAAGACATCGTGCACCCGGTGAAACTATGGTCGATGATCTATGTGGTAATACACCTCTCCTACTCTGCTAGGCACTGGAAAAGGTCTGATAAATCAAGTATATAACTTGCCACCTCGGCCAAAACTTTGTATACCTCGTTGAGGTGAGACCCATAAAAAGACATGGTCACCATCCTCAAACTCTACAGGTCTCCGTCTCCAAGATATATGTTGAATACATGTCACGATGTCCCTGGATATCACATCCCTCTTCCACTTTTGAAACACTAAAGGCTGAACCAATCCTGCTGGTACCTGATGTTCCACCTTCATTTACTGACAAGTGAGGCATCTAGAGACAAATTTTTCTAGAGCCTTCTCCATTCCCGGCCACTAGTGCTATCGTCAAAGGTCCTGGTACATCTTCCCCACTCGTTGATGTACCACTAAAGAGTATGTGTGAAACTCCCTTAACACTTCCTCTTGAAGTTACACAAACACCTTAGTACATCCTCTGAAGAGGTTGACGTGCTCCACACCTTCATAATATTCATAATGAGTTTGTCCTGTGGATATATGAGTACGTCGGGTCTCGCAGTCAGCATCCCCACACTAAGCCTCCCTGACTCACTGAATGAGTGGGGGAGTGACTATAAGAGACTGAAGGAATGATACTCCATATCTATCCACAAATGATATCTATAACACGGACAAATGTTCTGTCACCTTGCCTAGCAGTTGAATGCATGATCTCCTACTAAGAGAATCTGCTACAACATTAAACTTCCCAGGAGTATAGACTAATTCGAAGTCATTGTCCCCGAGGAACTCAAGCCATCACCACTGTCTGATTTTTAGGTCCTTTTTGCGTGAAGACAAACTAAAGACAATTGAGAATAGAGTAAATTGTAAACCATTAACTCAATGATCTATGAGCAAGAAAATAAAAAAATAAAGACCTCGAGTATAACCTTCTTTGCTTATGTCCTACAAGAGCTACCAAGATTTCTCCCTTGAAGAGAAGAGGAATCATGTATAATCCCATATATGAACAATGTCCTTTGTCTAATATAGTAAATCCAAACATGAACTATACTATTTAATGACATGTATTATGTTGTAAGGCCTCAACGCTACTACCAAGACTTCTAACCATCACTCTCACCCCCATGGGTTGAGTCACATAGTCGGAATCAGTGTGGGGTTGCTGGGTCTTCTCCACTATAAATATAGAATGTGAGGGTCATGTCAACCATTTTTAACCCGAACCACTCAGTGTCAACCACACAAAAAGGAAAGAAAACCAACGTCACAAGGAAAAGTGTCCTTTATTACTGCTGCTCAAAGTACAAAGACACAATGAAACCACAAAACATGACATCAAAGAAGCTATAAACATCAATAACAAATTCATCTATGCCTGGATCTAGTCCCGATCTTGTCCACCTACACCCAGAGCTCAAGGTGAACCATATAGGGGAGTTGGTAGTAGTGCTCGATGACCCTGGACACCTTTCACTTAAAGTCATACTCCACTATCTCATCCACTACTCGGCTTATGGTCAATATCATGTCATTGACTCTATCTCGGTGGATCCTCTAATGACTGTTGATTAACTGTACAGAGATTTGGATAGTCATGTGCTCTGTGACCCCATTCCCTACAAGAAAAATTGACTATTCTTCTTTCAATGTTCCCTCATCCTCGGGTGCCCGCACCCTCGTTACCACATCTTGGGGTCATCTAACAGCATATCTAATCTGACCATACCCTCATGTCATCTAACTACTACCTGCTATAGATTACTCGGCTAGTGTCGGAAAGCCCTGCGGCAAGAGCAGCAGCTCCTGAGTATGCACAAAGCATAGAGTCGCTGGTACAAACTAGGCCAAAAAAAACCCCCTGAAGATTCCCCTGATGAGGGTTAAATCATCATAAAACAGGAGAATCAAGCTCCACCACCTCACAACTACTCCCAGAAAAATATAAACAGCTTGGTACACCATTAAATCAGTAGTTGTACCAACTATGTGGAAAACTCATGCTGAAAACTCCAGCCCTCACCCCACCATCTGAAAATCTATCATGCCTTGAAACATTTGTGGCCTCGGTCATAGGAACTAATGAAATGTTCTCAGGCAGCACACACCCTCTTCTGCTGGGGCTGGTGGCAAAGGTAGCCCTACGGGTAGTGGTACCGCTGGTTCCTCCACTGTGAGGGGGCCCTTCACCATGGCCTCGTTGCTCTGTGGGCTACAATCACTCTCTCCACTCGGAACCCGAACTGACTGACTAGGTAAAGACATCTTACAAAGAAACAGGTGTTCCACAATCAAAAGGAATTCCTATTGAGTTGAATCAAAGTAATCACAATGAAAACTTTTCAATATAAACACACACACAAAAAGTTTTTTTGTGCACTGAGTTGGAAAATAGTAGCCGGGGTCCTGGTGTATGGATACGTCGGCCGCTGCACCAACACTGGATTTCCTGAACCGAAGACCACACTTAATACCCTTAACACTATTTCTTCACATAAAGAAAGATCCGAGTCCAGAGTTTTGCGGTAGAACCGACTCCATTGATACCAATTTTTTACGACCCATCCTCGGGGCCCGTGAAGGGTGGGTACATAATTGGAAGTAAACTCTATGTAAATATTTATACACAATAATGTTATGAAAGGATAGGGGCTGGAAATACAAGCCCAAAATTAAGTACAAAAAACTGAAAAGCTAGTACAACTACAGAATGGTAAAACAACAACTAATGAGTCATCCTTCGGAAGTCCCACATGAAGAGTGGGTACAGATGGCCTCCTCAGCACCCCAAGTCTGTCTGTCTGCTCCATGTATGTCTCACCATGTGGTCCACCTTTGGGTACCATCCAGCTCTATAACTAACTACATCAATCAGTGATGTCCATCGTATGCAACCAACACAACTATGTGTGGGCATTTCCCAAGTAGGGGTGAGTATAATGTTATCAATCACAGTCCGTATCCAACTATCGATCCCAAGAACAACCCATTGCACAAAGAAAGTAAAGTCAATCATCTAGATAATATCGACTGAAATTCAAGACTCGGATCACAAATGTATACATCTTTTGTAGAGTGATTGAGATGATCAGATGTAGTTTATGATTCATCAAAGATGTCAGACCCACAATGTATATAGGACAAGAAAAGTTGTTAGACCCACACAGTATACAAGACCATATATTATAGAGTGATATAGATGATTTGATCTAGTCACTAATTCATCTAAGCTGTCAGACCCACATATTATACAGGACCAGAGAAGCTGTCGGACCCACACAGGATACAAGACCAGCTATTCTGTCAGACACACTTAGGATACAGGAACAAAAGTCATGATTGTCAGACCCACTAAGAATCCTGGTATGGTAGTCATCTATTTTGAACCCTTAGAGGATTCTGGTTCAGTTATCATCACTGTCAAAGCCAGCCCTAGGATTTTCACACATAGGACGCTCGATTCCAGTAGGGTATCCTCCTCAGGCCAAGTGTCGATACATAAACTATCCATAAGTCCTATGTTGATGTATACCGTAGTTTTGTCTCATCATAAAGAGACAAACGTGATAGACGGCGCATCAATCGCACTCCTGGTATGTGAGTTATTAGCATTTCTGTTCAAGGGGCCTAGATGATTTTTAGGTTGAAACCAACCTGACCGTACCCCAACTATATCCAAACCTCATGTTGGGTATGCCAAAGGAACTTTATCACTCTATGATTTCCATTTCCAAAGACGGTACATAGATCGGACCCCCTTATCCCAAGATACGGACGAAAAGGTGTAATTGGCCATAGTGGGTCTGGGTCCGGTCTGACCTAGTCTGACAAAACTAGTCCGAACCAGGGTCTGACGCGGTCCATTGGTCTGACCCGGTCTAAGGGGGTGGCCCGACCGAAGGGGGCGGCCCGACCCGAAGGTGTTGCCCGATCCGATGTGGCCTGACCTGAGGGCGGTCCAGCCCGTGGAGGCCCGAACCGTGGCTGCCCGGACCATTGTGGCCCGGCCCGTGGTGGCCCGACCGAGGGAGGCCCTGCCGGCCGATCTACAGGGGTGGTATGCGGACCGGCAGCCTAAAAATGTGGTAGTCGTGCGGAGGTGTTCAGCGCCCCCAGTCATTGTAACGACCAGCATGTGGCGACGACCTGATGACCGCAGGACCCAAGTGGTCCATCCTTTAGAGCGCCCACCAGCGGCCGGCACTGTCGGCCGCCCTACCTGTCCACCGTAGGACCTCTCTGTTCTGGCACGACTGCGCGACAAAGTCTTCCTTCTCCGCGGCCCACATGTCCGTGACCCCCTTCATTCCATGCTATGCGAAGGCACCATTCCCCTCCGGCACCGCCACGACCCACCTAGCCGCGGCCCAATTCATTGTACGTCGTGACGGCATTGTGCCCCTTCGGCATCCTAGTGGTCCTTCCGCCACCGGTTTCTCTCAGGGTCATCCTGTCGCTGATGACCGATGCTCCACCACAATTCCATCTTCCTGTGGTGTCGTTGCGCCACTGCCATCATCAACCAAAAAAGATACAATGGAGGGATGTCAGGTCGTGTTTGATTGGAAAGCGCCCTCCACGTTAGGTGATAATCATTTTCCAAAAAATAAACCAAGGTTTGAATTAATAATAACAAGAAAATAAATTAACTCAAACCCCTACCTCGTTTTCGATGTCATTTGACGATGTCAAAGGATGGTGGCGTTGTTTTGATGATGATCTAGAAAAAATGGTGGATGAAGATTCATCAATTTTCACATTTTTCCTGAACCCCCAATTCTCATGCTCATGCGTTATAATGGAAGAAGGGTACTCATCATTGGCGGATGAGTGTCTGGAGGCGACGTTGTTATTGGCGACGTTCTTCACATGCTACTTCTTCTCTAATGATGCAGATGAAGGTAATTAGAGATTTTATACACATAACTTCCATTTCCATACATCGGTTGAAGAACGGTGAAGAAGGAATAAAATTTCGTCGACATTCTTTAGTGGAGACTGGAGTTCTTCGCATTATTCATTGAGAGGTTGAGTCATCCCAAGTATCTCAAAGCTCCTCTCACTAAGTTCACCAAACAAAGTATTATGACACCACTCCAAATCATAAAATATAATTTCTTATTATAATTGTGGCATAATGAATACAAAAATATTCAAAAATTTGAGATTAATTAATGAAGACAACCTTCTTAATTAATGATCATGGAGGCACAAAAATTCATGGGGGAAAAGGTGGTGAGTTTCACCAAATTTAATTGGGGGTTCAAGGGGGTCAAAGGTGATTTAGAGATGTTGGGTGGGCCCAACATAAAAATGCAATCAAGGGAGGTTATGTGCTGGTGGGCCCCTCCACCATATCATCCTCTCAAGGGAGGTTTGTGTGTGGTGGCTCCCACCTCCATCCTCCCCTTGGAGGATTCAACCACCAACATAAAATGAAGTTATATCTTTTACATTATTCAATTTAATTAAAAATTACAAAAAACTAACTTCTTCTCACAATAAAACACAAATACAGTGACGGTCTCAATAATCAATTACTGACGATGTGAGTTCAACGGTTCCCTCAGATTTCAGTTCTGAGCAACGATTCAAAAGTTATAAAACGCCGCTTTCACGTTTACTGAATGTTCCCAAAAAATAGTTCATCAAATTATTATCAGCCACCCTCGACCAACTACGATCGATGTTAGGCTCGGCCTAGGTGATAAAAGCCTCAAAGAACCCAATGGTACACTCAAATTTCCAATCTGGGTTGTAGTTTAAAATTTATGAATTTTAAAATAAAATAATTGTCACTTATTTATTTCATTTTCAGCCAAAAACTATCATACTCTGGTGGCCCTCGAAGACACAAGTTAGTATCTACATAAAGAAATCCTACCATTAAGAGTTCAACAGTGGTATTGGATTTTTAATATGAGATAACGTTTGTGAGTTATAAGAATTTAAAAAATAAAATATCTTTATTTAATTATTTTATTTATAGTTATTCCATCTTTGGTTTCTTCTCATAGGAGGCCCGTGATGAATAATATTATGTCACGTCTATTATAAAACCTCAATCCTGAGCACAACGATGGCCTCAGATTTCTTATCTGATTAACCGTTTGTGAGTTATTACACTTTTCCAGGAAAACTGAATACACGCACTAATTTAAGCATAACAAAACTTCGACTGATCATTCCGGGCACTCCGGGCCTCAGAATCACACGCCGTTAGAATCTGTGGACTCATAAAATTTATAAGTATTTATGAATAAAATTTCCTTGGAATTTTCGTGTTTTTACAGAATAAGTGATTTTAATTACATTTGTTAATCTTAGTCGGGAAAATTTGACACAATTACAACTGAAAGACAAAATATATATTGATTATTTATACACATGAAAATTCATAATCAATGTAATCATAATGAAATACTACAATGTTTAAATCTACAAAATAATTTCTATATATTGAAATAATCAATAAGAAAAAATGATCAAATGATAAATTTTAGAAGTCACATTGTAAGGAATATGTAAATGAATCATATTATAATTTATGTTGCATTTCATTCATCAATTGATAAAATTGTTAATAAATTTATGATTTTCAATGTAATAAAGAGATTGATTTAAATCGAGAGATTATTTTTTTCACTTCATATTTATTTTTCTATGAAATTTAATGATTGGGGGGGTATTATCATATATAGATTTCATGTCGTAAGAAGTTCCTATATTTAAATATTAGAAGATCATAAAATATTATATATTCATCCATTAGATTACTAACAATGTTATTCATTATTTTTTTGATGTTTTCATGTTGAAAATTGAATTTATAGATAACCTTATTCAGACCATTTAAATTATTCTTAGTTGATATAATATTGATATTTTATAATATATTCCTCGAGTAACTCTTAGATTCAGTATATATTGATGAAATATTTGGGGAAAGAATAATCAAATCGTGTCTGAAAACAATAATCTTGTGACACATTGATAAGATCATGGAATGTTTCCTCCCT
Source organism: Viscum album (assembly GCA_963277665.1). Classification (NCBI taxonomy): domain Eukaryota; kingdom Viridiplantae; phylum Streptophyta; class Magnoliopsida; order Santalales; family Viscaceae; genus Viscum; species Viscum album. The sequence continues at coordinate 39,212,549 of OY728153.1, forward strand.
GCATGAATATATTTTTTATATTGGATGGTGTTCTCGTTAAAATACTTTAAATATGATGATTTAATAAAATGAATATAAAATTGGAATTTTGTATTTATTATAACTATGAAATGGAGCATATAAACAACAGACATGCTATATATATATTATTAGTATTGAAGAATCACTGGAACTCAAGTTGAGATATACTTGGAACTGGAATAATGTTTATCAAATGAAATTATTATCACAAGTATTATATGGAAATAATTTTAATGTTGAAGATAAATGAGAATAAAGGTGAATGAGGTTGATCCGTAGGTGTATTATTATTGAAGAATGAAATCATTGATCTTGTATGTTGTATAATAAAGAGTGGAGGCGCAAAAATTGGTTGAATTATAAAGAATTAATTGCAGACAATTTATATGTTGTTTCACCAAACTAATTTACCTCATGAAGACAATAAACAAACAATAATTTAAAATTTATTCTTACTCCTTCAGGATATGGTGAAATTTATGAAATAGGATCTGATGCTTCGTATGTTTGATGATGAATGATGTATGAGAGACCATAAGAAAACTTTTTTAAAATAATATTCATCTAAAATATGGTTTTATAAATAATTTTTTTCACTGTATAGTAAATCCAAAATGCCCACAATTATTGTTGATTAATATGAAAAATATTTTATTATTGAAACTTTAATGTGGTAGAGAAGTACTTGGGGTATAATGGTGATAAACAAGAGATTCATCATTGGATACTGAGGACGATTTATGGATTTTTGGTCATGAGGTGATGCAGAAATTTATATCCCACCATGTTCATGAAAAAATGACCTTATCACTCTTTTTTAAATATGAAATTAATGGAATCAATACTAATTTCAAATTGATCATGTATCATTGTAACATATGATCCAATTAGAATTTTTGTGTTATAACACATGAGAAAAATATTCATTTTGGGTACTATTTTTAGTGTATGTTCTAAGAGATTCTGATTTGGGTAGATTAATTTTATTTTTATTGTTGAATCAGATTAGATCAAAGGTAAAAATATATCATGGTATATGGGATGATATAACAAGGTTAAGAAAAAAACTTTTGATCTTGGTTTGATGACATATCGGAACTCATTGTTGATAATGTATAGATTAGTTAGTCTAAATAAAATTTAGGAAGATTAAAATACAAATATCTATAATTTATAGATGAGAAATTAGTCAAACCATTAATAATTAGTTTTCTGAGAGAGATATATATATTATTTAATCTATGAAATATATAGTATAATAAAAATAATATGTATGTGTGATACATGGATTGATTATAATTTTAATTGTATATTTAGACATGTCAAATATCTATAAAAATTGGTCATCCTCAATATTTGTTTTTTCAAATGAATGAATACATATCATAAATAAAGATATAAGTTCATGATATTGTTTCACAACAATATTATGGTCTATGGATTATTATGGTTTCAATCAAAGTATATATTCTAAGGAAGCATGACGATGAGTAAGGAACAATCAAAAACACTAGAGAGATTTGTATATTTGATATATTTACAAAATAATTTTTTTTTATATATTAAAGGAATATACCCCAAAATAATCACTTTTTCAATTTAAAATTGATCACAATGTGAGGAAAATTATAACAAGGGGATATTCATTTTAAACCAACATTATAATGAATCAATCCAATAAGTGAATACAAATTTATAACCCTTTTATTTTCAATTTTATATATTCCATATATCATATTAATTATCACTATCGTGTGTAAAACATATTATAATACATGAACTAAATATAAAAACTAATAGTTTAAATATTAAGGTGAATATATGGAACAACGAATATAGAACTATGGAAACTAATTCACAACCAGTAGTGCTTGGTCATCTCCCTTTAAAGACATAAAAGTAATATGAGTGAAATATTTACCTATGTGGATAACAGCATCATAAATTCACTGATATAAAATCCTTAATATCAACATCATCCAACTACAGGTATTATAAAACAATTTATATTCCTGACATAATTGTATTCTTCAGTTTATTAATGTTGACATTTTTTATGAAAGAATGATTAATTTTTTCATCCATGTGTTTCTTTTTAGATCATTGTTTAATTTTGTCAAATAATGTTTTTTCATGATTATTTAAAAACATTAATATGTTTTATTATTTTCTGAATTGGATCCCATTTAATATATCAATTAATGGAGAGATATTTACCTTGCTCTCATCAATAATCGTAATGAAGAATATACATTATTATAGCCAACATGATGATAGGTGGTTGTAATAAGATATTTAGTATTTTTTAAAACATATTGTATAATTTATATTTTTAATATATTATAGGTAAATGTTTTAATCAATAGGAAATTAAGGTGAAATTTTTTAGATAGATGATATTTAACACTATAAATTCTCTTGTGTTTATTTCAAAAAAATTATATAATTATCAACTAAAAAAACATGATGCCTCATCCTAAGATCTTAAATCTCAAGTGGGGGATAGATTTAAATTAGAGAAATTATTCTTTCATGATTATATATTTGTATAAAAATTGATATAATGTGTATTCAAATAAATAAAAACTAATAAAATACTTTGAAATCATTTTATTTTTATGAGATAAACTCATAATGTTCATTAAATTTTCATGAATTGATCTAAAATAAATTTGAGAAATAGAGAACTGTAGTTGAAATTAGATAATTTCATGAATTCTAAAATTTTAGATGCACATTCTTGGTATTTTATATATATATATATTTTAATAAGAGTATCTTGAGGAATTAAAATACACAAGTTAATCATTCTCATAATTTACTAAAATTGTGATGTTTTATAAAATAATGACAAATGGTCCACATAATTTTTAAAATATGAATAAGAAATTTATGATTCAATATCGGGGAACATGTTTTCAATAAATATGGAGTGGATATCATTATGATCCTTACATTATTAACAAAATCAACATGAAATGGGTTAAAAAATAAATAAAATATTCCATTACCAACTGATTTCCATTATGGGTAGTGTATGAACATAGTGAATCATGGGAATGACATCCTACATGTGAGGAATGTTAATGAATCAAGGGAGAGACTAACCCATAATTAGGGGTGCCTGCTAAATTCTTCTAAAATTAATAACGATGTTTATTTTTATGATGGAATGGAAAGGAATAAAATAATAGAATTTTATTTAAAATAATTTTTCTCACATTTATAAATAGAAAAAATAATAATGAAAAGGGGTTGATTTCATGGTCAAAATATGGAGAAAATGTTGTGAAACATTAGAAAAGATAGAATAAAATGGGTTAAGTAGCTTTAATTAACCTGAGTGAAGTATGAAATAGTAATAACAAAGGTACATATATGGGGATATGAGGATGATGTACGAAATTAGAACACATAATAAATATTTCCAATTCATGATTCTCTAGTCACATGAGAAACACGACAATTCCAATAATTACATTGAGTTGAGATAAAATTATTATCATTATTATAGATAAATAAATAAGATATATTCAAACACATAATTGTAAACAATGAATATAAAACTTTTATCATGAAAATATGAGAAAGACACATCATATAGTTCAGTGAACCCAATCAACATAGAAGAAACAATTGAAATTTGTTATAAGGATGTGTATATATTTTAAATCCATAGCCAGTGATTACAATACTTCAAACATATATAAACCATTTATAACCATTAATAATATGATTATAAAAATTATTGTTGTAGCTGGAGTGATCAATGGTGGATATAGACATGACATTGATGAACCTATGGAATAAATATTGGGGCTTTATCACTAATGATGATATAATATTCTAAATGGGTCTAGAGTTAAATTTTGAAAAAATTTAAATCCCAGGTTATTAGAAGAGGTAATTATTATTACATTTATAACATATGGTAATAAATGATAAATTATCATCCCATGGCCTTGATTTTATTTTTTGAATTTTGTTTGGAATAAAAAAGTAGTTTTTTTCTAAATCAGAATATAAAAAATATTATAATTTAGGTTATATGATCAGTTATGGGGTACATAGATTAATAAAAATGTTAAACATAATTTAGAAATTTTTTCCCTCTATTATAATACTTTTATTAATTTATCTTACTGTTATCTTATTTAAAATTTAAATGTTATTATATAAAATTATTGAGCATAGTCTCATGTTGAGAGAGGTGATGGATGGGAAAGAGATTGATTATCCTAATAATATGGGAACATTAATGATTTTTTAATATATAGTCATTAAAATATATTTCCAATAATTTTTTTAATTATTATTTTATATAGATGGATAATCATCATATATGTTAGAAAATACATACACTTTATAATGATGAATATGTCTTCATCAGAAAATGGGTAGAAAACAATGGAACCTAATAAGAAGGAGAAACAAATGACCAATTTTAATTGACTAAATACCTATATTTCATTGGGATTATGTTTCCAAAATGTGAGCGAAAAAAATCCATGGTGACTTTTCAAAAATTACAAATTGGGGTTTGTTGAAAATTATGATTTATTTGTTTATGTATCTGACATTTGTATATATTACATCACAATGAATTATAAATTAGTGATGATTTTTATTAATAGACTATTTATGATTATTTTTTTTTCAACATATCTAATGTGATTGTGAGGGAATATCAATTGGTGAAGGGTGATGACGAGAGAAGGACAATACTATCATCGATCTAACAATGGTGAAAACTCAATTTTCATTTTTCAACTCAGATTTTATAAATGGATTCTTTCATCCCTGAGTGGGAATTTTAATTTAAAGTGGATCATTCCATGATAATGTATTTGAGAAGTGTTCAAGACTCTTAAAAGCCCAAATTCTCAATAAATAAAGGATTAATTTTCACAAAGGCACTCTATGTTTTTTCAGATCCAATCATGGAAGATTATCCATTCTCCTTTAATAATACAAGGCTTGAAAATAATGGATTTGAAGTAGTTCCAGATCTAGATGCACTATAAAAAAGGCTCAACCTTAGAAAATTCTATATCATGGGACATGAGATTTACACCAGGGGGACATGCCTTGGTCTAATTAAAATCTCAATGATAATGTTTCTCAATTTTGGGGAAGTCAATATTTGAGGCATATTCTTATTGGGAATGGGTACATTCAAATAATCATTCATTCAAGAGTCACTTTTATCAAGGTATGGAGCTACATAAAATTGAAAATCAAACATGGAATCCTCAAATTATCCGATTGGGAGATAAATTTTAATCCCTTAAATCTCCAAAAAACGAATTATCAAACATATGTAAGCTTACATATATTGAACTAGGTATATTTCCAGCTAAAGATCATAAATTACATAGCATCATATATCGACACCCCCATCAAAAATGCTAAAAGGACCCTAGAATGATATTTGAGATTATTTTCATAGATACTGGTTGATTTTATCAAAGAAATCATGAACCCTTCTAGTATATTGTTTTATTCTAAGTGAAGCAATTCTGAAGTGAAAAAGAATAATCAGATTGTGCCTCTTTTTTGTGATGTCTGTAATATTATAGCCCATAAGGTTTTTAACTGCATGATATATCAAAATAAGGGTATTGTTACTCTTAATGATCAATAGTGGATTGATCCTAACAAGGGAATGAAACATAGTTTCTTTTATTGAGAATAAAGGGGATACCAACAGTCATAATGGTCCCTTACAATGTCTAATGATTCATACTAACATACTCATGATTAATGATCCTGTGATGAATCCATCTTCTCTAGACTCCAACTTGAAATAATGATGGGCTTATATTGTTGAGGCAGAGGACACATAGAATGATGTGATGACATGCTCACCCAACAAGGTGGGATCTGTGATGATTCCTTCTATAAAATTTGACTACAAGGTAAATGGGAACATATTCTATGACATATTTAATGTCATTTACTCCCTGGTATGTATCCTTCAAATAGAAGAGGATAATAATTAATTATTTCGTGAATTACATAGGGAAAATAGTGGATTTGTGATAACCCTACAGGTAGGAGAAGATCCTTCGACATCAAAGGTTTCTCCTATACTAGGAGGTCATAATACTTTTATACCTACATTTAGCACTTTTTCCACTCTTGGGAATCCCTTCATAGATAGTTGTTTTGAAATAAGGATGTAAATACTTTCAATAGTTGTGGCCTATGAAAATGTTCTCAGATATACATGAATTAATTCTCAGTAGAAGAATTATATAGCTGCAACTTCCACACTGGCCAACTTCATTAACAAAAGGTTCAGAATGCTGATATGATTGTTTCTACCAATTCATGGATTCATGATGTAGCTAATTGTACACATGTAAATGGCTCAAATCATCATGACTGTGGGATTTAAACAAATTTTCATACCTTAAAAAATAATAAAAAAATCATAAAAACCAAGATGGATATGTTCAAGATGGAAATTACAAAATTTCACTACCGGGTACATCTGAGATTAATGTATTATTACAGTTCACTCCCACTCCCAATATAATGTTGGGGAATCAAAAAAATAAGAAATGAGGTAAAATAAATAGTGGTTCAAATCCCAGATTTTGATTTACATGAACATCCTATTTTAGAATTTATAGGATGTGGACAATATGAAATATTCTAGGTCCATTTGGTTGATTATAAATGAACAAAAACTAGATCTCAGTAGTCTATCTGAACCCAATATGATTTTATCATCGAGGTTTTCTATCATGAAGAATCATGGATTCCATCTTATTGACAAAAAATAATGCTCATCTGATGTCAACAGTATTTGGGTTCTATATCATACTTCTTTAACCAACCCTTGGAATTTTATATCAAGTGATCAGTATGTGACGTGATATTTTAATTTCCTTTTTCTATAGTTATCCTATTATTTTTTATGCTCATAATAGGTGTAAAGATCTCTTAAATCATTGGATGTACATTGGTTTTTAAAATAATCCATTACAAATCCTTGGATTATGCTGGGGGCTGAAAATTATAATTTCACTTCAGATGAGAAAATTGGTGCATCCAATAAATCTACTTTTTCCAGGGAAATCAAATAATACATAGATCAAATAGAGAGATTTGAGTTTATTCTTTTTGGTGCAACTACACATTCTATATAATGCATTAGAACAGTTTTGGGGCCAGTAAAATTGATGGGGATATTTTAAATGAGGCTTCGATAGATGTATGGGGTCCATTTCATGCACTAAACAACCCCTAATTAATTATGACGATCATCATAATCTGGTTGATCATGTGGAAAAGGATATCAAGCATCCTTTCCCTTATAAATTTAACAAGGCTTGGTTAACTCATCCTGAATGCTCAAATATTATTCAGATCACATGGAACTCTGTAAATTGTGGAAGTGATTATTTCGCATTTAAAACCAAACTAAAAATTCTCATGTATACATTGAAGCTTTGGTGTAAAGATAACTTCTGCACACTTAAATCTTACAAATTGTTTCTTGAGGCTTCTCTTCGAAATGTTCAAGAGCTCAATACCCTTCACAACATTTACAATGGTATTTTTCTAGATACTGAGTTGTCATGTAATCTCAATAATCATCATAACCTAAAGGGTGTTTTGCAAAGGTACTCCTCTAAATAAAATTGGTTAAAGGATGGGGATTACTACACAAACATTTTTAACACTCTTTAGAATATCTAGAAGGATTTTATCACTCATTATCCGATTATAAATGGTGATCATCTCAATATCAAAAGGTAGGATTTATCTTATCATGCTTATTCAAATATTATAGATCTATTCAACAGATCATCTACCTCCATAGATCTTGTGGAAGGGTTTATTCAATGGATTGTGACTCAGGAGGAAAACACCAACCTTATATCTATTACATTTCATTTAGAGATAAATAAGGTTGTTGTTAGTCTCAAACATAAATATCTCATGAACCAGATGGTTGTGGTAACTTCTTCTGCTAATATTTCCTAGAAATTATCCTTATGGATGTTTGAACATTGGTCACCCACTCTTTTAAATATGGTATTATTCTTCATGGGTTGAATGCTCAGTTTCGGGATCCTATCCCCAATGTGGAAAATACAAATAAAATCCATCTTTTTAGGCATGTTTCTTTCGTTAACACCATATACATGATTATTTGAAAGATACGTTCTATCATTCATTATTCTATTTCTTGTAAAATTTTATTTACTGATCATATTAGTTTTATTAGGGGAAGGTTGATTTATGATTTTCTTATTAATTCTTTGAAATGTGTGAATCTTCTCAAAAGTATGATATGGGGAGGTAACATTACTTTGAATTTTGATGTGTGGAATTATCTTGATACAATGGATTGGGGTTTCACATTCAATATTCTCATTATTTTTTTATTATCACTTTTATTAATTTGATCAAGTCATTTATGAGCTCTTATCATATTTATGTTCTTGTATTTGGATCTCCTGATGGATTATTTGGTTATTCGAGAGGTGTCAGGAAATGTGAACCTTTATATGTTGTGATTTATTCCATTTTAGAAGGCTATCATAGAATATTTAATTCCATGATGGATAGGAATGGAAAGATGAAGTTAGTTCATGCGGGTAGAGGTATAGTTTCTCTTCCAATCTTTTTTATGAAAATAATATCATCCCTTTCAATATTGGAGACAATTGAAATATAAAGAACATCAAGAGTGCTATTTCATTTTATGAAATGGTTTCAGGTAAAAATATTAGCTCGAACATGTCCTTTGTGTACATTGAGATGAATTTTAACCCTAAAATGATAAACGACATTATCATTAATATGGGAATTGGAGAGGGGATCTCCCCCTTCATTTATTCAGGGTCCCTATGTTCTGAAGGAGGCTGAAGGCTTTCTGTTTCAATAGAATTGTTGGGAATATATGAGGATAAATTTCAGTCTCGAAGGGTAAATCCTTATCCCTGTGTTTTTTGGTCTATTTAATGAAGTCCACTATCATCTCCAAATTTGTGTATTCCTTTATGGATAACAAATGAAAAAAAAATCCCATCAATAACATTGGCGTGTCGAATAAAAACATTATTTGGAGTGGTTCCATTTTTGAAATAATGCTTTACATGGTTTCATGGAAAACTGTCTTCCAACCTTATGATGCAGGTGGATTGGGCACTGAGAATATTGGATGTTTTAATGATTCCTTACAAGATGAGTTTATGTGGAGGCTTATTAATGTTCACTCAAAAGCTATTAGATTTGTTTGGGAAATATTCATGAATATACTCAATGAGAGAAATTATAACTATCTCATCTCTTTGGTATGGTCTTATTTTATGTCTATTTTTTCCATTATTGATAATGATTTAAGATTGTATGTATCTAAGGATTCATCTTTCTTTTTCTATAAGTGATCCTAGACAGGGGTTCCTTTCATAGATTTTATTCCATATGGGGACTAAAATATGGATATTGACATATCTATTAATGAACAACTTCAGATCATGGAAAATATTCCTTTTCATGTTTTCTTAATTATTTATATATATGTAATATCTAATAGGGATGAATTATTAGCTTGTGAACCTTATTCCAGTAGCATCCTCCATTCTAAATTGTTCTATGAGCATGTCGTCTACAACAATAATAAGTTCAATTGTTTGGGTAATATGATGTGAAATTTATTGAAGCCTTTTCGGTGAACACTGGCTTGGAGAGTTGCACATAAAAATTATCAAACTGATGATCCATTGCATACTTGTGTAATATATCATTCTTCTATTTGTGCACTGTGTCATCAATTTAGAGGATATGTTGATTATATTTTCAATAGTTGTGCAACAACTTCAGAAATGTGGAAGGCTACGGATGATCTATTTGAATTGATTTATCCTTGGGATATAATGATTCTGGAATTTCTAAAGGGATGGAGTAATATATGCTTATTGTCACATCTTCTATATCATTAACAAGTGGCTTTGGAAGAGGTCATTCACTGCATCTCGATCTATAAGAACAAGGTTTTTCAAGAACAACGCATCATCTAAATTTGTGTTCCGCTGGCTAGTAAAGTATCTACTATTCATAATAATTATGTTTTGATTTTTTTATATTCAATCTAAATTCATGGACATATATTTTAACTCAGATTGGGGTTAAAATAAAATTCATGACCATCATATAGAACCATTGATGATCTTTGTTAAGCATTGTTCCCTAGTTGGATTGAAATCAATTTTGATGGTGCCTCAAGAGGCAATTGGGGACCTTCTATTTTTTTTGATGTTAATAGGGACCATCATGCAGGTGTTGATGGTTTTGTTCATGGATACTGTGGACATAACTCCAATCTTGAAGTAGAAATATTTGGTGACATTATTGTGGTTGAGCAGTCTATGAAATGCGATTGGAAGAATATTTGTCTTTACTGTGATTCCATCACTATTGTCCATTCCATTCGAATAGGTTCTATTCATCGTTCATGGATGCTCACCACATGATGGATCAGATTTTTGTATTTTATTTACTCTATGGATCATATTGTTACCCATATATATTGAGAGGCTAATTCACTTTATGAAGGTATTTCAATAAAATCATCAATGGTTTTGTCTTTCAATGGTATGATCAGGTTCCTGATGATATTCATCCCCTTCTCTAGAGGGATCAATGTAAATATCCTATTTTCAGACTTCTGTAAGGGTTATCGTATATAATAAAGGGGTCTTGATTTTCTGGGAAAGGTCTTGTTTTTACAATAAAAAGGTATAGATACAAGTTACTATACATATCATATTATACAGGTCTATATATGATTGGTTATGAGAATTCCATTTCGATTTGAAAAGGAATGAAATGAATAAGGGATATCATTATATGTTGTGTCAATTTTTGAATACGTGAGAATTTATACTTTCATGAATTGAATTATTGAATATATTATCTTATAAGGTTTTAGTATTGAATACAATTACATGATTTTTATTAAGATAATATTATATTTTTGGGAAATTGGTCTCAAGGGGTGGATCCTAAAAATGATTTATAAAGAGAATGTATAACTATTTTGGGATGAAACAAACTATAAAGAACAAGAAATAAAATCTTTATGATGATCTTAGGTTAAGAAGGTTAATTTTATGGTGTATAGATAATAATATGTATATTATAATTCAGATCGATGATCAATTATTTTTCACTTTGAAATATGATTGTATGTTCATTGATGGATGGATTCTATTATTAATCCAAGGAATATTAATATATTGGGGGTGTGGATGTACAAAATTAATTGTCTATGGATACTACATCTAATGAGGAGTTCATGACACACAAGCATGATATATCTATTTATTCTTTTTACTGAGGTCTTATAAATACTCTTAAGGGTAAATCGTCATGATTAAAATGCATCTAATTATATTATATTCATTTAAAATGGATGAAGAGGGAATTAAATGAATGGTAAGGATCAATGGGATTTAAATAGAAAGAAGATTTCATATTGAATCATTATGGTGAGTGAAGGAATATATGGATGATTTAGGGTATAATTAAAAGTGTTGGGGAATAAATAATAGTGGAAGAAATAATTCAATTTGTAATATTACTATAATAATTAACCTTTTAAAATATAACATCTTATAGTGTCAGATATAAATTTCCATGAAAACTAGAATTGTTGATGAAACCATGTCTTGGATATTTCAGAAAAATACGCATTCAACATAAATAAATGATGATGAGTTGATCATTGGAAGTTGAATGATAACATGAGGACACACAAACAACAATGAGCCATTGGAAGTCATAATTTTTCTATTCTTTTATCATGAAATGGTTGTAATATGACATTGTAGTGTATGAGTGGTTTGAGTATTGATAGAGGTGATGACATGGATATGGGACAAATAATGAAATTTTTCGAGGATTTATTATAAGGAATTTCTTTGTCAACACTAATGTCTAAAATCATCTATATCAAATCATATTAATTGGAATACTATGTTGTGTATGAAAATGTAAAATGAATCAATAGGATCTATTTTTTTGATAGAACAATTAGGTGAAGAACCATTGGATACTAATTTTACAATTGGTGTGTATGATCTAGTGAAGAAAATAAAATAACCATTCACAGCACATTTTGAATAAAAATACAATAAATACCATTTTTTATATGAAATGAAAGCGAAAATTCTGATGTATATTAAATAACATTGTGTATTAAGACAATATATGAATCTATTAACTCATACATAAGAGATAAATGAGTGTTTTAGTGATTTTTATAGGTGTTATGGTCAATATATCTCCTTTAATGAATCTTCTATGATGGAATTAACCAAAAATATTGTAAATTTAGAAAATTACTAAAAATATGTAGAGATCAGTAGATAATTTTAGGGTGATATTTTCTTATTGTCTAATTGTTATTAAACCCCATAAATTAATGAGATATGATGTTTATTGTGATTCCCCAGTTATGGGTTATGCGTATGTCCTGATGTAGTAAGAAAATGGTGGTATCTATATCCATCACTAACTATGAACATATAATAATTACTATTAAACCCATGACCTATAAATCGCTTATATGATACAAACATTCAATACAGGGAATCACTATCTATTTGTGAAGAGATTTACAATATTTTTATATCATAAAAACAATTGTATATTTATAATTATAAGGATCTACAATTTTTAAAAATATTATGGATTAATTATATTAATAATTTTTATTTTGATAAAGCATATACTCCTATATAAGATAATTTGGTCCCCATCAGGTTGACTTGGATGTTACTCACTCAAGAATTAATGGAATTAGAAGAGGAGATGTCTCATATGATTATATGTGATAAAATTATCTAATAAGTTAATGAGGTAATTAGGAACGTGATCATAGCTTGTGTAGAATATTGATGAATCATTTTATGGTTATACCGTGATTAGAAAGAAAAGACATTGTTTTCGTTGTTTTATAGAATGGAAAATTATGGGATATCCTGTGGAGATTAGTGTGGGTATCATAAGGTTATTATTCTATTATAAGGTATGATTATCACTATAATATATTTGAATATGGTTTTTATGGACAGGGGTAACCAGTTTTTTTGGTCCATAAACCTTGGTACTACTATTATTTATCATGATTTGAGATGTTTGTATTAGTAGTCACATGTGACATAGTAAATTATATACATCATGGAATGATGTATTACATTCCAAAATATTAACCTGGAGCAGTAGAAACATACTTATGTGCCTTTTAATTTACCTATTCTAGTGCTGAAGTGGGATACAACATCCATGGACTGCACCATCAGTTTACAATATAATCATTGTGGGAACGATTCAATTTTTGTGATCAATGATTTTATTTTGAAATCATATTTATTTTTTTTATGTATATGAAATGGGTATAATATCCTAGAAAAATATATATATCAGAGAACATGAAACTCTATGTATTTCACGATTTCTTTTTTTTGAAAAATATTACATGGTCATCATAATGATTTTTGAGTGGTTTGTAAGAGGTTATGTTAACCCAATTGAATTTAAGAATATAGTATCACACTTTTTAAGTATAGGAAGAATTTGCAATCAATATAAAATGTTGAGGGAATTCCTTGGGATTGTGCACATTGTTTTGTAGTTCTAGGGAATTTTTTTAAATCATATATAATATTGGATATTAGTATTTGAATAAAGTGGTTTACTTCAAATAATTGCATTAGTATCCATATCAATATCCATTATGTATGAAGGATCCTGGAGAACAAACTATAGTGGGAACTATTCTAGTTCATGAAATGATGGAAAAGCTGCAGTTGATCTAAAATAGGTTAGTAAAAACTCATAGATTATATAAATCCTATTTTAATCATTATTATCAATGACTATATTTTGAATATTGTGATCTTTTTTTCAGAGGAATTCTCATCAGTAGGGAAATCATCTCTTAGAAAATTAAGCGAAATTTTCTTCAATATATATTGGTCCTTTTGAGATTATATAGAGTCATGGAAATGTGAAATATTGGTATAAAATACTACCTCATGTAACACAGATTGACTACATGGTTTTCCTTTCCATTCGGAAGAGTTAATAACTAGACCCTTCCCATGTGATGGAATGATAAAATATTTACTTTAAGACCATCTCCAAAGTGGTTGAGAAACAATTTTAGGTAATGTATCATTAAGATAAGGTGTATCAGGGTAAAACAGACCCATTGGACTATTTACAATGACATAGAAGACTAGGTATCCTTGTGAAATTGGAATGAGAAGTGTTCATGTATAATAAGTGGCCTTATTATTTTACTATTCAATAATAATAAGAGATTTAATATGAAAAATGGATCATGGTGTGCAGAATTTTGATGTTCTCTAGGCAATAGGATTTTCAAATTTTAACATTGTTTTAACTCACTAGTTGTTCTATTGGCTATTGTGTTTCAGGGAAAAAAATTATTAGATTCAAAGAGATAGTCCATGCACACTATTATTGTGAGGTTACTAGTTACCATGAACTAATGTTGTGGAATGCATCTGTTGGACTCGGTTGATATTTTCATGGTTTGAGAATGAATTTTCTAAACCTATGTGTTTCCGGTAAATGTTTTTGGGTGATTGATTTTTTCTTAGGGTGTTATTTATCATAGGAATTTTATTTATAACCATATGACTAGAAATAGGTAGTAATTAATTTTATTTTCAATGGGAAGTGGCTACCTCATGTTTCTCCCATGTGTTGTCAAACCCTGAAACATAATTATGGTTAGTAAAAAAGTTTATTAAAACTAGAAAATTACATATAATACTTGGTAAATTTTAAATATAATCTCCCCAAATATATCATTATCTCAATATTTAACCTCTATGACACACTATTGAATTATCCCCTTGATTTATTAGTAATTTTATATTGTTTATGGTAGATATCTCAATGGTATGTTCTTATTTTCTATTCATTTCTCCTATATTCTGTTAATTTATACCCAATACCTCTTCTACATGATATATGTGAACATATAGGGTCTATTAATGAAATAAAGAGGAGTTTTTATAATAAATTATGTTATATTTATAAGAATTCATGTGAATAGTTAATATCTTATTTCCAATTATGAAATTTCATGTATTGGAGATATCCACCATTTTGAGGTATTTTTTTATTTCCAATGGATTCATTATCAATGAAAAAATAAAATTTTATTGTGTTAGATACTGATTGGATAAAACATTAAATTATTAATTTGGGTTTTCATTAATTTTTTTGACATTTATATCATTAACAAATGTCACAATGATCATTTTAAAATAATGCTCTTGGATTATTTTTTACATAATGGGAAATGTATGAAATAGGGGAAGATCATTATATATGTGTATTTATAGAGACTAAGGATTCCCTATTCCTCGAAGAGTTCCTTGGAATTTTTTGTACCGTAGCCTTTGTATTACATCCCAATTTCACATTGTTAGTAGTTATTACATATAGTAATATTATTTTTAATTTCCCACTTATTTTTATATGCATTTATAGCTTAATATTTTAAATTAAATAATAAAACATATTTCACCCCATGTTCAAGAAGATTATGATAATGATTATATTTTAATGAGAACAATCGACAGAATGTTTTATAAAAATGTATTTTAACATATACGTATTTATGAATGTGGTTTTATTCACAAACTACAACAAATTGTTTCATAGTAAAATAATTTGAATATTTTCATAGTTGTATTCCATTGAGGGTTTCCACATACAGAATGATATTGTTTTGGTGCATGTGGTCTTAAATATAAGTACATAGAAAATGAGAAGGGAATCATGTATCCTAATAGCTTCTCAAAGTTGATGTCATGTTTGGTTGGTTTTGGATTCTAGTGATTGATGGTCTCATGATCAATAAATCATGATTTTTCATATTATTTTGACCATTGGGATATTTTCATGTTATATATTCATACATTAAGAGTTTTATTTTAATCTTTTTGTGTTTTATAATTTAATATGTTTTTAACACGGTTCATGATACATGTCATTGAGATTTTTTGGATTAAATTATTCCCATTCCTTCCTTCATCGACAGAAACGTTATTATCGCCTGCCTATTATGACCGACAAGTAACTTGGGGCCTTTATGAAATATATATTGGGTGATATTTCAGGTTGACCTGGGTTGGTTATTTATAGTCCTCTCACTTTAATAAGTGTCTTGTTATAAACAATGATGAGATAGAAGATTTTTATGACCATTTAATCTCACACCATCTAATTTTTATGATAATTGTTTTAGGTTTCTGTGGAATAAAAAATTCACTAATAGAGGGAATATAAACCGAATTAACTAGTAATAATCATTAAATGATATAAATAAATATTCAAATTGAAAATAAAGAAAGAGTTTCGACATTAGTTAATTCATTATCTAAATAACATAATTAAAAATTAAATGTTTTGATATTGAATTATTTGTTCCTATGATAAGGTAAATAATGTTCTACTTAATTTAACTTTGTATGAAGATCATCAAAATTTTCATCTCAGATAATACAGTCATTATGAAATAATTTCCATTTTAGCTATGTTCCAATGGGGTTTTTGGGCTCAGAACAATCTAATCAATAAAATTGATCAAATAATTATTTAATAAATATTTATTAACCATTATTTGATGATATAGATTTTAAATTTCTTTTTATTCATTGATTAATTATTCATTTAATATGAGTGTTATAATTACATATTCTAATTATTCATTCACAATCATATAAATAATAAAAAGTTGAATTTATAGAAATAACATTCCAAGAAACTACATATGTTCCAACGAATTTTGGATCGATAACAAAAGACTACACAATGTGTATCCCATTGGTACAAACAATGTACCAATGTTTATCACACAATTATTAACCATAATAAATAGGGGTTATCATTAATTAAGTATATAAAGAATAAAATAAATATCCATCTTGTTTTATCCACACCGAATGGCACACAAAAATCCATACATCAAGAATTCTGTCACAGATATATGTCTGGAAGGCCATGCTTATTCATATGCAAAAATTCATATTCCAGAATGTGTAATTTATTTATTATATAGAATCTATGATTGAAATATATGAATCTTTGATATTTTTGGCACTATAAAACTCTTCCACAAAATTTTCCAAATATTCCATAAATGATCCAAGAGTGTATCCCATTTTGTAAGCTTCAATTTGATAGGTCCTAGTGCCCAAATGGAATTTCAGAATAAGAGTTATCGACATTTGAAGTTGTACTGCATAAATGGTTCTTGGAGCCCATTTACGAAGCTCCCTCCACCAAGGAGCAAAGAGGCGGGATGCTTCGCGAACCCCATTGATTTTTTCAATCCCACCATAGAGCAAGGAGGATGGAATCTATGTGAACCCATTTGACTTTCGTGAACCTACCCAGGAGCAAGGAGGCATGATGCTCCATGAACCCCTTTGACATTCGCAAACCCGCCATGGAGTGATGAGGTGTGATTCTCCACGAACCCCTTTGATGTTCACGAACCGCCGGGGAGCGAGATCTTCCTTCTCACTGAGAGGGATTTCATCATGGTGCCTCTTTTCTATAAGTACCCGGATCACCCACCTTCATGAGGACGGTCACTCTACCCCTTCAGTAGTCGATCTCCCATTTTGTAGAGCTTCACTTTCATTTGTGAAGCAGCTCCATGATTCCATGCTCCACAAGTAGCTTCCTTTGAAAAGATGCTCCGTGAGTCCATGCACTATGAGTAGATACCTTTCCAATGATGCAACATGATTCCATGCTCATAGAGTTTGTTCCTTAATGAATCTACTCCGTGAGTCCATGAACTGTGAGGATAATTCCATTGTGAAGCTACTCAGGGAGTCTAGGCCTCTCAATGAGCATTCATCGCAATGTTTCTCGATGATTCCATGCACCGCGAGGAGCTTCTATTGCAAATCTGCTCTGTGAATTCATGCCCCTCAACTAGTTCATTTCACGAAGCTTCTCTCTAAGTCCAAGATCATCGAGAACCTTTCATTTGTGATGCTGCTCCACAATCCCCTTTGCTCCACTACTATCACTGACCCCCATGGAAAATGGAGATTCACACCGCGATCTTTTCAAGCCTGGGTGTTGGAGTTTTTCATTGCACCCCTTATGCGAGACCAATAAACACCTATGGAATACCATGCTTTGAGATACTCTTCCGTACACCATTAAACACCTTGGTTTAGCATATTCCTCTTGATTTGATTACTATGTCATGAGTTTAGATTCTTATATTCAATTCCTTGAGTTCCTTGAGTCGAATCATTCCTCATGTAACCCATCCAAACCACATCTCTTTGCTCATATACTATGTTCAACCAGAAAATACCGCTCTTGCGTAAGTCCCAACACCAACCATTTCTAGGAACCTTCTACCTAATAGTCTTATCAACATGATTTTAACTATATTAATCCCTATGTTCATAACATAGGATGCATCTTTCTATAAATGAGAGATTCCTTATACTCCAATCATAATATTCTAATAGTACTCTCTACATGACTATAAACTATAGTAATCCATATGTTCCAAACATAGGATGCCTCTTGATCCAAAAAAGATAAGCCTTATGCTTGAAGAAAATTATTCCAATAGACCATTCTACAGCACTCTAAATTGTACTGCACACTATGTTCCAATTATAGGATGCCTCTTTCTCCAAAAATTACATTCCTTATGCTCCAAGAATTATATGCCAGCAGTCCTCTCTATAAGACTATAAATTATAGTTCCCCTTATGTTTCAAAAATTGGATTCCTCTTAATTATTATAAGATATTCATTGTTCACCAATAATAAGATTACTAATAGTCTTTTCTACACGACTATAAATTGAAGTCTTCCCTATATTTCAAATATAGGATGCCTCTTGCCCCAAAGAAGAGAGTCCTTATGCTCCAATTATGAGATGAAAAAAATCCCATCTACATGACTATAAACTATATTACACCCTATGGGCCATGCATAGGATGCCTCTTGCTCTGGACAAGTGATTCATTATTCTCCAAGCATAAGATGCCTAATTCCACGATTATAGAGGCCTAATTTCAATAGCGTTGGAATCCGTTAAAACATTTCATCACTCCACCTCATGCTTTTCTTGTCCTTAATTGAGATATTTATACTATTCCATGTATGATGGGACCCCCTAATGACCAGGTCCCATGCCGCATCGTCTCACCTTCCATCTTGGGAATGCGCCCCAGAAGACAATTGACAACACTTTGAGTCATGTCATGTGTTTCAAAAATGGCCAACAGTCAAACCTCAATTGATTGTCATTATTTTAGGCTAATGGGATATGTATGTTTTGTTTCTAACGCGGTCAGCAGTTATCCTCCATCATCATGCCATGCTCATAATATTTTGAATGACTATCTTGTGATTCACACTTTTAATCTCCCATTATTCGGATAGATTAAAAATCTCTTGGTGTTATCCCGCTAGTGCACTAGCACATAGGTGATGGCTTCAACCCACTAGTGAGTTAGGATTCCCTCATGGCCAGACATGTGGAAGACATTACTGAATGCTTCCATGTGTATTCCCTATCAACTATGGCCACTCCACAGTGGCACCAGGGCAGCTTCCTTGCCTAAGCCCCATCCATCATGGTCTCTCCATAGCAGCACCCAGACAGCTTCCATGTGTAAGCCCCTTCCACCATTGACTCTCCATACCGGATCAGGGGAAGCTTCCATGCGTATGCCCATTCCTCCATTTCTACTCCATAGTGACTCCCGGGTAGCTTTCATGCATAAGCCCCATTCAACAATTTTTCTCCTTAGCAGTACTCAGGAAGCTTCCATGCATATTCCCCATCCACCATTGCCACTCTATAGCAGCACCTAGGAAGCTTCCTTGTGTAAGACCCATCCACCATTTCAGCTCCATAGTAGCACTCGGGTGCATCCTTGTGTAATCCCTAGTCACCATTGCTGCTCTATAGTGGCACACGAGTGGTTTCCTTGCGTAAGCCCCATTAAACCTTATCGCTCCATAGCGGCACCCGAGCTGCTTCGATCTGTAAGACCTGCTTTCCAACCTTGATGGACGCACATTTTCACTGTGATCGTCATGTCCTTACTTTCTCATGCTTTACACAATGGGAATGAATCATTTGAGATTATAGTAAGCATTGAACATGACATCCTCTCTGGGAAACCTTCAGTGTAAGCCCCACAACCACCTAAACAACATGGTCTTCGATCACTTCAATGGAAAGGTAGGTATAAAGCCTCCCTGAGGTTCCAGACCACCAACCAATGGTCTGGAACATATTCATGTCAGTTCACCAACCCCTCATGAACTACATAGTTTTTGATCCTTGCCATGACAAGGTACATAGGAAGCCTCCGTGAGGTATAATCCCAACACTCGGTTTCTATGACCCCCTTCATGTCATTTCATTGAAACCATCCCAAACTATGAGAACAATGATCCTTGTCAAGGAATGGTATATAAGAATCCGCATCAAGGTTAAAGACGAATAACCATTTCTTCCACCACCAGATCATTCAATTCAACCTAAAACCATAGATACGAGGCCCATATCTTAATTCAATCCGAATATAGAGTAGACAACCACATAAGAATATAATATAGAAATATAAAACTAAACATCACCGCATAACCGGGAGACATTGCAATGCCCACAAAATACCAAAGCTAGGGAACGAAGACTTGTAGGTCAATTATGTAATACATGATAAATTCGAAGAAACAAATACACTAGGTGGTGTTAATAATGTCCAAAGTGAGTGTCAGATTGTAATCATGTAACTATTGATAGAGGTGTTATATACCCACCCAAATATTAAATTTTTTACTAATGGTGCTTAAAATGACCAATAATTGAAGAAGAATCATCATTGGGAATCTAGGGAGGATTTTTTTTAAACTGGGATTCCTATAAAAAAAATGGGAGGAAATTGGGTAATATTTCTTAATCCAGGATAGGGGATTATGGTAATTTTAACCTCCTTTAATTACGAACACAATTTTTCTACAATGTCGGAAAAATGGTGCACCAACATTTTCGAACCCTCTGTTCAAGAGGGAGTTTGGGTCACACAGTTTTTTTGGGAGATCATATTGTTTTTCATGCCAGATAAATGATACTCATTTTTCACCAACCAAATCCACATAGATTATATTCTACACTGGTATGGGTTGACATCAATGAAATTTCACTTTATAGGGTTCCCAATTAAAGGGTGTTGTTGTCACTAATAGTTCTCTATCCATGACCCATATGCAAAATGCCATATTTTCTTCCCCATTGATGTTCAAATCCCCAATATAACTCATAATTTTAAGAAGAATTTTATTAAAAATTATAAATGGGGTTTACTTGAAATATAAACATGAATTTACCAACATGATTTTTAAAGATCATATAACCTCACCACCTTATATTAGCTTATCCTCAAGATGCACTCCCAAGCATCACTAAACCTTCAAGGTAAAAAGGTCAGGCCACTCGGTCTGATAATTCAGATCTCTCCCACATGATTTTTCATAAATGTTAACATGATTACACAACATTTTGGAAGACATGCTGGGATTACCCTAAAAAATATTTATTATATTATCCAAATACGAATTAGATTTTCCATAAAGGATGTATCAGCCTCAAAATCAGCATCATCAATATTGATCACCTGAAACAGGTTAGGAAGATACACTAATAGCTATGGAACATGAAAAACATCATGAATACGACTATTAAATTGTGGAATAGAAAATTGGTACACCAATGACCCATTATTATCGATAATATCAAATGATCCATTGTATCTAGGTGTTAACATGACCTTCTTCTAATTCTTGCTGTTAACAAATCCCATTGACAATGAATGGAACACATTATCACCCACTGTAAACAGCTATGGTGGATAATGTCGATCAACATGTCACTTAAATCTACTCAGGTTAATATTGATATTCTATCAAATCAATTGAACTTTCTCTACTATATTTTTCCTGAGACTCGATCACAAAAACTATAGATCGACAACATACATCCAACATAAGAGATATTTAAATAGAATAACATAGATCACCTCAAAAAGTTCCATTTGAATAATATCATGAAATTATTTTTATAGGTGTACACAATGAGAACTATGTGTATCTCCCAAGATTCAATAGTTTCTATAATACTCAGCCTTAACATATTCTATAGAATCTGAATACCATGTTATGATTTCGCATCTATTTGTTGGTGGAAATATCTACTCAAAAAACACATGGACACTATGTTACTTATACAAACCTTTATATAAGAACATTATAATGGAAAATACATGATCTGGTCATAATTTCCATGGTACCCCATGCAAACATAATGTATCCCATACATTCAAGTCACATCACGTGTTAATTGTGAATGTACATGAAATTGGAATGAAATGAGATTCCTTATTAAAAAAATCTATAATCACTAATACCACTTCATTATTATAAGGAATCCCTAGTATAACTACAAAATATACATGAAAACATCAACCCAATCACATTCTAGAATGTGAAATAGATGTAAATTCCAAAGATATTCCTTCATCTAATCCTTCACTTAAATACATGCAAAACATCATGTCACAAAACCTAAAATATCATTTTTTTCTTCCTTTTCTTCAATACCATTTACAATAATATATAAACCCTATCTTTTTACAAATATCATTACATGATCCTAAGAATAATAATGAATCTTATTACAAACCATGAATCACGTCATAAAGCATAAAAAATTGGAGTATAGTAAAAATGAACGTGAAGGAAAGTAATTAGATCATTCATGGAAAATAATAGGGTATAATAGTTTTATATCATGAAAAGTGATGACAACATGATAAAATAAGATCATAAAAGATTAGATAAGATATTTTATAAATAATAAATTTTAGTGAAGTTAAAGGAAAATATTAATAGTCATTTAAAACATAAAATGGAATAATATTTTATATAATATCATAATTTAACCGAAAAGGGTTTTATAAATAATATATTGGTTTTATAAAAATATTTTTTGCATAAAACATATTATATTGTTTACTTGAAAATGGGTATGAGTCAAAGACAATTCCTTTAATGTACCCTTGGTAATCGGGAAGAATTGAGGATGGAATATTTTTTAAAAATGTATGCCCTAAAAAGATAAATATGAATGGGCATTAGTAAATGAGTTTGGATAATTTTATAAGAATTTATAAGATTTATATTAAGATAACCGATGACTTCATTTGGGTAAAAATAATGATATAAAAACCCAAAATAAATAATGGACGTGTGAGTAAAATACCTTTACTTATGTATGATGGTGTCATCTACAGGATCTTAATGTTATAGATCACCAAATTACATTAATTAATTAATTTTCCAAAAATATCTTCAACATGTAATTGATTTATTATAACAATATTAGGATTATTCAAAATCATTTTGGTGGATTTAGATGATCAATTTCATTGTTATGGGAGTATTTGGTTCTTTGGTTTTCATGACTGATTTATATATATAAATTTAAGGATAAATATGTAAGGTGATAATGGTTTTCTATAATTGGATTTATATGTTACTAGTGAACATCCAGATGATTACATGATTATAAAATTCATTTTTTTATTGATAATGAATCATTATTTAAAATAATAATGACAACAATTTCGGTTAATTGGTGGTTTTTTTCACAATGAAAAATTTTACATTATAAATGAAGATCATGTGTATAAAATATTAAAAAATATTAAATTATTCATGATATATATATTATAGTTTAATTAAAACATAAAAATTGTTTCATGTATTTAATTGAAGATGGTAATAAAAATTGAAAACCCTTTGTCCTTAAATGTGATGAATGAAAACATCTTAGATTGTGTTTTAATTTCATGTATAAAAGGATAGGAAAGAATAGATGATGATGAATTATACCATTATCATTACAAAATTTTATGAAAATTAATGCAATTGAGGTATCACAATGTTTTGATGGGAATCAGTGAGTATAGAAATGTAAACAAAAGGAACATGAAAATAAAATAAAAGGAAAGAGAGGAGAAAATTACCACTTCAATATATATTCCTTGAGAGCCTCTATAGGGGAGTGGTTGTGGTTATTTAATGAAGCCATGATATCCTATATGTGAGAGAGGGGATTAGAGACATATTTGAGTAAAAATTGGACTAGGAACATGACTTTAGAGGTGTGAATAGAAGAGGTAAAGAGGGCGGTATTTATAGTGGAGGAGAAGACATATTTCCTATTATTTTAATCAATAGATTAATATTTTTTCCCATGAAATCGAATTTTATATATTCATGAGAACAAATATATTAAATAAAGCATATCAGTTTGTACTAATGACCATTTAAATCTTGCATGACTCTTTCATGATGCATAAATTCATTTATTTGGAAAATATCATAATTTATCGTGTTTTACGATTCCTAAAACATTTATGTATTTTTGAAAAATAACAAAAAATCACCCCAACCAATTTTTGATTTGTAAATTCACTAGTGAATAACATTTTATTGAAAAAAAATCTAAATATAATACATATAATTTTTAATTTAATTAAATGTTTACATTAAAAAATACAAATTTATAAATTAAACCAACTTTTCTAATAATTTCAAATATCCATTGGTGTCTCATAAAATTGTATGATAATGCGAATTCATCAAAAAAATTATTTATAAAAGATTTTATGAAAATAAATTATTTTTTAAATTATTAAATTAATCATAAAATTATGTATACACAACATACAAAAATTCCAACACTTAATTAATAAGTTTTAAAATATTTACTTACTTATAATATGATATAATTATATCATATTGTAACTTATAAGATGGAGAAATTTTAATTATAAATTCAATTGTAAGGTTACTACTCAATTGCCTGGTTTATAATTCATAAGGGTAAAAAAACTAATATAATGTTCAATTGAATATTTCATCAGCATACATTTTTTACTACAATTGATACATTTTGTTTCAATAATTATTCATTTATAAGGTCCATATTATGTTCTATGTATAATCTTATATGATTTTACATTAATATATAATTATAATAAGTGAATTTCATTGATAAAACATCGGGTCGTTATATTCTTCCTCCTTAAGAAATTTCCCCATCAAAATATTGTTTCACATTCTATGTTGAAAACAACTATGGGTACTTTTTGGTCATTGTATCCCCTCATTCTAATGTTGAATCTTCATACATATGGTTCAGCCATAGTACATTGTCCTGGTGGGTATTATTGATACATAAAACATTATCTTTATGATCTGAGCTCTTCACTGGATTCTTCTCGTACGAAAGGTCATTCTCTAACTATACCACCTCTAAAGAGAGTATATGTGAAGTGTCTGGTATACAATTCCATAAGAGTGGTACATAGAATTTTTCATATACTATTTCCATGGTAGGTTAATGTTCTATTCGATAGGCCACATCTCAAACAAAATTTAGAATCTTGAATGTGTTGATGTACCTATTACTAAGATTTCCTTTCATCCAAAACCTCATTAACTTCTTCCATGGAGAAATATGAAGTAATACCAAGTATAAAACATTAAACTAAAGGTCTCATTGATGAATTTATTCATAGATATTTTATCGACTATTGTCTACCTTGATGTTTTGTTAAACGGTAATTATCATATCCACCATTTCATCGACTGTTTCATGACCTACCAGCTTATGCTCACTAATATACTCACAACACACTAGAATTATTCACCTTTTCCCATAAAGGGTATCATATGGTTCTATTTAGATGTTGGAGTAGAAACTATTGTCGTAAAATAATTCATCCTATTGAAGATATTGGTCCCACCATTCTCTTAAGTACATTAAACATTCCTTAAAAATATCATCCAATGTTTGAATAATTATCTCAGTTTGGCCATCAGTTTGAGGATGAAAGGACGTACTAATGTTCATTTAAATGCTTAGAGAATGGAGGATACATTTCTAAAACATCAAGGTGAATCTCCGATCTTTATCAGATAAAATATATATCATTATCGATGTAGTCATACCACTTCATCGATATATATATTTTCATGTTGATCCAATGAGAAGCCCACTTGAATTTTGAAAAAGTGAGTTTTCTTTGTAAGATGACCCACAATTAACCATATAGCATTGTTTCCTATGGATGTTTAGGGAATACATCATTAATGTTCATGGTGATGTTCTCCCAATTAAATATTGTTATTAGTAATGGTTGCATAATCTGCATAGTCTTTTTTCTTTCATTCTTCACTTGAGGGCATACTAGTTACATTTTGTATACTCAACAATATCCATCTTTATATTGTCCCACCAATAATTATCCTGGAGGTGATGATACATATTTATGATCCATATATGAATAGAAAATGTGGAACAATTTGTTTAATTTATAAGATCATACTTTATCTCTTGATGGGATGGTACATATAGTTGAGTTCCAAATATTACGACACCATCCTTTTCAATCATGAAATCAGGAGATTTCTCATTTCTGATAACTTCTTCCATTTTCGGAATGTCGATATAATTTCTTTGAACACAATTTATTTTCTCCATGGGGGATGGTAGATAAATCATTAGATAATGTGTTAATTATGTTCATACCTTAATGATTCCCACATCCTTTCTCTTTGAATCTATGTTGATGGTATCCTTTTGAATTATCATCATTATTATTAATTCATGATCAATTCAACATAGTGCCTCCACCACCTTATTTTCCTTACATTGATTGTAGTCAATTGATGATTCATAATACTTCATGATATATACTGATCTTCACTGGTGAATATTTATATCATTCTTTGTGAATGTATATTTTTGTCTACTTTGATCTGTATATTTCTCACACTACTCCCCATAAAGATAATGCGGCCTGAATTTCAAAGTAAATATCACAGCTGCCAACTCCAGATATTGCAGGGGATAGTTCTTTTCATGCATTTTCAACTATATTTTGGGATATTCTATCACATTATCATTTTTCATTACGAAGAAACATAATAACTTATTTGAATCACCCATTCACACCACAAGGTTCCCTCTACTTATTCGGCCTATGAGTACTAGAGAATTCGTAAAACCCATTTTGATCCCCTTTATGCAATCCTCACATTCATGTGTCCAAAAAATATCACCCCCTTCTATGTAATCATGTCCATTTGCTTTTCCAATCATGATAATTTCGTAAAAATCATCAATAATACATATCTTGACCTAGGAAACTATGGATCTCTGTCATAGATGTTGGAACGGGACACTCTTCAGTTTCCTTTGTCTTGGAAGGGTCTATAGATATCCCTTTGTTAGTGATAACATGCCATAATAACAATACTACCTCCATCAAAAACACACATGTATTATACTTTGTATAACTTTTCTCCAATCGCAAAGTCATCAGGATTGTATTCCAACCCTTCTCACGTGCCTCCATACAATTGGATTATTTCAAAATATCATTGATATAGACTAACAAACGTTTGTTGAAGTAATCTTTAAAGACTCTATTTATTAAATACATGAAAATTTATAGAGAATTAATTAATCCTAAGGTAATCATTATGACCTCATAGTGCCCACACCGCGTTCAAAAGGCAGTCTTTGGAATAACATCCTTCCTCACCATTAATTGGTGGTATCCCTACCAAAGTTCCACCGTAGGGAAATAACTGGCCAACCACAGCTGATCAAATAATTCATTTATCTAAGGTAGGTGATACGTGTTCATTATCCTGTTTTTATTTAGCCCATGATAATCTATGTAGAGGTTCATTGAAAACTTAATTCTTTTTGAATAACGGGACCGGTGCACCTCATGGGTAAGGACTCGGGCATATAATACCCTTATATATATTCTCGTATAACTGTTTCCTTAGCTCTTACATATCTATGGTGGCCATTGTATAATGTGTATTTGATATAGGTATAGATAGAAGAATATGATCAATTTATAACTCAACCACTCAATGAAAAGTAAGGACAATCAATTATTCGGGAAATACATCATTATTTCCCCTTACTATGGGCATGTATTCGGGCTTGAATCTTTTCATTATATCAATATTTTGATCTAGACATGATTTATCATAAGGTAGTAATATCCACACATGAGGCAATTATTCAAAAATATATTTATATTCTTCCTTAAATATGTAATTATTTGGAAGATACTTCAAAATGAAAAGAGATATCTCCTATTCTCAATAGTTGATATTGGATTCGTATAAAGATATCCAACACCTTCCCAATGTAACATAAAACATCAATTCATGATGTGTGATACAGTTTTATAAGAGGTTCAGTCCACAAATGATATCCATGAAAATGTTATATAATTTGGATGAATTATTTTTCATATTATCTGTCCTCAAAAATAATGAAATATCTAATTTTTTTGGTGCTATATGAATTGTTCAACTAAACAAGCATGATATGAATTAATGTGTAGAACCATAATTAAATATTATATTCATTATTTCTGAATGAATAACTAGGTTACATATCACATCACCATTCTCTGGAACCACCTCAGTAATAGTGTTATCAAAATCAGTTAATTGTTGCCATTGAGGTTGCTGTTGATCTCCTCTAACTGCCCTTGGCTTATAGAATTTGTTTTCATAATGCACATGTTTATTGTAGTTGTAACACTACAACACAAACTAATCATCGATCTAAACCTTCAATTCTTATTCCACATTATTGTGATTCTTCTTATCCCTTCCATAGTTTTTAGATAGATGTCCCATTATTTCACATTTGATGCAATTCATGGTTCCCTTTAGACATCTCCCACGATGTTTATTCCCACAAGATTGACATGTGATCTATTTTATCTTCTTTACATCATGGAATATATTTGTAGAACCACCTATATTAAATTATGTTTTATGATTTTTATAACTAAGACCGTGATAATGCTGATATTCTAGAATATTTATTTCATTCATGAGGGCGCAATGGAAAATCTCCCCATAACTGTCATTGTCTTGAATTTCCATCAGTTTTCATAGACTTGGATTTAGTCTCCTAAATAAGTGAACCAACATACTTTCAGTGATCCTAGAAAAGTCATAGCTGTATCTTGAATGCCTCGTGAATTTTTCTTCATACACCTCAATAGAAGCATATTCCTTCAGCTTAAGTTTGAGGAACTCTCTTTTCATCTTGAGATTGTGGGTATAATGAATGTTTTTATTGGAATACATTTTCATTAAATTCCTTCATATCCATGGTATCAATTTCCTCTCAGGTTATATTATTCTCTATCATTTTCCACCACTGATCAGCTTCCCATAAAATTGATAGACCACTAGGTACATCACCTAGGAACTATTGGAAATAAAATATATATTCAATGGAGTAAATACACTATTCCATGAGGATTGTATTAGATTATCCACTAAATATTGCAATTCATTTTTGTATAAATTATTCAAAAACAACTTGATCTTTCCTTGGAGGGTGTGGGTCTTTTAAATGATTCAAATTATAATTCAACATTTGATCTAGTTGAGCATGTACTATCATAATGTTTTAAAACCCCATTCTTCTCATATAAGGCATATCATTAGCGAAATCATCACATTTCATATCACATTGATTCGTGTCACATGTTATTCTATTTCTCAACTTTTACAAATTAATATAATGTACAATTAGAGGGATTCAAAATTATATAATAAGCATAAAAATGGAAAATTAAACATAAAAGAATAAACTCTTAGTGGAATAGTATATCCTGCTCATGATTTCCTAGGACTCAATGTAGAGACCCGAAGATTAACATACATGGACATTACATTACTTTTGCGGAATAATTAGTAAATAACAAAAACACACACACAAGGACCGTAATATTTTAGTGTCTTTGGAAACTCGGAATATAATTTTCTAATCGTGGTGAAAGATCTTCAAAATCTCCCATAAAGATCTTCCTTTTTTTACCTAAAAACTTTATTTATATCCTGCGGAAAATAAAACATAAAAGGGTGAGCTCAATTGCTCAGTAAGGGAAAAAAAAGAAATATCTATCACATAATATTCAAAAGAACATAACATTTTAGAAATCTTAACCTGCAAAAGAGATCATATTATCATAACATGGGATAAATCATAGTATTGAAATGTAATCCCAATAATCATAACATAAAACATGAAATTTTTTGGCATACACACATATTAATAGAGAATCATTTCTTATTATTCAGGAATCATTTCTATGACTATTTTAGTGGAAAAAGTCCATTTCTTGAACCGAGTTCACTCCTCATTTCAGTCATGTTTCACTGAACCGGTTTAACCTTCCGTTCCAGCCATGTCTATCTCATGAGATATAAAATCTGTGCCCAATGAATTGGAGGGAGATATAGGTACCACCCATCTCATAATGATACAATTCTTATGTGTTCCATAGTATCCTCAACCATACATTATAGAATAACCCATGTAATACAGATGGGATTCTTAAACATTTTGAAATCATAAAACAATTCATATAAGATAAAGGAATTCATAAAAATAATTCCATAACAACATAATCAAATCAATGTAATAATAGCGATAGAAGCATAACCCTTTATTATCTTATATGGAAAATAATTTTGATAAAACACTGGAACTCCATTCTTGAAGAAAATATCCTTTCTACTTCAAAAACACTTTTCCTTTCGTTACATGTCATACAATTCTAAACTAAAATATGTTGATTAAAAATAGACTTGAAAACTTCTAAAATAATCTTCTAGAAAATAATGTTTTAATAATTCATTCATTCCGTATAAGTTAAAAAAACATTCTTCTCGTACTTTTTTTTGGAAATGTCAAAAAGTCCCTCGTACGAAAAACGAAAAAAGATTCCTTTCATATATTTTACTAAAAAGTCACTGAAGGGTAAAATTGGATTTAAAAAATTGTAGGTGGATGGAAATAATATTACATATTGAGGAAACATGGATGGGGATTATAAAATACACCCAAACAATCTCAGATAAAAATGAGATTGTGATATTTCCCTTACCTTAGGTCCGATTTGCTTCGTAATTGTCCAAACCTCTTGTATAATGATTTAAATAATGTCATTGAACTATTCCAGAATCATACTCATTGTTATGATATCATATATGGTTCACTTATGACTTTATATTTCCCGTTCTTTTGTAAATTCCATGTTAAAGAGCATTTTGATTAAAATCGTGTCATTTTTCGTCAGTGTTTTGACTTGTAATTATTCATATGATTACATAGATAATGATAAAATAATTATAGAATATAAAACATGATTTTTCTATAATACATATTCACAATATACATATATATAAAAGATAAGTAAGTGGAAATTTATACACCGTTCATGGAGACGGTAGGTCGTACGTACGCATGAACGCTGTTGTCGTTTCCTTATGGAGTTGAATGGAATTATTTAGATGACAGTCATATATATACAAATAAATCCAGTATCATTATTATGTCATATATTTCATGAATACTTATTATATATACTTTATAATCATTCATGAATGGTTAACGTGGAGTATGAATCTAATCGCATCGTGGAGACGGTAGTCCGTACGTACGCACGAGAAATGATATCGTTCTCATGATCGTGGAATTGTATTGGAGTTTATGTATACTATTTCAGAATCAATATCACATTAAAATAATGATATATAGTTATTGTGTGCACCATTATACGCATCCAAGTAAGGTGGCGGTGGAAAATAGATTACACCACTGCGTGGAGACGGTATTTCGTACGTACGCATGCGTGGTGATTTCGTTTTCCATAGGACGGATAGATGATGAAATCAGTTTGTTTCATAATTATAATAAAATATCAGTATATGAGTTATACTGATGTTATTACTTCATAATTAAACAACCTAATAAGAAGAAGTGGAAGGAGAAATAAAGTTGAAAGAATCTGTAACAGACATTACCTCTTCTTTGAAGCGCCTCTTTGAGTCCTCCTCTTAGGGATCTAAAATTGGAATTTGAAGAAGACCAGGACCTCTATGATGTTTCTAGGGAAGTGGAGAAGAGAATTTGTCATGGGTTGGCCGAGATTTAAGGCTCAATTTTGTGTGAGGAAGAGAGGGAGGAGGTTCCCTTTTTATAAGGACGGAGAGGGGCACTTTTGGAATAACAAATAATATTATTTTATTATAAAGTCATATTCAGTTTTTAATAGCTCCAAATTGAGTTATTTCGAAGCTAAGGTGGGGATGGGTCTAAATAATCTCATCCAATAGAATTTCGACACGTTTAGTTTACAATTTTAACCTTATCATTAGATTTAACTTTATGTTACATAATTTTAGTTTTACCGTGTCTTTTTGTGTTTTTACACAATAAGGTTAATAAACATACTATAACAAGACAAACGAACCCCAAGTTGTTTATTATTAATATATTTAACCTTATATAAGTCATTTTTCTGAACCAAATATTTTTCGGAATAATATAACAACTAATAATATAATATTTGTTTTAAAAACTATATTATGTCAATTTGGACACTATTTAGTAATTGATTTTTGTGAAAATAATAACAGAATTATTAGTTCGAAAAAAGTTACTTAAATCAATAATAACATGTCATATTAACCTATAAAATTACTGGAATTCATAAAAAGTTTAAAATTACAATTATATGGGTATTTATATCATCAGTTATGTCAATATTTCATTAATAAGATAATTTCTGCATCATTGTTGTGTCATAAATAAATTAAATTATTCAATGTCTAAAAATTACAAATAAAATGACATTATTTAGGAAATATTTTTATATTTCTAATGAATATTTATAGTCTAATTTATCTTATTTATAACCATATATTAAAAATTATCTTCTTATTAAACATGAATTTTAACTATTTTAACCCTTCTTTAAATAAATTAATAATAATTTTCCTAATCTAATCCAAGTGGGCATAAATCTTCATATTTTATTCCTAATATTTTTTTGGTCTAATTACACTTATCCTATATGACATGTCTTACGGTAATAATAATATCATTTTTACCCTTAATTACCCTATTTAATTTTAACAGTGGTAAAAAAAGTAAAAAGTTACTATTCACCAAAAATTATTTTCATCTCATTTTACCACATTTTACTTGCTGAAATCAACTGCGTCTCTCAGATTTTTGAAATTCCACTCACAGAAGAGGTAAAATTAAGTTTTATGAAAAAATCATTTTTTTAACAACCACTTAGTGGTTTCACTATTCATCAAAAAATGAATGTTTCTAGAAAAATACCAAAAATTAGGCCTAAGATATATTTGATATTAAGAACTATAAAATTATGTCTATTTTACCAAATTCAAAACATATTTGTTGCATTAATTTATTTAAAAATTAATTTCCATCGTCAAAACAAATAGCGTTTTCTTAAGAGATAGTAACTATCAAAAGATTGACACTTGTTTATGTCTGGTTTAAATGTGTAATTACATCCAATGACCAACATTTTATTAAATTGTAAAAATATATTTTAAATATAATTTAAAACCACTCAAATTAATAACTAATCACTATTAATTATTTCAATTAAAAAGGTTGTTTTTTAATTAAAATTTAGTAATTTTCACTATTCATCAGAAAATGAAAGTTATCCGAAAAGTACAAAAATTTTACCCTAAGCTAATTTCGATATTACGAATCCGAAAATGAAGTCCATTTTGAAAAATAAAATTTACAAAATTTCAAAAAGTGGTTATTAATATTCACTACGGCTAGTTTAAATAATATTTTAATAGCATATTGTTGTTTAGTAAGAAACAGTATTGCGTACTACACACGCTATCGAGGAAGTTTGTGATTGCGTGTAATCCAAGGCAAGTCAAGGATGTGTGTTGTGCAAGTTCATTTTTTGTGTTTCATACAACACAAGACCTTAATGAAATTAAAAAAAAATATTTTTCATAAAATCTCTGGGTGTTACATTCTACCCCCATTAAAATGAAAATTGCCCTCGAAATTCTTTGGGGTTTTAAATGGTTTAGTACTCGAAAGTTTCATTAATAGAAACCCACATCGTAAAAAGGAATTCCAAAACAAATATTTAAAAAACTAAAGTATGAAACGTAATAGTTACCCAAATAAACTAATCATTGGGTTTCCACATATGTGAAAATATAGATATGGAATCGAGATCTAACCATCATGTTCTGATGGAGAGTGGTAGAGAACATGGCTATAGAAAATCCAAAAATCACAAAGCCCTACATTTCTGACTATCTAAGGTACCATCTGATTTATCATATATAAGAGCACTAGGACAACATTTTTGGTTTTCATGATCATTTCCCGAAAGTTGATGAAATTGGAATTAGAAGTAATACTTTTGTGATTTTGGTATAGTCTCACCGTTGGTCGTTCGTTGGAAAATTTCCACTTCATCTCTTATAGAAATGAAGTTTAATTTGTCATTCATGATGTGTTAGAAGATCATGTGATTGAATGATGGGGCATTCCATCTATCTCAAACAAAAGGTCAAAAAAGTTATCAAAAAATACATAAGTCATCTATTGTGAGATTAATCATATATGGTTCCTAAAATGGACTCATACTTCATATATCAAACTGATTTATATAATAAAACTAGTTTCTACTAAACATGGACTTCTTGTAGGCCATTGGTAGGCGATAAAGACCAGTCACACTTCGATTGTGGGTTCGATTCCCACAGCCTTGTCCGACGCGATGGGCTATCGCCCATCCTGCAGGTTGTCCTTTTTCTAAAACTACATTACTATAACATCCAAAACATAATATCGAAAAAACTTCTATCCTTAAACAATAATAACTTATGTCTAAAATAATCCATTCTAATCTTTAGGCTTATCCAAAATAATGATGTCTATTCTCATATTATAGTGAAAATGATTACCAAAGAGTTCATACAACCAGCATGTTAATACCATTGTTGATCCCCATATATCATGAGATATGTCTTTTTGTTCACATTCCAAACATTATAAGGCCTTAATCATGAATTCTCTTGAAAAAAAATGAATACCCATTGAAAAATATTGAAAACATGAATGCTGTTAAAATTGAACTCTTTCCATATACAAAAATACTCAAAATTCAATATACTCAAACCATGATATCACAGAGTCCTTATATCAATCATGAGCTCATGAATACTGTCAAACATTTCATTTTCTTGTTTTCCCTTCATTATGAACATATAATCTTTTTTTCCAAAAATATCTCAATCAGTTTCCATGGATACCGGTACCACTGAAAACCACAATAGACCAATACATAAATATTGCAATATTCCATGATACTATATACAACATCATTTTGGAATCCGATTACATAAACACTTAATCATTCCATCAAATCTTTGTCATATTCAACATTGCCAATAGTGATCGCATTTGACTTCCCTGTCTCCTTTTCCATAAGTGGTTTCTCATTTCGATCACAGCTAACCCTTGGATTAGGGAATTTATTAGCATAATGCCCCATTTCCTTGCACTTGAAGCATTGAAGTGTTGGTGGTGCGTTTTCTGCAGTCTTTTCTTTATTCACATCATTAGACACCCTTTTTCCATTACATCAACACTCAGATACTCGATGACCTTCTTTTCCACACTTAAAACATTTTCTAGTACCTTTAATACAATCTCCACCATGATTATTTCCACACTTTTAGCATAAGAAAACATTCATCTTCTTTTCACAATTATTCTGAGATTTCTCCTTGAACTCCATCTTTCGTTTCTTGTCACAACTATGAGATGGATAAGTAACACCAACTTCCATTTCTACCTTGATAGCACAATGTAGAATTTCTTCATAGCTATTGAAGTCTTATATTTCTAATGGCCTTCGAGGATTTGGTTTTATGCCACTGAAGAATAGACCAACTTTACTTTCAGGTTGGATGATAATTCCAGATGCATACCTTGCAAGCCTTGTAAAATTCGCTTCATATATACCAATATATTCATCATCCTTTTTCATTAGTTCAAGAAACTCCTTATACATCTTTGTTCGAAGAATACGAGGGAAATAGTTATTGAAAAATTAGTTCTTGAACTCGTCCCATTCCATGAACTCAATTTCATCTCATGGACTCATATTCTTGATAAGATTCCACCATTGATTAGCATCACCTTCCAAACGATACCCTGCTAAGATGAATTTATCATGTTCTGAATATTGAAGAACTGAAAATATATTTTCAGTAGTACTGATCCATTGTTCAACAACAAGTGGATCAGAAGACCCACTGAAAGAAGGTGGATGTTGCCTCTTGAAGGACTCAATAGAATATTGTTCACTTCTCTTCTCATTTGGTAGTCCAGAATGAGTCATAGATTGTGTAAGTATAGAAATAATATTTTTCACTCCATCTCCAATAACATTTGTTTATTCCGGAGGATAATCATTGCATTGTACATTACATTGATCAACACGGTTCCTTCGGGTTCCGACCATCGTCTAAAACCCAAAAAGAATAGTGTGAGAGAAAAAAATCATGCTAGGCAAAACAACATAAAAAAGGGGGAGTACCATCAATATCTAACAACTTCGGTTAAATTCTAAGATTTTTACCATAGTTCTAGGACTATATCCTATATGTATACTGATCCTTAGGGACATCCCTAGACATACCTTAGAAATATCTCTAGGGATCTCAGTAATGTTTTTGCATCCTAGTTTCCAACGATTGACTAAACGTTTCCATTGATACCAACTATAGAGACCCAATGCTTAACTTACATGTAAATTTCATTACTTTTGTGGAATACTTAGTACATAACAAAAACACAGACACAAGTACCGTAATAGTTTATTGTCTTTGGAAACTCATAATATAATCTTCTAATCGTGGTGAATGATCTTCAACATATCCCATAATGATCTTCCTTTTTTTTACCTAAAACCATTCTTTATATCCTTGGGAAATGCAAACATAAAAGGGTGAGCTCAAATGCTCAGTAAGGGTAAATAAAAGAAATATCAATCACAACATATTCATAAGAACATAACATTTTGGAAATCTTAACCTTCAAAAGAGATCATAATATCATAACATGGGATAAATAATAATAGTGAAATGTAATCCCAATAATCTTAACATAAAACATTAAACTTTGTTTCATACACACATAATAATAGAAAATCATTTCTTATTAGTCAAGACTCATTTCCAAGACTATCTTAGTGGACAAATTACATTTCTGAATCGAGTTCACTCCTCATTTCAGTCCTGTTTCACGGAACTGGTTTAACCTGCTGTTCCAGCCATGTCTATCTCATGAGATATAAAATCTTTACCCAATGCATTGGAGGTAGATATAGGTCCCAACAATCTCATAATGATACCATTATTATGTGTGCCACAAAATCATAAACCATACATCATAGCATAACCCATTTAATAATGATGGGATTCTTAAACATCATGAAATCATAAAAAAATTTATATAAGATATAGGAATTCATGAAAATAATTCCATAAAAACATAATAAAATCATTTTAATAGTAGGTATAGAAACATAACCCTTTATTATGATAGATGGGATATAATTTTGATAAAACACTTGAACTCCATTCTTGAGAAAAATA
Source organism: Viscum album (assembly GCA_963277665.1). Classification (NCBI taxonomy): domain Eukaryota; kingdom Viridiplantae; phylum Streptophyta; class Magnoliopsida; order Santalales; family Viscaceae; genus Viscum; species Viscum album. The sequence goes on from OY728153.1 coordinate 39,250,286, forward strand.
TCCTTTCTAATTCAAAAACACGTTTCCTTTCTTAACATGTCATACAATTCTAAACTAAAATAATTTTATTAAATATAAACTTGAAAACTTGTAATGGAATATTCTTGGAATTAATGTTTTAAAAATCCATTGATGTCATATAAGTTAAAAAAACATTCTTCTCGTACATTTCTCGGAAAAGTTAAAAAGTAACTCGTATGAAAAATGACAAAATATTCCTTTCATATCTTTTACTAAAAACTCACCTAAGGGTAAAATTGAATTAAAAAAATTGTAGTTGTATGGATATAATATTACATATTGAGTTAACATGGATGTGGATGATAAAATACACCCAAACCATCTCGGATAAAAATGAGATTGTGATATTTCCCTTACCTTAGGTCTGATTTTCTTCGTAAGTGTCCAAAACTCTTGTATAATGATTTAAATAATGTCATTGACATATTCCAGCATCATATACATTGTTATGATATCATATATGGTTCACTTATGACTTTATATTACCCGTTATTTTGTAAATTCATTGTTAAAGGGCGTTTTGGGTAAAATCGTTTCATTTGTCGTCTGTGTTTTGACTTGTAATTATTAATATGATTACTTAGATAATGATTACTTATTTCCAGAATATGAAAAATGATTTATATATAATATATATTTAGAATATATATATTATAATAGATCAGTAAATGGAAAGAAATACCTCGTTCATGGATACGGTAGGTCGTACGTACGCATGAACGCGGTATTCATTTCCTTATTGAGTTGAATGGAATTAAGCAGATGACATACATATATATATACACATAAATACAGTTCATTTTTATGTCATATATTTCATGATTACTTATTATATATACTTTATAATCATTCATGAATGGTTAACGTGGAGAATGAATCTCATGCACCATGGAGACGGTAGTCGGTACGTACGCACGAGAGATGATATCATTATCATGATCGTGGAATTGTATTGGAGTGTATGTATAATATTTCAGAATAAATATAACTTTAAAATAATCATATATAATTATTATTTCCACCATTATACCCATCCAAGTAAGGTTGTGGTGGAAAATAGATTACACAACGATGTGGAGACGGTATTCCATACGTACGCACGCGCGATGATTTCGTTTTCCGTAGGATGGATAAATGGTGAAATAGGTTTGATTCATACTTATAATAACACATCAGAATATTAGTGATACTGATGTTATTACTTCTTACTGAAATAACCTAAGAAGAAGAAGTGTAAGAATAAATAAAGTTGAAAGAATTGGTAACAAACATTACCTCTTCTTTGAAGCGCATCTTTGAGTCCTCCTCTTAGGGCACTAAAATTGGTCTTTGAAGATGACCAGGACCTCTATGATGTTTCTAGGGAAGTGGAGAAGCGAATTTGGTAGGGTTTGTCTTAGATTGAAATCTCAAATTTGTGTGAGGAAGAGAGGGAGGATGTGCACTTTTTATAAGGGAGGAGAGGGGCACTTTTGGAATAACAAAAAATATTATTTTATTATAAAGTCATATTCGGTTTTTAAAAGCGCCAAATTGAGTTATATGGAATCTAAGGTGGGGATGGGTTGAAATCCTCTCATCGAATAATATTTGGACATGTTTATTTTACTATCATAACCTTATCATTTAGTATTTACTTTAAGTTATATAATTTTACTTTTACCGTGTCTTTTTGTGTTCTTACACTATAAGGTTAATAAACGTACTATAAAAAGACAAACGAACCCCAAGTTATTTATAAATAATATATATGACCTTATCTAAGTCATTTGGCCGAACCTTATATTTTTAGGAATAAAATAACAATTAATAATATAATATTTGTTTTAAAAACTATTTTTTGTCAATTTTGACACTATTTAGTAATTGATTTTTGTGAAAATCATAACAGAATTATTAGTTTGAAAAGAGTTACTTAAATCAATACTAACATGACATATTAACCTAAAAAATTAGTGGAATTTATAAAAAGTCTCAAATTACATTTATTTGGGTATTTATAACATCAATTATGTAACACCCAAAGCTTCTACGGTACGCTTCTCTTTGAATAATGTGAAAGTGTGTGTTGTACGCAACACCGAGTTCTAACACACTATAACAAATCAAACTAGCCATTAGGAATAGTAATACCCACATTTTGAAATTATATATATTTTATATTTCAAAATGGTCTTCATTTTTGGATTCGGAATATCGATTTTAGCCTAAGCTAAAATTTTGGTACTTTTCGGATAACTTTCATATTTTGATGAATAGTGAAAATTAAAAATTTTTAATAAAAAACAACTTTTTTAATCAAAATAATTAATAGTGACAAATTATGAATTTGAGTGGTTTTAAAGTATATTTAGAATATATTTTTACCATTCAATATAATTTTGGTCATTGGACATAATTTTACGATTAAACCGAACATAAACAAGTGTCAATCTTTTGATAGTTATTATCTCTTAAAAACACACTTTTTGTTTTGACAGCTGGAATTAATTTTAAATTAATTTCTGCCACTTCTGTGTTTTGAATTTAGAAAAATGAATTCCATATTTGGAATAAGGATGTTCAAATTTTGTAAATAAGTAACTTTTATTTTTAGACATTTTGAATAATTATTCCGGTAAATATTTTATTTACCATGGTTAAGGGTAAATCTGGTAAATAAGGGTTAAAAAATAATATTATAATAATACTAAATTACCCTCAAACGTGTCCTAGCCTTATTGGTTGATACATGATCGACCATAGGCATCTTTGGGTCGATTTGGGGACCCCATGGTGCCACTTGTAGGTGATAGGGACACTTTATTTTAATTAATTAAAAATGAATACAAAAATGACACAAGCATATATCATTTAGCAAACCAATTTTTACATAGGGTTATATATGTTGGATTTTAGACTATAAATATTCATTAGAAAGATACAAATATTTCCTACATGATGATATTTTATTTTCAATTTTTATAAATTATATAATTTAATTTCTTTATGACAAAATGATGATGCAGTAATTATCATAATAGTGAAAAATTAAACTAATTGATATTATAAATACCCAAATAAATATAATATGAAACTTTAAATGAATTAAAATAATTTTATAGGATCATATGAAATATTATAATTTATTTATTTGAGTTTTTTCGAAGTAATCAATCTGTTATGAGTTTCACAAAAATCAACTATTGAATAGTGTCAAAATTGACATAAAAGAGTTCTAAAAACAAATATTATATTATTAATTGATATTAAATTCCTAAAAATATAAGGCTATGTCAAGAGACTTATATCATGATAGGTTCATAATTAATGTACCACTTGGGGGTCTCTTGGATGTATATAGTAAGTTTATTAACCATATTATATAAAAATACAAAGAGACATTGTAAAAGTGAAACTAATTAACTTAGAGTTAATACTTAAAGATAAGGTTAATATAAGTACCCAAACCTGTCTAAATTATATTGGTTGATTTTTTTCTACCTATACCCACCTTAAAATTTAAATAATAAACTTTGGATCCATTAGAAACCGAATATGAATTTATTATAAATTAATATCTCTAGCTTTTCCAAAGGTGCCCCTCACCCCTCTTATAAAAGGGCACTCCTCCTTATCATTTCTTAACACCTTAAAATCCTTTTGGTTCGGCCAAAATCTGCCCAAATACTCTCCCAACATCCCTCACTACAACCTAGAGGCTTTAGTTTGATCAGAATTCCAACCTAAGGAGCCCTTTTGATCAAATCAAAAGGAAGAACCCGATGATGAGGTAATGATTTCACCGCCCTTTTCCAAGTTCATTTCTTCTTCCACTTCTTCATCCTTTGTTGTTACCATTATAAAATAATAACTCATGTATCATATATATACTTCGATGTTATTATAAATATGTTACATCCATATTTAGTATTCTATCCACCCTTGGAATAACATGTCACCATACGTGCGTGCGTACGGCTTACCGTCTCCACGTCGTGGTATAATTGTTATTCAATATAATATTATTTGGATGGGTATAATAATTATTTGTAACTCATTTAAATAACAAATATAACATGTTAATGATTCTTTATATATGATATACCATCAATTTATATATTATTTTAATATCAGAAGAATGATATTGTCGCTCATACGTACGTACGGACTACCGTCTCCACGAACGCAATGAGATTCATTCTCCATCGTATCCATTCAAGTATAATTATCATTTGATGATTTAATAAAATGATTTTTAAGGACTTTATAACATTCTGTATATGAATAATATACAACTTATCCTTTACAAACATGTCTTACGTAACAAAACATATAAAATAAAACAAGTAAGTTGACACCCGAAACAACGATAATACTAAGATATTATTATCAAATCAATATTAAAAGATCATATATGATATCATATTAATGTATATGATTCTTGTATAATTTAATAACAATTATTTCACCATTATACAGGAGGTTAACCTACCCCAACCAAGGAAAAGTTCAAGGTAATGGGTTTTCATCTCACTCCTTATTTCCGTGAGATTCATGACATATTGCCAACATCACCATTTGTGTGGTGTATGTACTGCCCATAATTATATTCTTTGTGTAATAAAATCTAATTTATGTGTATTTACATATTCATTGTATGATACCTCTTTCATGGGTTGTATGTTTCATAAGTTACCAAATAGGTAAGGGTTATTTCACAATATCTTCATTATCCGAGGTTGTTTATATGTAATAATCTACTGGGATCTCTTTACCATCCACATCCATGTTTTCTTAAAAATGTATTTCAAAACATTTTTATTATTTACAAGAATATGGTTTAAAGTCATTTATACCCTTGTTTGACTTTTTATAAGAGGAATCTTTCCGTCGTTTTCAAAACAAGGTCCTTTAAACCTTTTCGACATAATTAAGGTAAGAATGTTTTTTTTTAACTTATACGGCGGGTGCAGTTATTTTCAACCATTATAAAATCTTCAAAGATTTCCTTACAAGATTATAAGAATATTTTCAAAGAAAATGTTTTATTTTATATGTCTCTTAAATGATTTCAAAAATAGAAAGAGATATTTCTCTAAAAAGAGTTTTGATTTTATCTATGTCAACATCCTTTGATGGATTTTAAGCTTATTTGAAGTTGACTTATTATGATACAAAACTTCTATATTGTATTGACGGTTTTGTGATATGTTTGATTGTGGATGTGCTATTTTTATACCATTCATAGTTTATGGTGAAATTATTGACATTTAGTATGCTAGTTTTAATACGAATGTTTATGTTATGTTTAAACCTTTTCATATGGGAATGCATTGGACTTAATATGTGACAGGTGGAGCCCGCTATAGCTCCTTGATGCATCGGTAGGTCTCATGAGACAAACTAGTGTATTGGCACAAGGCCATGGAAAAATCTAATTTGTATTCTTGGAACGAGGCCTTGGATATGTGGTTATGATAGTCTGGCATTATGCATTCCAACATTATTAAAGTGGTTATTGATATTGCATGTGATTATTCGATTAGTAGAATATCCATGTGAACAATTAAATGGAATTATTTCATTTTACTTTTGCCATACTATGATTAAGTTCAAGTTTAAAAGGCTTTTGTTTTAGTAATGCATTGACTTAAATGTTTATGCTTATTTTGAATGTTCCGCTATATTTTTATCCTTATTGGGCATTTGAGATCACCCCTTTTCTATGTTTTATTTTTCCCAGGATGTGAAGAAGTATGTTATGAATGACCTGCAGGGATTTTATGTGGGGATATGAGTGTGGAATATGGAGACTATGTTATTGTATTAGTTTTTCACTTTATGATGTAATGTAAAACATTATGAATATATCTAGTGTTTCCAAGGCTACTAAACCAATCGGTCTTTCGAGATATGATTTTCTTGTGATCATGCCAATGTTATGTAATAATGCACCGACTCTGGGTAACTAGGGTCGGGGCATTACAGTTGGTATCAGAGGAAGTTTATTACAAACCATGGAAGCTAGATTTAGATAAACTCTGATTAGAGCACGTAGGCCTAAGATGAACTTTGAGGATTAGTATAGAAGAACTTCCTAGAATTTTGTTATTGTAGAGATTTTCTGAGTTTTACAAGAAATACATCCCTGTCTGGATACGAGCAGGTAGAGGCGGCTCTGGAACAGATGTACCTAGGGGTAAAACCCAAAAACACCGCTTTGAGCTAGACTTGAACGGGAACTGGTGCACGACAACGGGCCTTGCTGCACTCTTGGTTACGACACTCCCGGGGGATATGCTTAGGATAACTCTCATTTTCTTTACAAATCATTATGAAGGGTTTATGAGTATATACTTCCTCAAAGAAAACATTTTTATGATTATGGATTATATCCATAAATAGTTCAATTTATGTTAAGTGTTTTATAAGTATGGGATTATGTATTTTGATTCATAAACTGAACTAGTTTATGCCATTGTTTAGAAATGGCACCTAGTGGAAGAAATGGAAACCATATCAATGCACGCACTCCATGTAGGGATTGCCCTCCTGCTCAAGATAATTATAGTGGAGCTGGTGATGCAACTGGTGCCGATCAGCTAATCAGCATACTGGGACAACTTACTCAGGTTATGAATAATAACCTTACCCGTGTGGAGGACCCTGATCCACAGCGTGGAGGATCAATTTTAGATCTATTCATGAGGCAACAACCACCAACGTTCAATAGGAGTACAAATCCCTTAGTAGTTGAGCAATGGATAAATTCCCTATAGAAAATATTTCAGGCTTTGGGGAGCAGTGAAAGGGAAAAAGTTATCATGGCAGTTTACCGCCTCACTGGAGATGCTGATCAATGGTGGTCATTGATTCAAAACATTAAGGAAGATGATGAAGTATAAAATATGGAATGGAGGTAGTTCGAAGATCTGTTTTTAGAAAAATACTTTCCTCGCGACCATCGAGCAGATATGGAAAGGCAATTTCTATGTCTGAGACAAAAGGAGGATGAGAATGTCGCAAAGTATGAGGCTAATTTTACAAGGCTAGAAAGGTATGCTGGAGATTATATACGAAACCCAATAAGTGTGAATGATCGTTTCTTTGATGGGTTAAAACCATTTCTCCGTCGAGCATTAGTCTCACAATCCTTGTCGTCATACGAAGACATTGTATCATGTGCTATCAAGACCGAAAATGAATTCACTAAGTCTTATGACTTTAAAGAAAAGAAAGAGAAGAAGAGAACTGTTGATCAATCTGGGAATGAAAATAAGGGGAATAAGGGAATGGTTGAATATCCATCATGTGGTAAATGAGGGAAGAAACATCATGGTACTTGCTTGAAGGGAATGGGAGTCTGTTACAAGTGTGGTGAAAAATGTCACCAAGCACGTGATTGTAAGGGGAAGAAGGAAGCTACCAACGTTCAGTGCTACAATTGCAGGCAGACGAGGCATTATGAAAATGAATGTCCTAAGCGTCAGGAGAACTTACCTCAGAAAAGGCCATGGGATCAAGGCCAAGTTTATGCTATCACTACTCCTGAGGTAGAAGCTCCGAAAGACGTGGTGGCAGGTAATTTAATGGTTTCCTCAAGTTTTGAAAATGAATTATTTGATTCTGGATCATAGCATTTTTTCATATCTTCCCAGTTTGCTACGAAAATTAGATATTTCCAATTTTATTTAACAAGGGAGTTGTCAGTTAAAACTCATAAGGGAAGTATCATTGCAACAAAGTTTTGCGAATCAGTCCCCATTAGAGCACATAAATGTTCATTATCTGCTGATCTCATCGTCATACCTATGACTGAGTTTGATATAATCCTCGGTGTGGACTGGAATTCGGACTATGATGGGAAGATTTATTGTAAGAAGAACGAGGTTACAATTCTTGATGATAATGATGAGGAACACCTTATCTTTAGAGCAGAATCATCACCACCTAATTATTATTTAGATCCACCCCCAGTAGCTCAACTAAATTCAATTATTGGGGAGGAAGAGAATGAAATAACTGTCGGTGAGGAAAGGAATGTTCAAATAGAGGATGTACCTATTTTGAAAGGATTTGTAGATGTATTTCCGGAAGATTTACCTGGACATCCTCCAGAATGAGAAGTTGAGTTTTCCATTGATTTAATTCCTGGATCAAGGCCTATATCGAAGACCACTTATAGAATTGCCCCTGTAGAGTTAGTCGAACTAAAGAAACAACTAGAGGAATTGAGTAAAAAAGGATTTATTCGCCCTAGTGTTTCTCACTGGGGATCCCCTGTTCTTTTTGTTAAAAAGAACGATGGAACTATGAGGTAATGTATCGACTACAGGAGGATCAATGCTATAACGATAAAGAACAGGTATCCCCTACCTCGTATTGATGATTTATTTGACCAACTTCATGGATCTCAATACTTTTCAAAGATTGACCTTCGATCTGGATACCATCAGTTGTGTGTGAAGAAGGAAGACATTACGAAAATAGCATTTCGAACCAGGTACGGGCATTACGAGTTTACTGTAATGACTTTTGGATTGACTAATGCACCCTTTGTATTCATGGATCTGATGAATTGAGTTTCAAGGAGTATCTCGATGAATTTTTGGGGGTATTTATTGATGATATCTTGGTATACTCCAAAACCTATGAAGATCATGAAAATCACATGAACATTATCTTGAAGACTCTGAGGAGGCATGAATTATATAGGAAGTTTAGCATGTGTGTATTCTGGCTTCAAGAGATTTCTTTTCTTGGCCATATTGTCTCTAAAGATGGAATCTCTGTTGAACCTTCTAAGACCAAGGCAATCCAAGAATGGCCTACACCTACGAGTATAACTGAGGTACGCAGTTTTATTGGTTTGCCAGGTTATTATCGATGTTTCGTCCAGAATTTTTCCCGATTGGCTAACCCATTAACGAAGCTCACACGTAAAGGGTTTAAATTTGTTTGGACAAAAGAGTGTGAAGAATGTTTCAAAGAACTGAAGAGAAGATTAGTCAATGCTCCTATATTGACTCTACCATCGGGGAATGATGGGTTCTTTATTTATAGTGTTGCATCAAAGAAAGTACTTGGTTGTGTCCTTATGCAGAATGATAGAGTTATTGCCTATGCATCACGATAGTTGAAAATTCATGAACAAAACTATCCTACTCATGATCTCGAGTTAGCAGTTGTGATCTTTGCTTTGAAGATATGGAGGCACTACCTCTATGGTGAAAAATGTGAGATTTATACTGATCACAAGAGTTTGAAGTATATTTTCTCACAAAAAGAACTCAACATGAGGCAAAGGAGATGGCTTGAATTACTCCAGGATTATGATTGTACGATACACAACCACCTGGGGAAGGCAAACAAGGTGGCAGGTGTTTTGAGTAGAAATGACCATGGATTTTTGAACAATATGAGAATTGAAAGGGATCCAATTTTCATGGATCTAGTGAAGATGGAAATCGGAATAACCAGGGAAGGTGAAACATCAATTCTTTTTCAAATGGTTGACAAACCATCTTTACTAGAAAGGATTAAGAGTTATCAGACCGATGATGAAGAATTTCAAAAGAAGATTAAAGCTGTGAATGATGGGAGATTGAGAGACTTTGTGTATGAAGATGGAATTTTGAAATTCCGGAAGAGATTTTGTGTCCCGATATACCTAATCTAAAAAGGGAATTGTTAGATGATGCTCATAGTTCCAATTTCTCTATACACCCTGGGAGCACCAAAATGTATAGATATTTGAAGGAACATTTTTGGTGGGTCAACATGAAGAGGGAGATTTCTGATTTTATGTCAAGATGTATGGTTTGTCAACAAGTGAAAGCAGGAAGGAAACAGCCTGGAGGAGTCATGCAACCTCTTCACATACCGGAGTGGAAATGGGAAAATATTACGATGGACTTTGTCATGGGGCTACCAAAGAATCCTAGAAGGAATGATGAAATATGGGTTATTGTTGATTGTCCTACCAATTCAGCACATTTTCTTGCTATAAGAGAAGATGTACCCCTGGAACGTCTAGCAAGACTATATATTAATGAAGTTGTGAGACTTCATGGAGTATCACTATCGAATGTTTCTGATTGTGATCCCCATTTTACATCATGATTTTGGAAAAGTCTTCAGAAATCCCTGGATACTGAACTTCATTTGAGCACTGCTTACCACCCTCAGACAGACGGACAATCAGAACGGACTATTCAGACCTTAGAAGACATGTTGAGATCTTTCTCACTTGACTTTGAGGTTATGTGGGATCAATATTTACCTCTGGTAGAATTTTCCTATAACAATAGCTTCCATTTGAGTATTCAGATGGCTCCATATGAAGCGTTATACGGAAATAGATGTCGTACACCAACTTGTTGGGATGAAGATGGTGAAGGAAAACTTGTAGGCCCAGAACTGGTGGAGGAAACGGTGGAAAAGGTGAAGGTAATCCAAAATCACATCAAAGAAGCTAAATGTAGGCAGAAGAGCTAAGCCGATAATCGAAGGAAGTATTTGCAATTTCAAGTCGGTGATCTTGTTTTCCTGAAGGTATCTCTATGGAAGGGAGTCATACGTTTTGGTATGAAAGGTAAATTATGTTCCAGGTACATCGGACCTTTCGAAATTCTAGAACGAATTGGGGCTGTAGCTTACCGATTGGCAATGCCGCCAAGTCTCTCCAAAGTACACGATGTGTTCCACATATCTCTGTTGAGGAAATACATGCCTGACTCAACACATGTACAAACCTATGAGGAATTAGAACTGGAACCCGATCTTTCCTATTGTGAAGAGCCCGTCAGGATTCTTGATACGAGAGAACAAGTACTGAGAAACCGGACGACGCGTCTGATAAAAGTTTTGTAGAGAAACCACAAGATGGAAGAGGCAACGTGGGAACCCGAGAAACTTATGATGAAGAACCACCCGAGTCTTTTCATGCGGTAGTATTCTAGAAATTTCGAGGATGAAATTATTTGAAGGAGTGGAGAATGTAACACCCCAAGCATCTACGGTACGCTTCTCTTTGAATAATGTGAAAGCGTGTGTTGTACGCAACACCGAGTTCTAACACACTATAACCAATCAAACTAGCCGTTATGAATTGTAATGCTTAATTTTTGAAATTATATATATTTTATATTTCAAAATGGACTTCATTTTTTGATTCGGAATATCGAATTTAGCCTAAGGTTAAATTTTGGTACTTTTCGGATAACTTTCATAATTTGATGAATAATGAAAATTACTAAATTTTAATTAAAAACAACTTTTTAAATAAAAATATTTAATAGGGATAAATTATTAATTTGAGTGGTTTTAAAAAATATTTAGAATATATTTTTACCATTTAATATAATTTTGGTCATTGGATATAATTTTACAATTAAACCGAACATAAACAAGTGTCAATCTTTTGATAGTTATTATCTCTTAAAAACACGCTTTCTGTTTTGACAACGGGAATTAATTTTAAATTAATTTCTACCACTTCTGTGTTTTGAATTTAGAAAAATGGATTCCATATTTGGAAACAGGATGTTCAAATTGTGTAAATAGGTAACTTTTATTTTTAGACATTTTGAATAATTACTGCGGTAAATATTTTATTTACCATGGTTAAGGATAAAATCCGGTAAATAAGGGTTAAACAATAATATTATAATAATACAAAATTACCCTTAAACGTGTCCTAGACTTATTGGTTGATACATTTTCGACCATAGTCATCTTTGGGTAGATTTGGGAACCCCATGGTGCCACTTGTAGGTGATAGAGACACTTTATTTTAATTAAGTTAAAATGAATACAAAAATGACACAAGCATATATCTTTTAGCAAAACAATTTTTTACATCGGGTTATATACGTTGGATTTTCGACTATAAATATTCATTAGAAAGATAAAACGATTTCTTACATGATGATATTTTTTTTTAAATTTTTAGAGATTAAGTAATTTAATTTATTTATGACACAATGATGATGCAGTAATTATCATAATAGTGAAAAATTAAACTAATTGATATTATAAATACCCAAATGAATATAATATGAAAATTTTAATGGATTAAACTAATTTTATAGGATAATATGATATATTAGGATTTATTTATTTTACTTTTTTCGAAGTAATCAATCTGTTATGAGTTTCACAAAAATCAACTATTGAATAGTGTCAAAATTGACATAAAAGAGTTCTTAAAACAAATATTATATTATTAATTGATAATAAATTCCTAAAAATCGAAGGTTCGGCCAAAAGACTTATATCATGATAGGTTCATCATTCATGGACTACTTGTGGGTCTCTTGGATATATATAGTAAGTTTATTAACCATATTATATATAAATACAAAGAGACAATGTAAAAGTGAAACTAATTAACTTAGAGTTTATACTTAAAGATAAGGTTAATATAAGTACCCAAACCTGACTAAATTCTATTGGTTGAGTTGTTTTTGACCTATCCCAACCTTAAAATTTAAATAATCAACTTTTTAGCCATTATAACCCGAATATGAATTTATTATAAATTAATATCTCTAGCTTTTCCAAAGGTGCCCCTCACCCCTCTTATAAAAGGGAACTCCTCCTTCTCATTTCTTCACACATTCAAAGCCTTTTGGTTCGGCCAAACTCTTCCCCAATACTCTCCAAACATCCCTAACTACAACCTAGAGGCTTTAGTTTGATTATAAATCCAACCTAGGGAGCCCTTTTGATCAAATCAAAAGGAAGAACTCGAAGAAGAGGTAATGATTTCACCACCCTTTTCCAAGTTCATTTCTTCTTCCACTTCTTCTTCCTTTGTTGTTACCATTATAAAATAATAACTCCAGTATCATATATATACTGTGATGTTATTATAAATATGGTACAACCATATTTATTATTCTATCCACCCTTTGAATAAAATGTCACCATACATGCATACGTACGGCTTACCGTCTCCACGTCGTGGTGTAATTGTTATTCTATATAATATTTTTTGGATGGGTATAATAATGATTTGTAACTCATGTAAATAATAAATATAACATGTAATTTATTCTTTATATATGATATACCATCCATTTATATGTTATTTTAATATCAGAAGAATGATATTGTCGCTCGTGCGTTCGTATGGACTACCGTCTCCACGAACGCGATAAGATTCATTCTCCATCATATCCATTCAAGTATAATTATCAGTTGATGATTTAAAAAAAATGATGTATAAGGACTTGATATCATTCTGGATATGAATCATATACAACCTATCCTTTACAAACATGTCCTACGTAACAAAACATATAAAAGAAAACAAATAAGTTAACACCCGAAACAACGATAATACTAAGATATTATTATCAAATCAATATTAAAAGATCATATATGATATCATATTAATGTATATGATTCTTGTATAATTTACTAACAATTATTTCACCATTATACAGGAGGTTAACCTAACCCAACCAAAGAAAAGTACAAGGTAAGGGGTTTTCATCTCACTCCTTATTTCCATGAGATTCATGACATATTGCCACAATCACCTTTTGTGTGGTGTATGTACTTCCCATAATTATATTCTTTGTGTAATACACTCTAATTTATGTGTATTTACATATTTATTGTATGATAGCTCTTTAATGGGTTGTATGTTACATAAGTTACGAAATTGGTAAGGGTTATTTCACAATATCTTCATTATCCGAGGTTGTATATATGTAATAATCTACTGGGATCTCTTTACCATCCACATCCATGTTTTCTTAAAAATGTATTTCAATTTTTTTTTTTTTTTTACAGAATATGGGTTAAAGTAATTTATACCCTTGTTTGACTTTTTATAAGAGGAATCTTTCTGTCGTTTTCAAAACAAGGTCATTTTTAACCTTTTTGACAGAATTAAGGTAAGAATGTTTTTTCAACTTATACGGCGGGTGCAGTTATTTTCCGCCATTATAAAATCTTCAAAGATTTCCTTACAAGCTTAAAAATATTTTCAAAGAAAATGTTTTATTTTATATGGATCTTAAATGATTTCAAAAATAGAAAGGGATATTTCTCTAAAAAGAGTTTTGATTTCATCTATGTCAACATCCTTTGATGGATTTTACGCTTATTGGAAGTTGATTTATTATGATACAAAACGTCTATATTGTATTGAAGGTTTTGTGATATGTTTGACTGTAGATGTGATATTTTTATACCATTCATTGTTTATGGTGAAATTATTGACATTTCGTATACTAGTTTTAATACGAATGTTTATGTTATGTTTAAACCTTTTCATATGGGAATGCATTGGACTTAATATGTGATGGATGGAGCCCGCTATAGCTCCTCAATGCATCGGTAGGTCTCATGAGACAAACTAGTGTCTTGGCATAAGGCCTTGGAAAAATCTTAATTGTAGTCTTGGCACGAGGCCTTGGCTATGTGGTTATGATAGTCTGGAATTATGCATTCCAACATTATGAAAGTGGTTATTAATATTTCATGTGATTATTCAATTAGTAGAATATCCATGTGAACAAGTAAATGGAATTATTTCATTTTACTTTTGCCATACTATGTTGAAGTTCATGATTAAAAGGCTTTTGTTTTAGTAATGCATTGCCTTAAATGTTTATTCTTATTTTAAATGTTCCGCTATATTGTTATCCTTACTTGGAATTTGAGCTCACCCATTTTCTATGTTTTATTTTTCCCAGGATGTGAAGAACTAAGTTAAGAATGACCTTCAGGGATTTTATGTGGGTATATGAGTGTGGAATATGGAGACTATGTTATTGTAGTAGTTTTTCACTTTATGATGTAATGTAAAACTTTATGAATATATCTAGTGTTTCCAAGGCTACTAAACCAATCGGTCTTTCGATATTTGATATTCTTGTGATCATGACAATGTTATGTAATAATGCACCGACTCTGGGTAACTAGGGTCGGGGCATTATAAATTATGTCAATATTTCATTAATAAGACAATTACTTGATCATCATTGTGTCATAAATAAATAAAATTATATAATTTCTAAAAATTACAAATAAAATACCATTATTTAGGAAATCATTTTATTTTTCTAATGAATATTTATAGTCTAATTTATCTTATGTATAACCATATATTAAAAATTATCTTCTTTTTAAACTTTGATTTTAACTATTTTAACCCTGTATAAATAAATTAATAATAAATGTCCTAATCTAATCCATGTGGGCATAAATGGTCATATTTTATTCCTAAGTTTGTTTTTGGTCGAATTACACTTATCCAATAGATTTAGTACATGTGATAGGGTAATAATAATATCATTTTTACCCATAATTACCCTATTTACTTTTAACCGTGGTAAAAAAAAGTAAAGATTTACTATTCACCAAAAATTATTTTCATGTCATTGAAACACATTTTACTTACTAACATCAACCGTGTCTCTTGGATTTTTGAAATTCAACTCACAGAATCAGTAAAATTCAGTTTAATGAAAAATTCATTTTTTAACTACCACTTAGTTGTTTCACTGTTCATCAAAAAATGAATGTTTCCAGGAAAATACAAAAAATTAGTCTAAGCTATATTTGATATTATGAACTCAAAAATGATGTCTATTTTACCAAATTACAAAAATAATAGTTGCATTAATTAATTTAAAAATTAATTCCCATCGTCAAAAAAAATAGGGTGTTCTTAAGAGATAATCACTATCAAAAGATTGACACTAGTTTATGTCGGGTTTAAATGTGAAATTACATACAATGACCAAAATTTAATTAAATTGTAAAATTATATTCTAAATATAATTTAAAACCACTCAAATTAATAACTTATCACTATTAATTATTTCGATTTAAAAGGTTGTTTTTTAATTTAAATTTAGTAATCTTCACTATTCATCAGAAAATGAATGTTATCCAAAAAGTACCAAAATTTCACCCTAAGCTAATTTCGATATTCCAAATCCGAAAATGAATTCCATTTTGAAAAATAAAATTTACAAAATTTCAAAAAGTGGTTATTACTATTCATAACGGATAGTTTTAATAATATTTCAATAGCATATCGTTGTTTAGTGAAACTCAATATTGCGTACTACACACACTATCGAGGAAGGTCATGATTGCGTGTAATGCAAGGAAAGTCAAGGTTGCGTGTTGTGCAAGATCCTTTTGGTGTATCATACAACACAATACCTTAATGAAATAAAAAAGAATATTTTTCATCAAATCTCATGCTGTTACACTCAATCTATGTTACACATGATATACATACAATAATTTATTACTATGGGCTTCATTGTTTTCCAAAATAATCATGTACAATTTGATTATGAATTTACCAGAGCATATCCCAAATGCATGTAAACCCAGGAGTGCAATAATTTACACTATTGTGCCCCAATTCCCATTCTAGGCTAACTGTTTACAGTGTTTTGGGTTTCACACCTAGAAATATTTTTTCCAAATCTGTATCTATTTTTTCACATCTAGATAGTGATATGTTTAAATGAAAAACAACTTAATATACACAACCCAAAATTGAGGAATTTTTTCTTATACATAGTCTCATACATAAGGTTATTATTAATGTTCTCTAATCATAATATCCTAAAATAACTAGACCATCCTCTGATAATAACTACAGATATGATATCATTATACACATATCATTACATTATTTTATGAATAAAAATGATTCATATTTTAATCTAAGGATCATGATGTGTACTGTCTTGGAAGACTATAAACTAAAAACAAGAAAAAATGTAACTAAAAACCCTTTCCTTATTTCATATCCATATAGATATCCTAACTTACATTGTACTCATATATATTTAGAGGATAATAAGAGGATAATAAGAATAAAGTGCTGAGATAAAAATCCTTCTAGGGGAATAAACCTAAAAATAATGATTTAGAAAATGGTTTATAAGGAATGATATAATTATATAAAAAGGAACAGAACAAATGTATTAATAAAATATAAACATGGTATCATCTAAACATGGATTCACCATAATGTGGTAGAAATTTAAAACAAGAATATATCATGAGTCAAGTCTGGTTTCACATAGAGGAGAACACGTCCTGGTTAACCACCAATATTATTGCACGTGATAGCACAAGTCAAGTCTAACAACCAAGACCATTGCACATAACATCTTATGAGACTCAAAATTATCTAATGAATTTGAGAGATATATAGGTGAACCTATCATAACATATTTAGTAATATGATTCCCCTATGTATAGTCATATATAATCAATCATTTATAAAATAAAGGGTTTTTCACGCTAAGAATTGGGTATCAAAATCATGTCATAGAACATATAAAATACTAGTATCAGAAATATATCGATAAAGTAATGGAATTAGATCATTTTTGGAAACTAATAGGAAATAATAAGTATATATACGTACGATGGATTACATCATTAATTAATAACTTGTAAAAAAGAGTACTTAAGACTCATTATAATTAAAAACTTTTGTGCGGTTAAAGGAAAAAATCAAAGGACATTAAAACATATATGGGAATTTTATTTTATATAAAAAAAGTTATCCTTTAATAATAAATTTGATTTTTTAAATATATTGGTGGCATAACAACAGATTATACTGTATACTTGAACATGGGTATGAACTTGATAAATCCCCTATAAACGGGTTTTATTATCGGGAATAGTTGATGAGGAATCATTCAAAATATATATATCCCTGAATGATAATGTTAAATGGACCATGATAAATGTTTTTTTGGAGAAATTATAAATATTTATAGGATGTAAATAAAAATAATAGATAGATTCATTTTGTTAAATAGAAATATAGAGAAACCCGAAGGAATAATGGAGGTTCGTGTGGATTATCATACCTTATGTTCAATGGTATCCATTACGTGATATTAATGTACAAGATAACCAAATTATGTTAATTAATTAATATTTATATTACCTATTATATATTAAATTTATTTATTAAAACATTATTATGTACATTCATGACCTTTTTAATGGGTTATAAGGTTGAATTTCATTTTTTGGGGATCATTTGTTTCCATGGTTTTCATGATAAGATTAATTATATACATATATGGATATAATTATTGATCATATAGAATATTTCATGTTTATAAAAATCATTTTAAATGGTATTTTTTGATCCCAAAGAACACATTTTAATTTATAAATGAATATCATTCCTCCAAAAGATTCCAGAAATATAAATTAGACGTAATACATATATTATAGTCTCTATTAACCATAAAAATTGTTCCATTAACATAATTGAATATGATAAAAGAAAATTGAAACCCCATCGTCCTTGAATGTGATGAATTAACATGCTTTGGATGGTTTTCTCATTAATAGTATAAAATGTGGGTAAATGAGGGATGATGATGAATTAATACATTAAAGTAAAAAAGATTAGGTACATGTAAGGTAATGGAGTTATAAATCCTTTTGGATGAGGAGAGGTGAGGATAGAAATAAAATCAATTGAACATAAAAAAAAGAGGATTTCACCTCTGGAATGTATCATCATTGAGATCCTACATAGTTGATATGTTTTTTTCATACTATGAGACCAAGATAACCTAAATAAGATATAAGGGATTAATTAGATATTTAATGAGATGTTGGACAACATAAAATGATTGAGTGGTGTGAGGTGAGGAGGTATAGCAGGGTGGTATTTATAGTCGAGTAGAGGAGGGGTTTCCCATTATTTTGTTTATTAGTTTAATATTTTTTTTCAAGACTTTAGTAGTATTCATTATTGAGACCAAAAAAAGTACATAAAGAATTTTAGTTCAATCCAATGGTCATTTACATATTCCATTACTCATCCTTGATGCATAAATTAACTTATTTAGCATTTATTAAAAAATATCAAATTTTACTATTCAACAAAAATTCCTATAACTTACAAAAATCCCACATATTATCCATAATTTTTTTTTGATATATAGAATTAAAAAATTGGACTCTATTTTATAAAGATAATTATATAAATATGAGAAATATATTTTTTAATTGAAATTTTATTTTACATGAAAATTTTATATTTTTAGATTAAAACTGCTTTTCTAACACATTGAAAAATTAATTAACATGAATTAAAATTATCAAATAATAATAAGTCATAATAATAATTTTTTATGAATGGAATATATGAAAATAAATTTCGTTTTAAATAATATAATTAAACATATATTTAAATATATATATGACATTAAAAAATAACAATACTTAATTAATAATTTTTGAAATATTAAATTACTTATAATATGACATAATTATATCATATTATCACATTTATGATAGAGAAATTTTATTTATACTATTATTATTGATGTTACTATTTAAATATCCAATTTAAAATTCACGAGGGTCGCATATACATCTCCAAATATAAAGCTAAAATTTCATCATAATATGTTTATTAACATCTTGATAATACTATTTTATCACTTATTAATTTATATGGTTTGTAATATCTTTTACATGTATTCTTATATGATAATACTCTTAGATGTAATTATAACAAGATAATCTGTTTGATAAAACAATTGTTCATTAAAAATTATTGTAATATAATTTTGTAAAAAAACGGTGTACCACCAACTTTGAAGTATGTAAATCATGAATTATCACATCATACAAACAATTAGGGACATCACAACATCCACAAATGTGAATAATATTTTCCCCTTAAATGGTTGAATCAGATGGTGGATCCCCGTCATCAAAATTTTCTCTTAATGATAGACATTATAAATCCTCATATGACCTCCTCTTAATGTGGTTCATAAGAGATGAAACAATAGACAAGGACATGTGTGTCATGAGCTCACGCTCCACCTGATCTACTACATGAATCTGAACAAACAAGGACATCATCACCCACTCTCAACTAGACTCTTACACTACATGAATATTTTTTAATTTGAATCAATTTATTTGCAACATTGATTCCCTTACCAGGTGTATATGCTATCTCAAAGCGGAAATACTACAATTTTTCAACCCATTTCCACTAATGAATATTCAAATCATGTGGGGAAAATATGTTTTTACGGATATTTTGATCTTTGTAAATGACAAAATTATTACACCAAAAATTATATTTCCATCATCATAATGCATAATCCAATGATTCAACTCAATATCAAGCCTAAAATAGTTTCTTTCATGTGTTCTCAACGACAGTTATCCATAGGCCATGAATCTATCTCCATGCATCCACACTTCCCTAAGTTAAAACCTAGATTCACCATGAAACAATGTATAATACATACCCAGATTGAGAAAGATCATGATTATTATAAAAGATAAAAATTTAGTCATCTACTGAAATGTATTCCTATATAATTTCCATCACTCAATCTTCATAACCAAATATGATAGGCCTCTGAGTGGTGTGTCCAAGCATGAAAAGTCTTCGATGATCATCCTGTAGTAACATTATAAACCCAAATATTATGAAATATCCAAATAATTAATTTTATTATCTTATGAAACCACTACATAAACCATCTCTCGGTCCACTAATATATGGTCTTCTATGATTTTTTTACCCATGAAATGTATAATTTTAAAATGGAAATGAAGAATTGATAGTTTTGCATATTGTCGATTCACTCTCAGTGTACTAAGGATGACGTCATAATGTTTGGCATAATCTTCATGAGATTGGGAGTAAACCAAATTGTTATCCAAAAACTACTAAAAGATATATTTATAAGTGAAAAATTGGTTCATCATGGCCATAACAACAACCGTTGTGTTCTTCATTACAAATGGTATAACTATGAATTAAAATGGTCTATACCTACTTCTAAAAGTAGTCGGTGGAATATCGGTAGCCATCACCACCATATGATGATAACATTAAATCAAACGAATCTTGCATAACACCCGATCACCCCTCATATGGTCAAATATATAATAAAAAAATGTAATAGGATAATTGATTGAAATTTTCATTTAATTCAGCATCAATTAAGCAACACATGATCAAAACATCCCATCAGCCTTCATATATAACATAACTAGAGAATCCCATGATGAAATAATCGGATCTATAAACCCATGATTATATTATTAAACTAGCAGTGTTTTAATCACATGAATCTGTACTTGTAAAATTTGAGATGGAAGAATATGAAATATCTCAAATTTATGTGTCAGGTCAGTTGTGAACTAAACGTTTCTCTTAGGTGGATGCCCTAAAATGATCTCAGAAAACACATCCTATGATTTATCCCCCTTTCTAGGGAAGAAACCATTATCAACTCCATCATCGTCAAAAAAAATAATCATATATTGTTCTATGAGATCTCCCAGTTGGGGATGAACTTTCCCATCATGGCCTTCCCATATATACTGTTCCCCTTATTTAACATAATTTCCAGCATAACGATATTTGAAACTCATTCTCCAATAATTAAAATTAATGTCATTTGGTATGTGACCAAACCATTAAATCCCATAATTATTTTAAAAAAATTTATTCTCAATCACAAAAAAAGTACCAAAGGAAAACGTACCCCCAAATATCAAGAGAACATTCCATAAGTTGATGGATTCACTCTGATCCCACCCCCAAGGATATGTCCACTGAAATCCACCCATAAACAAAGTCTACTACTATATTGAAAAAACATGAAAAAATGTTGTTTAAAAATAGTTTTTGAGTTCTATGTCAAATAATTCCCTAGAAGTTGTAGAAGCTATAAGAATCTATCATCATACAATTAATGGTTAGACCGTGCTACCAACATGTGATTGATGAAATGAATGAAACTGTAAGACCCCGAGATTTTATGAGATATATTATTTTTAATTTTTCTATTGTACACCATGATTAGTTTGTACTATACGCAACACTGTATTATCTTGCTGTATATGAAACACTATTCTTGGAAAGTCTTACACACAATTTCAAGATTGTTTTGTAGAAATTATTCTACGCAACATTAAGTATAGATTTTGTATAATGCATAAATGAAATAAGTTTTGATTATGTTATACGCCACCCCAAAAAGAGATTTCACTACACGCAGCCCTGACTTGGCTTGCAAAACACGCAATCAAGACCTTCTTCGATAGCGTGTGTAGTACGCAATACCGAGTTTCACTAAATGAGATATTATTATAATATTACTATGAACTAGCCGTTATGAATAGTGATACCCACTTATTAAAATTCTATAAATTTTAACTTTAGAAATGGACATAATTTTTGGATTCGTAATATCAAAATTATCCTAGGGTAAATTTTGGCTATTTTTCTTAAAACATTCAATTTTTTATGAATAGTGAAAACACTGAGTTACTATTTAAAAACCAACTTTTTATTTAAATAATTAATTATTTTATTTAAATATATATTAGGTCAAAATTGATCCATAATACCTATATACGTTCAATGTAATTCATTGGAGTCATTTTATAATAAATTTAGATATATAAAAATTTTATTGAACATTTCACCGCCTTTTACCCACCTCTTATAATAATTTGGAAATTCACATAAAACATAATTTTACCACTTCTGTGAGTGGAATTTCAAAAATCTGAGAGACATGGTTAATAACATGGACAAAAATTTGGTTCAATGAGATGAAAATAATTTTTGGTGAATAGTAAATTTTTACTTTTATTTACCACGGTTAAAAGTAAATAGGGTAATTAAGGGTAAAAATGATATTAGTGTTACCCTAACACATGTTATAATTCTATTAGATAAGTTTAATTTGACCAAAAACTACCTTAGGAATAAAATATTACCTTTTAGGTCCACTTGGATTAGATTAGGACATTTATTATTATTTTATTTAAAGAATAATTAAAATAGTTAAAATCATTGCTTAATAACAAAAACATTTTTATTATAAGGTTATGCATAAGATAAATTCTACTATAAATATTATTTATAAAGATAAAAATATTTCATACATAATGGTATTTTATTTATAATTTTTAGACCTTAGATAATTAAATTTATTTGTGACACAATGATGATGCAGTACTTACCTTATTGATGAAATATTAAAATAATTGATGTTATAAATACCCATATAAGTGAAATTTGAGACATTTTATGAATTAAAATAAATGTATATGTTAATATCACATGTTATTGTTGATTTAAATTACTTTTTTAGAACTAATAATGCTTTTATGATTTTCACAAAAATCAAGTACCAAATAGTGTCTAAATTTACAAAAAATATTTTTTAAAACAAATATTATATTATTAATTGTTATTTTATTCTTAAAATTATATGGTTCATCAAAATGACTTAGATAAGGATATGTATATTAATAATAAACCACTTGGGGTTCGTTTGTCTTGTTATATTAGGTTTATTAACTATATTGTGTAAGAAAAAAACACGGTAAAAGTTAAATTAGTTAACTTTGAGTTAAATCTAAATGATAATGTTGCAATAGTAACCAAAATTTTCCAAATTTTATTGGATGAGAGGCTTTAGAACTATCCCAGATTATCTTATAAATAAATCCATTTGGAGCTATTAAAAACCGAATATGACTTTATAATATAATAATATTTTAAGTTTTCCTAAGGTGCCCCTCTCCTCTCTTATAAAAGGGAACCTCCTCCCTCGGTTTCTCAAACCACTCTGACCCTTCAAGCTCAGCCAAACCCTGAAAATTTCCATTATCCACTTCCATAGAAACATACTAGAGGTCTTGGTCTTCTCCAATTACCATATTTAGTTCCCTAAGAGGCAGTTAAGAAGAGGCGCTTCAAAGAAGAGGTAATGTCTGTTACCGATTCTTTCAACTTTATTTCTTCTTCTACTTATTCTTATTTAGTTTTATCATTATGAAGTAATAAAATTATTATACCACATATACGGATATTTTATTATAATTTTGATAAAACCCTATTTCACCTTCTATCCATTCTACGGAAAACGAATTCACCGTGCGTACGTACGTACGGAATACCGTCTCCACACTGTGGTGTAATCTTTCTTTCAACCACCACCTTAATTGGTTGGGTATAATGGTGTAAGTAAATAAATATATATGATTATTTTAACGTGATATCGATTCTGAAATATTATACATATTATTCAATACAATTCCACGAAAATGGGAATGATATCATCGCTCGTGCATACGGACAGACTACCGTCTCCACGAACGCGATGAGATTAATTTTTCATGATTAACCATTCAAGTATGATTATAAAGTCTATATGTAATAAATAATCCTGAAATATATTACATAATAATTTTACTGGTTTATGTACATATATGTTTCATTTACTTTATTATATATAATTCAATAAGGAAATGAAAACAGCGTTCATGCGTACAAATGGCCTACTGTCTCCATGAACGGTGTATTTCATTCCATTTATCGATCTATCATATATATTTATATACTGAGTATATATTATATATAAATCATGTTTTAAATTATAGAAATACGTAATTAAGGATATGAGTATTAATATCAAGAATGAAAAAATAAAACACGTACGATAAATGAAATGATTTTACCCAAAACGCTGCTTTAAAATGGACTTTACATAACAACGGGTAATATAAAGTCATAAGTGAACCATATATGATATAATAACAATGAATATTATTATATAATAAGTCGATGACTTCTTTAAAATCATTATAAAGGAGTTTCGGATATCTACGAAGCATATCGGACCTAAGGTAAGGGATAATTTTGAAAATCTCATTTTTATCCGAGATTGCTTATACGTAAGTATTTTCTGGGGTTATTTTTATCATCCATGTCCATGTTTTCTAAAAGTGTTTTTATGTATCTTTAATTTCTATTTTATCCATTTTAAATTTTAATACATGGTATGTAAGGAATCTTTCTTTTGTTTATGTTATGAGGTACATTTTGAATTTTCCGACAAAAGTACGAGGGGAATGTTTTTTAACATATATGGCATGAAAGGATTTTTATGGATTTATAAAGCCTTATTTTCATGAAGATTCCACCAAAATATTTCATGAATATTTAAAACAAATTTTTTTTAAAAAAAAATTTCATGATGATTTGTGAAAAGAAATTGATTTTGAAGAAGAAATGATATTTTCCT
The DNA here is from genome assembly GCA_963277665.1 of Viscum album. Lineage (NCBI taxonomy): Eukaryota > Viridiplantae > Streptophyta > Magnoliopsida > Santalales > Viscaceae > Viscum > Viscum album. The sequence goes on from OY728153.1 coordinate 39,275,398, forward strand.
CAAGAAATTATTTATACTATTTTATCAAAACCATTTTCCACATAAGATGACATTATATCATATGTGTATGTTTCATGTATAATGTCACTATGATTTATATGGTTTCACTTTTCATATTATGAAATATCCATTTGTTTTATATGGATTATGTGATGATGGGATGATGTTTATGAAACCCATTTTATTTTTTTGGGTAATGATTAATGTTTTATGTTTATTTTGTGTCACAAGTTAGAATGATTTCATGATATGATGGGTGGGACCTATATATACCTCCAATGAATTGGGTAGAGATTTATATCTCATGAGATATACATGGATGGAATGGAAAGTTAATCTAATTCAGGGATACAGGACTAGAATGAGGAGTGAACTCGAATTAGAAAGGGACTTTGTCAACTAAGATGGTCTTGGAAGCAATGCCTTGGCTACTATGAAAATCATAAAATGTGATTAATGGTTTCCAAAATTACATGTTTTATTCCCATGCTGTTTTATCATGATTTATGTTCTATTTTGATCTATGCCTTACGTACTGCAATGTTTTATATCATTTCTCATGATTTTGATGTTTAAATATTATGTTCATGTTTCTATGTTCAAATGTATATGGTTTGTTTTATTTTTTCCATTCTTACCCTTACTACTAATTTGAGCTCACCCTTTATATGTTTCCTTTTCCCCAGGATATATAGAAAGGTTTTAGGTATCAAAACAAAGGGTATGATATTTATGAGATATGTTGATGATCATTCATCATGATTAGAAGATTATATTCCGAGTTTCCAAAGACACTAAACTATTACGATACTTGTGGGTCTGTTTTGATTATATATTAACTATTCTTCAAAATTAATGTAATGTCTATGTATGTCAAGCGTAGGGTCTCTACAGTTGGTATCATAGGAATGGTTTAGTTAACCATTAGAAACTATGATGTGAAAACTTTAGTGAAATCCCTATAGATATTCCAATGGTATGTCTATGGATGTCACATAGTTTATGTATATGTATTGGGTATAGTCCTATAATTATGGTAACGATCTTAGAATCTTACCTAAGATGTTAGATATTGATGGTTTTCCCCATTGATTATGATTTTGGCCTCTTACACTATTCTTTTTTGGTTTTAGAAAATGATTAGAAATATGAAGATTCACAATAATGGAGGATATACTGGACAATGGAATGATATTCATCATTAGCAACCAAATAAAATTGGATATGGAAGTCCAAACATCGTTATTATGCCTAATCAGTAATCTCATAATATGATCAATAATCTCAACTTTGGTAAGTATCCCGACTCAGCTAATAAGAGAATGATGGAGTTTCATGATGATCACAGAGGAAATAAAGTTCAATTCCCCTAATGTAAATCATGTGGGAAGAGGCATCAAGGAGAATGATTCAAAGGAACTGGAAGATGCTTTTGGTGTGGAAAAGAAGGAAAAAAATACAAAAAGTGAAAATGAAAAGGTTCAGTTAACACCATGGAGAAGGATAATGGTATTTCTACGACATCAACAGTGATTATATGTTTTAAATGTGGAATGTATGGGCATTATAAAAACCAATTCCCTAAGGGAAAATCTCATGAAGAGAACAAGTATGGTCATATGTGTAGTATTTATGTGGATGATGAGGAGGAGACTACAAATGATATATAAGATGAAAGAAGTGTTTAAGCTCAGTCAGTTGTTTATGAAGGTAGTGGAATGATTGTATGTTTATCAAGAGTTATGTTGTATAGTTAATGGTACTATGGAATAAAGATTATCTTAAGGATTGTTACACTATTTTTTTTCCTAAAGTATTTGAAAATATATATTGAATGGTATCAGTAACCATGAAAGGTTATTCAGATATTTTTGGATGGATGATGATATGTAGATAAAGAGTAAATAATATGTTTGATAGTATACATGAGATAATGATTGATATAAGGAATAAGTGATATCATTGTTTGAGTATATAGAATTTTGGGATTTTGGTATGTGGAATGATTTAACTTTTGATAGCATTCATGTTTTCACTAAAGTTAAATGGCTATTCATTTTTCAATAGAATACATGATTAAGGTATTGACATGATTGGAATGTGATGAACAAGATATATCATGGAGAAATGATGGTTTTAACATGATCGGTAGATGACATTTATAGAAATTGTTTTCTTTATACTATAAGATTGGACAGAAGTATTTTGGATAAGCCTAAAGATTTGAAATGGATTATATTTATCATAAGTTAGTTTAAGGCTATAATTGTTTTCATTATTATCGATGGAATGTCATAATGATGTAATTTTATAAAAAAAAGGACAACCTGTAGGACGGCAACAACCCATCGCATCGGACAAGGCTGTGGGAATCGAACCCACAACCAAAGTGCGACATGCCTTTATCGCCAACCACTGGCCTACAAGAAGACCCGATTTAGTAGAAAGCAGGTTTATTATATTATGTAGTATGATATATGAAGTATAAGTCCATTTTAAGAACCATATATGATTAATCTCACCACAAATGGGCTTATGTATATTTAATAACTTATGATATTATTTTTTGTGATAAAAAAGATGGGATGACTTATCATTCTATTTCATGATCTGTTAACACTTCATGAATGAAAAATTAAGCTTCATTTCTTTAAATAGAGATCAAGTGGAAATTTTTCATGGAATTACCAACAATGATATGACACAAGAATCATGTAAATATTTCTCTTTATGTAAAAGTTCATCAACGTTAAAGAAATGATCTTGGAAACCAAAAATGGTGTCCTAGTGCCCTTATATCCAATGAATCAGATGGTACCTTAGATCATGACAAATCTACGGTTTTGTGATTGTTGGATTTTTCAAAGCCATGTTCTCTACCAATCTCCATCATAACATGATGGTTGGATTTCTCTTCCATATCCATAATTTCACCTATTTCTCCTATATGGAAACCCAATGGTTATTTAATTTGGGTAACTGTAATGTTTCATACTTTAGTTTTTATTGATTTGTTTTGGATTTCCTTTTTATGATGTGGGTTTCTATTAATGATACTTTTGAGTAGTAAACCAATTATAACCCCAACGAATTTCGAGGGCGAAATTAATTTTAATAGGGGTAGAATGTAACACCACGAGATTTTATGAGATATATTCTTTTTAATTTTTCTATTGTACACCAAGATTAGTTTGTACTATACAAAACCTCATATTAACTTACAGTATATGAAACATTATTCTTGGCATGTGTTAGACACAATTTAACGTTTCTTTTGTAGAAATTATTCTACACAACATTAATTATAGATTGTGTTTAATGCATAAATGAAATAAGTTTTTATTTTGTCATATGAAACACCAAACTGAGCTTTCAATACACGCAACCCTGACATGGCTTGCATAACTCACAATCAAGTCCTTCTTCGATAGCATGTGTAGTACAGAATACCAAGTTTCACTAAATGAGATATTATTATAATATTACTATGAACTAGCCGTTATGAATTGTAATACCAATTTTTTAAATTTTATAAATTTTATCTTTAGAAATGGACTTCATGTTTGGATTTGGAATATCGAAAATAGCCGAGGGTGATTTTTTGGTATTTTTCTGAAAAACATCAATTTTTGATGACTAGTGAAAATACTGAGTTACTATTTAAAAACTAACTTTTTATTTAAATAATTATTTATTTTATTTAAATTTATTTTAGGTCAAAATTGATACATAATACCTATATATGTTCAATTTAATTAATTGGAGTCATTTTATAATAATTTTAGATATATAAAAATTTTATTGAACTTTTCACAGTCTTATACCCACCTCCTAGGAGAATTTGGAAATTCACATAAAACATAATTTTACCACTTCTGTGAGTGGAATTTCAAAAATCCAAGAGACGCGGTTAATATCAAGGACTTGTTCAATGAGATGATAATAAATTTTGGTGAATCATAAATTTTTTCTTTTATTTACCATGGTTAAAAGTTATTAGGGTAATTAAGGGTAAAAATGATATTATTATTACCCTAACACATGTCATAATTATATAGGATAAGTATAATTTGACCGAAAAAAAACTTAGGAATAAAATATTTCCCATTGGGTACACTTTTATTAGTTTAGGACATTTTTTATTATTTTATTTAAAGAACAATTAAAATAGTTAAAATCAAAGTTTAATAACTAAAACATTATTAATATAGGGTTATACATATGATAAATTCGACTATAAATATTAATTAGAAAGATAAAAATATTTAATACATAATGGTATTTTATTTATAATTTTTGGAAATTAAATAATCAAATTTATTTATGACACAATGATGATGTAGTAATTACCTTATTAATGAAATATTTACATGATTGAGGTTATAAATATCCAAATAAATATAATTTGAGAAATTTTTCGGATTAAACTACTTTTATAGGTTAATATGACATGTTATAATAGATTTAAGAGTCTTTTTTAGAAATAATCATTCAGTTATGATTTAAAAAAAATTCATGTACCAAATAGTGTCAAAATTGACATAAAAAAGCTTTTAAAACAAATATTATATTATTAATTGTTATTTTATTCCTAAAAATATAGGTCTCGGCCAAATGACTTAGATAAGGATATATATATTAATAATGAACCACTTGGGGTTATTTTGGCTTGTTATAGTATGTTTAATAAACATATAGTGTAAGAAAACTAAAAGACACAGTAAAAGTTTAATTATTTAACTCAGAGTTAAATATAAATGATAAGGTTATAATACTGACCAAAAATATCCAAATTCTATTGTATGAGAGTATTTATACCCATAACCACCTTATTTTCTAAATAAATCAATTTGGAGCTATTAAAAACCGAATATTACTTTATAATAAAATAATATTTTATGTTTTCTTAAGGTGCCCCTCTCCTCCCTTATACAAGGGAACCTCCTCCCTCTCGTCCTCACACAACTTTGAGAATTAAATATCGGCCAACCCCTACAAATGTTTCTTCTACACTTCCCTAGAAATATTTTAGAGGTCTTGGTTTTCTTAAAAGACCATCTTTAGTGCTCTAAGAGGAGTTTTAGAAGAGGCTCTTCAAAGAATAGGTAATGTATGTTACCGATTCGTTCATCTTTATTCCATCTTCTACTTCTTCTTATTTAGTTGTTTAATTATGAAGAAATAACATCAGAATACCTAATATACTGATATGTAATTATATGTATGAAACAAACCTGTTTCACCTTCTATACATCCTATGGAAAACAACGTCACTGCGCATGCATACGTACAGAATACAGTCTCCACGCCGTGGTGTAATCTTTTTTTCGACCACCACCTTACTTTGATGGGTATAATGGTTTAAATAAATATATATATATGATTATTTTAATGTGATATTTATAATGAAATATTATACATACACATAAATAAAATTCCATGATCATGGAATGATATCATCGCTCGTGCGTACGTACAGACTACCGTCTCCACGAACACAATGAGATTCATTTTCCATGATTAACCATTCAAGTATGATTATAAAGTATATATGTAATAAATAATCATGAAATATGTTTCAAAATAATGATACTGGATTTATGTACATATATGTTTCATTTACTTAATTACATATAATTCAATAAGGAAACGAAAACATTGTTCTTCCGTACGTACGACCTACTGTCTCCATGAACGGTGTATTTCATTCCATTTATTGATCTATAATATATATTTATATACATAGTATATATTATATATAAATCTTGTTTACATTCTGGAATTATGTAAATAAGGATATTATTAATAATATCAAGAATTAAAAATTGAATCATGTAGGATAAATGAAACGATTTTACCCAAAACACTGCTTTAACATTGACTTTACAGAAGAACGAGTAATATAAAGTCATAAGTTAACCATATATGATATCATAACAATGATTATGATTCTGTAATAAGTCAATGACTTTATTTAAATAATTATATCGGAGGTTCAGATACATACAAAGCATATCAAACCAAAGGTAAGGGATAATTTTCCAAATCTCATTTTTATCCGAGATTGCTTACACGTAAGTATTTAATGGGGTTATTGTTATCATCCATTTCCAAGTTTTCTAAAAGTATTTTTATGTATTTTTAATTTCCTTTTTACCCATTTTTAATTTTACTACATGGTATGTCAGGAATATTTCTTTTTTTTAGGTTATGAGTTACTTTTTGAGTTTTTCGACAAAAGTACGAGGAAAATGTTTTTTATCATATACAGCATGAAAGTATTTTTACGGTTTTATAAAGACATATTTTCATGAAGCTTCCTCAAAATTATTTCATGACTATTTTAAACAAAATATTTTTCTTTTTAAATTTCACTGCGTTTTGTGAAAAGAAATTGATTTTGAAGAAGAAATGATATTTTCCTCAATAATTCATTCCATGTGTTTTATCAAAACCATTTTCCATCTAAGATGACAATATTTCATATGTGTATGTTTCATGTGTAATGTCTCTATGATTTACAAGGATTCACTTTTCTTATGATGAAATATCCATTTGTTTTATATGGATTATGTTATGGTGGGATAATGTTTATAAAACCCATTTTACTTTTTTTTGGGTTATGATGAATGTTTTAAGTTTATTATTTGGCACAAGTAATAATGATTTCATTATGAGATGGGTGGGACCTATATATCCCGCCAATGAATTGGGTAAAGATTTATATCTCATGATATAGCCATGGTTGGAACATCATGTTAATCTGGTTCAGTGATACAGGACTGGAACGAGGAGTTAACTCGATTCAGAAAGGGACTTTGTCCACTAAGATGGTCTTGGCAGCAGTGCCTTGGCTACTATGGAAATCATAACATGTGATTAATGGTTTCCACAATTACATGCTTTATTCCGATGATATTTTATCATTATTGATATTCTATTATGATCTATGCCTTACATACTGCCATGTTTTATGTCATTTCTCAAGATTTTGATGTATAAACATTATGTTCATTTTTCTGTGTTCAAATGTATATGGTTTGTTTTATTTTCTCCATGCTTACCCTTATTGAGCATTTGAGATGACCCTTTATATGTTTTCTTTTCCCCAGGATATAAAGAAATGTTTTAGGTGTGAATACAATGGGGATGATATTTATGGGATATGATTAAGATCATTCATCAAGAATAGAAGATTATATTCCGTGATTCCAAAGACATTAAAATATTACGATCATTGTGTGTCTGTTTTTGTTATGTATTATGTATTCCACAAAAGTAATGTAATGTCTATGTCTGTCAAGATTTGGGTCTCAATAGAAACTATTCTATAACCCTTCCCTTTTTTATATCTATGTCCCATGGACTATACTATCCAATTCATATGGCTGATATTATCATTATGTACCATGTTTGAGACCTTGACATGTATCTCTGTTGGGAAACCAAATTTCTGAATTATATAGTGTAGATCACCCCCTTTGGGTAATCTATACTAGTTGTGATCTTCTATCACTAGACATCATACGAGTGTTCCTAACGAACCTCTTTATATAAACCATAATTCCATGTTCTCTGCACTCATCCATGGGTTGAAGGCACTTACCACAAAATGATCATGCCTACCAAACTGATAGAAAATAACATGGATACTTCATAGAGAGGCTAGTCTATTCCCTTTATTTTCATATTCACCACTACCTATAAAAAAATTATCCTGATTATAAATTCATGTTTTTGAAGTTGTAGCATTATAACTCCCAAATTATTCCATCTACAAAACAGTAGAAATGACATTCAGGTTCTCCTATGAAATTAAAGTCATATCCACTACATTCCAAACCCTCCTTAAATGAAGGATATTTACTTAAGAAGTAATATTTTATCCTTTTTAATCATGATAACGCATACCCTTACATTTCCCATCTCATATCAATGTCAGGTAAAAACACTGAATGTAAGTGAAGAGGCCAGATAGATCCATTACTGACATAATACCATAGGTAAAACTTATAAACTCATTGTATTTCATTTTCCTTATTTTCTAGGGGTAAAAGTATTCGGGAATAACCCATGTGAGTCCTTCATTGTCATTCCCTCTAACTACACATCTAGAGAAAAAATATCCCACCAAAATTTTATGGGTCTTCATTACATGTATGATTATAACTTGTATCTCTTCTCTTGAGGTGTGTTAATGTGTGTATTGTATCATTATGATAGACTCAATCTAGACATTATCTACCTGAAGTACACCCTATCTGACAAATGTATGAGGTTGATACTGTTGAAACATTCTCATCAATTTACATATAATTGACATAGCCCACACTATGTGACTCTCCATAAAATACATAAAAAATCAAATTTAACATGTAACTATACATACCCTATATTATGTTGATCTAATAGAAGTTATTTTCCTACTAATAAATTATTTTTCTTGGGAAAGTCCCTTTGTCACTCAACTAGTAAACATCATATTTACGGCGTATCTCTATAATCCAGAATGAATTCCTCAAAAACATATATCATATTTTTTGAAGAATTTATGTCAAATAAGGATCATAATAGGAAAATATCAAACAAATCTAAATACCCAATCCTAAAGGGTAAAATAAAACCCATTAACTTCCCTCAACAATCCCTATATGGGGTCATGGTTTTCATGTGGTAACCCAAACATCCAAAATCAAAAGCCTTTTAGTTGAAACCATTTCAACCATTTCACCATCAAAAAAAAATAAAATTTCTCATTTAGGAAACATTTTAACTATTATAATTTATCAAATTTATATTTATTGAATTTTCAAATTCATTGTGGGGAAAAAATTTCAAAATGATGGTAGTAAACATGAAAGAAAACTTCATTTCCAAAAACTGACCATAACCTGCATTTCAAAGAGTTACTCATATGATGAAATGTATATAAATACAGACTTCCTAAAATTATAAGAGTATATAAAAACCTCACAATATTTCAAAACGTGAATACATTTTTATAAAATAATAATATTTGAAAACAAGTGCACCACCCAAGATGAAATAACATCTAACTATAATAGAAAACATGATGAACAATAATCAAACCCTATGATATTGGGGTTTCCATGAAACATGAGTCAACTTCACCCGACTATAAGCTCATTAGTGAGGTTCAACACATCATAATCATCGATCTATCATTCAACAAAATTAATTTAATTGAATATAAAACACCATCTAATAATAATTTTTAATAACTAGTAGGTGGAGCCACTATAACCACTACCCCTATTTGGAATTCAACATGACCCCATGCTATCGTCCCTCTATTCTAGTGGATGAAAATTCATATCATTGTTCAATAAAAATATATCATGGATACTATAAAATCTTATCAAGGTGAAATAATAGTTATAATAATGATAAATGAATAAGAAGTACAAATTACCAACAACCATAAATTATATAATAAAACCCAAAAATAGGTAAATTCATATAACTAGAGAAAAAAACATACTATGTATTAGTGGAGTCTGGATCTAACAGAAAAAAAACAATACATTAAGAAAATACCCAAAATGTGGCTTGACATCACATTTGGTTCCCTCATCCCAGATCCATCCCAAATCATATGTCATCCATCTATTATAGGGAATATCTGTTATCCCGACCTATAACCATGATGTTTACAATGGTACCCAACATCGCCTGAGTATTTTATTAGTTAAATTTTGGAGGAATTTTTTTTATAAAAAATAATATCAAGTGTAATTAAATTGAATATAAAATTATTACAATAAATAGACAAATAGTAAAATAAATATGTTCCCATTAGTCTATAAGGATCGTGGTTTCAGTATTTAAATGATATAGAAAATTTTCATTATCCTATGTTAGAACTATGAACCACAAATCAAGGGGTTAAACAATTACATACTAGGATCATCAACATGAGTATCTCGCCCATGGGTGTAATGACATGACCAATACCCATTAATGATGGAAAACAATGTGGTCAATCTTTTACCTCAATGTTGACTTCAATGACCAACACACATTCACTATGTTCACTACCATGTCTATTACTTCTCCATAGTGTGGGTATCCAATATCAAACCCAATGTATATTTTCGAAAAACAATCATAGTGTTTAACACACATGAACCATTATACAACATTAATAAACTAATGATAATACCTCCTGAATCTATTATGATTCCCATGATTCATCAATTTTATTATAATAAACCTCAATCCATAACTATCTCCTTTTATCATTTATTTTCAACTAAAACCATATATAAAAATTCCTAACCACTTTACATCATGAACATACCCCCGTAAAACATTAATCATATTTTTCAACATTAAAACCATACCAAATTTAAATTATTAATGTAAATATAGACACCCCTTTATTCCACGTTATGATGAAATATTGAAATAAAATTTGTTAAACATCATAAAAAATTCATGTATTCCTATAAAAACTCAATTCCTATATTCAAGGGATTGGATCACACATTGGGTGAGCAAAACTATAGTATAATCTTTAACAAAAAATTCCACGAGGTCCATAAAAGGTACAACACACCAATTAGACTGGAAAATTAACATTTAATACCAAAAAATAACATAAACATCAAAAAAATTATTCAACAACAAAAATTAGATAATAAACAAGGCTATGAGATATAAATTGTAGACTATGTCCCATAAGTTCGTAGAAAATAGTTTTGTCAGCATTAACCCTTGGTTTTCAATCAAACAAAAAATTAAATCCTAATAATATAATCTATTGGAAAACATTGGTATAGAGTCTTAAAAATGATAATTAGCATAAAAAAATGTTCTTCTGGAATATATAAGAAAGAGGAGTTATAGTCAAACATAGGGAATCAATTTAAGACCAACAACACTTCAAATGACCATGATTTGTTGTACAACAACTATTTGGACGTTTAGGAGTATTTGTTATGAATTTAAGAATTAATGATTATGAAATTGGTGGAAATTTATTTAACAATTATTAAATACATAGCAGAATAACGGGATTTTACTAACATTTAATGAATGATATAGTTTGCTACACAGTTGGCCAAACACTACAACAAACGTGCCCCAACCATTGATAATGAAGTAGCCTTAGTCACAAGGATTTCTGCAGAGATCACATAGTTATTCAGGACAATTAGTAGATGTGTATTTGGATATTTCCAAATTTACTTAGTTTACAAGATCCACTTTATTGCTTTGTCAATTGTGCACCCTCTTCATATAGACTACACATTTAAGGAACATATTTTGAAATATCCATGCCCCAATTGTGCGCCCTGCACAATATGGGATCTTATCTTCCACTTCGTTGTCCCAAACCCCCAACACGTAACCCAATACCCCTAATACTCTCAAGAATAAATTTATTAACCATTATAAAAAGATTCAACAGATGATTTCTTCAATAACATTCCTCTTCAAATGGTTGTTGTTTTATAATTTCACAAAAGGATAACCTATTATTCCTCATATCTTTAGACTTTAAACATATCAAAAATTTCTAGTAGATAAGAAAATAAATACCAAAAGAAAAAATATTTACCACCCAATGTTAAATGTAGATCCTTCCATAAATGAGTATCATTAAAATTATTAGAAATATTTTTAACCATGTTCAGAAAACATTGAAGGATTTGATCACTTATTCTTCCACGATTAATTAAATATTTATATTTAATAAACATTAGTTACTCATAAATTATTATAAAAATAATGCAATTTAACTATTCATATAATTAACATGAAATGATAATCATATAAATAAATTACCTGAAGAATAAAAATTCCATCTATAATGCTTATAATAGATTATTCAACCTTAATTATTGAAATAAAATCCTTTCACAATTTTTCTAAAATTATTGTAATATTTTTCTAATATAAATGTATTCTCTAAGGCAAAACCCCCTATTCAATCCAATAACTATCTATATAATAAAAATTGTGTTCCCATATTTATAATGATCCATATTTGTGAATTAATTTACATAATATCATGCTAAATAGGACATCACATAGGTCAGTGGTAGGCATTACACCCTCTACTCCCTTCATGTGTTAGTTCAGGTCCTATGATCTATCTCGATAGATGTGTCATTTCTTTTCCTTTGAGTATTCATTAATTATAACACTATAATATTATATTAATTTTAAAATTCTATGAAATATGATTAAAAGCAAAAAAAATATCTTTAATAATAAAATATATTATAAACCCTAAGGTTTATTAGTACAATGAATGAAATTAAAAAAAATTATATACAGTCATCCGCATATAACAATAAATTTTAACATATGTTAACATCAAACAATTATTTTGTATCAAACAATTTCTCAAGGGTACTCCATAAAATAAATTTTCAAATGAAAAAATAATATTTTGATCTTATGATCATCTATAAATATACCAGTTTGTCATAACTTCTTAATATCATTACGTAGAAAGCATAATAATTCATCAATTTTCACATCCCATTAACCATTTCATTCCTTCTTATTCCTTTATAATTTAATCTTTAAAAAATACGAATAATTTCTTTAGATTATACATTATAAAATAATAATACTATATATAATCTATACATTACATATATCATTTTTAGCTTCCTCATATTAAATTCTAATGTAGTTAGGCATTGATATTAATTTATCTATGTGGTGATTTTGATCCCAATCATGATATTTTACCCTAAGAAATCAATTTTTATAATAACCAAACTCCCCAAATTCAAAATAGTCAACTGATGATGTCAGAAAAATATTATTCCCCCTTTTGGAGTTAAAAGAAAGAAAACTTATTGTTTTGTAGATTTTTACTTTTTTCATTCTTTTAACATATAAAAAACACCTTCTGACTTTTTTAATAAATTTCAATAAGAACTTTTTACCACATTCATGATATAAGAGTTATAGAATAATTTTTCCTTTATGATCTTTGTAACATAAACATATATTGTTCTTTAATTAACTCTTATTAAATGTATTAGGAATCTAATTTGGGATATTTTTTTTAATCATAACTCATTAAATATGGTTAAGAATAACAATAATATTTTTACATATACCTCACATTATGATTAGATTCTCATTCAAAGAACCACTATATTTTCCCTCACATCTACTATTAATTTTTTATTGATCTATTTATTTAATATAGATATAAATACTAGTGTGATATATTAATAAAATCATAATAAACCATCATTTAAGGAGATTAAACTCTATGTTATTCTTAACCATGTTATCATCAACACTATTCATTTATCCAAAATAACATTAATTCTCCCGAACACAATGGCTATTATTATTTTACAGCAAATGTTACATATGATTAGGTAACATCCTATCAACTAATGTTTTATAAACGTTTTCATTGATAACAACTGTAATTACATGACCATAAACACAATATAAACCTCAATTTTTTTCAATAATTCCCATTCTTTCAATTTTCGTATTATTCCATGTTTAGTGTTTCAGATAATTATGTAATAAATTATAAATAAAAAACATTTTCATTATAAATTGACCATATCCAATTAGAATCAATTTTCAAATAATATAAATCTTTTAGAATAAAACATATTTCTTTAGATGAAGAATTTATATTATTTTCATTATAAATTGTTCATTTTTCTTACGCATCATTATAACCTTGTGATTTTTTTAAAATGTGTGCTGGGAAAAAATCTCAATAACTAACATAAAAATAAAGGAAGAAAGAAACTATTTTTACTACAATATTTATAATATTTTTCCTTTCCAAAATATACTTTATGTTTAAAATAATCATTTTTTATACATGACATAAAATCCCTTATCTAAATGATTTAATAGAAATTTTAATGAGAATTAAAAATGAAAAAACACTTATAAATGATTCGATGAATTATATTAAAAATAAAAATATGTTTTTCAGCAAATTATATTCCTCACCCATAAAAAGTATCAAATAATTTCATTTATTCATAAACTCATTATCTATCCTTGTTATATAATGATATTTATAAAAAATAATAATAAGAATAAATAAATCATGTATATAAATTGAGCTATAATATTTATATAAATCTTAATAATTTAATAACCTTTATAGTTATAAATTTATTAGCCTTTATGGTTACAAATGGAATAACCTTCGTTGTTAATAATGGAAAATCATTCATAATAAACATTAAACATAAATGACATCAATGCATTGGAGGGATTTCCTAGAGCCCCACCCATCTTAGTTTACAATATATCTAACCATCCTACGTATATTATAAACACCCATATTTTTTAAAAATTACCAAGAACCATATAATAATCATAAAACATGAAACATTTTAGTTTCCACCATTTTTCAAATAGAAATATTACATTTACGCATTATAATAATTTTTTATATAATGATATATCTGTTCCATTTAAAACCCTTGTGAAAATAAAAATACTATAAAGAATGGATTTTTATGAGAAAATAAAATATTATATAGGATTTTGAACATTAAAAAATAGTTACAATGATGGTAAAACCCATTGAATCCATTCACGTTTATATATAACATTCCTTTTTTTAATTTTATCAAAACCTTCCTAATAATACGTTTAAAAATATTACTATTGATAACCTTTGATAAAAACTATATATAATAATAAAATTAAATTTGTGATTATATTACTTAAATAAAAATTCATTAATAAATTATACTTAAAATTATGGACATTAATAATAATGATTTTCTACAGAAACATTAAAAGGGGGGTTTAAAATAAATAAAACTTCCTTGAGTTTTACTCATCCCGTATTTTATTTTTCTTCTAGAAAAATAAATTTATTTTAGTTATATACATTATTAATAAAGTCTTTTAGGTTTAGTATTCCTTTTTGGTTATTTATTACCTAGTTATATTTGATCACATACTTAATTATGTTCATGTTGAAAATTTTTATGTCATTTGATTTGAGTTTCAAAAATGACTTCAATAGGCTGATTATAGAAAAAAATGAATTTATTACATAGTAATCATGAAATAATTATCTTTTTAAATTTATCATTTATATATATATATACATTATGTTTCATTTATTATGAAAAATTAATTATGTTACAATCATGGAGAATGTAGACTATACATACACGTGAGTAATATTTCCATTTTTCAATGATCATGACAGAAACAATGTTTGTCTTGTTTTATCTATAATTATTTATAATTATATAGTTAGACAATTTTTATATATTTTAATAAAATTATATATGAATTAGATGTCTTATGATGATAAAAAATGAATCACAACACATTGTGGAGGTTGGAGTCCACATTTATCCCTGAACGACATTATAATTTTTTTGGGATTATAATTATAAGAGAATACATGAAAAATTAATATTATATAATGATATATATTTCATTAATATTATATATTGAAATTCAATCCATCATTATAACCATCCCTAATAGGTGTTTATATAAACAATTACATCAGTTTCCAAGGAAGTTATCCACTGTACAAACAAACGACGGTTTTGTTTCACATTTGATGGAAAGAGGAGATGAATATAGAATAATAAATTAAAACAAATATAGGTATATGAGATATATATATGTAATTATATAATCTTGGATAATATTTTATGGAGTTGGTAGAAGAAATTAAAAAATATTATTCATTTAGATGATATACCTCTTATTAAAACAGTCTTATTTTCTTGACACACTACACCCTCTAAAGTTAGTATTATGCATAAAATAAGTCCCATATACCATGGGATTTGATTATTATTTTTTATTTTATAATTTATTTAATTAAAAGATAGGTTTTATGTTTGAGGAAAACAGAATTGGAGGTTCCATTTTATAAGTGTGGGGAGGGGAATGCTTGGAATTTAGTAAATTATTACGTTAATAGAAGTTAATTTTCATGTTAAAAATAAGAAACACTAAAATAGTCATAATGTAATATGATTATGAGTATAAATAATTTCACGAAAAAAATTCACATTTTTTGACCTTATTTTTTGGTTTTAGACCAATCAAACACTTTTCAAAAAAACTGTGCCAATAAGGTTTTTTACACATTGAGGTTAAAAAATGTTACTATAAAATGATAAATGATCAATAAATTTACCATGTTTCATTAAATAATAATTATTACATTCTAATTTCATAATAAATTATTTCTAGTAATTATAAATCATTCAATAAAATATCATTTTTTATTTAATTTCACTAATGTCAATTTTGGAACTATTTTTAATTTGACATTGAAATCAAAATACAAATAATAGAATTATATTATTATACTCAAATGCCTCCCAATAATGCTCTAGTTTTCTAGAAAATACATGGAAATAATAAAATTCTAATTAAATTACTTTCAATATTTTGAATATTAATTATATTATTTACTTTATAAGTCAATAAATATTGTTTCGGTGTTACAAAAAAATTAATAATATAATAAATAAAAAGGTAATAAATTAAAATGTTGGAAAAAAATTTCTCTCACCTTAGAATTTATAAAAAAATATATCCTCTATTTATCCATTTTTAAAAAAAATAGATCTTTAGTTATTGCATTGAAAATGTCAGACTATAACTGTCAATTTCTATGAAGGATGTTCATTGTTTTAAAGTATTTTTATTATGTACTAAAATTTACCAAAAACATTAGTTTTGTATCCAAAATATATAGAATATTTAATTATCATGTTTAATACTATGTATGATATATATTATATAGATTAAATATTTTATGGTATGTTAGATTTTAATAGGACACTTTTTTCATTTGATTATGAAAACAAAGTAATATATATTGATAATGAATCAAATTTTCATGGCGCATTTCACATTGAGTTTTGGAATAATTGTTATGGTCATGTAAATTAGACACATATAAAGAACAACAATGAAGATATATATTTACATTCTCTTAAAATAAAACAACATTATAGATATTCTAATTATATAAAATTTAAGAAGAAAAAACCACCATCAGTTGAATTATGTGAATGGTTCATCGAGTTTATAGAATCATTTTTCAGTGAAGAGTGTAGAAATGTTCTTTTAGAACCTATAAGTAGTAATTATTGTATCAAAAAAATTACATATTCCTTGAGTAGATATTTTAAAATATTATTTATTTCGTTAATATATGAATCCTCTATAAAATTAAATGATTTTCTAAAGTATGTAGATAATAAAATTGGTAATATGATAATGAAGTTTGATCTGATAATGATGTTGAATATATTATCCAATATATTTTTTACTTTTTATGAGAGTATTATATTTTTTATCACCTCACATTAATTTATATGACAGAGTTATATAGCACTGTGAAATCTGAAATCATACATTTAATGACATGGTGGTTTCAATAATGGGTCATTTATGAATACCATTATCCTTTTTGGGATATTCAATACACATTGTATCACAAATTATTAAATGAGTAAAAAATTGTAACAAAACAAAATACATTACAAAATAATGTATAGGGGAAAATTGTGTTACCACGGCCTCATTCATGCGGTTTTGATGTGTTTTTTAGGCTATCTATAGAAATATGAAAGCTTCCAGGGGTAAAGGGTGTACCTTTATAGAATATTCCAAACAAAATATTTTATATTTTATATAGTTACACTAAAAAAAGAACATAAACATAGATATAAAATATGTTTCATGAGTGGGAGAACATCCTCTAGATGGTTAGTGATATATTGATCGAGTTAAATAAATTTAATTCTTAGGATCATGAAATATATGTACTACAACATATTATAAATGTCCCCAAGGAAGATGTTGTTAATGAAATTCATGTATATTATAAGATATTAATAGAGGATTGAATAAAAATAGTGATATTATATTTTAGTAAATAAGCTTTGTGATTCATTGTATAAAAAAAATAATTATCATTAATATCAAGAGGAATTAGAGAGCTCATATGATTCAATATGGAATAAATCCATGAATTATATTATGGATACAATGTATTCAAACAAATATTATGTTATAGTTGATGAAAATGATTATATAAATATTAATTTTTTTCAAATTATTACTAAATATATGTTTTTTCATGAATGTTAATGTGGTTATAGATAATGAAAAACAAGTGGATAGTGGACTTTAACCACATCATGTTAATGACTATGAGAAATGTTTTTCACTTGAATAAATGTATAAATCCAAAATATTTAAACTTACTATAGATTCTTTCCATGAATATATGATTTTATATATGGATGTATAAACATCCTTCAGTAATGATATAATTTAAGAATATGATTATATGAAAGAGCGTAAAGGTATTTTGACTACATGTAATTACAAAAAGGTATAAAAGATTAAGGATTATATTTATGGATTCAGTCAAGAATCTAAGTCATAGAACATTAAATTCAATGAATCCATAATAAAATTTACATTAATCAAGAAATAAAGGGGATTCATGTGTTAAACAATGATTTATTTATAGTGGGGTTGTTATCGTAGTTGTATATGTTGAAAACATCTTACTAATTAGTGATAGTTATGTATTGTTTGGACATGTTCTTATCCAACAATAATATAGGTGACACAATAAATATTTTTTGAATAAACATCACATGTGTTACATATGAGAGGATTATAGGACTATGTAAAGGTAAAAATAATTATTAGATAATAAAGAGATCTAGTATGAACAATCAAAAATGGGATTGGGACTATTGTTATATGTTGTACATCATCCCATGAAAATGTGTCCCTAGACATGATAGAAAATATTGAGAATGTGAATTATTCCATAGACATAAATGATAATATCAATTAGTAATTTCATGTTTTGTACAAATGATTATTTTTCATACACCATCACCATGGTTGTAAGATATATATATAATACGGACGAAAAAATTGGCCTACTATTAGTGGAATCATTAATTATCTAAAGTGATATAAAGATACATTACCAATATAGTTATTAAGTGGTGAAATTCATTCATGAGTATACAAATTCATTCATTAAAACATATAAAATTGAATAAAAATAATATTAAAGAAATGCATTTAGTATCTTTGGTTGATTTGTATGATGTAAGAGTACCATCAAGACAATTATTGCAAATTCAATAGAAAAGTTCACTTATATAGTATCTTGTGAGGAAGAAAATAATGTATTTTATACAAGACTTTATCGTTGATAATAATTTTTTACTTATAGTACTGAATATATCATATTATATTTTTATCATATTGTAATGGTGACTCTTATATCGAATCCATGGTCACACCAATAAACAAAGAAGAAAAACGAGTTGTGTGACCGCTTCAAGGTTTTTTTCATAGGGTTGATGTCTTGAAAACAAAAGATTAAAAGGATGTGGAAATTTTCTTCCACATTAATAAATAATTATCTAAATATAATCATGAATTTCATTTGAGAGATATAAGAATGTTGTTTGATTCATGTTTTCTATAGCATTAGTTGGAATCTATTTGAGTTTGTTCTGTAAAATGAAATTCTATAATGTTCATGATTACTTGTATTCCCTACTAGATTAAATTTACCATTGTTTTCAAAAAAACTATAGCATGACATGAATATATAAAACATTCCACTAATGAAGAATAAATTTCATCAGTAGGTAAATCATATAAATTAGTTTATTATAGATTATTTTTTATGATAATTCATTATAGGTTCCAATATTATAATAAGGTAATGTTATATGTAATTAAATAAGTAATGAAGTTATTAATCATTTTTATATATTATTATTCATCTATTATAAAACAATAATACAAATATATGACTCTATGGTTCTTCCACTATTTTAAGAAACATAATTACGTTTATAGAATTTTCCTTCACAAATCACATAGGCTTCCAATACAATTAATCCCACCCACCACAACAAAAGATAAAATTGCATATCATATAATTACATATCTGATATTATTCTAAGGTACCATTATCTATCATAGAAACCATAATATTTTTTATTATAGGAATCTCAATAAATGGACACTTTAAAATAATATTGTTATTATTCCATGTGAAGATGTTACTCTAATATATTTATCATTCAAAATATTTAACTTTATATAATAATTGAAAATCCAAAATGAATATTATGTGCAAGGATCCATTCAAATAATAACCATTTTGGATATGAGTTTTTTAATTTTTCCAACAGCTCTCTAATACATGATATAGTCACACAATAACATGAAAAATCCTTTAACCCATGAAATCTAATTAATCCACATTTATATTCAATGAACCCCGACATCACAATATGGTATTTCTCAAACTATTGAATTAAATACATGAGCATATGATAACTCCCATTAATTGAATCTTGAACTAAAAAAACAAACCTAAAACATTGAAAATGTCCCAATCTAAATGTTTGATCAAACATCCACATCAATTAACCACTTCAGAATACATATGAACTCACAACCTCCTACCATAATATAACTCATCCATGAGCTACATAGGGCAACACACTAAAACAACCATAGTAGAATATGATCTTCAAACTCACTACATTCCACAAACATTACGGTGATATCAATAAATTATATTACTTCAAAAAACATACCGAATCCCCAAAAAAAATATGAATACATTAATGTTCACTCATCACTATAGGAATCACATACCTGGTATTATATCAACCAAACTAACTAATAAAAAGATGATGTCTTCAGATTCTAGCATCATAGAATAACCAAATACCAACCATTATTTTTTAACATCTAACATCACATTGATTGAAATTATCCTCATAAATCATTCCTGATATACATGGTGACCATCATTATATTTGATGATTATATTAAAATTTGATAACGACTAATCACATATTTATTATGATTTAAAATGAAAATCACGTATCTAAATATATATTTACTCATTTAAAATTTCAAATCATCACATCTTACAATAACAAAAACTATCAAGATGAATATCTATCTCAATGACAACATTCTAGTGACGATCAAATTCTCCCAGGAAAACTATGGGAGATTTGGCCTTCTCACATATTGTAAAATATTAGTTATTACAACCAATAAATAAATTTTTAAATTTATGTGTATTTATTATATGGATTCATAATTTTTATACTTTTAACAATAATTTAATATTATTTTTAATAACTGATTAATAGTTTTAATTAATTAGTTTTTTACAGTATATTTCATTGTTCAATTTAAATTTAAAATTTCATAATTTCAATTATTAACATTGATAAGTTTAATTGATTTTATTACCAATTTTAATAAATAATTTGGGGATAAGTTTTTTTGGTATATTTATTGATTATCTATTTTTAGTTAAATATTTAAATATAATAAATCAATGTTTTTCATTTTTTAAATCTCTTTACTATTTGTATTCAAATAAAAACTATTTTTGGTTCTTATGTTTTAATATTGTAATGGAATTGTTACCCATTAATTTTTTGTGTTGAAATTCCAATAAGATCTATTTTATTAAATATAATGAAATTAATTTTATAGGAATCATCCTTAAATGTTATTCTTAAAAAAGTCATTTTTATGCTTAAATGAGGAATTTTTTTAAAAATTCTTTTTCAATACATAACAAATTGTTTTTTTTGGAATATATTTAAAAAAAATGTACAATTTGTATCATAGATGATGGATTATATATATTGTTTAAAAAAAATTCTATACTCAGTGAGGTAAATTTAATATTTAGTCATAATGAATAGACACCATGGTAAAATTTATTTCCATGATAAATGACAAAATAGTCAACTTGGGGTGTTAAATTGGGAGAGAAGTCATAAAATATATCAAAGTCCAATATATAATTTAATTAGTTGGGTGGATTTGAACCATAAAAAATCATATATTCAAAATTGGACTAAATTAGAGAAAATTTTCACTACAAATACTATTATTATATTTAATGTATCTTAATATTCATAATGGTTGTACACCACTATCTTTTTAAAGGGAACCCTATATGCTAACATATTCACACACATTGAGAAATATATACCAATCAGACTCTTTAAAAATATTTCCCCAACAATCCTATTCCCATCATAGAGATCTTGATATTCCTAAATGACCAATCCATTATTTTTTTTCCAAATACAAGGGAATTTATAAAAATAATAGGTATAAATATTTATTGTGTTATGTTTTTTTATTTTGATATGATTTCATAAGTGTAAAATTAATTATATTCATCCTATTAAATTTATTTCAAAATATTAGATATAATTCAATTTTATTTATTTTTTTGAATAACTAATTACATCTTACTATAAATCTAATGGAAAAAGAAAATTCTACTCATGTTTAAGTACAAAAAACAGCCTATACGAAGAGATGAATTTCATTTTTCGTCACTAAAAAACATGGATGGTTGTAAAGATGGACTAAAAAATATATATGATTTATATTACATTTTAATGATTCAAAAGTTAAATTATAATATCCACCTTCTTTCCCTGATATGTGTTGGAAACTAGAAACATCGCTCACGAGTATGTATAGACAACCCAATCTAGAAACGAGACATTTCATTTTTCATTACAATAAAAAAAGGCCAGTAATATGTATTTATTTAACGAATAAATATACTACTTGTAATATAATTATGAATATTATATTGGAAAATATTTTCTTCTATATTTTCATTTTATTAATTGGAAAATTTAAAATTCCACTCATGAATACATGAATATGTTCCAATGCATCAACAAATATCTAATGTTTGAACACTAGATTAATTATATTAATTTAAAAGTATAATAAATTAATAAAAATAAAAATTATTGCATGAATATGATTCTATTTCCATTTTCTATTTCAATTCATTCAATATAAATAACAATTTTAAATTGGTAAGGACTGAATGGCCTAAAAATGTTCAATATCAATATCACTAAATTAGTAACTAAACTAGAATATAGAAATAAATAAAATAAAATTATCAAATAAAATTTAATGAATATAATAAATTTTATATGGTAATGAAAAAATTTAAAAAATTATTATTTTTCAGTTATTGAATTTATGAATCATGGCATTATTTAAGGTAATGTATTTTCCATAAAAGTTTATTTTTGTGTTATCCTTTATATTTTTTTCTCTTCCAAATAAATGTTCATTTAAATGATAGTTTCTCTACTATAAAAAATTTATTACTATAATATGATATAATATCATTGTTTTATAAATTCTAATAAAAAGGAATATTTTTATATTTTTCCATATTGGTTGTTTTGACACTCTTTAGAAAAATGAAATTTTTTTTGTCATTGTTAACAACATGACATAATTTTCACAAAACCATATAAATTTTTAATAATTAATATTAATATATATTTCTATTTTTTTCAATGAATATTCTATAAATATTGTTATGTTAGTGGTTTTTGTACATTTTCTCATAAGGAAAGGATACTTTTTATTATATTTATAAGAAAATAGACCGTGATTTTGATAATGGGATAAAATGAGCATTTCCAATGTTTTATGATTAAAAATACAGATTATAATTATTTTAATAATATGGTTCTTGGGAATTATGGATGATATTGAATGGTACTGGGATGCAGATCTGTAATCCATTTGGTAATTATACAGTCTTGAATGCAAAAAGTTAAGAGTTAATCAATTTGGTTACTCCTATTGAAATAGTTCTACAAACACATTATCACATGTTATGAATATAATTACTAAAGAATACATCACTGTTATTTCATGATATTAATGGGATTAAAATGAATTCATTATGGGAAATCGTTTTTTATAATGTGATTATATTTTATTTATATGTTAATATTTTATTGTGATATAGCTAAAACTAGCATTGGTTTTCTGTTTTTTCAAATGAAAAATTGTTTTCCATTATTTTTTTTCCAATTGTGAGATTTTAGGGTTATTATATATATTGAAAAGTTATTAATTTCAAATAATGATTTATTTCATATTTAGTCATCTAAAAAATTAATTTTTTTAATAGAACTAGGTTATGAAGATGTTTTTTGTGGGAAAAAGGTTCAATATGGTGTACTTAATTATCATTATGTGTTAGATTAAAAAATTCTCTATTAATAAAATCCAAAAACTCAATGTGAATGTATTATTATGAAATTCATGTTATTATACTCATAATTATGGTTTCCGTATGATGTAATTATTGTAGTTGGTATCATCGAAGGATTTTCATAATGACCAATTCTACCATTCCTCACATGTCTAGAGGAAGTTTGTGCCATCACATTGACAGGAAAACAAAAAATATGATTGGTGATAGAAAAAATCACCGAGATGGAATAAATTAAATGTGTTGTATTTTCACATTTTACCTATACTCACACACCCGACCATATCCATGAAATGTGAAGAATAATAATAAAAATAGTACAACATAAAGGTTACATCCATATGAAGAATAATATCTACGTAAATTATATGTTAGTGTACAATAATATAATTAAATTTAAAAATTTAAAATATAAACATTCAACTTGAAATTAACTGAGTAAACTCATTATAAAGAGGCATCCTTAAAACTTTACATAATCACGAATGAAGTAAATAATTCACTTTGAAGATATTTTTGGGTTTAATGTTTTAGAGAATCAAGACATAACTATCACATCTCAAAAATTTACAAATTAGACACTTCAACTCAGTAACCAATTTTTTGGAAAATAACAACATAAAATAAATAACATGTCTACTTCGATGTTTTAGAAAGCATGAATTTTCCATGATTCCATCCTTGAACCTATTTGTCATTAAGTCCTCAGAGAAACATTTCAAATACTTGGGGTGATAATAAAAAGCCTAGTAAGGGTTGTAAAATAAGGTAAGGAAATAATAACCCTTCAATAAAATTAAATCAATGAATCTATAATTTTCAATCAGAACATAACTCATTTAATCATAAGATTTATTAATAACATATGAAAATCATATATCATAAAGGTAATTAATGGAATTAATAACAAACATTCATTATAGCTATCACAGCTACATAGGGAGTCATATTTGTAATACCCATCACAGTATGTTACCTAAATCTTTTAGGATAAACTTTAACTATTAACTCCATCGCGTTACCCATTGCATTGGAAAGATATCTTGAGGTCACACGCCCTAGGATTATTATGGAACCACCCATATTCATAAACAATTCCCAATAACCATAACATATCCACAACACATAAAACTATCATAAAGGAAAGGTAAAATTTCTACATTGTAGACAAAATATATCATTTCAAGATATGGATAAAATCAATGCTTTATCAGACCATTTTCAAAACATTTTAGAACATTTAATAAAGAGATTTTGGAATCAAATTGTCTCATACCACTTTGAATCTTTTAATGTAATTAACATTATAAAAAAGTATTTTCCAAAAAATAAATCATAATATACATTTTTAAAACATGGACATTAATGAGAATGATTTAGAATAATAAATCTATAAAATATTTAAAATGATATTTTACTTAAATTTTTTTTTTAAAAGTGATAGACGCTTGAATACAAATAATTGATGAATTAAATTAATCAAAACATTAAAATATTGTGCTAATAAAGGTATTCGTGATATAATATTCCAAATGACAGTATATACACCATATAAATGTGAATTTGTGCACACAAATAATGAAGTCCTAATGGAATGTAAATAGAGACGAAATCCATTCAAAAACTGTATCAATTGATTAAGGATAAATCATTTACATAATAATGTGTGAAAAAATAATAATACACTCAATATAAGTGTGTATTAAGTGTGAAAAAATAAGAAGTTATTCACATATATTCATAGCACTGTATAATCTATAAGTAGAAGTTTAACACAAATAATTGAAATTGGGTAAAGAATTTCCATTAAAGAAATTTCACAGCCTAACAGCGTCACATTAAATTTCATAAAATGAATTGATGAGATAAAAAACTGTATCTCATCACATGTACATAAAATTTATAGTAATAAAGATATTTATGAACATATCTCAACATAATAATATGTAAATTAAAATACATAACAAAAATATGTCTTTTAAAAAGGGGAGGGTGAAAGGTTCCCTTACAGATTTGGTATCATACAAAACATACACCATATTAAAGATGAATCATAAAATGAAGATGTAAATACACATAAATTTAAGTATATTACACAATTAATACAATCATTGGAATTACATATTCCACAAAAAAGTAAAATAGTGGCAATATAGCATGAATCTCATGGGAATAAAAAGTGACATGAAAACCCCTTACCACATTGTAATTAATCGAGTCATGTGAAAAAAATTTAACAACCACATAAATAATCATAGAATAACATGAATATAATGTTAATCATGATAATATTTATCAAATGTAATTACTCAATAAACCACATGCAACAAATATGTGGAAAACAATGAAATTATCACAGAATTAAAATTGAGATATGAAATCCCTTACCTCGTGTCTGAATAGACCCGCTCATTCTTTAATTTTTGAATAATAAAATAAATTTTATTTATACATGAATAAGAAAAAATTTGAAGTTTATTATTCTTTTATATCAATAGTTACGATGTTATAATCATTATGGAATCATTTAAGTTAATAAAGTTCGTTTTGTTGATATTTGGTACTTGAGTCAAAAATGGACTTCATATAATTATAGGTTGTTCATGTGGTCATATGTTCATTATATCCAGAATGAGATTAATTATTTATATATCTTATTTATCATATATATCCAATATATCCCTTAATTTATAATATTACATAAATTTTTTAGGTAAGAAATAAAATGCATCGTTCATTGAGACGGTAAGTCGTAGCATTAACACTACATTCATTTCTATTTCAAATTAAATAGAATGAAAAATAACTTTACATAGGTATATTATAATTCCATTATAATATTATATATATAATCTCAATGAATCCTTCTTTTATACGTCCCATGTATGGTAAGAATGAGTCATATCACATTGAGGGGGCAGTATAGTGCACATCATCAAATGAAATTATCGTGATTACACATATTGGAATGAATAAAGGTATATTTGTAAAAAAAATTACAGAAGCATATAAGAAATTTAAACATAATATATATCATATATAAATACAGATCCATCTTAATGGACACCATGAGTGGTTATAGTAGATAATTTTACAATCATCGCTTTGTGAGGAGTTAGTTTTCCAGTCATAGAAACAATATGTTCTTCACCCATTAGATAGAGGTGTGAATATGTGTAGTTTTAATCCTTGTAGTAACAACATACTATTATATTGAGGATATTTTTTTTGTTATAAAATATTGGAATAAATAGAGTTTAGCGTGTTGGAGAAGTAAAATAAAATAAATGTATTAAAGAGAAACTGTTACCTTTAATTTGTGTAACTCCATTGGGTATGAACCAAAAGGGTTTCTCAATGAGCCTTTTGCCTAATGTAATTCTCCTAGAATGAGGATAGGGATGTATGGAGATTAATTTGTTAGAGGTTGGATGAGGAAAAATGCATTATATGTGTGATGAATTTGTAATAATTTCAGTCCATTAATAAGGGTGAGGAGGGGCTCTTTATGAAAGTTTGAATCATTTATATTATTATAAAAATATCATCAGTTTAAAAAGATCCAAAAATAATTAAAGTATAAGAAAAGATGACTCATGGATGAAATACAAACATCTACTAAGAATTATACAGGTTTTGGAAATTATTTTAATATTTATAATCTTATTTATTTGAATAATTTATTGATGATGTAAATACTCCATCCGATTTTTTGTCAAAAATGTTTTAATTTACTTGATGTCTTAAAATAAAAAAACACCATGATATAGTAAATCTTGTTTTATTTTAAATTAATATTTTTATTTGAAAGGATGACTTATATAACACTCTGAAGAATTAATTTACTAAATGATATCTGTTTATTTCATTTTTTCCTATATATTAAGTTAATTAAAGTAAACTGTCATTATCACTCATAAGTGGCTCCATGGGTTCCCAAAATCGACCCAATGATTCCCATGGTCGGTCATGACTCAATATATTAGGTTAATACAAGTTTAATGGTAATTTTTTATAATTATAATATTATTTTTACCATGAATTACTCTTTTTACCTGTAACCGCACTAAATAAAAATCAAAAGTTACTATTCACTATAAATTATTTTCATCTATTGAACCAAATTTTACATACCAATAACAACCATGTATTTCATATTTTTTAAATTAAATTCACATTAGTGTAAAATATCATTTAAATGAAAATGTTTGGGTTTTAACTACAACTTAGTGGTTTCACTATTAATCAAAAATTGAGATTTTTCAGAAAAATACCAAAAGTACAGCGAAAGCTATATTTGATATTTAAAATTCAAAAATGATCTCTTTTTTGACAAATTAAAAAACATATATGTTTCATTAATTAATTTAAAATCAATTCTCATTTTTGAAACAAATTTCTTGTTTTTATTAAACAATAGCTATCAAAATATTGACACATGTTTATATAAAATTTCAATTTAAATTAATTCCAATGAACACGATTGGATGAAATGGTAAAAATAAAATATAATTACACATTAAAACCAATTAAAAAGATAATCTAACCAAATTAATAAATTATATTTATAAGAACATTTTAATTAAAATACATTACATTTCACTATTCATTAAAAAATGAATTATAGCAGAAAAATACAAAAATATTTCCCAAAATAATTTCTGGTGGATTAAATCTATGAAGATATTTTATTTTGTCAAATAGAACATATAATAGTGTCTAAAACGATATTCAAAAAAGGTTATCCATTAAAAGGTTGTAAATCATCCTTTTAATGAATATTAGTGTATTTTTGCTTAATATTTGAGTCTTTCTTATTTTTAACTATCTAGAATTTATTGGATAAATGTAAAAACATTTAAAAAATGTAAAATCATATTTTAGTTATTTATGTTCATTCCCTCTATTAAAAATTCTATGTGATAACTATTATTGAAAATAATAATATAATATTATTATTTTTCAGTATGACTCAGCATTGTGTGGAACGTATGATTTCAATGATACTCATTGTTGCGTATCAGGTATTCCATATAATCATAGTGTCCCCTTTAATATAAAATTAATATTTAATTCACAATTATTAATAAATATGAAAATGTCTTACTCAATATATTCCTATGATGTTACGTCCATATTAATATCGACTATAAATTATAGGGAATGGGTGATCAGGGGTCAAGATCCCCGAGTCCTAACATTTAACATAGCCAGCGTCACCATGTAACACTAAGCTCATATGATACGAGGTCCACCATACTCACCGATAATATGTTCGTCATATGAATAGTACATAATATGTGTGAAAAAAAACCCAGGAAAATTTGAGTATATACATTCATAGTAGGACACCTAGAAATTACCAAGATAAAATCATAATGAGAGATTATTTAGTTCATAAAATCATAGGCATGATAATCAGAATATGTGAAAAAACTATAACAATAACCCAGAACATCCATTACCCTAATATAATCAATAATATGTCTACAAAATAGTGAAATTGGATTACTATATCCACAACCTAGCTACGAATTATTAGATAGACTGTAGTAGTAGTTTTTCACTGTAAATTCCAAACATTATGCACGACATATGAAATTGTGTGTTGTGGAAAGAACCTCACCACTCTACTCCTCAAATGAGCGATCCAGAACTGCAAACATCTCATCCTACACAACCTCACCATAATATGTGTGGAGGGTATTGATCATTACAACTACTATCCAAAGCTGAGGGATTCATAACTCTTATAGAGCACCCACACCCCTATTATATCATGAAGATGGTGGAGTATCACTTTTTAGTGTAACAACCACATATACTATGGTATGGGGTGTTCTGACTCAACCTATAGAAATAGTATGGAGAACTCATGACCTTGTGTGATTGGGATGTAAGGAACCTGATAATTTTCTAAGGATCACACCCAATTGGTACCGCCATCAAGAATCTCATAAATAAGATTCATAATGAAATCACCTTTCATCATATGTCGAATTCCAGAAAAAGGATTCCATCATGTTCAACAAATAATACTACACAGGAGAAGTTTCATGTCATCCAAAATTCATGTATAAATGAAAGAGATATAAGAGGAAAGTGTTTTTAAGGGAATATATATACATGTGAACCCACCTCTCTACATTGCAATTTTATACCATGGACATGGCTTGGAATCCATTTCATTCTACTTGGAATGTACGAGAGGTACCTAATGTGTC
Organism: Viscum album; assembly: GCA_963277665.1. Classification (NCBI taxonomy): domain Eukaryota; kingdom Viridiplantae; phylum Streptophyta; class Magnoliopsida; order Santalales; family Viscaceae; genus Viscum; species Viscum album. The sequence goes on from OY728153.1 coordinate 39,305,740, forward strand.
TCTCCAACCTAGGGTCTACAATTGTATTTCTTGTAGTTCCCATTTACATCGGGCTATGTTGTGTACCTATCCATTCCCAGGTACTATTATTGGAACATGTATTCATGGGTGTAATAGTGTTTTGTTAGAGTATATGTTGTGTCTGGACAAATGAATGATGAATTCAAGAGGATCACCATCTGTTTGTCAGGTAAAAACATATTTTCACTAATATTTCAATGAAAATGTATTTGAATATACAATAAATCACATTGATACAATGATAATGGTAAGATACTCATGAAATAACAATTACCATCCTAAAATACAAATCCTATTAAAAATTACATTTTTCCTAACAGATAAGTACATAGCTTCGTGGGTTTGATCCATAAAAAAAAATAGATATCCCATATTTGACATTAAATGTACTCCTTTATAGAAGGATCAAAATACATCTATAGGATCATAAAATTGACATCGTACTGATAATTTAGGAAATAAAAATATTTAATAACAATGGTGGCTTCTATTTATGTCATTATTAAATTATATAATCATGATAACATGGTGGGGGGAATTCATCCACATTTCCATGACAAGTCCCTTAAGGAGGTCGGTAATCACATCTCTCTAAATAGGCATCCCAAGTAATATATAATATACATTTATATTAATTTAATTTATATTCTACTAATAATGGAATGGGAAATAAAATTGATAACACATATACATGGCCTCCCAACCACCCTTCACTCATACATGGGGCACCTCAACCTATAATTCAAATTTAAATTGTTTTGTTTAGTTTAAATTTATTTTATAAAGATTGTTATTTTAATTATTATTATTAATCAATAAAAAATACACCAAACCTCTCCCTCTAATTTCATGTTTCTGTGTGGTGGAATTCCATTCCATTGGACGCTGGGCAATAAATTCTTGATTCCATAGGCCATCAGGCAGCCACCACCACACATAACATGATATTTCATCCCCCATACATAACACATGTGACTTATCTTAGAAAAATCCATCCTTAAATATGACTATTTAAAAATTGACTATTTCATTCATCATGTGATGTTCTGCTTGACCAGGATTGATATCCACTTAATCATTCTCACAGAACCAACATTACCCAATAAATCATTAGTATACAACATTTGTTACCACAAAAATATTTCATCTCCAAAACCGAATGTTGAGCTACATACTAAAATCCATTATTTTAAATGAAAAATTCACAATGATTAGTCCTTCTTATCTATTTTCGAATAACCGGCCTAACAAAATACTTATGGAGAACTCCATGGATGGAGGTAGAAAGAAACTTTTTGAAAAAACAAGTCTATATTGATGTACATGCTCATATGGGAATCGTTGATAGAATCCAATGAACATGTATTAACAAATTATCGTGTTTTAAAGGGACTATATAAATATGAAATTCCATGATCAGGAATAAGAAAATATTTTTTTGGACAACCCAATGGAGATAGATCTATAATTTAATTTGGAAAAGGAATAATTCACCATCGTCGCAAACCATAAATAGGGATTAAAACACAATAGAAACATTGTACCTCATGTTGGGTTCACTCCGTGATGAATAATGAGTCTACAACCAATGAAGGTGATGATGTATCATTGTTAATCGTTAATCTCATGATTATCGCTGATCAAGTATTCATCGATCCAAATTAATGATATTCCAACACCATCAATCCTTGAATCCTGAATACAATCCTATGTTTGAATGGCCAAACATAATCATTTTCAATATTCAATCATAAATTTAGTGAGATAGTTAGGTTTATAAATTATATGATTTAATTAGATAAAATAATTAATTCACTTAATGTACCCTACAATGTTATCACATAGAAGAATTTCAAAGTCATAGAATATTTATATTATTGACACATGAAATAAAATGTTATAGAAATAACTACGGTGGTTTATTTAGGACTCTCGACCTTATTTGAAACATATTACATTTTTTTAAACCTATTCATGCGTGATATTGATATAAAAAATATTTTTAAAATAACAATATTTGGCTCACTTGGCCTTGAATTCACACACCGTCATAGTTCCTGGCTCCGAAGATATTCCTAGAAATATTTTGATGTATTAAATTGTATAAACATATACTTTACACTATCCCCACATTTAATTAATTTTTTTCATTAAAAGATAAAACCCACCCACATGGGAAATTGATTTCTCAACTAGGTCTCCCAATCATGTGAGTTTCCAAGATGGTTCATGTGTTATATAAAAAAACACACTAAAAAGAAAATAGTTTTCGATAAAGGTTCTTCTCTACTGATTCCCAATAAAAAATTTAAAATAAAAGTGGTGATAGCCTACATGATGTATAACTCATCATATTTAACATCCATCAATGACATACACTCATGATTCAACAATTACAAAACATAAAAAACACCACGAACCTAGAATGATTTCATAATAGGGATCATCTGTACACCACATTGATATCCTAATGTATTATAATGTAATAGTCTTTCAAACTATGTAGATATCTTATTGCATCATCCAAATTTCTATAATCATCAATGAGGTGAGATCTATATAAAAACAGAATCTCCTCATAAAAATATAAATTCCATCATAATCATCAGTTAATAAGTGACTCCTAACCTTTTTTATTAGTCTTCAACAATCTATGGATGAACTGATCCATTCAAAGCCATTACATGCACCATCTTTACGTCCAAAGGTTTTATCCGCACATTAGCTCTAACTAGCACAATAATGACTCATCAGGTCCCTGATATGTGGCCCCAAATCACTCCACAATGATAGTGGAGTGGTTACATCAGTGATACCCAAACTCCTTGGATGGTATATGATCCTCCCAACTATAGTCAAAAGTTTTCATTTGATCATAAAGCATGATTTCTAGATCCAAACTGTTCCACAAAACATGGCCATAATATTTGTGTATAAAGTTGTTTTCATACTAAAATGATCCAAAAATACTCCAATATCATCTCCATTATCAAGATGTGTAGTGGGAATTATTTTATGAGTACATTAACTGGGGATCACCATAAATATGACATACCTCTTACATGAATATTCATCCAAAAATCTTATATATGTTATGCTCTATGATTGTTGGGAAGTTGGATAACAAATAATTTTGGTTACATTCAATCATATAGTACGATTAATTATCATAGGTCATAGAATCCAATATTCAAAAAAACTAACATGATAACATCCCATTTGTAGTTTTATCTAGGAATCTCAGCCTCCATATAATGAAAATGGATACAACATTTGTTAAACTTGAATACATTCTACAATAACATTGGCCACAATACTGATGAATAATGATCCTATTATATCCTCACCACACCTGCATGTACATCGTAGGGAAGGAAACTGTATCACTACATCCTCCCCTAACATGACTAATTATATTGTCCGTCGTTGGAAGGAAGGCATGGTCCCTAAGTATATAAAATTTATTATAAACACCTCTAGTGGATATATAATAATTTAATATCACATAATCAGTATCCCAAAGTCATAACTCTAAAATGTATTGAAGAATAAGAGGGGTAACAACCATATTCTATAGTTTTGTTTCCCAAAACTCAAGAAATAGTTCATTACCCTCATCCACCACTTTAAGAAGCTCATATCTAATAACATCCACTACTCCATGTGTAATAAAATCCTATTCAATAGTAATATGTTGGAACCTCCAAAAAATCTTCCCATTATACTCTACTAGGTTATTATCCTAATTGTAGTGTGAAAAAAACATACCAAAATTTGGATATAATATAAAACCCATCATAGAAAACCAAATGATCATATATGGTGGAAAACTAGTTTTATTATGGAAATCTTCTAAAGGTATCTACTCCATTACATATAGTTAATATGCCCAGTACTCTCTCCTCCTTTAGTCATGTAAAAATATCAAAAGATGTCTGATTAATGTTCCTACCATATAGGTTCCTATCAAAAAAATGATTGATAAATAGGATCCAATAACATCACTAGGTCTCTAAAAATGGGTTATGTTCTTGAGAATGTGGATTTCAATTTAGTACCAAAAATCCATATATATTATATAAGATATATTTTGTACCATGACCAAACTTGGAATATCAGTGTTATAGGAATCCTCTAAATGAAGACATCTCTTCTTGTTGTGAACTATCCTCCTTAACCAAGGCCTACTCAAATTCCTTCTAATAATTAATCAAAATGAAACCAATAATTCAATTAAAATCTTCCACCATAGATTTCCACTGACAACTTTGGGTGGCACTTTCAAGCATGCACATTACTAGATCATGTCACAAAATACACATCACAGAGGGTTGTTCATGTCTTCTTAATATCCTCAATTTCATGTATATAATCCCCAACACAAGGCCATATTGATGACCTATGTTTCCATGAATATTTATTGCCTTTAGGACATCCCTTAACATGGGTCTTATCCCTCTGCGAATTTTTTTCCACAGGATTGTTCCAATTCCCTGTCACCTAAGATGTGGTCATGATGTCCATAATGCATGTGGGATCTTGTAACAACCCAATATTTAATGATAAGTATTCTTTTTAATTTATTTGATGCCATTTGTTTTATACTACAAACAGATTATCTAGTGTTATACGCAACATCGTATTAGCTTGCAGTATACGCAACACTATTCTTAGATTGTGTTACATAGAATTTCATGTTCGTTTGATAATAGTCATTCTACGAAACATTGAGTATATATATATATATATATTCAATGTATAAATGAAATATAGTTGTATTCTGTTATATGAAACAACCAAGGAGTCTTTCACAACACGCAACCCTAACTTGGCTTTCATTACACGCAATCACGACCTTCCTCGATAGCGTGTGTTGTACGCAATACCGGGTTTTACTAAACAATGGTATATTATTATAATATTATTATTAACTAGCTGTTATGAATATTATTAACTATATTTTTAATTTTATAACACTATAATTCATCTGAAAAATTTTCTAGAACATGGTATAAGAACAAAATAATTTTTTCGGGTAAAATAAGTATTTTTTAAAAAATGCAGTTTTCCGCCTTTTTATGGATCACCCACATTAAATATAGTTTTCGACATGTTTATAAGTACAATTTGAAAAACAAATACTTCTTTTGAATCAGGATATAAAAATTTACAATGGATAAAGTTTACATATTTTTCTGATAACTTTCTTATTTTAATGAATAGTAAAAACACACTATATTTTAATTAAAATCAAATTTTTTCATCGTAATGACATATGTGGTTAAATTAAAATATTGAATGGTTTTAATGTATAAATAGAATAATTTTTTACCATTTAATATAATGTATGTCATTATCATTGATTTTACATTGAATTCATAGGTTAAATAAATTCAATCTTTTACAAAGATTTAATCAAAAATCTATTTCATTCGACAACGAGATTAAGTTTAATTAAATTTCTGCAACTTATGTGTATTTAATTTGATAAAATGGATTCCATAGTTGGAATCAGTGGATCCAAATTATTTTAATAGGATACTTTTTATTTTTGGGAATTATGAATAGTAACTACGTTTAATTTTATTTACCATAGTTAAAACTAAATCAGATAATTAAGGGTAAATATAATATTATAAAATTACCCTAACACATGAAAAAATTATATTGGATGGCTAAAAGTATACCCATATAACCTAAGGGTCATATTAGATTCATTTTATGGACTTTTGACCATGAAAATAATTTTATTATTATTAAAACCAAAGAAAGTGAAAACATGTCACTCTCTTAAATCTTATAAGTATAATAATATTAATTTAGAGATCAACCTCATAAAACATCATACATGAATAGTCTCCAGAAATCTAATAAAATTATCTAAATCAAGATAATTTATTTATAATATTTAGGTGTTATATAATTGTCATTAATGGTGATACATTAATGATGCAGAAAATATTTATTAAGTAAAAAATCAGTAATATAGTTTTTATTGAAATAATAATACCCAATAAAAAGCCCACAAACTTGACCGAAACATATAGGTAGTGTATATATACACCTTAATCATCCAAGTACCTAATATATAACCGTTTGGAGTCTTATAAAATTGATTATGTCTCTTATAATATTTTATTTTAAATGATGGCAATGTTGTCACCTTCATTATTTAATAAATATAACAATTTAAATATTGTGATTTTAAGATGATAAATTAGAGTAAAAGTAATATTTTGAAAGTTAATAGATTTATATTCATCATAGGATATTATTTTTAATTTTTATAAAACAAATAAGAATATTAAATAATTATAGAAAAATGTTGTAGTAATTATTTTATTAAGAGATAAACCATATAAATAGTTTTAAAAATAAAAATATAAATATTATATGAAGTATTTAATGTTCTACACTAATTTTATAGATACATATGACCTTTTATAAATCAATTAAAGCTTTTATTTCGAACATATTTTTTTTATATATATTATATAAATTCAAATAAATGAATAGTGTCAAAATTGACACTACTGTTATTTTATAAAAATAACATATGATAAATTTTTTTAAAAATCACAATAATATATTTAAATTATAAATTTAAATTTATATGGTCTAAAATGTTATTAAGTATCAAATTATGGAAAATTATCAACAAATAAGTAATTATTTGTTATAATTTAAAATCTAGAATGTTATTACCACAAATAAAATTATATTGATTAATTACGGATAAATCAAGTTGATAATGTTTAAAATAATTTCCTAACATGTATAAATTTTATTTGTTGATAATATTACTACCCTATGTCATCTAATATTCGTATATGAGTCATTTTTAGAGGTTTTTATTTGGGGTTAGATTTATTATAATTATTTTTTTTTAAGATTTCGAATGGTTCCCCTCTCCTCCCTTATAAAAGGGCTCCTCCTCCCTCTCTTCCTCACACCAATTTGAGCCTTAAAGCTCGGCCAAACCCTTCCAAATTCACTTCTCAACATCCCTAGAAACATCCTAGAGGTCTCGTTCTTCTTCAAAGACCAATTTTTGTGGCCTAAGTGGAGGTCTCAAAGAGGCGATTCAATGAAAAGGATGTTCGGATCCATACGAAACATATCAGATCTAAGGTCAGGGATAATTATTCTAATCTCATTCTTATCTGATATTGTTTACTCATAAGTATTTAATGGGGGTTATGTTTTTTATCCATGCCCAAATGCTCTCAAAATGTTTTAATAAAATTTTTACTTTATTTCCATGTATGTTTAAGTCTTTTTTACCTTTTTCTTACTTTTACCACATTGTATGGAAGGAATATTTCTTTTGTTTACCATATGTGGTACTTTTTGACTTTTTCGACAAACGTTCGAGGAATTTTTTATTTTTTTACTTATACGGCATGAATGGATTTTTACGGTTATATAACGCCTCATTTTCATGAATCTTCCTCTAAAATATTTTATGATTATTTTCAATAAAATCCAGTCCTTTTAAAATTGAATTGCATTTTGTGAAAAGAAAATTATTTTGAAGAAGAAATTATACTTTCTTCATGAATTAATTTCAAGTGTTTTATCAAAACCATTTTCCATATAAGATGAAATTATTTCATATGTGTATGTTTCAAGTATAATGTCTCTATGGTTTACATTCTTTCACTTTTCTTTTGATGAATATCCATTTATTTTATATGGATTATTTGATGATAATATGATATTTATGAAACCCATTTTATTATTTGGGTTATGATGAATGTATTAAGTTTATATTATGGAATAAGTAATAATTATTTCCTTATGAGATGGGTGGGACCTATAACTCCCTACAATGTATTGGGTAAAGATTTATATCTCATGAGATAGACATGGCTGGAATGGTAAGTTAATCTGGTTCATTGTTACAGGACTGAAACGAGGAGTGAACTTGATTCAGAAAGGGACTTTGTCCTATAAGATGGTCATGACAGTAATGCCTAGGCAATTATGGAAATCATTACATGTGCTTAATGGATGCCACAATTACATTGATTATTCCTTTTCTATTTTATCATGATTGATGATCCATTATGATATATTCCTTATGTACTACCATGTTTTATGCAATTTCTCAAGATTTTTATGTTTAAATATTATGTTCATGTTTTCAAGTTAAAATGTATATGGTTTGTTTTATTTTCTCAATGCTTACCCTTACTGAGCATTTGAGCTCACCCTTTTTATGTTCCTGTTCCCCCGGATTAAAAGAATGGATTTAGATAAGGAAACAAAATGTGTAGGATCGCTATGGGAGATGTTGAAGATCATTCAACATGATTAGAAGTTTATATTCCATGATTCCAAAGACACTAAACTATTACGGTTCTTGTGTGTATGTTTTTTTATGTATTAGATATTCTGCAAAAGTAATGTATTGTCCATGAATGTCAAGATTCGGGTCTTTACAGATCTTGAAACCTAAAGCCCATGATTCATAATTGATATAGTTTTTCCATCCTCTAATAACATTAGAATAATCTATTACATGAAGAATAAAAATGGTTGTGATCATAACCGTCCAATCAGTCAGGGTCGGTACAAGTTGAAAAACCTAGACATAAACCTCATTAAAATCTTCAAATACCTGATGGTATCATTCATCATGAAACTGGAGTAATAACAATAAATGGGAATTGTAAAATATTATAAATCAATGGGTACCATAATCTAATTTTTATGCAACCATTATCCACACTATTTGTAGATAATCATCATTCTAAACTACTAGTGTTGGTGTCTATGTTATTTTCAATAGGTGGTATCAGTACATGATTCTCACATGGAGGAAATATATCATTTATAGGTCCTTGAATTAAGGTCTTGTATATCATTTAATCATTTCCATGACACTATCTCAATATCCTAGTCAGCAATCATAATGGATGTTTCTTAAAACATAAAATTATGTACCAATGTCAATGATAATATATTTGGAACCACCTCAAAATGACATATATATCATGAAATATAATCATATTTGATTTCTGTACTATTATTTTACCTGGATCCAGTATCTAGATATGTTGAGTCATCAAGTAGGTTGTTAGGGTCCCCTTGAATAGACACATTTCCTACCAAACCATCATTCGGTTCTCTAGCCAAAAATGCACAATCAAGACACATGGAAAAATTTTCCCTAAGTCCTAATTGATCCTTATAAGTGGAAAATACATACATAGTCCCAATTAATGAATTACTCTGAAACCAATATGTAACAAAAAACCTCCCATTTACCTCATTTATAGTGGATGTATGGTCCATCACAACCTCATGTGCACCTCCAACCAGCTAAGGGATTCAGATAGGCATTGAGTATGTATAAAATAAACATGAGGCCTTTGTTTAATCTACCTTTAATCAAGCACCCATTATTTTCCATGTAATTCATAAAGGGGTTATATAAATACATTAATATATAGTGTTTTTACATGAATTAAATTACCTTTTTGGAATTTTTAAATTGAGTAGAATAGTATAAAAATTTGATTAAAGGGGAAAAATACCTAACAAACTAGAAATACCTATTGGAATACAATTAATATCAACTATAAGGTGTAAATAAATATTGATACCATCTCAAGATCCCAACATTCGACCACCAAGCACAACCATTTTCACCACATACTAATAATCTCCACTAATACTAGGTCTATCATAGTGACTTATAAATTATGGTTTTTGTAAATAACAAATAATATATGATGAAAAACCCTATGTGTGGAAGATTCTATATATATCTAGTAGAATACCCCAAAATTACCTAGCACAATATACACAAATATAGTAGTCATCTCATTAAATCAGTGGCATATCAATCAGATTAAGTGGAAACTACTATAACAATAGTCTCGATCTTCCATAACCTATATATGATAAAAAAGCCAAAATTAAGAGTAAATGGGGATATATATCTCCATTTACCATAAAATAACAATGAGTTGGACTAGAGATAAAATGTAATATATTCGATGAAGAAAAAACATACACAACCATAACATAAACTATATGGATGGGCCACAACACACCACTCCACTCTACAACTGAAGGAGCCCCAAAATTGAATTGTGAATAAAAAATAACATCAATGAAATATTTGTGGAGGGGATCACACTTCGAAAATGAAATCCAATATTGTGGGATCCAAAACTCATAAGGAGGAGCCACATCATGTTAATGCACAATGATATGGGAGTACCACTCCACTGATCGAGGACCCAAACCCTCTTTAGTATGGTGGAGTTCTCACTCTACATATATAAAGAGTATGGGGAACGTACCCCAGGGTGTGACAAGGTAGTATTAATTCAAATAAAAATACAATGATCAAACAAAATATATACAATTTTTAGGTTTATACTAAATAATCTCCATTCACATAACCCCTCACAACACATATCATATTCCACAAAGAAGGATAAAATAACATTCTATTTAAACAATACTTATGATTGAATTAATGTTGTATAAAATCCATGTTCAATTGAAAGAGATATGAGGGGAAGAAGTTCTAGTGTTAATACACTACAGTTGTGGGGGTCCAAAATGTGTGAACCATTCTCATCTCCTAGTAATATTCTATTTTGACACTAATAAGTATCTATGTCATTTAACATAATAGTAAAATGCCTTATATGAAAAGCCTTAGCCACTTGTGGTCTTCCCATGAATGGATTTCCATGCCTACGTACTTTGGGACATTCCCCACATAGCAGGCCATTTACTTGGTCATGACCAAGTATAATGTTGTACTCATGTACCGTGGGAAATTCTGTTCAGCATGTATTACACAACTGGTATTTTATAAGGCTTCGGGAATGCATGAGGGTTGTCATCATTATGACAGGAAAAAAAATGAAATTTCACTGACATGTATCTGGAAAATAGACATGAATAGATAAAAGTATCATTTAGTTGTGATCCTCAAGGGAAAACACACTAAATAGGATATTTACATTTCTAAATTAGACAACTTACGAAAAAACACATTATTTCATAACATGTACATTGTTTGCCTCATTGGAATGAGCCATTAGTCTAATCAATTATCCCTCATTGGTTCTGAAATTCCTTCCCCAATATCAATGTCTCAATTCCACTATTGACTCACCAACCAATAATCATTTATATAAGTTACCATGTAAATATGGTTTAATAATAATAACATTATTATTATTATTATATAAAATAATACAAATGTGTGGGGATAAATCATCCCCATTCCCACGCCACGAGCCTTGAAGAAGTCCCCTCCACCTCTCCTGAACCTAGCACCCAAAGTGATTAATAATATATATATATATATATAAACATTATATCTATAATATCAATAATCATAAGGTAAAAATAATGGGTGACACATATACATAACCTCCCCACCACTCCATTACATTGATAGGGGTCCCCTCCATAAATTGTTCCTCGATAAATCTAAATTTTTGTTTATTTTTGTTTAATTAATATTATTATTATACAAAATAATGAATAAAAAAGCCCCCCCCCCAAACCTCCTCCTAATCATGAGTATACGGTTGGGATAATTCTACGTATCTGGACTATGGGGTTTAGCCTCCACAAATTTCTGGACACCAGCCCACCATCTCTTCACATCACATTCCAATTCCATCTCCATTAAAATAAATTATAACATATTCAGTGAAATATCACCCTAAAATATTGAATGTATCTCTTTGACCATCCCATTCACTAAGCACAGTTGATCCCATATAGTCAATATATTTTCTTAATCAATCATACATAACCATCATTACCTGATCAATTGCTGGGATCCTAGTTTCATCACCCCACAACTGTTAGACCAATAAAATCAAATATGAATTCATGAACACAATCTGTTATTCAAAATAATGAAATAAATATTATCAGTAATTCTGGGTAATCATCAAACCGCTGACAAACCAATAATCAGAGATTAATTCCTTGATCGGATGGAGAAAGTAACAATAGAGAAAAATAATTTCTGATCGATGGTCCTTTTATACATTCACTAATAAATTCCAATGAATTAGTACTAATAAATACCCAAGAAACTATTAGAATAAATAAATCTAATATTCCTTGATTTATGATGGGAATATAAATCATTTGAAAATCTAATGGATATAAATTCACAAAATAATTTAGAAAATGATTAATTTGTGTTTCTAGAATACACAAAATTTCTGTTAAAAAAAGGACTACCTCATGTTTAAATCAGTTATTGAAAAATAATAATTCCACTAGTGATCAAGTTATTGATCATGCTGTGTTGGCCATTCCCCTCATGATTTTCTTGATTGGATTTTCATCGATCCACATTCCCGAGAATCCAATGAAATATCTCATATCCACTTCTCAAATATCCATAGGTTTTACAGATTAGCCTAGATATTATCCAACGGTACACATACATAGGGGGTATAATTATATTTATCCATTATATTAACTAATTTAATTAACTTCACATGCCCACCAATAGTCATCCACAACCAATCATCCAACACCGACCAACTTTTTGTTATACCAATGGTGAACCCATCATTTTTCAAGTAACCATGGAATCATATTTCTAGTTCATGACACAATTGGGATTTTATATCCTTATTTAAAAAAATTCATTTGTTTGAAAATAATATATTTTAATTTTTTTTATTTTAGTACTGAGCTCATTGATCATTGGAATCTCATGTCATCTCAATGCCTAGATTCTATCAGATTAATAGAAGTATTTAAAAGTATTACATGGAATGAAATTATTAATCACTAATTTAGATAACATTATAGTATAACATTATATTAAAATAAACATATATGAGATTGTAATTTATGGTTATCTTCTGATATATTATCAGAATATCTTGGTTTCATTATCGAAAGTATATTAGTTTAGAGTGGGTTTTCATAGTGGAAACATGGCTACTATAGAATATGGTAATCAAGAGGTTAATATATATTCAAACAAGTAACATGAAATTTATTTACTAATATTTAAATTTTGTTGTTGTGATAACTCAATTAGTTATACAAATAAATTCTATAACGCATTAAATAGTGAAACAAAAATTTTCATAGATAAATTTATATACAGTATGAACTTTTATAAAATAAATCCCATTATAATTTAGAGTATCATCATACAAAGTGAAATCTAAATGATGTATACTTTTACTGGATAAGATATTTAATTTTTAGGGTTTTATTCATTAATTAGAGAAAATATCAATAGATTCAAAAGGCATACACTGAAAATCATTCCAAACAATTGGACTAAAACTATTTTTTTTCATAAATATAAAACAAATTTAATGTTTTTATTTATACTCTAATGAATTTAATTTCAATGGGTTCATTTTCATATGCAGTGAGAATGTTGAGATAAATTTTCAGACAATACGTACCTCAAGAAAAAAATGAATAATATGTGGTAATGGTGCAGATAAATATAAAATATGTCAATATAAAAACTAAGATTTAAGGCCCTTACTATATAAATAATATTTAAATACATTTGATAGATTATATGTATGGATTATAAAAGTTATATTTATGTGGAAATATTGGTTATTTGGATCGTGATTTTGAGGAAAGATGTTCTTATTTTTAAAAAAATGTGAATATTCTTAGTCATTCATCAGTGAAATATTATAATTTATATCCTTTGGGTATTTAATTAGAAACATGGAACATGATAGATATTTATGGTATGGATCATCCTGATCAAAATATTAAATTTCTTTAATTGACATTCACTTCTCCTATAATATATGTTGGATGATTAAATCTTGTGATCAAATGTAAATTACTTGTTTACTAAATTTTTTAAATTTCTTGTTCGATTTGGGATAAAAACATTAAAATTTTTAATTGAATTTATCTTGAAAATTTATATATAGACACATGATTAGGAGGCATAAATTTTCATAAAAACTAATGGGGGAGATATTAAATATATAATAATTTTTTTGAAAGCCTAATGTTAGAATCTATGGAATATAGTTTCCATCAAAAAATGTTATCTTACATATAGTTGAGTTTTATGATTATTTGGTTATGGATTAGTTTTTAGTTTATTAGGAAATAATAAATAATAGATATAGAAAAAAATTATTCAACATTTTACTGAATCTTGATATATATATATATGGATATGTTAATTACATTGATAAAATATGAATAATTCGGGAAACAATTTAAATATGAGAGTGAATTTAATCATATAACTGTCATTATAAATAAGGTAACATTTTAAATTGGTTATTTTCAAGAGGTAAATGTATATTTATATGAATTGTAGGATTTTTTTCCTGGTGTAATTCTTTGATGAGATTTTGAATTTATTATAAATATAGTACCTTGTTCTAATTTGATTTCCAATTTCTTATAAATTCAATTTATTAGAGCTGTATAGGATTAAAAATTTATATCAGAGTTACTTAATAAGGGTTATTTTTTTTTATAACATCAACTTGAAGATCCCATTTTTTTATTAGAAAAAATTATTAATACACAATACCTTTTACTAATTATATAGAACACATTAATATTATAATTCAATATTTCAATTTCGTCATATTGATTTTTTTATCAACTCCTTTGAGTTTAGTATTATTTTGGAATATATACATTAGGTACTGATATATTTATCAGATGTTAAAATATGAATAAATACAGGGCTGAAATTTAACACTATAATAATACAATATGACTATGTAGTTATGCCTTCCAGGATGATAAATGAACCTATTATATTTATGAATATTAAGGATATGCTTTCCATGAGTATAAAGATAAATTTATTTCGACATTTATGAATGAAATTAAAGAATATTACAAATATTATGAGATTAATGAGAAATAAAAATACAAATTCTTCCAGTCTCTAAAGGAAAATTATTTGTATGGAAAATTTCATAAATTATAATTATGGTTGTATGTGGTGTGATTCAGTTGGGATATTGTAATTAAATTTTTCATAAGGACGATTCTGATTTGGATAATGTGGTGGGGTATGGTATAATACCTACCAATGGAACATAAATTCATATTTTCCCTCCACTAGTTTTGTTATTATTAATTGGTTGTCAAAATAATTTCCCAGTTATCTCTTCCACTAACTAAATTAACTCGAAATGAAGTAATATTCATAATGAAAATGAGATTAATGAATGTTTTAGAGAATTAGAAATAATATTTCGTCCATTATCAACTATTATATTTTGCACCAAGAAGCATGGATTTTTTTCATTTATACTTATATATAATTGAAAATCAATTATTGTGTATTGTTACAGAATTATATAATAATTTCATTTGGATAACATATTTTGAATTTTAACGTGAATAATTATTCTTCGAAGGTCCTTTTGTAGGTTTTAATAGTTTTTTATTTAAAAAATTTGGGGTCTCATATATATGAAGGGGAATTTGAAATATATAATCTTCATAATAATTTAAATTTCATCTTTCCATAAATAATATGAAGCATGAGAAATAAAATATGGATGGAACTAATTAATCATTATGATTACATGATTCACTAACATCTTGTTACAGAAACCATTGGAGATTGTCCCTTAAGTTAAAAAAATAAATTTTCCAGAACTCGATTTTTATTAAACATGTTAAATTTGTCAATTATTTAATCAAAAATAGACTAGAAACTATGTATTAAAAAAATAAAATCTCCATTTTTTCATGTGTAGAAAATTCATATTTCTTTAGAAAAAAAATATTTATGAATAGAAATAATTTAATAAATTTTAAGAATAGATATAATTGGTCACGAATGGTAGGTTTGATGATTATAATATTGACACATATGGTGTTATTTGGTTTAGACTATAGTTACTCATAACAAATGATTTTCATATGAATAAATTATTATTGAGTAATCCTCACAATACTTTATTATCTAATCATACTAATAATAGTGTTCTGAAAAGACACTATATAATTATTATTTGTGAAATGGAATAAAGAATAAATTTTTTATTTTATCGTGAAGTGTTTAACATTTCAATAGGTTTAAGATGAATAAAAAATGTCAAATGGGGTTATTCATTGTTTATTATCATGATGTGAAATGCGAGATTGTGCCCAAGGATTTAATGGTAGGATCACCAAATACATTTGAAAATGGGATAGGGGATATTAGTGATTACTTGGATAAATATATTAATTATCATCATATTCAAGAAACATTATTTTACTATGTCATTAAATATATTATCTTATGGATATAGTCATGTTTCATCGAGTCCCTATATCTATATATATTATTATAATACTAGATATACATATAATTTTTATAAATTATATTATAATTCATTGTGCATTGAATTAAATTTTAATACATCTCTTTATTCCCAATTTTGAGGGACATTTGGAGTGAAAAAGTTCATAAATTTGAAGAGATTATTAGGTTAGTCTCATTACATTATTGGGGATCTTAGGGTCTACAATTTTCCTTTGTGAAATTTAATTATAGTTATGTCTTTCCTTCCAGTATATAAGTGTCACCATAAGAGGCATTATGTGGAATGGGGTGTTTATCCATGATATGTTGCGATGAAGTAATTAACAAAGTGTTTTTGGAAGGATAATTATTAGATATAGTGGTTTATTTGGTAAATTTAACTCAAAAAATTTCAAGGTGGTTTATATAATAGAATATATATATGTATGTATATAGTAATAGGGAATTAATTTTATATTTGGATGTAAATCTACTCTTTCTATAAATATTTCAGTGAAAAGGAAGAATAAAATTCAATAAAACGAGAAATTTAATCCTTTACATTCTTGGTACATTTTAAATTTTGGAAGAATTTTGATTAGTTTCATAGTGATTGTCCATAACATGCAGTTTATCTCATGTATTTTATGTGCTTCATGATTCTTTGTTAAACAAATATAAACACAATCCATCCCATGTCTTGAGTCATAAGGTTGCACATTAAGAAGAAAATTATTGGTACATGGAATATTACATTCAAATTATTTATCAAAATTGTATATCATTCTAAACTAATTTGTCAATCCTGGTTATGATTTAAGGGAATAATCACATTATTGAAGTAGGAATATAGGAATATGAAAATTCTATGATAGAAAAATATCCTTAATTATTTATTTTTTGAGTAGAATCCATTGGAAACCATTCATTATGGAGAATTATTTTGAAAAACTATGAAATCCTTGAATTTTATAAATTATATGTTTTATTTGTATTAATTTTTGGGATTGATATTCACCATAATTGCATAAATAGTATAATTATATTTTTAATGGAAAAATGAATTATTTTTTTTGATTAACTTGTTTTTCCATATATTACATGGTTCTATTTAAATATTAATTTATATAATCAATTTATTTAAAATTTATAAAATGGCCTTCATTTTTTCATTATCTTGTTAAAATATTGGTAACATCATTTTTTGGTATTTTTCTGATATATATTATTTTTTGGTGAATAATGGATAATAATGATTTTACAAATATTGTCACTGTTATGTCAATATCATGTTATAATAATGACTTTAATTTTATGAAAATATTTCCTTGTAAAAAATATATTTAAGAATAAATATAATTCATTTAGATAGATAATTATTAACATCTAAATACATATTAAATATTTTAAAAATCAATTTAATGTTTTTATAAAAATAAAATTATTTTTTTGAACTTATATTTCAATCAAATCATAATAAGTATCCATTCAGTTTTTTTATTATTAAATATAGAAAAATTTTATTATATCTAATAAAATTTATTAATTGGGAATCAATATAATGAAATATTTTCAAGTTTAATTATTTCAATACATAATGATTTTTTTGAATACGAAATGTTTTTCAATGTGTTACACATACATGTATTGAAATTTACTTTTACCACCTATGTAAGTTGAATAATTTAAATTCAATTTTATATTTGGGATCAAAATTCTCAAATTTATCAATTACGTCAATTTAATGTTTAGCCAATGTGAATTGAAACTATATTAAAAATTTATCCCCACTATAAGGATTTAATGAGTTAACAAGGGGCTAAAACTATAAGAGAAGGCTTAAAATCACACCAAATAAACTATTTAATTTTATTTTTTAGTGAAATTAGAACATAATGTAACATAAAATCTAAATTGGAGTAAATTCAATTTAACATATAGGATAAGGAAATTTGTTATATTTAAATGTACAAAATATTTATAGGGGTTCCACTCCTCGGCCATATAAATGAACACCTTATCTTATTACTTTTTCACACACATTGAGGTCTCTCGGTCATCAATTTTCTATGAAATAATTCCAAAAAATGCACCCCAACTATAAAATCTATTTTCATTCCAATTATTCTAATCTAATAAGTATAAAGGTGAAAGAGAAATGATGATACCTTGGAAGAGGTATACATCATAATAGAATTATTCAAGATTATTTATTCATATAAATTATTAAAAGATATTGTAAAAATACTATAATATAATTATGAATATATTAATTTAAATAAAATGTAATTATAATTATTTAACAACTATTTTCTTCCATCGTTCTATCAAAATAAAAATGAGAATATTTCTTGTGCGTACAAGTGGACAACTGCCTCCATGAGGCGATGCATTTAATTTTCCTCACCACCTCTCATAAAATGCTATAATGATCGATTTAATTGATATATAATATATTTTCGTTAGAATTATTATTCTACAAATATAATATATAATCAACCATATTACCCTCCAATCTATTTGAAAATGAAATATCTCTCCAACACATGAGTGGACTACCTCTTCAATGAATAACGTATTTCATTTCTCATTATTGTATCCCATGGA
The DNA here is from genome assembly GCA_963277665.1 of Viscum album. Taxonomy (NCBI): domain Eukaryota; kingdom Viridiplantae; phylum Streptophyta; class Magnoliopsida; order Santalales; family Viscaceae; genus Viscum; species Viscum album. Next base: position 39,324,638 of record OY728153.1, read on the forward strand.
ATGGAATATGGATTGATTTAACAATGAAATATAATTATTTATATATTATTATGAATATATAATGGTAATAAGTATTCTATATTATTTTTTATCCATCCATTCAAAAAACTAAATTGTCACTCATGAGTGCATGGAGACTACTGCCTCTATGAAATATATATTGCATTTGTCAACACTTCATATGTGAATAGTTATAGAATTATATTTAATGTATAATAATAATAATATCTATGGAATGATTAATATTATATAACCATGAATGTCATGATCTGTCCTCTGGGCCCGTGTCGTGACTACCCCATGCCCGCCTTCCATAGGGGAGGGGCTGGTGACTAGCACAAAAGGAGTAAATCCTGATAACTCGGAAGGCATTACCATTATAAAAGTAAGAAAACACCACATAGTACAAGAAGAAGTAAATCACTATGTACAAAAGAATGTGATGAAAAGTAAATGGGCCAGAATACAAACCCATATGAAAATTATAGCTACAACTGAACGAAAGTACAATAGAAAAGTCAAAAAGCTAGAAAAATAGAAGCAGCTCATGGGTCATCCACCTCAGATCCTACCATAAGGGTAGGTACAGATAGCGCAGCTCCTGGATCGTCCACCACATATCCCACCTGAAGGGTAGGTACAGATAGCCTCCTAAATGCTCTCGCCCATCAACCTCCTCCGAGTACCATCTCGTCAAGATGTCCACCACCGGATACTGACTCGTCATGATATCCACCTCCGGGTAGCAGCCAGTCTTCGAACACTCAGCCTATGTCAGCATGCTCTGTCATCTACATCCAACACAACGATGTTCGGGGATAGACCCTGTAGGGGAGAGTATAATGATACTCAGTTGGGACCCCGAGATCATCAAGGTCTCACTAAATCCAGCAAGGATAAGCATAATGAAGGATCTAAACAGATGACCCTTACATAGGTATAATCCCATACTTATACCTAAGTTATCAAGTATCCCATCTCAATAATGAGGTATCACATAGATAAGAAATCAATGGATAACCACTACTTAGGTATATGACCATACATATACCTAAGTTATCAAATAACCCATCTAAATCATGAGGAAAACACAAAGGTCTCTGACTCAGCCCAAACTAGGATTTTATTCATGATATCGAAACCACTACTGCTGGAGAACTCCACCTCTATCGAGTACAGTATCGCTGTCATGAATATGAGGCACTACTCACTAACCTTAGACTGCTGAGGAACTCCTCCTATCGAGTACCTATGTTCTGCCACCTCACAAAGTAGTGCTCCCGATCATGGGTCTACCACCTCACACAGTAGTGCTCCCCCTCATAGCCTAAGGAGGTACTCATCCTGTCCAGTACCATGGGTCATCCACCTAAAAAATTATTGCTCTTCCACCATCAGTCTGCCACCTCATAATGTAGTGCTCCCTAGTGGGCTATACAAGTCACTCCGAATCGAATCAGACAAGAAGTAATTAGGACCACAACTACTAAGTCTCCACACTTCCTACGCTCGTCTTCGGGATGATCTGCTTCATGAGATTATAGTCGATACTCCAAGTATCACATATTCCCATGAATAAGTATCACAAATAATAGTCTCATCATTGGGGTCTCAACGCAATAGACGACGCATCAATCGGACGCCCGAACTGTGAGTTATTAGAATTTTCGTCCGGGGGGCACGGTTGGTTTCCTGTATGAACCAACCTGACTATATCTCAACTGTACTCCGAAATCTCATATGGTATACTCATAGGGACCTTTTCTAAATGAGATTACTAACACTGCTGACGGTTCATCAAATAGACGTCTGATGTGATAGTTATCGGCTTTTCCGTTCCAGGGGCCTTGTTATATTTTAGGTACAATCCAACCCAAACATAATTGAACTAAATAAAAACATTAAGTGAAGAATTCCAAAAGATTTGTCTCATCTAGATGAATTCAACAAAGTCGACGGCATGTCATTCGGACATCGGGAGATCAGGATATAAGCATTTCCGCTCCGTGGACCTGGTTGTTTTCATGTTCAAACGAACCCGACCATACCCAAGGATTGCCAAAAAATTGATTTTAATATACTGAAACAACCTTCACAATCCAAGGAATCATACGCAACTACTGGTGCATCGATCAAAAATTCGTAGCCCAAGATATGGGCGTTTGAAAGAACTTGGTCTGAAAATAGGGGGTCTGGGCCCGATCCGACCCGACCCAAAACCCCTTGGGTCGGACCGACCCTGGTCTAGTACCAGTCGGATTTGGCACCATCCGACCCGGCTGGGTGCTGCAGGCCCAGCTCGTGCGGCCTGCGGCTCGGCTAGGATGTTGATCGCGGCTCGGCGCTGGCCAAGCGGGGTGCAAAGGGGGTGCCACCCCTTGTTTGTGGAACGACAGACCTAGTGGGGTGTTCCCTAAAACCAGTCGGGGGTTATTCACCCCCCGGGTAACCAGGAAAACAGACGACCATTATGGACATTTGGTTGAACCACCGTGGGCCCTTCAGGGTCCTTCATTCTGGAAACACCGGCGGCCGTCATGGCCGGGTGTCCCCTGCCTGGACCGCCGTGGCCTAAGGCCATGGCTCCTCTTCACTGATGCAGCATGCCAGCGTTGTGCCCCTCTTCCCTGGACCGCACCTGGCCAAGGCCTCCCTTGGCCTCACTGGCGTGGCATGACGACTTCGTGCACCACCACCACGGCACGCTCTTGGTTTCAGTCCTCTTCGTCCATGCGCGGTGCAACAGCACCGCGCCGCCTTCCCCTCAAATGTCAACGATGATCAACAATAATGAGGGGAGGAGGATCAGCCGTGTTTGGCTGGTCAGATCTCCTCCCGTTATGACGATAACAAGCGGCCCATCATTAAGAAAAAAAGATCGATAAATAAATATTGTACGAAGGTAACCCCTACCTCGTGATGTTTTTCATTCGTCGGATTTGACGCGAGGAAGTCATTGGAGTCAACGTTGTATGTTGCTCCCACACCACGCTACCGATCACTTCTCATTCATCGGTGTCTCGTTGTAGAAGATGGATCCTTGATATTCTTCGAAGAAGAGACGTCATTCTTCATGGGAGGAAGAAGTTATTCAAGGCTTTTGTGCTTTCTATCAAAAATATTTCCCATCAAAAGTTCGAATAAAAAAAATAAGCTTCCACCTTATTTTAATTGAACACGCCAAGCCATTCAAATTTAAAAAAATTCCTCTTAATTAATTAAAAGATGTTTAGTTCATTTATTAAGAGGGTTGGCACATTAAAAGGAATCTCTTAGGTTGAAGGGGGGTTAATGGAGTTTAAGACCCTTGTGGGCCATGTCACTAAATATCCTCTCAAAGGAGGTCAGTTTTGAGGGGCTCCACCACTAACCTCCCCCATGTATGATATAACCACCTTAAATAAATTTTTTTGTGCAACACAATTTTTTTACGATTTAAGATTAAACACAAAAATAAAGTCAAACCTGCATAAAATGGAACTATAGTAATGATCCCATTAAGCAATTACTGGCACTGCAGTTTCATCGGTGCTATCAGATTTCAATTCCGAGTACCAGTTCAAAAGATAGAAAAACCAACTCATTCGTTCCCTGAATGCACCCGAGCTGAACATCGGAAATTGATTTCGGGCACACTGGGCCTCAGAATCAGGTGCCTCAAAAACTGCACACTCGTAAAATTCCAACAAAATAATGAAAAAAATTTCCTTCAGATTTTCAGGTCATTACATTACTCCCACGTCAAGGATTTACGTACCCATTAACTGCATCACAATCTAGGGAAACTCAAGGAAGTACTGAGCACGCATCTGAGCCTGCTGCTCCCATGTGCTCTCCTAGAGATTCTCATGCTCCCAACAAAAGCAGAAAAGAGTAACCGACCGTCCACATAGGACCCACTCATGTCAATCTTCAACCTCTACAGAAACACTGTGTATGTCACCTCATCAATGATATCTAGCTCTTTGTGGTCGATGATAACAGAATAGGTCATGCACACATCTCCTCAGCTAAAATATGTGAATGATGTCGTGATATCTGTTCATATGAGGATGAAAGGCTAGGTGGTAATCCACATTTCCAACTATACAGGGGACCTGAAAAATTCCATTGAATCTCGGATATTAATTGCTGCCTCGGCCACATCTCCGTAGACCGTGTCGAGGTGAGACCCATATAAAGACATGATCATCACCCTCGAACTGCAATGGTCTTTTCTCCTATGAGCATAGGAATTAGTCTACTCTACGCAGTCTTCATCCCCTCCTGGATGATCTGCACATTTTCTGTCATAGACTGAACCATCTATGGATTTACACGTGCTGACTCCCTCACTATCCACAAAGGATATCGGAAACGCGGCCAGCTGCTGTCTCGCCACTCCTATCAGTTTAATGTCCGATCTCATACTAGTAGCATATACTAAAACATCCCACTCTCCATGAGTATAAAATATCTCGAAGTCATAGTCCAGGCAGAATTCAAGCCATCACAGCTATCTCAGGTTAAGGTTCTGTAATGAGTAAACATACCTGAATCTATTATGATTGGAGAGAAAGTAAACCGTTCGCTCAACAAACAATGAGTGAGACTAGAAAATTGTAATAACTCATCTCCACCATTAATTGTTTAAATTTTAGAAGAGATACTGAGATTTCTCCTCTGCCGAAAAGAAAAATCCGGTCTCATCCCCTAGATAATCCACATTCTTTTCCTAATACAGTCAATCCTCACATGAACGATAATATATCATGACATGGATGACGAGGAAAAGCCTCGACGCTTCTACCAAAATATCCAACCGTTACTCTCACCTCCAAGGGTCGAGTCACATGGTCGGCAGTATTACGTGGTCATTGGGTCTCCTCTAGTAGGTATCTCAAAAGTGAGGATCAAGTCAACATTTATAAATTGGAACTTCATTGTATAAACCATACGAAGTGGACAGGAAAGTAATCAACACAATGATAAGGTGTGTTTTATTATTGGAGATCAAAGTACTAGACACATTCAACTACTACATCAACAAAATGGAATCTAAAAACATCATGAACAAGGGACTCCATTCCTATACCCGCTCTTGTCCATCTGCTTCCGGAGCCCCGTAGTCATATGCATCAGCTTCCTAAAGCTGAGCTCTCCCATATCCACCTGTTACCAACAGTCAGGGTGGTCCTCCGGGTAGTGGTGGTGGCAACACCTCGAAGAGTCGTCCAGCTCCATCTGCACGGCCAGCTCCTCTTCCTCTGCCCCTTTCTCCTTGCGGTCTTCCTTGATCGAACCTTTGCCTCTTCCTGGGAGGGTCTTAGTCTATCTGCTAATCGTCCGAGTGGTCAGTTGGATAGTCACAAGTCATGTGACCCCATCTGCTGAATTTCTAACACATCATGGAAGGTCTGGCTCTGTTTCTACCATTGGTGCCTCGTACAACCAATACTGAGTCATGCGGTCGACCACCTGTAGGTCTGGACCTCCTGGACCTCTGCGTCATCTATCTACTGCCAGCTGCAGAAGAATCCGCTACAAGTCGACTAGTGGAGGGTCCTGCTACTAGAGTCTTCTTAGCAAGGAAACACTCCAATAAGAGGGCTCTTTACGACACCTCTGCCTTAGTCAGGATGCTGAGAGGGATCATAAAAGCTCTGATCTCATTCCTTTGTCCTTACTCGAAGGTTCGGGCCCTGAAGAACGGGTCCCTTACAAAGTCTGTAGAGTAGCGTGAGAGGTCATTGAACCTTGCTGAGTACAGAGCTACACTCTTGCTGCCCTACTACAAATGAATTGGCTCTTGTATCCGCAACACTTCAAGGGTGTCCGGTACAAACACTTCCTGGAACATGCTCTCTATGTCCACCCCTAGATGTGACATCTCATCATGCATATGGAGCATCAGGCTCCACCATCTTCATGTTGCTTCCAGAAGGAGGCTGGAAGCAAGGATCACCATGAAGTATGCTGGTGTACCTACTAGAATGAAGACTCTCACCACAGCCTCCATCCAATCCTCAGCCGCCTGTGGGTCCGTCTCTCCCCGAAACCAAGGTGGCCTCTAGTGCTAGAACTCGTGCAGTGCACTGAAGTGGCATGCATCGCCTGCTTCTGTAGCTGGTGGGATCAGTGGACCAACATGTGGTAGTACTGCTGGTGCCTCCTCTAGTTCCTCCACTGGATGAGTGCCTTGTACTGAGACCTCATCGCTTAGTGGCATGTTAGTACGTACAACTCTCGGGGCCCTAGCTGGTCTTCTGTGGGGAGGCATCCTGAAAGAATATATGTGACATGGTTAAACAATTATACCTGGTGTGTTGATGTGGTTTTTGCTGATTTAAAAGAATCTTTTGGAAACAAACACAGAATCACTGTTTTCGTGAACTGATTCGTAAATCAGTGGTCAGGGTCCTAGTGTATGGATACGTCGGCCGCCCACACTACCACTAGACTCCCTGAACTGAAGACCACACTTAGTACCCTTAACACTATTGCTTCACAGAAAAGAAAATATCAGAGTCCTATGTTATGCGGTAGAAACGACGTCCTCTGATACCAATTTTTCATGACCTATCCTCGGGGCTCGTGTTGTGACTACCCCAAGCCCGCCTTCCACAGTCCAGGGGATGGTGACTAGCACAAAAGATGTAAATCCCGATAACGTGGAAGGCATTGCCTTTATAAAAGTAAAAAAACACCATAGAGTACATGCATAAGTAAAAAACTATGTACAAAAGAGAGTGGTGAAATGTATATTGGCCAGAATACAAACCCAACTAAAAAGTACAACTACAACTAAATGATGTTACAACAGAAAGTTCAAACAAACGGAAAATTAGAAGCAGCTCCTGGGTAGTCCACCTCGGATCCTACATTAAGGGTAGGTATAGATAGCACATCTCCTGGATTGTCCACCACAGATCCTACCATAAGGGTAGGTACAGATATCCTCCTCAATGCTCTCGTCCATCAACCTCCTCTGAGTAGTGTCTTGTCGAAAAGACCACCTCTGGATACTGACTGGTTGTGAGGTCAACCTCCGAGTACCGTCCAATCCTCGAACACTCAGCCTCTATCAGCGTTGTTCGTCGTCTGCATCCAACACAACGTCGTGAAGGCATAACCCGTGTAGGGGTGATTATAACGATACTCATTAGGGACCCCGAGACCCTCAAGGTCTCACTAAAGGGGGATCTAAACAGAACCCTTACTTAGGTAGAAGCCCATACTTATACGAATGTTATCATATAGCCCATCTCAATCATGAGATATCACACAGATATAAATAAATGGAAAACCACTACTTATGTATATGCCCATACATATACCAAGTTTTCAAGTAACTCATCTCAATGATGGAAAAAACACAAAGGTCATTGATTCAGCCCAAACTAGGATTTTATTCATGACGTCAAAACCACTAATGCGGGTGAACTCTTCCTCTGTCGAGTACAGTAGCCCTGTCACGACTCCGAAGCACTACTCACTAAACATAGACTGTTGAGGTACTCCTCCTGTCGAGTACTGTGGGCCTGCCACCTCACAATGTAGTGCTCCCCACCATGGATCTTCCACCTCACACAGTAGTGGCCCCCTCATAGCCTATATAGGTTTTACCCTTGTTGAGTACCGTAGGTCTATCACCTCAAAAATTAGTTCTATTCCACCATGGTTCTACCACCTTATAAATTAGTTCTCCCCATTGGGCTATACAAGTCACATAGAATCGAATCAGACAAACATTCATCAGGTCCACAGCTACTAGGTCTCCACACTTTGTACTCTCATATCTAGGAGGATCCTCATGACGATATATTGGTTGATACTCCTAGTATCAAAAATTCCCATGAAGAAGTATCACAAAGAGACGTCTTGTCACAGGGGTCTCATGCAACAGACGGTGCTTCAATCAGACGCCCGGTCTGTGAGTTTTTAGCCTTTTCGTCGCGGGGGCCCGGTTGGTTTTGTGTATGAACCAACCCGACTGTATCTCAACTATACCCCTAAATCTCATATGGTATACTAATTGGGATTATTTGTCAATGAGATTACCAATACTGCTGATGGTTCGTCAAATAGACGTTCGGTCTGAATGTTATCGGCTTTTCCGTTCTAGGTGACCAGTTGTAATTCAGGTACAATCCAACCCGGCCTTAATCCAACTATGTCCAAACCTCATGTCATGTATTCCAAATGATATGCCTCATCAAGAGGAATCCGAAAAATTCAATTACACATCATTTGGACGTCCGAAGTTCATGTTATAAGGGTTTCTACTCCGTGGACCTGGTTGGTTTCGTGTTCGAACCAACCCGGCCGTACCCAATGTTTGCCGAACAATTGAGTGTAATATACTGAAACTACCATCTCAATCCAAGGAATCCTATGCAACAAAACATTGCATCAAAAGAAGGTATGTAGCCCAAGATATTGGCATTTGAATGATCCTGGTCCGAAAAAAGGGGTCTGGGACCGGTCCGACCAGTCCCAACACCCCCTGGGTCGGCCCGATTGGGCTCGACCCGGGAAGGAACTGTCGGTGTGTCCATCGGAGGTCTTTAGCTCAAGATATGGGCATTTGAATGAACCTGGTCCGAAAACAGGTGGTCTGGGCCCGGTCTGACCAGGCCCAATACCCCCTGGGTTGGCCGGAATGTGTGGACCCGACCCGGGTCCGGGTCCGGCCCAATTCGGCATAGCCCAGCCCAGCTAGCGCTGCTCAGCCTAGCCCGTGCACCCTGCGGCCTGTCTGGGCATTGGCCGACCAGGGCCCAAAGGGGGCGGTGCCCTTTATTTGTGGAACAACAGAACCAGTGGGGTCGTCCCTAAAAACTGGTTGGGGGTTATGCCCCTCGGTTACCTAGAAAATGGACGGCATTTATGGCCGGCCGGTTGACCTTCATAGGCCCTTCAGTGTCCCGCCTTCTAGAAACCCCAGCAGCCAGCTTGGCCGGCCGCCCCTTGCCTAGATGTTCACGGCATAAACGGACGCTCATCTTCACCGGTGCCGCGCGCCAGCACCGTGCCCCTCCACCGCGGCCCGTTGTTGGTTGCGGCCTCCCTCAGACTCAACGATGCAGCACGACGGCTTCGCGCACCACCAGCGTGGTCTGCTCCTGGGCGCGGCCTCCTTCGGCCTCACCAGTGCAGCACGATGGTGCCGCACACCTCCGCCGTGGCCCGCTCATGGACGCAATCCTCTTTTTCCATGCACGATGCAACGGTACCGCATTGCCTTCAACTAAAATGTCAACGATGATCAACAATAATGAGGGGAGGCCTGATCTCCTCCCGTTATGATGATAACAAGGGACCCATCTATAAGCAACAAAGATCAATAAATAAATCTTGTATGAATGTAACCCCTACCTCTTGGAATTTTTCATTCGTCGGATTTGATGGTAGGAAGATTTTAGATTCAACGTAGTTCGTTGCACCTGCACCACTCTACCAATCCCTGCTCGTTCGTCGGTGTCTTGTCAGAGAAGATGGAGCCTCTGTATTTTTCGAATAAGAGACATCGTTCTTCGCAGGAGGAAGAAATTCTTCAAGGAATTGGAGCATTCTCTCCAAAATATTTCCCAACACAAGTGCCAACCAAATTAAAATATTCTTCCACCTTATTTTAATTGAACTTTCAAAGCCATTCAAATTGAAAAGAAAATCCTCTTATTTAATTAAAATATATTTAGGTCATTAATGAAGAGGGTTGGTACCTTAAAAAGAATATCATAGGTTCAAGGGGGGTTAAAGGATTATAAGACCGATGTGGGTCATGTCCCTTAAGATCCCCTCAAAGGAGGTTAGGTTTGGGGGTCCCCACCACCAACCACCCATTTGTAGGATAAAACCATCTTAAATAAAAAAAATTCTACAACACAATTTTTTTTCAATTTAAGATTAAACACTAAAATAAAGTCAAACCTGCATAAAAAACATATGTGGAAAAGGTCCCCTTAAGAAATTACTGGTGATGCGGTTTCATCAGTGACATCAGATTTCAATTCCAAGCACTGGTTTAAAAGATAGTGAAACCCGCTCGTTCGTTCACTGAATGTACCGGATTTAAAATTCCGAAATTAATTCCGGGCACACCAGGCCATGAAATCAAGTGCTGTATGAAACATTTCACTCGTAAAATTACCATGAAATTAAGAAAATAAATTCCATGAAATTTTTGGGTATTTACATTACTCCCACCTCAAGGATTTACATCCCCATAAATTTACAACACAAACTAGGAAAACTAAAGGAGGTACCTAGCAAGCATTTGAGCCTCCTGCTCCCATGTGCTCTTCTGATGTTTCTCGTGCTGCCAACTAAAGCACACCAATGGAATCGACCGTCCCCATAGGACCCGCCCATGTCGATCTTCCACCTCTACTAGGACCCCATGTAAGTCACCACGTCATCGATATCTAGCACTCTGTGGTCAATGATAATCGAATAGGTCATGCACACATCTCCTCAGCTATGATATGTGAATGATTTCATGATCCTGATGAATCTGAGATGTAATTTCTTGGTGGTAAGACACCTTTACTATTCTACTGGGGACCCGAAAAGGTCCGTTGAACCTCAGAGATTACTTGCCAACTCGGACACATCTACGTAGATTTTGTCGATGTGAGACCCGTATAAAGATATGGTCGTCACTCTCGATCTACAGTGGTCTCATCTCCTATTAGCATAGAACTAAGTCTACTATGTTAAGTCTACATCCTCTCATGGATGATCTGCACCTTATTCTTCGTAGCCTGAACCAACTCTGGTTTTACACGTTCCGGCTCTGTCACTATCCATAAAGGATATCTGAAACTCAAATAGCTGCTGTCTCGCCACTCCTAACAGCTGAATGCCCAACCTCTTACTAAGAGCGTCTACTACAACGTCCCCTTCTCCATGATTATAAACTATCTCGAATTCATAGTCTTGGAGGAATTCAAGGCATCGCTTCTATTAGAGGATCAGGTCCTTCAATGAGAAAACACACCCGATTAGCAGTGTGTGGTCACTTCATCTCCTCCAGCTGGTATCTCGAATGTGAGGATCAATTCAACAGTTTTCAAATGGAACCTCTTTGTGTCAACCATACAATGTGGACTGGAAGGTAAGCGTGACAACGATAAGGTGTCTTTTATTACTACAGATCAAAGTGAAAGACAAATACAACATCAACAACGACAACATGTAAACTAAAAACACCAAGAACATGGTCCTCCATGCCTCAAACTGCTTCTACCCATCTGCTTCTGGGGCTCCGTAGTCATATGATTCAGCTGATTGAAGTTGAGCTCTCCCATATCCACCTGTTCCCTGTGATCGGGGTGGTCCTCCAGGTGGAGGTGGTGGCAACACCTCAAAGCGTTGTCCACCTCCATCTTCACGGACAGCTCCTCTGCCTCTGCCTCTTGTTCCTTGTGGTCCCCCTCGATCGAGCCTCTGCCTCTGCCTATGAGGTTCTTCATCTATCTACTGATCATTCGAGATTTTGTTTGGACAGTCACGAGTCATGTGACCCTGTCAGTAGAATGTGCAACACAACATGGCAGGTCTGGCTCTGTCTCTAACCTTGTTGCATCACACTACCAATCCCGAGTCGTGCGGTCGGCCACCTATAGGACTGGCCCTCCAGGACCTTTGCATTATCTGTCTACTACCAGCTGCAGAAGACTCCAATGCAACTCACCTAGTGGTGGGTCCCGCTGCTGGAGTCTTCTCAGTAAGGAAACTCTCCACTAAGAAAGATCACTCCAACATCTCTTCTTGAGTCGGGATGTTGAGAGAGATCATTGAATATCTAATATCGTGCATCAGTCCTTGCTCAATGGTCTGGGCCATAAAAACAGGTCTCGTACCTTATCTACAGAGTAGCGCGAGAGGTCTATAAACCACGATGAGTACTGAGCTACACTCATCATGCCCTACTGCAGAAAAACTAGATCCTGTATCTGCACCCCTCGAAGGGTGGATGTTACAAACTCTGCCCGAAACAAGCTCTCGAATTCTTCCCATATATGTGAAGTCTCGTCATGCATCAAGAGCATCAGGCTCCACCATCTGCCTGATACTGCCTAAAGGAGGCTGGAAACAAGGATGACCATGAAGTCTGCTGGTGTAACTAATTTCTTGAAGACTCTCACCACATCCTCTAACCAATCCTCATCCTCCTGTGGGTCCGTCTCTCCCCAAAACCTGGGTTGCCTTTGGAGCTATAGCTTGTGCAGGGCACTCATGTGGCATGCATTGCCTACTGCTGGAGCTGGTGGCATCGGTGGCCCAACGGGTGGTGGTACCACTATTTCCTCTTCTAGTTTCTCAACTAGATGTGTTCCCTATATTGAGACTTCATCACTCAGAGGCCTTTCAGTACGAACAAATCTCAGGGCTCTAGCTAGTCATCTGCGGGGAGGCATCATGAAAGAACAGATGCGACATGGTCAAATGATTATACCTGGTGAGCAGACATAGTTTGAGCTGATTTAAAAGATACTTTTGGAAACCCACACACAATCAATGTTTTCGTGAACTGAGTCGGGAATCAGTGGTCAGGGTCCTAGTGTATTGATACATTGGCCAACCACACCAACATTGGACTCCCTGAAATGAAGGACACAGTTAATACCCTGAACAATATTGCTTCATAGAAAAGAAAATATCAGAGTCCTATGTTCAGTATTAGAACTAACGTCCTATGATAACATTTTGTAACGACCTGTACTCGGGGCCCATGCCATGACTACACCAAGACCACCTTCCATAGGCCATGGGATGGTGACTATAACCAATGGCGTAAATCACGATAACTAGGAAGGAATTGAATTTTTAATAGTAAACAAACACCGCAGAGTACAAGATAAAGTAATACACTATGTAAAAAATAAAACGCTGAAAAGTAAATGAGCTAGAATAAAAACCCAACTGAAAATTACAGCTACAAATGAACGAAAGTACAACAGAAAATTAAAATAGTTGGATAAATAGAAGCATCTCCTGGGTCATCCACCTCGTATCCTACCTGAATGGTAGGTACAGATAGAACAACCCCTGGATCGTCCACCATAGATCCTACATGAAGGTTATGTATAGATAGCCTCCCCAAAGCTCCTTCCCATCAACCACCTCCAAGAACCATCTTGTCGAAAAGTCCACCTCCGGATACTGACTCGTAGTGAGTTCCAACTCTGAGTACCATCCAGTCCTTGAACAGTCGGCCTCTCTTTGCGTTGTCCATCGTCTACATCCGACACAATGATGTGCGGGCATAGCATGTGTAGGGTTAGTTTAACGATACTCAGTAGGGACCCTAAGACCCTCAAGGTCGCACTAAATCCAACAAGGATTACCACAACGAAGGACCTAAATAGACAAACCTTACATAGGTATAATCACATACATATACCTAAGTTATCATGTAGCCCATATCAATCATGTGGTATCACACAGATATGAAATCAATAGATAAACACTACTTAGATATATGCCCATACATATACCTATGCTATCATGTAACCCATCTCAATCATGAGGAATACACAATGGTCATTGACTCAGCACAAACCAGGATGTTATTCATGAAGTCGAAACCACTGCTGCTGGAGAAGTCCTCTTATATTGAGCACATTAGCCCCATCTCGACTCTGAGGTGCTACTAACTATCTTTAGACTGCTGAGGTACTCCTCCTGTCGAGTACCCTGGGTCTACCACCTCACAATGTAGTGCTCCCAGGCACGGGTCTGCCACCTCACACAGTAGTGCTCCCCCGTATAGCATACAAAGGTACTCCTCCTGTCGAGTACCGCGGGTCTGTCACATCACAAATTTGTGCTCTTCTTCCATGGGTCTTTCACCTCACAAAGTTTTGCTCCCCACTAGTCTATACAATTCAATCCGGATCTTTTAGGACAAGCAGTCAACAGGTCCATAACTACTAGGTATCCGCACTCCGTATGCTCGTCTCTAGGAGGATCCTCTCCACGAGCTACTGTTCGATACTCTAAGTATCAGAAAGTCCCATTAATAATTATTGCAATGAACCATCTAATCATAGTGGTCTCAACGCAATAGACGGCTCGTTAATCAGACGCCCGATCTATGAGTTAATATAATTTTTTTCCAGGGGCCCCAGTTGGTTTCTTGTACGAACCAACCTGACCGTATCTCAACTATAACCCTAACTCTTATAGGGTATAGTCATAGAGACCGTTTCTCAATGAGATTACCAACGCTGCTAACGGTTCGTCAGACGGACTTCCGGTCTGAATGTTATCGGCTTTTCCATTCGAAGGGCCCAATTGTATTTATGGTACAATCCAATGAGGCATTACTCCAACTGTGTCCAAAACTCAGTTGACGAATGACAAAAGATCTATCTCATTATGAGGAATCCAAAAAAGTTGATGGCACATCATTCAGACGTCTAGAGTTCAGGTTATAAGCGTTTCTGCTCTGAGGACCCGGTTGATTTTTTGTTCAAACCTACCCGGTCGTACCCAATGTTCGCTGAAACCTTGATTTGAATATAGAGAAACAAATTCCTTGATCCCAGGAATCCTACTAAACCGATGGTGTGTCGATCGGAGGTACGTGGCCCATGATATGGGCATTTGAACGAACCTGGTATGAAAATACGAGGCCTGGGCCCGTCTGACCCGGATTCGGGTCCAACACGATTGGGCACGGCCCGGCCTGGCTGGCGCAGCCGGGTCTGCGGTAGGCGCGGCCCGGCCCTACATGCACAGCCTGTCCCGTGGTTGGCGCGGCCGGCCCCACCCATGGGGCCCGAGGCTCGGCACGGAAGCCGGCCGCGGCTCTACGCTATCCGAGCGGGGCGCAAAGGGGGTGTCGCCCCTTGTTTGAAGAGTGGAGGACCTATGGGGTCTGCCCTAAAAATTGGTCGGGGGTTATGAATCCCCCAATTACCTTGAAAACGGCCGGCCATTATCGTCGGACGGTTGAACCTCCGTGGGACCCGTCGGGGTCACGCATTCTGGAAACACTGGTGGCTGCCTTCGCCTACCGCCACCTTCCTAGACCGCCGCGGCCTAAGGTTGTGGCTCATCATTAACAGCGTGGTGCGAAGGCTCCGTGCACCACCACCATGGCCCGCTCCTAGCCGCAGCCTCCTTCATCCTCACCGGCGTAGTGTGACGGCACTGCACACCACCACCACATCCAGCTTTTGGATGCGGTCGTCTTTGTCCCTGCGCGGTGAAACGGATCCACGCCGCCTTCACCTCAAACGTCAATGATGATCAACAATAATAAGGGGAGGAGGATCAGCCGTGTTTGTGTGGTCCGATATCCTCCAGTTATGAGGATAACAATCGACCCATCTTTAAGCAACAATGATCGATTATAAAACTTGTACGAAGGTAACCCCTACCAAGTGTCATTTTTCGTTCGTCAGATGTGACATGAGGAAGTCGTCAGAGTCAATGTAGATCATTACGCCCACAAAACACTACTGATCCCTAATCATTCATCAGTGTCTTTTCGGAGAATATCGACCCTCGGTATTCTTCGAAGAATTGATGGCGTTCTTTGTTAGAGGAAGAAGTTCTTCATGTCGTTGGAGCTTTCTCTCCAAAATATTCCCCAACACAAGATCCATCAAAATTAAAATAATCTTTCACATTATTTTAATTGAACATTCTATGCCATTCAAAATGAAAAAAATCCTCTTAATTAATTAAAATATGTTTAGTTCATTAATGAAGAGGGTTGGCTCATTAAAAGGACGCTCATAGGTTCAAGGGGGGTTAATGGAGTTTAACACCCATGTGGGTCTTGTCCCTTCATATCCTCTCAAAGGAGGTTATGTGTGGGTGGTCCCCACCTACAACCTCTCCCATGTAGGATATAACCAACTTAAAATAAAAATTGGGTGCAACACAATTTTTGGTTAATTTAATATTAAACTCCAAAATAATGTCAAACCCGCAGAAAACACAGCTCTGGTAAAGGTCCCCTTAAGAAATAACCGGTGCTGCGGTTTCATTGGTGCCTTTAAATTTAGATTCCAAGAACCATTTCAAAAGATAGAAAAACCCACTCATTCGTACACTGACCTTACCCGAGATAAACATCAAAAATTGATTCGGGGCACACTAGGACTCAGAATCAGGTGACATCTAAAACTGCGCACTCTTAAATTTCCAAAAAAATTAAGAAAAAATGTTACTTTAAATATTTGGGTCTTTAAAATCAATCATTTGACTTTGGTTATACAAGATAACCTATTTTATTGATTAAGGACAAAATGAGCTAAAACTGTCTAACATAAACTTAACTGATTTTGAAACCAAAATATAAAATGGAAGTAAATTTTATTAAATATATAACAACATGTGAATTGTTTTATCATGTTTCTCTAAAATTATACAAATATTATAATTTAATTATTCTAATTAGAGATTATTTATAGTGTATATTGAGAAAATATGTATGTTATTTTACATTTAAATAAAGTTTTATTATTCTGCATTAAAAATAATTTACTTCCAAATAAATGTAACATTGATTGTAATTATTTAATCCCAAAATAAATAATTAAAGTAATATTAATATATATTAAATTTAATTAAAAAGGGTTAAAATTTAATCATATATTTGGTTTTCTTATAAAGTATACATTCTTCTCATAAGTAAAATAGAATGTTTTTTAAAATTTACAGAATGAATGCCTTTTTCATTTGTCAATGATGTAATTTATTTATCAATAATACTATACTAGACTTCATATTTATTCAAACAATGTCATTTTTCAAATTATAAAATATTTTTTTATGTTATAAATATAGAAATATATATATATATTCCAAATTTTAATTTCAAAATTGGAAATATAGTATTCTTATGTAAAAAAATTCATATTTCAAGGATTTTATGATGAAAAAGTTAATGATTATAAATATTGTGTTCATGATATTATACTAGAGAGTGATAGTTTTTTAAAGGTGAGCACATGATATTTCTATAAAATGTATACGGTCTGGATTAATCTGGAAAAAAAACATGGAATTAACTAATTATGACACTCATATTGAAAGGATTTTATTAATTATTTTATATTGGTTATGTATATGATTCCCCAAGATTCAATTATAGTTTTTGTATTAATTAAATAGATTATTTTGTTTTTATTTGAGAAAATAATTACTTTCAAATATTATTAAAAAAATATACATAAAATATATTATGAAATAGTGAAAAACATTTACTGGGTGTCATTTTTTAATAGAGTAACATGTTTCATTTCTTTTATATGTTTCACTAGAAATAGTATTTTCCTCATCCCCCATGTTCAATTTTTTTCATAGGATCTATGTATGTATTCGATCTTATTAGTGGCCAATATTACTATTATGGTTACTCAACTTAAATGAATAAAACTATCTCAAATTAAAACATACAGTAAATTTAATAACTAGTTTTCATGAAAGAATGTAAATTGTGTATATGATTCCCCTTTTTAATCTCATGATTTTAATAATTTTATAAAACTATAATCCTAATATATCATTGATGACACTCATTTTTATCACAGAGTCTAAATGGAAGGAAAAGGGGAATACCTTAATCACAATGAGGGTCATCCTTTGAAGAACATTAAAAATTGACAATGCCATGAACTAGGAAACCTTTCTGAATTGGTCGCGCTTGTTTCCTTCTTGCCGTATAAGTCACTTGCGTGCCACATATGGGTCATAAAAATACCTTGTGTGCCCTATTTTTTTTTCTCCCAATGTTCCCAGTGTCCTATAAATACCCCCTTTGGGCCCCCCATTTTGGGACTGATTTTTTCGAAACTCAGATTCAAGATTTGGTCGCCCAAGTATTTTTCTGATGTCTTCTGAACAAATCTATGGAAAGTATTTTCCTAGGATAGAAGCTGAAAAGAGGAAGAATAATGCCTATGTGTTTGAATTCATCAACACTAGCGTGCCTATTTGTATACCACTTAAGGGAAATGCTGACACTTGTGCGTCGACTTTCCCTCTCAATGAAAATTACGCGCCACACTTCTGGAGGCCTCTAGGCATAATATCAAGGGCTCAAGTTCAATGTCTCCCATGAATTAGCCTATGGATTATTCATCGCCCAAGGTGACACCTATCATTCAAGTCTACTTGCATGGCCAGGACATGCACACATGATCAATAGTTGTGTACCACCTTCCTAGTCACCTCATTTTCTCAAATGCACCTCTCCTCTTCAAGATACAACCTTCAAAACACTCTTGAAATCCATTTATGGAATGGTTCCATTATTGGCCTCCTTGTTTGAAAAGAGTTCTATATTAACCTCTCCCAAAACCATGTGACTTAAAATCTTTATATCACAACTTTTAGAAGTTTCTTATGTAACCTCATCCTCTAAGATAAGAAGATCTTTTGATTTGGGCAACCTTCTCAAGAGTAACCCCCGGTCATAATTTCATATAATCAGGCACTCCTTCTTAGGAGTAATACCCAAGATACAAATCCCATTAACCAGGGTCTCTTTCTCTGGGGTAAGACCCAGTCATAGTCTCATTTAACATGGGCCTCCTTCTCAGGAATAAGCCCCAATCATATTTTCCTTAAACATTGGGCATCCTCCTTAGGAGTAATCCCCAATTTCAATTCTATTGTTTTGGGTTAAGTTATCATGAATAAAACTCAACAAATAAGTCCCTCTTAATTTAGGCTTCCTTTTTAGGAGTATGTTCTAGGTTAAAATTTCAAATCTCCATAAAATTAAAATACCTTTATGGACCCCACTTCATGGACTTATTTTCTATGTCCTTGTCTTAATTTATTTGGGCAGTCATACATATGTAAGCCCCACATTATTTCTCATAACTGCATCTTTTATGGTACCATTGTTATTCATGATAATTATTCATGTTTCTAAAACCGAGCATGGCGCACGTGAGCTTATAGTGTGAAAGTAATCATGACATTTATTTCTGGGCAATTAACCATGCATAAATCCCCTATTTCTTTAACCAAACTACGTGGACTTTGATATATTCCTTAAAAGTAGAGTAAGTAGTAAGCCATTATAAGGTTCAATCACATATATCATTAATTCTTTTCAATCCAATTTGACATTAAACTATATCCTTATAATCAAACTATTTGGGTTCTGATTCCTTTTTAACAAGGATACGTTGGTAGCCCATCTATGGGTACAATCCCAACTCTGAAATAATACCTGTATTTTTGAATGAAAATCAACTTCAAGTGCCCCACTGAGTTTCTTTAATACATGTATGGTCAATATAATGACCAAGAGATTTATCTATAATGTATTTAAGGATACCATTGACTATTAATCTCTAATACATACGGATGATTCTCCATCGATGATGAACCTCAAATACATATAAAAGATTATCTAAATCACATAAATATCTACCATTGATTTCCTAAATCTAAAGGAAAACTCAATTTTCTACTTGGTTAATTAATAAGGATTCATTAAGATAACATAAATCTATTGGAGATTACCGGAGTATGTAATAATTCCCCCCTGAAATGTTGTGATGAGCCTGACCTTCCATCCTCTCGACCAATGCAAATTCATAGGCCTCATCGGCCCACAACTAATGATCACCTACCTTTGGATTGTAGGTCCAAATGGATATAGAATCATTGGATGTTTCCGATTCCAGGAATAAAACTATTAGATACCGATTGGAATGTTTGAACCATAATCAAATTATGTCATCCCCATTTACAAAAGAAAAAAAATGGTGAACCTGGCGTGAATCCTTAACCAAGTTAAAATGATGTTTTACTTATTTTTAGGCCCATATTAAACTCAATATGAGGGCCAACAAAGAAGCCAATAACATAAGCGCTCATCAGAAAGATTTATTCTCGCTAGACTTATCTTGATTATTTCTGTTATATCAAATATGCACTCTTTTCCAATATATCTCTACAAAACAGAATCGCTTCTTTAATGTTAACACCTTTGAATGCTTCGACTACTACTCATGATGGATCCTTGTCTACTCTGAGGATGACATCACCTACTCAGCGTCATCAACGCTGGGTCTCGAATGCGTCGGTGAGGGCCATCGATGACCAGTGATCATGAAACAGGTGGTGATAACCACGGTATGATCCCGACTCCGGAGGCTACTCGAGAATCCATCCAAGTTAACAACTCACCCTGGTTGTCCGGAGATTGACGACCAGTGATAAAGATATAGGTGGTGTTAACCATTTTATCCACTAGTTTCAAGTCTTTATCCTTGGAACGCAACAAACAACCTCTCACATATTACATGGAGGTGAATGAAGAGGTCATTCTAGGACTCAGTTCTATAATACACGTGTCTCTATTGAGGACTTTGATCAACAATCCCCGCTAGACTCGTGTGGTAGTACACCATCAACATGATGAGGGTATCGCCTCTAGGAGTTCATCTTAGGTTCCTCAGACCAGGGCACGCAAGACAAATCATTAGAGATAAAATTTGGCCAAAATGGAGAAGTTTCGTACCTATCCCCCTTTGAAATATTCCATCAACCTAACTTGATGGAACGAAATGAGCGGGCACACACACCCATCCATTCTAATACTGTTGTCCAGCTGACTCATCTAGCAGCAACCCACCAATCCCTTCAGGCAATTCTGACAGAGTACTATAGGCAGGCACATAAACCTGTTTATAATTCATCATACAGTCAGTAGGCTCGTCTGACTATAGTCAAATAAGCTCACCAACCAAATATGGTGACCACTTGTAAACAGGCACATACCCCTTCTTACAACGACAAATTCTGTCAACAGTCTATTCTGCCAGTATTTAAGGAAATCCAACAGCCATACTTGACGGAGAATATCCAGCAGGCAAATACACCTACCAATGTTCATCATGTCTTCCAACAGTCTTGTTTGGTAGCACCCGGAGGAGCAATTTAGAAAGCTCCAGAGAAAAATTTGTAGCAGACTCAACTCTCTTCCACATTACATAAGTACTGCAAATATCCGTTGATAGGAAAATGAGGATATGAGTAGACACATTCACCTACTCCAGACACGTTATTGATGTATATTCCCATTCCGACAGCTGAAGTCACCATGAACATTTTGACAATGGTATAATAGCATAAGAAATTCCTTGCACATATTTTGGAAACCTATCAGAATATTATAACATCTTTAGTGACATCACAAGGAAAAACATAAATCTATTCATATTAGTTTAGTTATTCATCAAAATATCACTCCATAGTCTATAAATAACTTTTTTCTAACCTAACCATTTCTCCTAAGAAAGAATATACCCCGGCCTATAATAACCACATTCATCCACAAGTTTTTTCCAT
The DNA here is from genome assembly GCA_963277665.1 of Viscum album. Taxonomy (NCBI): domain Eukaryota; kingdom Viridiplantae; phylum Streptophyta; class Magnoliopsida; order Santalales; family Viscaceae; genus Viscum; species Viscum album. Next base: position 39,345,956 of record OY728153.1, read on the forward strand.
TGTGAGTAAGAAGGCGTCTGAGAAAAAGACCCATCCAGCACAGTTGAAACATCAAGAGCCAATATGTAATACGTCCTTGCTCAATGATGTGGTTCTTGAAGCCCTCAACCAATTATCTGTTACAGATCATGATTATACAAACTCATTTCCAAATAAAATAAGTAACAACAATAATTCTAATGGTATTCATCATACACTTCCTCACGAAGGCTTGCTTCATGATAATTCGGTCAATCTCAAATTATCATCTTCAGATGAGATCCCCGAATACCCCCTACGGTTCCATAAGACCAATGACAAATAGGTTTTTTCTTTTTCTATAACCCAACATGGTGATCCTCCCTATGAAGATAAATTTAGTTTCAAAAGTCCTCACTACAGTAGTATTTCTCATTGCCTAGAAATTTTTTCAATAAACTATGCAGTAACGGGAAATCCTTCTTATTTTGGGGATCTTGAAAATATGAATCTATTTATGTCTGATGCCTTAATATTACCAGGTGAAATAGTTTCTCAACCAGAAGATAGCCTGGGGTGTAGGTCATTCTCTGAACCACCCCTGGGTCATTTATCTTCTTATTTGACAAATACTTCTCCACCAATCTTGCTGAATTTGATGAAGCAACAAAGAAGAACAGGCTTTGGTCTAATCAGGTTGAAGAATATTCATCAAATGACATATAGGATATGTTGAATATGAGATAACAACTGGAAAAAGGTGAAATAAAATTCATGTTTTGGCATTTGACTGACTCTCAGTATGGTATTCCAAAAATGCTAACAAAAGATTGTATTCACGATATTCTTCTCAATGTATGGAAAACCCATTTCCACTTAAAATATTAAATATTATATTTTGATGAATATCAAAATTATGTTATGATAATATAAGGATTTCAACGCCAATTTTACTTGGCATCTCTCTTATTTTCTTGACATAAAAAGGTTGAAAAGTATTAGAGATCCCTTCAGCGTTCATGCCTTGGCACGTTGAAAAGTTAGCGTCAGTTAATTTTCAATGCCCCATCTAGAATTCATATAAGGGAATGGGGTGTTCATGGAGCATTTCATTTTATTGTGCTCTCCATCATGCAAAGTCCGTGAAACGTGGTCTCATGAAAAGTTATTTCCCATGGCTGGCCACATCCATCAAGTTTTGTGTGTAATCAATTTTGTTCACTAGAACAAGCCTCAACAAGTTCTTCCCAAAGTCAAGAATATAATGAAAAGTTGTCTAATTACTCTTGCATCAAGAAAATGAGAATATAAAATAGTATTTTCATTTATGGAATGCACATCATTAGGTGATAGAGGAGTCAGAAATAATCCAACGGTCATCTGATCCACGTGATTTGAGTGGATGTCAGATGATGCATCCGGCCAATTTCCGGACTAAAATCTGAAAAATCATGAGATCTTGTAAGAATGTTTTAGACATAGTAGCTCATTATCCACCTCAGCTCTCCATGATGGGTAATCTTTTAACCAAACCCTGAGAATCAACAGATGAGATTGAAGGAGTCGAGCAGGAAAAATAGGAACAACCTCGTTCCCCTAGACTGGGTACTTTTTCTTATCCTTAACCTCTTACTCAATGATATTTAGTCTTCTCTCGATTAGGGAAGAATCCACAAGAGGAACATATTGCCGAATTATACAGAGGCTCACTCAAAATTATGGTTCACCATGAAGTTCATGAGGGATCAACCAAACAAAAGTCAATTTCTCATAAAGGACATGGAAGAAGATAGTATCACAGAAGACCTGATAGTAGGGATGCAATGCACTATATATCGATAAATGTCATCAATTCTATTGTCACCAATCCCCAAGAACATGAGATTCACTCAAGGGAATCAGATGAAGAAGATCCAGTTCAAGAGGTTGTACATACTAAAACTAATGAAGATGGTGTGTGTACCTGCAATCATAGACATACCTAGAATCTATGTATTCCTTCAAATAACCAACTTCCCCCTCTCTGAAAGGCGTCCAACTATGGGAATGGAAAAAATACTGGTTACATTCCACCCTATCTCTAGAGAAGTTCAATGACTCTCTTTAGAGGAAAGGTTCACAAAACAAGTGGAATAAATTAAGGAATTAAGGAGGTTAAATACAGAACTACTTAAAAGCAGTCTTCCTACTAAAAATGCTGGAGTTTATCACTCATGGGAATTTGTTGCAGCTAGTGGGATGGATCAAGAATATCCCCATTTACAAGTACACCCTCACAGGTCTAATCCTATGGGTCGTACATGATAACAACCGGCAATACTACCATCAGTGACATTACATTTCGTCGCACCCATCCAAACTTCAATTCTTGAACCTGCTCAGGTCCAAGATGAACTATATGCTTCTCAAAAAAAATTACAACCATTGACTCATTAATAACTCGGTTTTAATGATATGGATGGAAATCATGCACCAGTTCAACCATATAATAGATCTTACACTGAATAGGTTGATGCAATTCCTCCCACATAAAATTTTGCGAGTACAACATTCCCAATTTTTAATGGTTAGAGAGATCCAGAACACCGCATAACACATTTTGTTTCTCATTGTGATCCTATTATGGTAACTCCTCAAAAAATAGAAGTAGTTATGCTTAGGTATTTTTTTACCATCTTTACAAGGACCTACTTTCATCTGCTATACAATCATGCAATCACAGTCAATTACTTGGTGGGAGGATCCCTATAAAAAAATCATTTTTAAATTTATCTCAACATTTTCAAAGATGACAGTTTTTTATCATAACTATTGTAAGAAAATGGATAATGACAATCTTTTGTATTTCATTGCTCACTGGATGGGATTAACATATTCCTTATGTTTGGAACTCCCTCAAGCAGAGTTGCTGCCACTCTATGTTGAAGCTCTGCATGATGAATTACACACACTTTTGATCCCTGTCAAATACAAAAGAGGGTTTCGAGAACATACATCAATCACTCATCTGATCTAATAATCTCTTACAATGACTAAGGCAAAAACTCGGGTAATTCCATCAGATCCAGGAAGAATAATAGGGAAAGAATATACTGCAACTTTTACACTTAAACAAGCACCAGTACATGCTTCCACTTCAAAACCTTCATCATAGCGAAGGGTTCCACCTCCTGAGCATCAACAACAATGGCCTCCTCGTCAAGATGATCCAAGAGATCAATGATGTAAGTAGTTTAAAGATATGAAGAAAAATATTTATTCTTTCTGTAATATACAAATTCATGGATAATTCATTTTGACTCTAGAAAACAATCTAGTTCATTTTCCAAGGCCCAAAAGGACGAACAAGGAAGGAGATGAAGACCTCACCAACTATTTCCCGTTATATCAGATGTTGGGGCATCATATTCAGGAGTTTTCAGTATTTGAATAACTCATAAAAAAATTGTGGACTCTGGACAGGTAAAACCAAAAGGTTCTTTAGCCCCTGTAGCATGCGTTACAAGTACTGATCCAATGGAATAATGAGAGTAACATAAATTCAAAAGTAAAAAACATGCAGAAATACGATGATTGGATGGTCAGGAAAATGATCAACTGAACGCATATATTTTATGAACACATTGAATCAACCAATTATGTTTTTCAATGAATTCCACAACAAAACCCACTTCATCATAAGGAAAATCATCAAAGAAGTAGCATAATTTGAACAAAGAAGAGCAGTCAGAAGAAGACGATTTCGTGTCAATGCCTAAATAGTCTTTTACTATTGAATATTTTATGCCATGTACCTCAAAATAACGGGAACTGCCATACCAAATAAAAAATATGGAATTAGCTAATCAGGAAGAATATTCATGAGATGAAGAATTGATCATTGGTTCTGTTAACATGGTTCTTTTAACTGTTCCTTATTCCAATAACAGTTTTGATTTTGATTAGCCAATGTTCTCTTTATCAAAAAAAGTAATTAGAGGAAGGGACATCAATCTATGAAATAGGGGAAGACATGGATATTCTAGAAGCAACTATTTTAATATTACCCCTTCCAGAACAGTATATACGGTTTAAACTCGATGCAAGGCCCTTCAGCAGGCTCAATAGAAACAAGAATGTTCTTCTACACGTGACATATTCTTTCCTAACACAGTTATATTAGACGACCAGTTAGAGGTCACCCCTTCTTCCTCTTAGAAAATGGATAGACCTAGTCGGTCTAATCTGCCGAAGCCAGGAGTATTTCCAACTCCTACCCTGATATAGGATGCATCTACTTCCAAAGCATCAACATCCAAGGCACCAGAAAAACCACAATTTCTTGATGGGAAACGCCGACCATTAGACCAAAAGTATGATGTAATGAAACATTTGTCCCAATTACCGGCCAAGTTATCAATTATAGATTCCTTGAATCTATTAATAGATCTTCAGGAGGAGCTTATTGAGGATTTTTCATGCCCTCAATAATCTGAAACTGATGCTGAAGCAGCTGAGGTCTACCATATAGAGAATGATCCATGAAAATTCCATGCAGTGATATCATTTACATATGAATATGATGATGATGTTGTACATGGACATATCAAACCATTGTATATATATATATAAGTCAATGATATAGACATTCTATTAGCTTTCATTGATAATAGATCAGGAGTAAATCTCATTACTTTTCGTACACTTCGTCGATTGGGCCTCACCAAATCTGATTTATCTCATTCTGATTTGATGTTGCTTGGATATGATAATAATGATCAAGAACCTCTATGTGAGAATACCCACAGAATTAAGTATGGAGACCATGTTTCTAATTCAGATTTCATGGTTTTTTTAGGACACAGCCTTCAACATTTTTCTTGAAACACCTTGGCTACATCAACATGTGGACGTACCTTCATTGTACCATTTGTGTCTAAATTAATGTTTCAGTGGTCAAATTGGGACATTCTATGGTGAAAAATCCCCATTAAAAACATGTGAATCTCAATAAATTGAGGCAAATTTTTATCACATGGAGGGAAAGGAAATATCCACGGGAAAAAATGTCACTGAAACTAATTCTCTATTATGTTTGGAGAAGATACTAGTAATCCCATTCATACATTTGAGCAAAGATTATGTGCTTCCTATCAGTCAAATTGAAGGGATAGACCCAAATTCAAACAATCTTATGGAAACATCCATAATGTAAATTACAACAATTGATCCAGACAACATGGGAGAAATTGTTGATTGGCCAAGAAATGATGAATGCTTAAATGGAGATGTCTTCATTTCGTCCATAGAAATCCAACTATTCAATAATTTGTCAAACATGTCATAAGAAGTTATCGCAAAACCAGAGAAAAATTATTATGTCGATTCTCAATCCATCATCTCATCTTTATCACCTTAAAAGGACCCATCATCATAAAAAGGGTCACAAATGGCAGCCACTTCTTCAAGATGTTCAATTTTTAACTTCTCCCCTGACCATATAATTTTTTCTTCGTTATCTGCTATGCAAGTAGAAACAGAGTTAGTAACACATGTTGAAGTAGAAGAGGAAGACCTCTGAGATTCTCCTGTAACATTTGACGAGGGTATCTCTACCACTATGGATGAACTCAAAGAAATAAATCTGGGTAAAAAATAAGATCCATGCCTCACATTAATTACTGCGGCCATGAATCTTGAAGATCAAGATATGTATGTATTATATTTAAAGAAAAATATAGATGTATTTGATAGGAATTATACAGAAATGTCAGGTCATAGTCCTGATGTTGCAACTCATCATTTGGGTTTTATAGAAGAACAACAAGGATTCCGGAAAGCTACATGAAAAACACACCCAACTTATGCCTCCAAAATTAGAGCTGATGTTGATAAGATTATAAAAATTAACTTCATCAGAGAAGTTCAGTATCCAAAATGGATGGATAATATAGTCCCTATGAAAAAAATAATAGACAAATTAGATATTTCATTGACTTCAATGATCTTAATCTGCATTGTCCCAATGATGATTTTCCAGTTCCAATGACCAACTCTTAACTGATACAACGACTAGCTATGAAGGACTTTCCATCATGTATGGATAATCTGGGTACAATAAAATATGAATGGCCCTAGGGGATGAGGAGTCTATAGCTTTCAGATCTCATCATGGTGTTATTTTCTATCATGTAATTCCCTTTGGACTAAATAATGCAGGTGCAATGTATCAATGTGCGGGGACCATATCATCAAACCATTTTTATGGAAATTTGTTGAATGTTATTTGGATGATTTTGTGGTTAAATCTAGACAATGTTCTGATCACTTGGTCGATCTGGAAATTATATTCAACAAACATCGACAACACAATTTGAAGATGAACCCCTTGAAATGTGATTTCAGGGTAACCTCTAGAATATTTCTCAGCTTTGTTGTATGCCATTGTGGTATCAATATTGATCCTGAGAAGACAAAATCAATCCATAGTATGTTACCTCCATGAAATTTTAATGAATTAAGAGGAATTTAGGGACAATTGGCATATATTCGGCCTTTCATTGACAATGTGGCAGGAAAGTGTTTACCCTTCAAAAAATTAATGAAGAATGTAGTCACCTACTAGTGCACTGAATAATGTCAAGAAGAATTCGATATTCAAAAGAAATATCTCTTGATTACACCAATATTAATGCCACCCATTAATGTAAAACCACTTTTTCTCTATGTGACAGCTTTAGAGCGATTATTGGGTGACTTCCTTTCCCAAAAGAATTATGCTGGGAATGAAAACAGACTTTACTATGTCAGTCGGACTATGCTTGAGGCAGAAACTCGATATCCAAGAATTGGAAAGTGCTCCCTAGCATTAATATATGTTGTTATAAAATTAAGACACTACCTGCAAAATCATGATTTCCAATTGGTATCTTTCAATAACCCACTCATATTTATCATTAGTTTCCAATAGTTACAGGACGTCTGTCAAGGTGGGCAGTTATTTTACAGTAGACTGATATCCAGTACATGTCTCAAAAGATAATAAAAGTCCATTCTTTTCCAGATCACATTTATAAACACCCATCTGTAGAAGATACAACATTAAATACTGAACCTCTGGATGAGGAACTCTTCTATATTAAATATTATCCTCAAACATGGGAAATATACTTTGATGGTTCTTCCAGAAGTCCACCAGGGAAGAAAATGGAAAATCCTAAATTAAAAAATGTTGGGTTAGGAATCCTACTTATTTCTCTAGAAAAGGCAGTGCTACCCTATTCCTTGTTATTGTATGAAGTTGGTATAAAAAATAAAGCATAATATCAAGCTCTCATCGCAGATATGGAGTTGGTGTTTCAGGAACAAGTAAATCAATTGAATGTAAAAGGTGATTCAGATTTGGAAATCAAAAAAATCAATGGGGATTATGCCATCTGAAAGGAAGACTTAATCCCTTTGTGTGATTAGGTCAGAGAGTTAATGACATAATTTCCATCGGAACTGACATTTTCTTATGTCCCGCAGTCACAAAATCCCCAATCTAATGCAATAGCTAATGTAGACATATCCCTAGAAGATCCAAACTGGGATGAAACAATCATCAGTATTTCCCACCATCGTATTTTTTCACCGTTGGTTCAAATCAGAACAGAGAAAATCAGTGAAATTAGTCCCATTTCTGAACCATAAGGTCATAATATAGTATGAATGACACCTATTAGGTAATAGCTTGAAAATGGACCACTCCCACCTAATAGTCCCAAGAAAGAACAAGTCCAGCGATGTGTGGTCAATTTTACTCTTTATGATAGCCCATATAATCAAAGAATACTCTGGAAGCGATGTTTTGATGGAATTCTCTTCAGATGTATTGATGGTGAAGTGACAATGGTTGTCATGAATGATTTTCATGTCAGAGTTTGTGGTGCCCACAAGTTTGAATGTAGAAATTCTAGTCAAATAAGAAGTCTTGGATACATATAGCATTAAATGAAGCACGATTGTGTTGATTATACTATGATGTGTCATTATTTCCATGTGTGTCCCAACTTCATTCATCATCCCCTATAGTTGGTTCATATAGCTATGCAATCATGTCTATTTTCCACAAGGGGAATGGATGTAGTAGGACATTATCCTCCAGCTACATCCATGTAGTTTAAGTCTATTATTACTGCTATTGACATATTTTCCAATTTGATGGAGGAAATGCCTCTAATTGATGTTTGTTATTAAAGCATTTTTAGCTTCATAAAGTCAAACATCATTACCAGATTCAGTGTCCCACATACCATATTTACAGACAATGGAACCAACTTCTGTTCATCTGAGATGAGAGAGTTATATTGTGAATACAACATCAAATCCAACCATTCTTCTCGATATCATGCATCGGCAAATGTCCAAATTGAGGCCTTCAATAAGACTCTTTCAAACATACTGCAAATAATGGTGGATAAAGATAAGAAATCATGGCTGATAAAAATTTCATGCATTATGGCCTTTTTAGACCACCACCTGCATTGCTACGTAGTCAACCCCATATTAATTGGTATATGGAACATAAGTAGTCTTGCCCATTGAGGATCAATTACCTTCACTCAGAGTAGACATTTGCGATCAATCATCCATAGATGAGAAATCTCAGAAGCAATTTGATGAATTGGAACGATTAGATGAAAAAATATTGTCCACCGTACACCACATAGAATACTTTCAGGATTGAATAGAATAGTATTTCAATAAATATGTTCTTATTCATTCATTCATTCATGGAGAATTTGTATTCGTCCTCAGAACTCCAATGATACCAGTGAAGAGGCCTCCAATGCATGAGCCAAAGTGGGAATGTCCTTATTCAATACATAAGGTCTACTCCAATAGATCTTGTTATTTAATATCAATGGATGGAGAACTCATTACAACTCCAACAAATGATATATTCTTGATGAATTATTTTATATAACATAAATACAACCATTTATCTAGTAACATGACTCTAAACTGTGCAGCACTAGTAGATGCATATGATCTTAAACTACTTTAGGCCTCACTGTTGTACTTTAAACTGAATAGCCCCTCTATCCTCCAACATGACGTTAAACTGTATCCCTTTTGTCGTCCAACATGACGTTAAACTGTTCATCGAAGCTGGAAGACATTAAATTGCCAAGCACCCTATCTCTATGAAACATGAAATTTAAACTTCGAAATTGTCCCTTATATGTCGTACATGATGTTAAACTGTGCATCATTAGGCCAGTTGTTACCTCTTGTTTCTCACACTGAACATGAATCATGTGAGGTTAGAGTATGCTTCAACTATAAAACCATCTCTAGTCTGCTTGCCACACATAAGTAACAACACCATATTCAGGTTGTCTTCATGTACAAATCGATCCCCAATTCATTCTCAATCTAACTACATGTACTTTGATCCTTTCCTTCTATTATGTGTACGTGGGTATCCTCCCAAGGATCAAGCACAAAACCAATATCATCACATTGGTTCACGTCCATCTCATATGATGTTGACCAGTTAACCCCCCCCCCCCCCCCGCCCTCTGAAACCAATATATTCACATTGGTTCATCATCGTCCTTGCTATTGACGTTAAACTATACAATCCCCCATTTTCCTCATGAAAGACATCAAACTGCATGAAAATACGTCCTAGCTACATGATGCTAAACTATGCAGCATCAGTCCATACATATGACCTTAAAATATTTGCACTTTTTTCCTCTATGACAATAAACTACAACAGTCTCTAACACCCCCACCTGAGAGGGAATTATTATTGACATTGATCTTTAATCATGTTATATTACAAGGACTACGTGCATACATGTCAATGCCCAAACCATTAATCTTTGATCCAACCATCATTGCACTAATGTCCCCTTTAACCCTTCACATGTACGAACCAAATTAGTATATAGGTTATTTCATGAACTACATATGTCTTGATTCGCATCCTTAAGGGATGTGTTGGAACATTTGAGCATCCTTTGAACCAATCCCCATGTCATTGTGCCTAACCTCAAACTCCACTTTCAGTCCCATGGCTAAAAGAATCCCCCTAGGAGCACATGAATGTGGTATGAAAACACTAGTCTTTATTCACATTAGGTTTATAGCAAACACACAATGTGTCCCCCTCATTATGGTCCAAACTCTACGACTCCAAACTAAGATCTCCTACGCTCTCATCCCACAAGTCATTAAATAGTTTTTCAAAAACTACATATGGATTGATTCTTATCCTAATGACATATGTATTGAAGTCCAGAATCACAATTTAGGACCCAGCCACAACATGATTATGGTCAGCATTGGTCTATTCATCTCTTCCATGCATTGAAAAATACCCATTTTCATGTGTCATACTCCAACCCTTAATTACTTCAAGACCTCCATTTACCTTTTCATGACATCTGGTCACAAAATGTATGAAAAACTGAAATTTTTTTTCCTAACCATGCAGCACATGCCCCTAGGTGGCCTTGAAAAAGTATTCTACATAACGGACCTATCGGCCAAAAGATACTGTTATTTGGCTATGCATCCAATGCTCGTAGGTGGCCTTGCGTACTTCAACCCCCTAATTGGTTCTTCAAATAATTATAACTTCATTATTTGGAGGAACACCTATTTTTTCATTATTACTCTTAAAGACTATATGTAGGGATCTGCAAAAATATCCATCGTTAACATATTTTCCCCATAATCTTGTTCATAATCAGAATGTATTCATGTCTATGGTATTTATTTACCTTCCCTGCGTTTGGGTCAGACCATTTTAAGAGTTAAAATCATCCAATTCATTAACAATCTTGATTGGTAATATCTTCTCTATATTAAAGTACTTATGTCCATAAAACAGACTCTAGGCTTTTCAAAATTTGATAATCCATAATCTTTCACTAGTTTTTAGCAATAGAAAATTAAAATTTCTGGGAGTTCTTTTTCCTCGCTATACAGCATGTGGCCCTAGGTGTCCTTGCATTATTAATCTCCAAAATTGACATGTCATCCAAAAGATGATATTATTTGACTATGCAGCCAATGCCCATAAGTGGCCCTACATAATTCAACCCCCAAAAAGGGTTTGTCGAATATAGGTAACATCACTCTTAGGAAATACTTCCTCTAATTATTTTTATCCCTTTTTTCATATCATCCCTCAGATTTAAAATTTCATAAGTCATATATTACATGTTTTCCCCATACTTGAATGAGGTAATATGTTTTCAATATATTTATCTAGTAATTGAGACAATTTTAATAAATTTGTTCAATGTTATTAGATATTAAACATTATCCATTTTATGTCTGACATGCATGTCTTTAAGTGGACTACAAAAGACTGGGTACTCATTAAATTAGAAACATGTAAATGGAAATCTGAACAAAAGTCGAGCCCCAGCTCGCTAAATGTACATATTTTATGATTTAGGCGACATTGAGCAACACAAGATGCAATATTTTTTGAATTTTTTTGTATAATCCTATAAACAAATACTATGATTACTAGGCCCATTGAATTAGGTAAAAATATATATAAGTAATTAGCTAGAGAATGAAACTATAAATGATTGAGGATAAAATGTATTTTTCATTAATGCACACGATTATAAGAACATCTAAATATTGGAGTATCTCCTCTTTTTCATGAATTAAAAGAGGCTTTCAATATAACTCTTCATTTGATTTATTTCTTCTTGAGATTCATCAAGAGAAACATAATGTTCATTCAAACGACCAGCTTCACTCTTTTCAGCTTGATGGAGTGCATTATTGGCATTTTCGATGGATTTCATACCATTCGTTTGGACTCCTTCCAATGAATTTTTAAGCTGGTAAAGTTCCCCAATAATGGCATCTAACTATTTATGAAGATGAATCTACTGGATGACTTTCTCCTCGATCTTTAGCATTAGCTCTTTCTTGTTTTCAGCATGATCCACCTCAGCTTGGGAGACCGCAGCCTTGAATTCACTGATATTGGTCAGCAGCCTCACTCTGATCAGATCTTAACGACTCATTTTCTCCTGCTCCCTCCATAAGATGACTTGTTTCACTGCGGTATGGATCTCTAGATATCAAAAACCGCCACGTCCCAACATAATGAAGTATGATGAATGTTGCGGTATCGTTGAAGACAGCTCTTCATGAGGAACTTCTGTAATGATCTTCCATATATATTTCCAGGCCTTGTGACATGTGAATTTGAGAACTTTTTTAACTTCTAGGTCTGATTCATCATCACTATCACATGTGGGAATATAGTCTAGGAATAATGAGCTAACAGAAGTTCCATGTCTGCTCCTCCTCCCCTGACCCTTGGTACATCACTTTCTACTCCTTTTGGGGATAAGGCTGAGGCTTCACCTTTGGATCTAGACACGGATATTGATATCCTTTCATAGTCAATTTAAAGATTTGGATAGTTCACATGGGTAAAAATAGTTGATTAAATGTCTTGAAAATCATTTACAACCATAAATTTTATCATATTTTACCCAAAGGTAGATCATCGGCATGAGAAGGATCTTCCCCATCTTTCTTAGCTTCAACTGGATCTTCAGGATGAGTTTCAAGAACCTCTGCGGGGTTAAACTCCACTTGAGCTAGCGTCTATGCAATAATAGTGTCGTCTATACCCACCTTCAGGCATTGGAAGATCAGCAGCATTCTCATATGGAACTGCACATTTCAAAAAAACATGGGCAGATATGTAATAAAATATTTTAACCAAATGAAGGATAACACTCACATCCAAAATCTTCTAAATTACATGGTAAATTAACTTGATATAAACATTCTTCAAAAGATGGGTCAAGTATCATCATTTCATTAAGTAATATCTCAGATTCCTGGTTAGTTTCACCAGTGGGAGCATTTTACAAGTCATCTTAGTGACCCTCTTCCTAAAACCTCTAACACCGAATAGCCTCCTCCGAGAAAATTGCATATTTAGTTTAAGTGGTCGCCAAATGTTTTAGTGAATGTGCTAAAATAAAGCATCACATAATGGAATTAATTTGGTGTATTCATTCAACATTATATGATGTATTTTAAATTTACTAGAAGAAGGCTCTTCTCCCATTGCAGCACAAACATGTACATTACTTGAAATATACACTGGCCCTCTTCTCTCACTATTTCTTCAAGAGAAGCTAGGTCAGCATGAATTTTTGTCTGTTCACTATCACCCTCCATCTTCCATAGAGGAGGCTCAGTCCTCTCACTTAGAGGAGAAATCGATGAATCCCCTACAATCCATAGAAGTATGAGTACACATTTCAATGTTTATGATTCATGATTATCCGAAGTACTTACCACTGCTGATGAAGCGTTTGGCTTTGGTTTTTTTCATTCAATGATTTTTATTCTTAGTATTTTTGGGTTTGTTGACATCGTCACCTCCAAATACAGGTATTATAGAATGAAAATTCTTTTATAACTCTTTGCCGATGGTTTGACGGCCTGGAGATACGTCAACTGGATCACGAGGAGATTCAGTGGCTCCAAGAGAGGTGCCACCAAGGTTGTACTACGGGGAAGCATCCTCAGTAGGTCCGTTCTTAGCAAGCTTCAGGATGAAGATATTAATTTCCTTGAGTAACAAAGAATTTATAGAAATTAAGATGCAATGAAAATATGAAATAAACATACATCTTTAAGAGCCACATAATCGGGTCAGTCATCATCTACTGAAGCACCAATCCCCTAAGTTGTGCCATAATTCCTCATTTCCTTCACTCTCTTGGTAATAGGAATGGAATTTCCAGTGGAATATATGAGCATTTCCAGCTCTTGGATGTAATCTTTCACTTCATCGGGGTTATCCTCGAAGAGGATATCAGTAGAAGCCCAGAGATTTCCCACTCCAAGGATATGTAACACTTTTCATAAGTCCATCCAGGCAGTTTCAACATCACAATATAGGCTCTTCCATGTAATGTAATCCTATGGTCATAAATATTCATTATTTTCACAAGAAGGTCGTGAGGAGGGTCCTAAAATATGGGACTTCAACTCCTTCCCTTTCCATCCAATCACAGAAAAAGGATTAAAAATTAAAACATGTTTCTCTATAAAATAATGAAGACTAAATTGGATCAATGATATAACTAACTAGGATTCGATGGAGTATGTATCTTGACTCTGGATGGAGGATTATATCTGGAATGAGGCCTCTTTGATGTAGGTTGTGCCTCATCATCCCCATCATGGGAATCAGGTGAAATATCCCCAGGTGAGGAACTCGGTGAATCACCTCTGGGTGAGGAAGAGTCACCTTCTAGACGAAGGGTTTCTTTCCTAACTGTTCTTTTTTTTATCCCCACCTAAAGTACCAAATGAATCAATACCCTTCTGGGTGTGATGCTACATATTTTATGGCTTACCTTGTATTCAATTGACTCATTGCTCCAGAAAATGGTAGATCAAACACTGACCTGGTCTTCTCCATAGTTGTCAGCAACCATAGTTGTCGGGAAACCATTGGATGATGATCTTACCATACATACGTAAGAGGAGATACATCAATCTACTATAGACACTTGAACTGGCATGAAAATCTATATGGAGCATATGCCTCTCATATTATCTCTTCATAAATTCTGGAGTCTGAATACCCCATCTCTACATGCCAGCATATACGAACTCAATTCTAGGATAGTTTTTCCATAATCAACAAAATGTCGGGATGACTGGTTTCCATAAAGAATGAAATGAAATTCCTTGATCATGACCAGCCTCACCATTAAATCATAAGTATTGAGGGACAACAGAGAAATTCCATAAAAGGCATGCACTAATGGCCAAAACGAACATCATGAAACATGTCCTCGGCTCTGTACAACATATTTCCTAAAGTGAGTGGCGGTCAATCCCCAAAAAAACATTCAATGGTCCCACTATTCTCAAAGCAGACTTACCCATTTATACATGGAGTATGGTCCTATAAATCTTCACCAAAATAAAGGTGTCCAACCCAACCATTTTCCTCTCAGCCATCTAGGCTACAACAACGAAGGTCACTGGCTTGACACCTCCCTTTGAATCCCTAACTGACAGTAGATAAATGCTAATCCACAAGGATAAGAATCCCTCTATATGGGTATTATCTGGGATTATTTGATTCAATTCATTCCCCCCGCTTTTCAAACTCTCCCACTTCCATATTTGGCCAGAATGTACCGAAATCACCCCTCTTCTCAGCTCTGGGGCAGCTGGTAGGATGAGTATAGGTGGGACCCTTATCCATCTTCTTGATCAAAAACATATCCATCCACTCTGAATCATTCTATGTTTCTTTAGAAGGGATGATCTCATCATACACATCACCCAAAATTGGAGCTCTCGAGATGTTGTAGACATCCGACAAACTGATGCCTACATCTCCATGAGTTAGATTGAATGAATTCGTTTCTGGGATCTAGCTGCTGATTCGCTCCGGCACAAAATCATCTTTCCTATAGGCATTTGTCTGCTCATCCTAGATTACTTCATAAATTTCATCCCCCTTCAGATCCCTGACATCCTTTGAGAAGGATTTTCGCACCCAATATTCCTACATCCAAGTTGGCTTCACACATCCTCCAGGACAGAAATCCCAACTCATCATGCATCCCATAGATTGATCTATATGAGAATTTCGGAAAATAGAGGGATAACAATGCTGCTGCAGCTCAGGCTTGTGAGTCTTCAAATTTGGAGAACATGGGATATGATACATTCTGAATTCCTTCTCTACTATCCTAGAATTGAAAAATTATCATGCAACTGAGACATTGGCTGAATTGAAATTGGTGTAATTCTAAAACTAGGAATGAGGAAAATAATTATGTTCCTCTAGGAAGTTGACTACTTGCAGATAACCATGGCCATATAATGTAAATTAAATACTCTATGGGATGTTGACATGATATTTCATCAAGTACTTGGACAAATCTGGGATAGTGTTGTCGTGGATATCATAATAGTCATGCCCAACAATGTTCATCATATCATTAAGTCTCATGCTGACCAACTCATCAGCTGATCCAATCCTTTTGGTAGCCAATGAATCTGTATAAGGATAAAATAGTTAACTGTTAAATAATTCTTTTTTTATGAAATACTTGTGATTAAGAAAAATTGATATGGAATTAAGGCATGAAAGTGTGGTCGCGCAAGTGTGGTCGCGCTAGTACGGTCGCACACGTCAAAATATTATTAGAGAAGTGTGACACCAGAAAAATGAGAATGGCCGAAGAGATGTCGAAACTTGCATGACAAGATCTCAAAAACATAGAAGCCAGGATGGTTTGAGCAAAGTGACACCCATATATAAATGCAATCCTGCAACCCTACGCATTGGAACCGGTGCTCCAGAACTTGTGCGCCTACAAGATGCGCCCCGCCGAACCATTGATTCTCGTTTTCCTCAGAGACAAATACTCTTTTGTTTTTCGGATCCAACACGGTGGGGGAATTTTCATGATGATAATTTCAATCATAGAGTCTAAAAGAATGGGAAAGGGGAATTAATTAAGCACAATGAGGGTCATTCTTTGAAGAACATCAAAATTGACAAAGGCATGAACAAGGATTTTTTAAAGAATGGGTCAAGAAAATTTCCTTCTGGTCACAAAAGTAACATTAGAACCCTTTTAATATTTTAACCCAAGATTCCCAGTGGCCTATAAATTCCCCTTGTGGACTCCCACTTTCGGGAATGATTTTTTCCAAAACTCATATTCCAGCTCTGGTCACCCATGTATTTTTTGAAGACAAGCGAACACTTATAAGTATATTCTTTACCTAGAATGGATTCTCTAAAGAGGAATAATAAATTTTAAGTGTTAGAATTAATCAACACTTACTCGCCTGAGAGTCTACCCCTTAACGGAAATTAGGAAACTTGCGTGCCTGAGATTGTTATCTTAGGTATACGTATGGGCATATACATATGTGGTGTTGGTGGATACATCATGATTGTATCATTCCATTTTGTGGTTTATCTTTCATGGATTCTGGGAGAACTTCGGGGGTCTCGGGGACCCTATTGAGTATCGTTAAACTCACCCCTACATGGGCAATGCCTACACTACGTTGTGATGGATGCAGACGATGGATAATACTGATAGTAGTAGAGGCTTGTAGAGCTGGACGGTACCCAAAGGTGGACCACATGGAAATATATACACGAAGAGGACAGACAGATCCAAGGTCCTGAGTAGACCATATGTATTCACCCTTCAGGTGGGATTCCCGGAGCACAACTCGATGGTTGCTATTTTACTTTTCTGTTGTTGTACTTGAATTTCTGTTGTGTTGTACTTTTCAGTTGGGTTTGTATTCTGGCCCATTTACCTATTAGCACTTAACTTGTATTCAGTATTACTTTGTGCTTAATTCAACATTCATTTTCTTTTTTGTTAGTTAAATATCAAAAAGGAAATGTCTTCCCTTTTTATCAGGATTTACGCCTTTGGTGCAATTCGCCAGCCCCTGGCCTATGGAAGGCGGGTTTGGGGTAGTCATGTCACAGTCCCCAAGGACGGGTCGTGACATTCACACTTTTGAATTTTTCGATGGAAATGGGAAAGAGTACAAATATGTGTTCCAGAAATCATAGTAATTGATTATTCCAATGTATTTAAAATTATTATGACATTTTTTGGTTTAAAATCATCTTTAAACATCAAAATAATATATAAGATTTTTTTAATCATTAATATTATTCTATAAATTGATTTATTCATTTAATTAATTATAATAATAGAATAATGAAAAATCTCCTTGCAGGAATATATATTTTAAAATTGATTATAAAAAAACTCCATATTTAATGGATGCTGATTTATACTACCTCTTATATTTAGTGAGGTTGAAATCACTAATAAATATAATTTTTTGGTAGTTAATTTTTTTCTCAATATATATAATCTTTTTCATCATAAATAATCTCTAGATTCTCAAATTTATACTAGAATTGAAATTTTTATCATTTAATACACATTTAATACTCATACATTGGTTCAAAACTGTATATAGTACAGTTCATGATGAATCTCATGGTAATGATTTTTATTCCAACAATTAGATAAAACATATAATTCTAACAATATGACTTTTGTTTGGTTCACCAATCACATTCCATATTTCACTCATAAATCTGTACCAGTCATGGATGAACATTTCAATTTTATTGTCCTATTTATGTGATATCATTAATCTCTTCATAAAATATGTTCATGTTCTGGTGAATTCAAATAATTTGATTCACATATCAAAATAAAACATTTCCAAAATATATAGCATTCATATTGTATTTGATTCAGAGATTTTTCCTAAAACAATACACCACTCCATAATCAGCTATATAATGTACATATTTATCGTTTATAAATTATTAATATTTGATCTATTACATTTAATTCTATAAAAAGACTCCCCTTCTATAATAACATCATCTAAAAATCCAATTTCCCTAAAATCTCAAATCTTCTTCTAGCATGATTGAATTTTTAATATACTTTCCAAAAAATCATAAGTTTCTCCATATTTTTCTTACTATTTCATCGATTGGTAATATAATTATTCCAACTATACATATTTCATGTTATTGAATCTTCATCCATTAAATACTTTTGTTATTTATTTCATTGAAAAACCTCATTCCTTCAATGATTCAAAATTTTCAATGATGACCATGAATTTTTTATAATAATAAATGTATGCTCAATTTTATAGTAATCATTCACATTGATAAGATAATTTAAATGAACCATTCATATATATCCAAAAATAATCACCATAATAAATTCAATTGGGTATATCTGTGTTTTTAGCTTCTAATCATATTAATAAATTTCTACATGGATCTTCAATCAAATCATATCATCGATCAACTATTTAAGGCATGATATATGAATTCAAAACATGTTTTGTTAGCTATTATTAGCCTTGTCTTTTCAATAAATTTAATTTCAATCTTTTGTAACATTATTCTTATTCCATTTAATGGGATCCCAAACTAAAATCAATATTTTTCAACATGAGGTTATTTATTCTTCTACTGATTCACTACATTCTAGTGGACTAAATTCCCATTTATTTTTTAATTCAAAATTCTACTACATTGACTCCAATCATCTTGTAGTGATATTAATGTTATCCTTTTGATATTTTTTCTCCATATATATTTCATCAGATGGAAATTATAAATTATAGTCCGAATTTATCATCCATGTTCTGTAATCCAGAAAATGTATTTTTTTACATAAAACGTGGGTGATTATGATTAATTAGTTCATGTATTATGTAAAGAAATTGTGTCACATTTACTCATGATATTATTTTTTGATAACTTATAGATATAAATATTATCAGAATATTTATCCTCTACCTATTGACATCATTTATTACAAATTAATTTATTAAATGATGTTATGTATTTGAAAATTTTCATTCAATGATTTTTCCATATAGACCATGTAATTCTTGGAAAACTACAAGAACCATAAATTTTATTTATAAATTTTATAAAGTTAATTTAAATTTATTAGAATCAATGATAATAAATGGAAAAACATCGTCATAAACATTCAATGGGATCTTAAATAAACATTTTATTATTATTTTCATACTAATTTAAATTTTTATTAATATAAATTTTCTCCCCCTTAATGATGTGACTTCATCTATGCCTGAGGGAATTTAGATTTTTAATGATGTTTTGATGTCCCCCTTTTAACTAGAATATAAATGATCTATATATATATTTTTAGGTGATGCTATCATTTTTGAAAATTTACCCTAGGGGAATGTACATTAATTTTTAATTTAAATAATTATAATATAACTAGAAGAAAATGTAGAAAAAATATATTCATGGAAAATGTGGCACTACTCCGAAATTATTATTAAAATGTTTTTCATCAACAAACCAGTTATATCCATTTGGATTTTAAATTAATTTCTAATATATGAATGGTGGAGTATGAAAATTTAACTATGTATATTATTGAGAATAAAACTCTCTATACTTTCTATACTAAGAAATAAATCATTAATATTTGGAGCTTCATAACCCGGTTATACGTACATTTATTCATTGAGGTTAATATCTTCATTTTAACATCATTGTGCCTCTATAATCCCAATTATGATTTTATATTTACACACTCCCACTATATTACATCACATTCCATGACCATTTTCATTAAGAATAATTATAAAATTAGAGGAATATAGTGGATCATTATTTCTTCATCATTTATAGTAATATGGATTAAAATTTTTTCTCTACACTAATAATAAATATATATTAGCTCATTTTTCATTATTCAACTACCCTTAGTTTTATATCTACCAAATACATTTTTTTATATAAAATTATTCTATACAAATATTTTTATAGTTTTCTCAGTTTCTCATCCTTCCATATACTAAAAAAGCACTTTTTGGTTTCTCATCCTTCCACCTATTATGTTCATACAATCATAGAATCTTATAGACTAGGTTTAACCAATTAATTATTCATATATTAATATTTTTTTATATAAAATTTTTTACTTTACAAATTTTTCTAAAAATTATTTATCTGTTTCTCATTTTTGGGTAATAATTACATGAATTTTATAACAGTGTATAATAAATTTAATATCATAAACACATCTTACTTTCATCCAATCTGTTACAGTTCATTGGAATGTATTTATGTGACTTAACAATATCATCTAAGATGGCTTCTATTATTCTAATACACCTGTGTATTAATCTGACATATTTTATTTTTCTTTATTGTTTTAAAATAATATTATCATTCATTCATTTATTTCATATTTATATTATGTTTCATACACTTATATAGTATAAATATCATTTCTTTGTGTGGGAAGGAATCCTTTTATTTTATTCTTTTGTGTAAAATTATTTTATATTCCTTTATATTACACCTGATAGAAGTTATACAGTCTATCATCCTTTTAAATCCATTCGTATTTGCTGGATTTATTTCATTATATTTAACAAAGACATGGAATGTTGAATTATACCATCACTCTCTATCATAATTAACTCTTAATTTATAATTTCTACTGAATTATGCCAAATATTTAAATCTTTTTCCAATCAATAATTTTTTTCTTTTATTTATATATTATATTGTGTTTTTTTAATTCTTATTAACATTATTTTTAGTGCCCTTCATCGTATCCGTTTAATTTTTCTAATATTAAAAAAAGGAATACAAAAATTGATATACAAATGATTGACCATTAAAAAACACTTATATTATTTAAATAATTTATAATTCCTTTACTATGTTCAATTTCATATGTTGGATGGTTATTCAATTATTAAAATGTTCTGTCGTTTTATATAATCATTTGGTAGGGAAATTATTCATTATATACATTCCTAGACCAATTCTGAAGTGGTGTGTTATTCGACACTATTAATAATGTTTTTTTCATAGAATGAAAATTTATTCAAACAACATTAAATGAATCAGAATTTATACATACTAAATTATTAGATATGGGTTTAACTATTAGATTTGAATTTTAAAATAATGTCACATTATATTATGTTATATTATTTATACAACTATATGGATTCTTTCTATATTTAATAATGTTATTATGAATTTTGGTAGAGACTATTTTATTAGATTTATGTGATGATTAATCTTAAAATACATCCAATTTTCCTGACATTATTTCCTATACTTTAAACATTAATTTGACGTGTATTTTTGATATCGTAAGAATATAAATTTTTATTCACATTCATATTTTTCGTCCTACGAATTTCATATAACCCTAATTTTTTATATGTATTTCATTTTAAATATACATTAGGTATTTGATATCATTATTCATACACAACCCTTATTCTCAATGTACAATTATATAGAAATACATTATAACCAAGGCATTAAATAAGAAGGTATGAATAATAATAACAACATTATGATAAATAATTATAATATTTATAAATAATATAAATATATAGAATAATATATGATAAATAATTACTAAATACTCTATAAAGTAATTTTAAACATAAAAAATATGTTTACCGCAAAATTCTTTTTATTATATTTCTTATGAATTCATTATAATTAATTAATACATGGGAATATTAATTAATAACATAGTGGTAACATCGATTTTTAAAATCGATAATTATGATTCTTTGTGGAGTCCGATATTTGTGGTTTAATAGTGTTTATCGATCATTCCTAGGATACTTCTTCCAGATATGATAATTAATCATTACTTTAATATTGTTAATAATTTGAAGTAATTGATCATTGTCGATAAATAAGGAAATATATTTCCTTTATCGATTTTATTTTTGGATATTCATACAAGGTCAGACAAGCTATGTAAAAAGCACCTAAATATTTTAAGATCGACGACAAATGTTGTTTTTTGTTGTGGAAGATGTGAATCCACATCAACTATGACATGATATCTTAAAATAATCACTTATTGTTTGAATCAATTCTGTTATGGGAGAGAATCATTGGTTCTCTATATACCTACGATCTAGAACAATGTAGTTCTGGAACACATGTAATGGGAGAATGATTTTTATTGGGAAGGGATACTTTCAAATTATCTTCATGGAAAAGGAGAGTCCCAATATTTCATGGAATATGGTAATCTCCATAACATGAAATGAATTACCAAGATCACAAAATAGATCACTCATTCCAATCCCATTATATTTAATCATCTTAGTACACAAATCTAGGTTAGACATTATGAACAAATCTATGTGTTTGCATCCAAATATTGTAATTGTTCATTATTCAAGAATTAAATTCCCAATAAAATGTGATCAATTAGCACTCAATGGGGAAATTATATTTTATTCTTGAAATTTGGTGGATTTCACTTCAGAATATAGATTACATAAATCTCCCATTATGATTTCCAATGATTTAATAATAGAGGTTACAGTGGAGTATGAAAATTTGACTTATTTTGGGAGGATTATAAAATAGTGGGACATTCCATTACTGAATTAAATTTCCCCCAAAATTAGTGTATTTATACTAATAATTAAATATATTTTCAAAAGTTTCTTATATCATGAATAAATAAATATTCAATTTTAGAGAAAATGGAATCCTCAAAAGAAGAGATGGATCAAGAATAAAGTATTCGAGATGTTGGGTCACAAAATAAATATCAAAATGTTTTATGGGATAAAATGGTTGATGATGAAGAATGACCATTCCTAATACCTAAAAAAATATTTAATTATGACGTTTTATAAAACGTAGATGATTTCATACTTGGAGATTAAATTTATCATGACACTCTGCAGTTGGATCTTCTATACTAGATGGATCTGTATACAATATTGATAGTCATTAAAACTACACTAGTCTCACTAAAAAAATATGAATAAAGTAATTTTTTGATTCAATTATGTGTTCCTTAATTTTCTATCATGATGCATTAGATGGATGAATACAAAATCTTTCATACTTATCTACTTTTAAACAAGATTCTACTGGGGATAAATCTGTTTATGACTTGGAAATGGTAAATATACAAGGTTGAATTATTATTGAATCATCATAACTATATATATAGTTACCACTGAATTTAGAGGACATACACATTGACTTAATAAATATCCTCCTACCCATAATTCTTCTAGTTTATATCCAACATCTTATAACTAGGTATCAAAGTATGATAAAGAAAAAGTTACAGACCATTCCCCAAATATCTCACATATCCATATTATGGAATACCAATCTCATTCCTCCTGTGATAATAGTGATAAATTTGTCTTTTATTTCTATTAATATGAAGATAAATAATTTTGTTCTATTGACTATCAAAAAATATTTTAAAATTAATCTTTAATTCCATGTTTGGATATATGATTTACAAAGAATAAAAGAATGTTGATAGAGGCTCTACTCGTAAACATAAATGATCATAAAGATCATGTTATTGATTATCCATAGTATGAAATACGTAGAAATAGCCAATAAACATTTTAATTTTATAAAAAGTATAAAAATAGATGTTTATTTATTAAATGCACCTAAAATTGTTTTCTTTTAAAATGATTGCAATATTGAATAATTATGATACTGCCTAATTAGAAAGAATTTGTCTTAATCATATACTGAAAGGCTTTGGATTCTTTCACAATTTAATATGAAGGATATATAATTTTTTTAGTAATAGTCAGTGGATGGTCACTTGTAGATTCAAATATATATGAAATAATAATTTATTATTCATTTTATATATCATTTATTTCTATCAATATCAAAGGTCTCTATGGTTAGAGATTCTATCGTTGTCAAACACTGAAAATATACCATGGATGCTCCTTTGGGATTTCAAATAAAAAAAAATTGGTATAGAAAATTTGGTTCTATGGAGTATTCTACATATTCAAGAGAGTTGAAATATTTTTCTGAGGATTATAATTCATTCGAATTTTATGTTGTTAGAATTAAATTTAATTGTTAAAAAAAATTCATATACATTGTGGATTCCATAAAATTGTAAATATCCCCAATTAATGATATATCATTTAATTTTTTGTATAGAATATCATAATCCACATTATTTATTTAAATTATGGTCACCATCTTGTTTTGGAGTGATTTATTTGTTGAGACATGAAACATATTTTTCCCACCAGATTCAATAGTTAATGTGTTGCACATCATGATGGTGAAAACACTATTCAAGACACATGGAAAACTAGGAGGTTTTAGGATAATTCCTTTTCTTTTATTGTTAATATAGAAATTATAAAAAATAATTTAATGATATTGAGAAGTGTTTTTTCACGTATATTGATGAAATATTTTCTTTATTGTAGTCTTCCTCTATTTCATCAATGATGGAAACTCAAATATTGTCTTCTATGATGAATCTAAAAACCAATATGAGGTTTCCATTAAGATAAATGGACAATTATAATCAAAATATAATAATTAATAAGATTTATTTAAGGTAAAATCTCTCCCAGATGGAGATAGTAATTTCATTTAATTCATTGAGCATAAAAGTTAGAATGAATTATCAACCACTATCCCTGCTCAAGGATGGTGATAACATATTTGATAATAAGAAAGATATTTCTATTCATGTTTCCTATTATTACATTAATATATTAAATAGTCCATGTACTAACATATATTTTATGGTTGGGATAACTACCACCCTATTTTGAAATAATGAAATTGATATTATTATAGCTTCCTCTTTGGAGATTGAAATAAATGTGGTAACATTAAATCTTAATGCTTGAAAGTATGTAGGCCCCAATGGTTTCACTAATCATTTTTAAAGGATTTTTGGGACATTTTTCATCTTGACATATATAGAATGGTTTAGTGTTTATTCATACGGTTAAATCTCCAATAGGGTATTAATATTAAATTTATTACCATGACTCCCAAAATAGTCAACACTAATGAAATACATAAATTTATATATGTTTCCCTTTTGAAAACTACTATGTTTTTTTTAAATTCATTTTTTCAATGCAATAAAGTGTCCAAAATATAATCACTCATTCAAATAAATTTGGTTTCATCACAGAGATTAAAATAAAATATCATCTGATGATGAAATCTAAATGAGTCAATCTTTTGAGGAAATACACTAGTGGTGGAAATATTTCATTGAATATTTCAATTAAAAATTATTTTGACATAACGGGTTCTGGGTTAATTTGAATTGTTGTTGAGAAAATTGATTTTGATTATATTTTACTTATTTTTATTAGGAAAATTATTTCCATTCCTCACATATCATCTATAATTGTTTTACCTTAAGGGATGTTTTACTTTTTTGAAGAGGGTTGGGTTGGGTGAACCCTATCAATAATTATATTCTCAATTGGAAAAGATTATTTGTGTTGGATTAATTTGAATTTCATTACTCTTATGAAGAATATTAAAATTATATATGAGTGTTATCCTATATTATTATCATTTATTAAATTATTATGATACTAATATTTTCAAAAAAAGAAGATATAAAAACTGTATGACTAGTTAAAGAATCCTTCTTGAGTTATCAAATAGTTTTGGGCTAGGAAATCAGTTGAGACAAAATATTTGTTTATTTTGGGAAGAATAAATCTAATTATAGAGGGACTGACATCACTAATGATTTGGGTATCACAAATAACATTCTTAATTTTACATACCTTTGTGTCTATATGTTTTTCGGTAGAACCATATCATCTCATTTTAATCATATTATTGGTCAAATCAGAAGGAATTGGTGTTGGTGTCCTTGGACAAACTATTAGTATTTTTATTACATGTTTATTAGATGTATTGAATATTTATAAAACATCTTATTACCTATGAATTATTATTATAAATTAATATAATTTAATAATTACCTAGTGTATAAATCATATTGATAAGGTCATAGTAGTTTCCTTATATGATGAGAACACTAATTTACTATGAGGATGTAGTTTATATAAATCTTGGGGATTGATAATATGTTATAATGGGAAACAAATTAAATTCACTATTAGCTTTGAGTGGTCATAATAATGTGAGGCCACTTCTCCTAATGTTTTCTCTTAGTAATCTCTATTAAGGGAAATTATAGTAATAGACCTGCAAGTTTGAATTCTGTATGATTTGGTGTCATAAGATATTCCTATTTTTTAACTTGTGTGATGCTCCATTGGCTATAAGATTTTTATTATTGTATGTTACAACTCAAATACATAGATTTATTTCATAAAACATGATGATAATATTTCATTGGGAAGTTGGATACAATGGGATTTTCATGAGTGACTTGTCATTAATGGATAAGTTGAGGAAGGAGTTCAACCTTCCAACATTATGGAAGCATTTATATCATCCCTATGAATGGAATTAAACCATCACTGTAAAATCAATGTCCATGGTGTCATGAAGTGTTTTTCTCATGCATTCAATGAATGATTTTCTGATCATATAGGTTGGTGATATAGATGTGCAACCTGATTGATGTGTTATTGAGATTACTGTAGTATACTATATAGTGATTGTTCGTATGTAGTTGTTATTGTTACAACATCATGTTATTATTATTGGGTACCTTAACATATAGAAAGACAATAATGTTCTATATTTGAAAATACCATCTAATTCCACTGAGGAAGAATCTTATATGTTCACAAACAACATGTCTCATTTGATCATGATTTAATTATATATTAATTTAATTAATAGAATAAATATTTTTCCAAATCTTGAGAAATTATTTTATTCCTAGTTTATTGATCAATATTAATCTGATGGTTTTAGTTAATAAATAATAAATAATAAATAATTTCATTGATTACATGAATGTATATGAAATATTTATTCGTCATATTTTCAAAAAAAATAAAATTTTATTTATCAAATATTATCATGATGTAATTATTTTCTAGGTGGAAAATGAATTAATTATTTATAAATATAGTACAAATTCATTTGTCCAATAAATTTTAAGTGGTTTTGAATAGATAAAGACCTATTCTAGAAACAATTCTTATCTAATGAGGCCATTATAAAATATTTTTTATTTAGAATGTTGGGTTTCACCACAAGATAATAATAATGAGAAAATAATTATTTTTCATGTGGTTCATTAAGGATTTAAATTGTTATTTCATTATAGAAATGTAATTAAAAAATATTTTTACCTAAAAACTAACTCTATAAATATTAATTTAAGAATATTGTATAATGAATTGAATAATTATAGGTAGATAAATGTTTTTCACAGTTAATTCTCTACCTAATCGACTTTATCAAACTCTCTATCGAATCAGATGTGCAAGAGAGATTTCATGAAGGTGAATGAAATGAGTTATCAAGAATGAGAAATGAATGATACATGATTTTCCATGATAGAACCCAATGAATAAGTTTTTTCATATGTGTTAATTGGTACACATGGGGATTTATGTTAGAGGGATTCTGTCATTGGATCTAAATAGTGAAATAAAAGAAATCCAAATTTGTATTTTTGGATTATCAATAATCATCAACAATGAAATTTCAAAATCCTAGATATTTATTTATTCATATATTTATTAAATAAAATATAAATTTCACTTGAAAGATACTCACTCATAGATATAAAATTATAAAATGGAATTTTAATATATCACCCACCACCATAGTATTTTATTGTTCCGGGAACCAATAAGGGTAATCATAGGTGTCGTCATAAATTTAAAATTATTTATTTTATTGATGATCCATGTAAAATTATGAATATATTTTCATTTAATTTTTTTCTTAAAAACTATTTAATTATCATGTTTCTTATACATTAATCATCTTCATTCAAAGTATTATTTTCTTACTAGTTTAAGAAAAGATGAAGATTGATCAGAGTTTCCATTGGGAAATTGTGAAGTCTTTGGCCTATACAACTGGGTTACACAACATGTAACTATAGTACACTCGTGTACTAATTCACATTTTACATAGGGGAACTGAGATATTAATTAATAATGATATATTTATTACACACTATATGTTGGATGGTCCAACATGGAACAAGATAAATATATATATGGGGTTTCAATGAAATGTAAATGCCGTGTTTCCCAGCTGAGTTAACACACTAATCCTTATGCTTGTGTCTCAAATACATCTAAATTGATGTCCATGAATTGTATCTCATGAGTACACATCTTGTATTATTCCATTAAACAATGGATATAAAAATTACATTAAATTAAAAATTGAAGCATTGTAACCGTATTTAATCGATTGTCACATGGTTATATTTTTTCAAATTTATTAATTATTATAAATAAAATTAAATTCTTAATTAAATTATAGTAATTAATTTGATGTTATTACTTAATCAATTTATTTTCCTTGAATTCAATATATGATGATTTTCCCTGAATAAAATCTTATTATTATTAAGATGAAATATAATTAAATAATTAATGAATTAAATCATGATTATCTTAATAATAATAAAAAAACAATGAAATGAATGCTAGTAGGTTAACTTATATTATTCGTTTCATGTATGATTTATCATGATCCTAAAGGAGACCTTTTAATGTGTTGGAATTTATTTAATTTAATTTTTTAGTGGTGTAATATTAATTAATATCTAATTAAATGATGGCCTACACATCATCCATCCCTTCATTATTAGGTAGGACATGATTGTCTATGTATATTTATATAATATTTTTTTAACAATCCATTGGGTCCCCCACATGTCTGTTAGTGATAAACACATGTAATTTATATAGCATCCTAAGGTAATAGATGTTGTTCAATATAGAACTATGATGATGCCATCTCAGTGATACACAAATATAGAGGTAAAATATTGTAACTCATTCCATGGTCAACGAATGGAGTTAATCCACAACGTCGAAGGATGATTTGATGTCCCCTCAATAAACCAACAATTACATATGCTCGTGGTTGATTCATTTAATTATTTATTTAAATTAAATATTTATTTTTTATATGCCAGAGCCCAAGCGCCTAAATTAATTATTTAATATATAAATATGGAAATAAACAAAATGGATTTTATGTAAATTTTTTATCCAACACTATTAATTAATTGTGTATCATTTAATTAATATTAATAAGTTATGTAAACGATAAAAAAATATATAATTTAGGTATAAATTTATTAAACTACCCCAACTCGATGTTATGTCAAACTATGTGCTACATTACATTATTGGGAATGAAACTATAAATCTATTTATTGTACTTAGACATATATTGGAACATAATTTTATCAGGTATATGTCATGAGATTTTTTGTTTGACTAAACCGTTCTTGTATTGAGTTTAATGGAAAAAGTATTGTCAATAAAAATTTAGATTTAGATTTTGGGGAAATTCATATAATGATTCTTGGAAAGTGGATTTGACTCAACTGATCATGACGCTCCAAGCCTACAGTTGGAAATATCTCCTACTAAAAATTACATTCTTATTGATTTTGTTAAAAAGTGTCTATATTTTTAATAAATATAATTGGGATACCTTTCTATAAATTTCATAACAATTGTACATTCTGAGGTCAATAGCGAGTGTTATCGGGACATGATAAAATATTTGAATATTTTAAAAATATAATTAACTAAATTATTATTTATCTTGACATTTTTAGTAATGAAAATTTACTAAGAACAAGATATTCTAGTTTTAGAATAAATTGTAATGCTGTTAAACTAGATTATGCATGTGATCAATATTGGAGAATGAAACCCTCTAAACAAGCAATAACATCCTCGAGTGAATTATGTGACTTTGGGATGTGCTAAATCTTGAAAATAAATATTTTTTTATTGTATCCATAATTTATGATTATCCTACTAAAGAGGAGACTAATGAAGAGTTACTTTTCTCTAAAAGAAAGCATTTGAATAATGTAGTAGACGTTCTCTGATAGATTAATTCATTTATGTATTAAAAAAAGATTCCCACAAAAACATATATCCATATATCATACTAGGGAAACATTTTGGTATATACTAGAAGATTTATTGATAGTAATTTTTTCAGACTTACAGGATGATTTTTTCAATAAATCTTGGTTATTGTTCCCCAGTTGGGGCTCATGTAGACCAGCTTATTGTGGAAATTATGGGCCTACATGTTCTAGGGATGAAATGAAACAAAGAACATGGTATCAATCTCAAACTATCATCATTCGCTCAGAAACTAGCTATCATTTTTTTTTAATTTTAACATGATAAATATTGAAAAGTCTCTACAAGATAATCTCTACTTTTTTCACCAAATTGTTAAAGATAAAAAGAACGAATAGCCTTGCATCCTTGTTGTGAAAAAAATGAAATGTATAGATAATATATCTAAGATTAAGGAATCTTTACACCATTAAAAAAGAGGAAGATAATGCAGAATGAATGAGAGTATGATGCTATCTATATCACAAATTTGAAAAAGAAATATGAGAAGTATAACTGCACCCATCAAATGAAGCAACAAGGAGCTTTAGGTGAATATTTATTGAGTTAAATTTATCTATTTCTAAAAAATGGATATTAGATATAGATGTTTTTAATAATATATGTATATAAGAATGGGAAAAAGTATAATTATAATGATTCACCAAGGGGAGGTGGACCCACAGTCATCCAACATAGTTAAACATACATTTATATCTACCGAGGACTAAAACATCCAATTTCCATCAAGAATGATCATGGTTTTATGGGGTTTTAATTTTGTAATAAATTATTTATCTCTATATAAAGACTAAATATAGATTGATTAATCTTGAAAATTGGGAAAAATATATCTTCTTTTAAAAATAATTAATTTTTATGGTATTTCACATTTAAATTATGTTATTTACGTTTTATATTACCACAATAAAACTAACTGAAATTGAAAATGATGTTACGCCACACGACTCAAAGCACACCCATCATTAGAATCACCATCAAGGTCATGAATATAAAAATGTGAAGACTAAATTACATAAAGTTGGATATTTAGATTATTTTTAACTAAAACCACATGGTGCATACAATCTTATTTACGTGAAAAAAAACCAAATCCCCATTTAGTGGGAAATGAGATAGAGCTAAAGAGATAATTGAATTAGTATGTATAATTGTGTGTGCAACATTTACAAATGAGTTAATGTGCTGGTAATCATACATCATAAATTTGTTAGAGGATATGAGTAGACACAAATATGTCTACATATTGAGGTATATATTAGATTATTTTAAAAAATTCATGGAATACGAAAATAATGCTAAGATCTATATTGTTAATAAGTCTACAAAACTATAATCAGACCATGGTTGAGAATATATTAATCATGATTTAATTGATTACTAATGGATTGTAATGAAATTATATCAACTCCTCCATCTTTATACACCTTAGTGGAATGGTGTAAGTGAAAGGATGAATGACACATTATTCTACATGGTGATATCAATGATTAGTCAAGAGATTATTCCATTATCCGTTTAGGGATACATGTTATAAAAAACAACATACATACTAAACCATGTTCTAACAGATGAAAAGGATAATAAAAAATATTATGTGTGGAATGTAATGAAACTCATTTTTTCTTACCTGCATGTGTGGGTTTTTGAAAAATTTGTAAATGAATTTCATGCACAATTTTCCTATCTTTGTCACAAAGTTCATTTTTATTAGATAACACAAATAAAAAATTTGATTATACCTGTATAATAATTTTAAGAAATCATCTGGATGAAAAAAATCCCACATTTTGTTAGGAGGATATTATATATAGAAGATATAGTGGGAGAGATATGTAATGTAATGAAGTTTGTCTTCAATGATTCACAAGTTATTGTAGATAGAAAAATTCCCTGATGCCCTGTGTAAGATGAAATTGTTATAGATACATAATTAAAATGTAGAAGTTTTATAGATGTTAAATAACCAAAACTATTTGTTTTACTATTTTCTAAGGATGGTAAATAATTATTATATGACAATAATGATCCTCTATAGTTAAATGATATTGTATGTGGAATAATTTTTTCAAAATGGAAGGATTCCATGAATTCTAAAATGGATTCCATGTAGAAAAATCATGCCATATTTGGATAGAAAATACAATATATGTAAAGCATATTGGTTTCAAATGGTTATATATGAAGAAACATATCA
Source organism: Viscum album (assembly GCA_963277665.1). Lineage (NCBI taxonomy): Eukaryota > Viridiplantae > Streptophyta > Magnoliopsida > Santalales > Viscaceae > Viscum > Viscum album. The sequence goes on from OY728153.1 coordinate 39,378,585, forward strand.
TTGAAGGAAAATTCAACGAATATATAATGATACTATTTTAAAAAGGGTTTAAAATGGGTAAGGGAATTTACAATAATGAATCTTTTTCACTAGTTTAAATTATTAAATCAACCCAAATTCTACTATCCACTTCTACATTAAATTATTATGAGTTTTATAAAATGGAATTTAGAACATATTTACTTCATCAGATCCTTCAACAAGATAACTATATGAAAATACATGAATGTTTTCTTATTCCAAAGGATACAAACAAGTAATTAAATTTTTTAAGAGCCATTTTTGGATTATATAAATAATTCATGTCATGGAATGTTTATTTTGAAGATGCTATAATTGAAGCTGGTACAATAACTAAAAAATGAGATATTTGTGTCTATAAATAGTTTAGAGGTTGTTCTGTTGTTTTATTAATAGTATATGTCGATGAAATATTTTATATTTTAAAAAAATACTAGTCTTATATTATGTTAAGGAATGAGTGAATAATTGATTCTATATAAAGGACATAAGAAATAAAAAATATATTCTTGGGATCATGATTAATCATGACATGTCAGTTAGGATCCTCAGTCTTTGTTAAAGAACATACATTTACAAGATTCTTAAATGATTTAATATGGAACTATCCAAGATAAAATTGTTTGTAACTTCATGACCCCAGTTACCCATAGTCGGTGCATTATTACATAACATTGGAATGATCTCAAAAGATCAAGTCTCGAATGACCGATTAGTTCAGTATCCTTGGAATCACTAGACATATTCATAAATGTTACATTACATCATAAAATTACAAACTACAATAATTTTGTCTCCATGGTCAGCAATAATATCCCCTTCAGTCTATCCCTGCAGGTCATTCATAAAATACTTCTTCATATCCTTGTAAAAATTACAACATTAAATAGGGTGAGCTTAGATGCTCAGTAAGGATAACTATATAGAGAAAATGTTTATAAATAAGAATAAATATTTAAGGTAGTGTATAACTAAAATAAAAGCCTTTTAAAATTGAACATCAGCATAATATGGAAAAAATAAAATGAAATAATGTTATTTACTTATTCACATGGATATTCATCTTATCGAATAATCACATGCAATATCAATAACCACTTTCATAATGATGAAATGCATAATACTAGACTATCATAACCACATAGTCAAGGCCAAATTCCAAGTCTACAAAGAAGATTTTGTCAAGGCCTTGTGCCAAGACCCTAGTTTGCCTCATGAGACCTACCGATGCATCATGGAGCTATTATAGGCTTAACCCGTCACATATTATGTCCATTGCATTCCTTATATGAACATTCTTAAACATAACATAAGAATTCATATTAAAACTAGCATACAAAATGTCAATAATTTCTCCGTAAACCACGAATGGTATAAATATAACACATCCACAGTCAAATATATCACAAAACCTACAATGCAATATGTATGTTTTGTATCATAATAAATAAACTTCAAATAATATTAAAATCTCTCAAAGGATGTTGACATAGATGAAGTAAAAAAAATTGAGAGAAATTTATATTTTTTTAAATCATTGAAATATAACATAAGTATGAAATAAAAAAAATTTCATTGAAAATATTCTTATAATATTGTAAGGGAAGCTTTAAAGATTTTATAGTGGCGGAATAGCTGCACCCGCCGTATAAGGTAAAAAAGACATTCTTATATAAATTCTGTCGAAATGGTTAAAAAGGGCCTTGTTTGGAAAATGACAGAAATATTAATTTATAAAATTATTATAAAAAATCAAACAAGGTTATAAATGACTTTCATCCATATTTTGTAAAATAGTACGAATTTTTTGAAATATATTTAAAAAAAAAACATGGATGTGGATGATAAATATTTCCCAATAGATAATTACGTATAAACAACCTCAGATAATGAAGAGATTGTGAAATAAACCCTTACCTTTTACTTTTCCTTAGAAAATGGTATGTTAACCTCTAGTATAATAGTTAAAACATTGTTATTAAATTATACACGCTCCATATACAAAATTATTATATAATATAGGATATTTTAATAATGCTTTGTTAATAATATTTTAGTATTATCGTCGTTTCAGATTTAACTTACTCGTTTTTTATATGTTTTCTTACATAAGATGTGTTTGTTATGGATATGTTGTATCATATTCATATCCATAATGATATAAAGTCCTTAAAAATTATTTTTAATCATAAAATGAGAATTAGTCTTGAATGGATACGATGTGGAATGAATCCCATCGTGTTTGTGGAGACGGTAATCCGTACGTATGCACGATCGACAATATAACTCTTTTGATATTAAAATAATATATAATTGGATATTATATCATATATAAAGAATCATTATCATGTTATATTTATTATTTACATGAATTACACATCATTATTATACCCATCCAAATAATAATGTTTTGTATAACAATTACACCATGACGTGGAGACGGTATGTCGTACGTACGCACGTATGGTGACATTTCATTGAAAGGATGGATAGAATAATGAATATGGTTGTACCATATTTATAATAACCTCAAATTATATAGAAGATATTGGAGTTATTATTTTATAATGGTAATAACAATGAAATAAGATGTTGAAGAAGAAAGGAACTCGAAAGAGGGTGGTGAAAACAATACCTCTTCTTCGTGTTCTTACTTTTGATTTGATCAAAAGGGGTCCATAGGTTGTAGTTATGATCAAAATAAGACCTCAAGGTTGAATTGATGGAAGTTTATATAATATTTGGGAAGGGGTTGGATGATAAAAAAGTCTTTTAAGGCGTGAAATTGAGAAGAGGTTGAGTTCCCTTTTCAAAGGCGGGTGAGGGGCACCTTAGGAAATGCTAGAAAAATTATTTTATAATAAATTTATATTCGTTTTATAATGGCTCAAAAATAGATTATTTAAATTTTAAGGTGGAGATAGGTTGAAAAACATTCAACCAATAGGTTTTAGATAGGTTTGGGTCATTATATTAACATTAACTTTTAGTTTTAACTCTTACTTAATTAGTGTGACATTTACAATGTCACTTTGTCTTTTTATATTATATAGTCAATAAAAATACTATATACATCCAGGTGACCCCCAAGTGGTCCATTAATAATACACCTATTATGATATAAGTCTTTTGGCTGATCCTTATATTTCTAGAAATAAAATATAAATTAATAATATAATATTTGTTTTAAAAACACTTTTATGTAAATTTTGACACTATTGGGTATTTTGTTTTTAATAAATTTATAAGTGCATTATTACTTCGAAAACAATTAATCTAACTAACAATAATATGTTATATTAAGCTAAAAAATTATTTTAATTCATAAAAATTCTCAAATTACATTTATTTAGATATTTATAATATCAATTATTTTAATATTTCATTAATTAGGTAATTACTGCCTCACCATTGTGTTATAAATAAATTAAATTATTTAATGTCTAAATATTATAAATAAAATACCATTATGTAGGAAATCCATTAATATTTATAATTAATATTTATAATCTAATTTATATTATGTATAACCATATATTAAATTTTTTTTTGTTATTACACTTTGATTTCAACTCTTTTAGCTTTTCTATGAATTAAATAATAATAAATGTCCTCATCTATTCCAAGTGGACCTAGATGATAATATTTTATTCCTAAGGTTGCTTTTGGTCAAGACACACATTTCCAATAGAATTAGGACATGTGTGAGGGTAATATTAAAATAATTTTTACCCTTAACTACCCTATTTACTTTTAACCATGGTAAATAAAAGTAATAAGTTACTATTCAAAAATTTTTTTCTATTTTATTGAACCACATTTTACTCCTTGATATTAACTATGTCCCTCTGATTTTTGAAATTCAAATTATAGATGCTGTAAAATTTAGTTTTATGTGAATTTCCAAATTATCCTAAGAGGTGGGTAAAAGACGGTTAAAAGTTCAATAAAATTTTTATATATTTAAAATGATTCTAAACTAACTAAAATTAATTACATTAAACATATATAATTATTATGTATCCATTTTTACCATTATTAAATTTAAATAAAATAAATAATTATTTAAATAAAAAATCTGTTTTAAACCATGACTTAGTGTTTTTCACTATTTATCAAAAATTGAAAGGTTTCAGAAAAATACCAAAATTTCACTCTAGTCTAATTTTGATATTTCGAATCGAAAAATTAATTCCATTTTGATATATAAAATTTATAAAATTTCAAAATGTTGGTATTACTATTCATAAAAATTTGTTTGATTGGTTGTGGTGCGTGTTAGAACTCGAAGTTGTGTTTAACACATGCTACTGTATTATTCAAAGAGAAGCGTACCGTGGAAGCTTGGGGTGTTACATTCTCTAGACCTTCAAATAATTTCATCCTTGAAATTTCTAGAATACTACCTCATGAAAAGAATTTGGTGATTCTTCATTTTATGTTCCTCAGGTTCCCATGTTGCATCTTCCATCTTATGGTTTCTATATAGATCTTTTACCAGACGAGTCATCCAGTTTCTCAGCACTTGTTCTCTTAAATCAAGAATCCTGATGGGCTCTTCAAAAAAAACAAATCGGGTTCCAGTTATAATTCTTCGTTAGTGAGTACATGCATTGGGTCATGCATGTATTTTCTCAATAGTGATATGTTGAACACATCATGAACTTTGGAGAGACTTGGGGCATTGCCAAACTGTAAGCTACATCCCTAATTCGTTCTAGAATTTCGAATGGTCCTATGTACCTAGGACTCAATTTACATTGCTTACCGAAATGTATAACTATCTTCAATGAAGATACCTTCAAGAAAACATGATCTCCTACCTGAAATTACAAATCTTTCCTTTGGTTATCAGCATAGCTCTTCTTCCTACATTGAGCTGCATTGATGTGGTTTTGGATTACCATTACCTTTTCCATTGTTTCCTCCACCTGTTCTGGGCCTACATGTTTTCTTTCACCATCATCATCCCAACAGGTTGGTGTACATCATCTTTTTTCATATAACGCTTCATATAGTGCCATTTGAATACTTGAATTGAAGATATTGTTATAGGTAAACTTCAACATAGGTAAATAGTGATCCCACATACCAGGAAAGTCTAGTGAGAATTATCTCAACATGTCTTATAAAGTTTTATTAGTCTATTATTATTGTCTATCTATTTGAGGGTGGTAGGTAGTGCTCAAATGAAGTTCAGTATCCAAGGCCTTCTGATGACTCTTCCAGAATCATGAAGTAAAATGGCGATCATGATCAGAAACAATTGATAGGGGTACTCCACGATGTCTCACAACATCAATAATATATAGTCTTTCTAGATGTTCTAGAGGACGATCTTCTCTTATAGAATGAAAATGTGAAGTCTTGGTAAGACGATCAACAATAAACCATATTTCATCATTCCTTCTAGGAGTATTTGGAGGCCTCATGACAATGTTCATCGTAATATTGTCCCACTTCCACTCTGGTATGGGAAGAGGTTACATGACTCCACTAGGATGTTTCCTTCCATCTTTCACTTTTTGACAAAACGTACATCTTGACACAAAATCAGAAATCTCCCTCTTTATGTTGTACCACCAAAAATGTTACATCAAATCTCAATACATTTTGGTTCTCTCGAGGTGTATTGAGAAATTAGAGCTATGAGCATCATCTATCAATTCCCTTTTTATATCAGGTATATCGGGAACACAATGTCTCTTCCCAAATTAAAAAATTCTTTCTTCATACACAAATTATCTTAATATCCCATCATTCACAGCTTAAATATTCTTTTGAAATTCATAATCATCGATATTAGAACTCTTAATCCTTTCTAGTAAATATGGTTTGGAAACCATTTGAAAAAGAAATGATGTTTAACCTTCCATGGTGATTCCCATATCCAACATTACTAGATCCATGAAAATTGGATCACATTAAATTATCATATTGTTCAAAACCCCATGATATTTTCGGTTCAAAGCATCTTCCACCTTATTTTCCTTCCTTAGGTTGTAGTTTATCGTGAAATCATAATCCTTGAGTAATTCAAGTCATCACCTTTGACTCATGTTGAGTTCTTTTTGTGAGAAAATATACTTCAAACTCTATTGATCAGTATAAATCTCACATTTATCGCCATAATGGTAGTGTATCCATATCTTCAATCAAAATATCACATATGATAACTCGAGATCATGAGTATGATAGTTTTGCTCATGAATTTTCGTCTATCGTGATGCATAAGAAACAACCCTATCATTCTGCATAAGAACACAACCAATACCTTTCTTTTATGCATAACTATAAATAACGAAACCATAATTCCGTGATGGTAGAGTCAATATATGATAATTGAATAATCTTCTATTTAGTTATTAGAAACATTATTCACACTCTTTTGTAAAAAAAAATTTAACCCCTTTATGTGTGAGCTTTGTTTAAGGCATTGCCAACTGGGAAAAATTCTGGACGAAACGTCAATAATAACCTGCTAAACCAATAAAACTACGTACCTTATTTATACTCGTCGGTGCATGCCCTTATTGGATTGCTTTGGTCTTAGAATGATCAATAGATATTCTATCTTTAGAGACAATATGGACAAGAAAAGAAATCTACTAGAGCCAGAATTCACATTTGCTAAACATCCCATATAATTCATGTCATCTAAGAGACTTCAGGATAATGAACAAGTTATTTTCATGATTTTCAATGATTTTGGAGTATACAAAGATATCATCAATAAATACCACCACAAAATCATCGAGATATTCCATGAAAAAACTATTCATTAGATACATGAATACAGAGGGTGCATTAGTCAGCCCAAAAGGCATTACTGTAAACTCATAATTCCCATACCCGGTTCGAAATGTTGTCTTCAGAATGTCTTCCTTCATCACACCCAACTGATGGAATCCAGATCGAAGGTCAATCATTGAATAGTATTGAGCCCCATGCAGTTGATCAAATAAATCATCAATGCGAGGTATGAGGTAATTTTGTTTATTGTTATAGAATTGATCTCCCTGTAGTCGATACATAACCTCATAGATCAATATTTCTTCATAACAAAATGTAATGGGGCTCCCCGTGGAGAAACACTAGGGTGAATAAATCCGTTATTAATAAATTCCTCTAGTTGTTTCTTACGTTCCCCTAATTCCATAGTGACCATTCTATAAGTGGTCTTCGATATGGGCCTTGAACCAGGAATTAAATAAATGGAAAACTCAGTTAATCATTCAAGAAGATGTCTAGGTAAATCATCCAGAAACACATCTACATATTCTTTCACAATATGCTCATCATCTCTCTTAACATTACTTTAATTACCCAAAATCATTTAATTCTCATAATCCAAAATAATTGAATTTAGTTGAGCTACTAGGGGTTGATCTAGGTTAGAATTAGGTGGTGATGATTCTGCTCTAACGATAATGTGTTCCTTATAATCATCATAAAAATTAGTGTCCTTCTTATTCATACAATAAAATTTTCCATAATGGACTGAAAGTCAATCCATAACAAGGATTATATCAAATTCAATCATAGTTATGATGATTAGATCCACATATAAAGAGCATTTATGTGCTCTAATGGGGACTGATTCACAAAGCATTGTTGGAATGGTATTTCCCTTAGGAGTTTTAACTGAAAACTCCCGTGTTAAATAAAATTGGAAATATCTAATTTTCATAGCAAACTGTGCATATAGGAAACAATGCGATGATCCAGAATAAAATATTGCATTTACTAAACTTGAAGAAACCATTAAATTACCTGCCACCACGTCCTTCAGAGCATCTACCTCAGGGGTAGTGATAGCATAATATTGGCATTGATCCCTTGGCCTTTTCTGAGGTATGTTCCTATGACACTTAAGAAATTCATTTCCATATTGTCCCATCTACCTAAAATTGTAGCATTGGACATTGGTAGCTTTATTCTTCTACATGCAATCACGATCTTAGTGTCCTTTTCACCAAACTTGTAATAGACTCTCATTCCTTTTAATCATGTACCGGGGTTTTTCCTACAACATTTACTGCAAGATTGATATTCAACTTTAATCTTCATCCCCTTATTTCAATTCCCAGAGTGATCAGAAGATCTCTTCTTCTCCTGCTTTTCTTTAATGTCATAAGACTTAGATAATTCCTTTTCTATCATGATAGCACATGAGACAATATCTTCGTACAACGAGAAGGTTTGTGAGACTAATTCTTGAAAGATAAACTGTTTTAACCCATCAAAGAAATGATCAATCTTATGTATTGGGTTATGTATATAATATGCATCATACCTCACTATCCTTGTAAAGTCACCCTCATACTTTGCGACATTCTCATCCTCCTTTTTCCTCATACTCAGAAATTATCTTTCCATATCTACTCGATGGTCATGAGGAAAGTATTTTTCTATTAAAATAACTATGTACTCCCTCAATTACATATTTTATACTTCGTCATCTTCCTTTGTGTTTTGTATCAATTACCACAATTGATCAGCATCTCTTTTGAGGTGATAAACTACCATGATAACTTTTTCCCTTTCACTACTCCCCAATGCAATAACATATTTTCTCTAGGGAATTTATCCATTCCTCAGCTACTAAAGGATTTGTACTCCCATTGAACATTGGTGGTTATTGCCTAATGAAGAGACTTAACATTGATCCTCGATGTTGTGGATTATTGTGCTCCATATGGAATGGTTATTATTAATAACCTGAGTTAGTTGTACCAGAATGGTGATTAGGTGATCAGCACCAGTTGCATCACCGGATCCACTATAATTAGGTTGAGCAGGAGCAAAATCCTTATATGGAGTGCGTGTATTGATATGGTTTCCATTTCTTCCACTAGGTTCCATTTCTAAACAATATCATAAACTAGATCAGTTTGGGAATCAAAATACATTATTCTATACTTGAAAAACACATAACATAAATTGAACTATTTATGGATATAATCCACAATCATAAAAATGTTTTCATTGAGGAATTATATAATCATAAACCCTTCATAATGGTTTATAATGAAAATGATAATCATCCAATGAATATCCCCTGGGAGTGTCGTAACCAAGAGTGCAGCATGGCCCATTGTCGTGCCCCAGCTCCCGTTCGAGTCTACCTCAAAGTGGTGTTTTCTGGTTTTACACCTAGGTACATCTGTACTAGAGCCGCCTCTACGTGCTCATATCCAGATAGGGATGTATTTATTCGAAAACTCACAAAAACTCTACAATAACAAAATTCTAGGATGTTCTTTAATATTGATCCTCAATGTCCAACTTAGTTCTATGTGATGTAATCAGAGTTTATCTAAATCTATCTTCTAGGTATTGTACTGAATATTATCTGATACCAACTATAATCACCTGACCATAGTTACCCAAAGTCAGTGCATTATTACATAAAATTGGAATGATCCCAAAATATCATGTCTCGAAAGACCGATTAGTTTTGTAGCCTTGGAATCACTAGATACATTAATAAATGTTACATTACATCATAAAGTGAAAACTAAAATAATATAGTCTTCATGTTCCACACTCATAACCCCTTCATACTATCCCTGTAGGTCATTCATAAAATACTTATTCACAACCTGGGAAAAATTTAAACATTGAAAAGGGTGAGCTCAGATGCTCAATAAGGATAACAATATAGAAGAATCGTTCATTAATAAACATAAACATTTAAGGAAATTTATAACATAAAGAAAATTCATTTCAAAATTAACTTCAGCATAATATGGAAAAAATAAAATGAAATAATTCTCATTACTTATTCACATGGATATTCTATTAGTAGAATAATCACATGCAATATCATTAACCACTTTCATAATGATGGAATGCATAATTCCAGACTATCATAACCACATAGTCAAGGCCTCATGCCAAGACTACAATTAATATTTTGTCAAGGCCTTGTACCAAGACACTAGTTTGTCTCATGATACCTACTAATGCATTGAAGAGCTATAGCGGGCTCCACCTATCACATATTAAGACCACCACATTCCTCATATAAACATGTTTAAAATTAACATAAACATTCGTTTAAAAACTATCATAAAAATGTCATTACATTCTCAATAAAACATGATTTGTATAAAAATAACACATCCACAATCAAACAAATCATAGAATCTTCAATAAAATATGGATGTTTTGTATCATAATAAATAAACGTCAAATAAGTTAAAATTTCATCAAAGGAAGTGGACATAGATGAAATCAAAACAATTTGACGAAAATATCTATTTTTTTGAAATCATTTAAAAGTTAAATAATTATAAAATAATATATTTATTTTGAAAATATTCTTATAAGCTTGTAAGGAAAGATTCAATGATTTTATAATGGTGGAAAATTACCACACCCGCCGTGTAAGTTAAAAAAGGCTTTCATACATTAATTCTGTCGAAAAGGTTAAAAAAGACCTTGTTTGGAAAATGACTGAAAGATTCCTTTATTAACATCTTATAAGAATTCAAACATGGGTATAAATTATTTTAACCCATAACCTGTAAAATAGTAAAATGATTTGAAATTCATTTTTGTGAAACATGGATGTGGATGATAAAGAGGTCCCACTAGATAATTAGGTCTAAACAACCTCAGATAATGAAGAGATTGTGAAATAAACCCTTACCTTGTACATTTCCTCAGTCGATGGTATTTTATCCTCCTGTATAATTATTAAAACATTGTTATTAAATTATAAAAGAACCATATACATAATTATTATTTTATATATGATCTTCTAATAAAGCTTTATTAATTATATTTGAGTATTATCGTCATTTCAGGTGTTACCTTACTTGATTTCATTTATATGTTTTGTTACATAATCAATGTTTGTTATGAATAGGTTGTACCTTATACATATCACAAATGATATCATGTCCTTAAAAAATATTTTTAATTATGAAATGAGAATTGGACATGAATGGATACGATGAGGAATGAATTTCATCGCGTTTGTGGAGATGATTGTCTGTATGTACGCACAAGTGACAATATTACTCTTTAGATATTAAAATAATATATAATTGGATAATAGATCATAATTATTTAATCATTACTATGTTATATTTATTATTTACATGAATTAGACATCATTATTATACCCTTACAAATAATAATGTTTTGTATAACAATTACACCACGACGTGGAGACGGTAAGCCGATCATACGCAAGTATGGTGACATGTCATTCAAAGGATGGATAGAATACTGAATATGGTTGTACCATTTTTAGAATAACATCACAGTATATATAATATACTAGAGTTATTATTTTAGAATGGGAATAACAAATAATGAAGAAGGTGAAAATGAAAGGAACTTGAAAGAGAGTGGTGAAAACATTACCTCTTCTTCGGTTTATTTCTTATGATTTGATCATAATTGCTCCATAGATTGGCATTCTGATCAATCTAAGGCTTCAATGATTATTTTTTAGAATTTGATAGATTATTTCTGAAGGGTATGTCGGAGCTAAAATCCATTGAAGGTGTGAAATTGAGAGAAGGGGGAGTGCCATTTTATAAGAGGGGTGATGGGCACCTTAGGAAAAGCTAGAAATATTATTTTATAATATATTCATATTCGGTTTCTAATGGCTCTAGAGTGGATTATTTAAATGTTAATGTGGGTATATGTCGAAAACCATTCAACTAATTGGTTTTATACAGGTTTGGGACATTATATTATCCTTATCTTTTAGTTTTTACTCTCAGTTAATTAGTTTGACATTTTTCATGTCACTTTGTATTTTTATATTATATAGTTAATAAACATACTATATACAGCTAAGAGACCCCCATGTGGCCCATTAATAATACATATATCTTGATATAATTCCTCTGGCCAAACCATATATTTTTAGGAATAGAATATAAATTAATAATATAATAATTGTTTTAAAAACTCTTTTATGTACATTTTGTCAGAATTGGGTATTTTGTTTTTTATAAATTCATAACGGCATTATTACTTCGAAAAATATTATTATAACCAACAATAATCTGTTTTATTAACATATAAAATTATTTGAAATCATAAAATGTCTCAAATTACATTTATTTTGATATTTATAATATCAATTATTTTAATACTTCATTAATTAGGTAATTACTTTATCACCATTGTATCATAAATAAATTATATTATATTGTGTCTAAAAATTATAAATAAAATTCTATTATGTAGGAAATATTTTTATCTTTCTAATAAATATTTATAATAATATTTATCTTATTTATAACCCTATATTAAAAATCATTTAGTAATTAAAGATCGATTTTAACTATTTTAACGCAACATTGAATTAAACAATAATTAATGTCCTTATCTAATCCAAGTGGACCTAAATGATAATATGTTATTCCTAAGGTTGTTTTTGGTCAAGATAAACTTGTCCAATAAAATTATGACATTTTTTACGGTAATATTAATATTTTTTTTAACCATAATTACCCTATTTACATTTAACTGTGGTAAATAAAAGTAAAAAGTTACCATTCACCAAAAATTATTTTTATCTTAATGAACCAAATTTTACACTTTGATAATAACCGTGTCTATCTGATTTTTGAAATTTCACTAACAGAAGTGGTAAAATTATGTTTTATGTGAATTTCCATATTCTCCTAGGAGGTGGGTAAAAGACGGTGAAAAGATTCCTAAAATTTTTAGATATCTAAAATGATTATAAACTAACTCCAATGAATTTCATTGAACTTATATAGGTAGTATGTATCAATTTTGAACTTAATTAAATTTAGATAAAATAAATAATTATTTAATGAAAAATCCGGTTTTAAACCATGACTAAGTGTTATTCACTATTCATAAAAAAATGATAGTTTTAAGAAAATTTCCAAAATATCACCCTAGGCTAATTTCGATATTCCAAATCCAAAAAAGAACTCCATTTCAAAAGAAAAAATTTATAAAATTTCAAAAAGTGGGTATTATTATTCATTGTGAATGGTTTTATTGGTTTTTGTGTGTGCTAGAACTCGAAGTTGTGTACAAAAAACGCTACTGTATTATTCAAAGAGAAGCCTTCCATGGAAGCTTGGGGTGTTACATTGTTTCTATCACCACATGGTATTCAAATATTGAGGAAAATGTGTTCTCAGAAATATGAAGAATGATGAAAAATGGTAAGGTTTATGTAAGCATCAAAATTTGTGTTAGTCATGTTTGTTATTATATGTACTAGTATAGATTTCATATATAAATTTTGTGTGGTAGGAAGATATCATGCTAATCTGGGTGACCATCATTGGATGTACATCAATACAATCCTGAAGTATCTGAGGTGTATTGAGAAAATGTTTTGAGTTGATGGAGAATATGAGGAACTCTTCACTAGAGGATATGTAGAGGATAGTCTTTAAACATACCAATATAACATGGGGTCCCAAAAATGATGCATATTCACTTCTAATATAGGTTTTATGATACATAAGATCTCAAATTAGGCTGTGGATGTAGATTCTATAGATGATTTTTTGTATATTGAGGTTTTCAGTGATGATATAGAAGATGAACATATGTAAAACATTGTCTATGAGATTTATGTGTTACCTATATGTAAATATTGTATCACAATATATTTTAATAATAATATAACTATGGATCCTTAAAAATAACCTAGATAACATTAAGTTGAAAATTAACATTCTTCGAAAGTGTCATATCTTAGGTTGTTTTTCTTATAGAGGTGAACTTTCACTGAGCCGTACTTCGATGGAAGACAATATGGGATACCCCTTGACCTAGGCCGTGAATATATAGAAACAAGAATATCATGTGACATCTAGTTACCTAATTTTTGTATGGATGTATATTAGATGAATATCGATTGCATGTATATTAGATGAATATAATATATATAAAAACATATTATTACATATAGAGAATTGTTTTTCATTAATCTAATGTAATAATATCTCAGAGTATAATTCCCAATGATAATCTAATAATCGTTTCCCTATTTGATGTGAAAATTGTTGTGCAATGATGATATTCTTAAATAATATTATTCATATGGATAACATGAAATTATAATATGTTCAATAAATTGATTATTAGCTATGAGTAATCCTAATAAGACGAGTCTTCATGTTATGAAAATTGAACTTGGTAATCTAAAAGATAATATATTTACATAATAGACCCAATGATAAGAATTGCACATGTTATAGTGTCATAATAAATGCTTATCTATGAGCATGTTTAATGGTGCGTAGAAATTAATATTATTATTAATGCATGTTATAACTCATGTACATTGATATATATAGTAAACTAATAAAATAATGATCCATGGAGATGTTTGATAGGTTGGGTTCAACAATAGTTACCTTTCATTAATGGATAATTCATGGAAGGATTTGTCCCTTCGAAATTCATGGATTCCGATATATTGGGCCTTTTATTAGAATGTTTCAATCACCATAAATTTTATTGTCATGGTTTAATTTTTTGATTACATCAGATAATAAGTGAAATATGTGTTGAGAAAACAAGTTGGTGACATTGATGTGAAAAATACATGATGAGATATCGAGATGAAGGGATTATATTATACAGTGAGTCCTCATATATTGTTATCTTCAGTTATACATTATATTCAATCTATTGGGATCCATGAATGATTTCCAGATTTTATTGTTGGACTCCAGGCAGGATCAACTATTTTTAATAAGACATAATTATATATTTTCATATTGTATATGTTTCCACATATCCCAATTAAATTATATTTGTATTTAATTATTGGAATATATATTATTCTCATGACTGAGGAATAATTTAATTCATGTTTTTTTGATAACAAATATTCACTAGGGAAAAATGATTATTTTTTTAATAATTAATATTTATTTTTTACTAAAAAATAATATATTTGTAAATTCTAATATATATGAAATAATTATTCAATTTTTTTTAAATAAAATACGTCTTTAAATTATTGAATATTTTTAATAATTGTTTTTTTATAGAATGGAAATTAAGTATTTATTTATGAATACAATATTTATTTGGTTGTTCAATAAATTCATGAGTATTCTGAATAGACTAGGATAGATTCTAGTGCCATATGATTATTTAAAATCCAATAATATAATATTTTTATTTGGGAATGTTGGCATGTGCCAGAAAATAACAATAATTATATTATTATTACATTTAATAGGGTTTTTAATGATTTAAAATATTATTTACTTGATAGAATGAAATTAATTAATATTATTACATTAACCCTAACTCTATAAATATACAATGTTTTCAATTTATTAATATATCTAAAAATTGGGAATTGAGAATTTTTTCACACAATAAATTATCTCTAATCTTATTCTTCTCTCTTCCTATCATGTATGTGAATCACAAGAGAGATTTTTTCATGAATGAAAAATGAATTATAAAAAATTAATAAACAATGAATATTGATTCATCATACATGAACATATTGATTGAGGGGTGTTTCTTGAAAACCGATGGAGCACTTGTGGTTTACTACAAGAGGGATTATATCTTTGGATCCTTATAATGCAATGAAGATAATCCAAATAAGAATTTTTTGATGATAAAAAATCACAAAATATTAATGTTACTAACCTTATGTATTTATTTTTTAATATATTTTATAAATTATTTACAATTTTTACATTAAATATCCTCATACATGGTTTAATGAAATTATTTTTAAAATAAATTTAATATATAACCCACCACTGCATGCTTCTACTTGGCCTAAAAGTGATAATTTCATTCATTGAAATGTAAATTAGTTTCAATAGTAGGAAGTGTATATCATGTCTAAAAAAGTATTATCTCAAGGTTTTTTATAGTTTTCTAGTCAAAAAATGAAAATCCTCTTCGCTAAATAATAATCAAACACCTATAAAAAATTGTTTTTGGTGGGTGTATTATTAAAAATATAATTATTAATGTTCCATGGAATAATAGATTCAAGACAATTTTTCATGGATGAATATGAATATTGAATGTTTTTTAAATTAATTTTGATCTTCAAAAAACTTTCATGTAATGGATAAATAATTTTTAATATGAGTCCCCATAAAATTGTAGCATTGGACATTGGTATCTTCCTTCTTCCCCATGTAATCACGATCTTAGGGGCCTTTTTCACCAAACTTGTAATAGACTCTCATTACTTTTAATCATATACCGGGGATTTTACTACAACATTTACTACAAGATTGATATTAAACTTTTCCCTTCATCACCTTATTTCCATTCCCAGAGTGATCAGCAGATCTCTTCTTCTCCTGCTTTTCTTTATTATCATAAGACTTAGAGAATTCCTTTTCTATCTTGATAGCACATGAGACAATATCTTCGTAAAACGAGAAGGTTTGTGAAACTAATGCTCGAAGGAGAAACTGTTTTAAGCCCTCAAAGAAATGATCAATCTTATGTATTGGGTTATGTATATAATATGCAGCATACCTCACTATCCTTGTAAAGTCACCCTCATACTTTGCGACATTCTCATCCTCCTTTTTCCTCAGACTCAGAAATTATCTTTCCATATCTACTCGATGGTCATGAGGAAAGTATTTTTCTATGAAAATCACTATGTACTCCCTCCATTACATATTTTATACTTCGTCATCTTCCTTTGTGTTTTGTATCAATTACCACAATTGATCAGCATCTCTAGTGAGGTGATAAACTACCATGATTACCTTTTCCCTCTCACTACTCCCCAATGCATTAAAATATTTTCTCTAGGGAATTTATCCATTCCTCAGCTACTAATGTATTTGTACTCCCATTGAACATTGGTGGTTATTGACTCATGAAGCAACTTAACATTGATCCTCGATGATGCAGATTAGTGTTCTCCAAATGAGAATGGTTATTATTAATAATCTGAGTTAGTTGTCCTAGAATGGTGATTAGCTAATCAACACCAGTTGCATCACCGGCTCCACTATAATTAGGTTGATCAGGAGGGAAATCCCTATTTTGAGTGCGTGTATAGATATGGTTTCCATTTCTTCCACTAGGTTCCATTTCTAATCAATATCATAAACTAGATCCGTTTGGGAATCAAAATACATAATTCTATACTTGAAAAAAACTTTACATAAATTGAACTATTTATGGATATAATCCACAATCATAAAAATGTTTTCATTTAGGAATTATATAATCATAAAACCTTCATAATGGTTTTAAAGAAAATGAGAATTATCCAAAGAATATCCCCTGGGAGTGTCGTAACCAAGAGTGCAGCAAGGCCCGTTGTCGTGCACCAGCTCCCGTTCGAGTCTAGCTCAAAGTTGTGTTTTCAGGTTTTACACCGACGTACATCTGTACTAGAGCCGCCTCTACGTGATCGCATCCAGATAGGGATGTATTTCTTAGAAAACTCACAAAAAATCTATACTAACAAAATTCTAGGATGTTCTTAAATACTGATCTTCCAAGTCCAACTTAGGTCTATGTGATCCAATCAGAGTTTATCTAAATCTATCTTCCAGGGATTTTACTGAATATTATCTGATACCAACTATAATCCCCAGACCCTAGTTACCCAAAGTCAGTACATTATTACATAAAATTGGTATGATCACAAAATATGGTTGTACTGAATATGGTTGTACCATTTTTATAATAAAATCACAGTATATATAATATACTAGTTTTATTATTTTAGAATTGGAATAACAAATAAATTAGAAGTTGAATAAGAAAGGAACTTGAAAGAGAGTGGTGAAAACATTACCTCTTCTTCAGGTTATTTCTTATGATTTGATCATAAGTGCTCCATAGACTGGCATTATGATCAATCTAAGGCCTCAAGGTTGATTTTTTAGAATTTGATAGATTATTTTTGATGGTTATGTCCGAGCTAAAAGGCTTTGAAGGTGTGAAATTGAGAGAAGGGGGAGTGCCCTTTTATAAGAGGGGTGATGGGCACCTTAGGAAAAGCTAGATATATTATTTTATAATATATTCATATTCGATTTCTAAATTATTTAGAGTGGATTATTTAAATGTTAATGTGGGTATATGTCGAAAACCATTCAACTAATTGTTTTTATACAGGTTTGGGTAATTATATTATCCTTATATTTTATTTTTAACTCTCAGTTAATTAGTTTGACATTTATCATGTCACATTGTATTTTTATATTATACAGTTAATAAACATACTATATACATCCAAGAGACCCCCATGTAGTCCATTAATAACACATATATCTTGATATAAGTCCTCTGGCCAAACATTATATTTTTAGGAATAGAATAAAAATTAATAGTATAATAATTGTTTTAAAAAATCTTTTAAGTAAATTTTGTCACAATTGGGTATTTTGTTTTTTCTAAATTCATAACAGCATTATTACTTCTAAAAATATTATTATAACCTACAATAATCTGTTTTATTAACCTATAAAATTATTTGAATTCATAAAATGTCTCAAATTACATTTATTTATATATTTATAATATCAATTATTTTAATATTTCATTAATTAGGTAATTACATGATCACCATTGTATCTTAAATAAATTAAATTATATTGTGTCTAAAAATTATAAATAAAATACTATTATGTTGGAAATATATTTATCTTTCTACTGAATATTTATAATAATATTTTTCTTATGTATTACCCTATATTAAAAATCATTTAGATATTAAACATTGATTTTAACTATTTTAACGCTACTTTGAATTAAATAATAATAAATGTCCTAATCTATTCCAAGTGGACCAAAATGATAATATGTTATTCCTAAGGTTGTTTTTGGTAAAGATAAATTTGTCCAATAATATTATGACATGTTTTAGGGTAATATTAATATTGTTTTTAACCATAATTACCCTATTTACTTTTAAATGTGGTAAATAAATGTAAAAAGTTACCATTCCCCAAAAATTATTTTTATCTTATTGAACCAAATTTTACACTTTTATAATAACCATGTCTATTTGATTTTTGAAATTCCACTCACAGAAGTGGTTAAATTACATTTTATGTGAATTTCCATTTTCTCCTAGGAGATGGGTAAAAGATGGTGAAAAGATTCATAAAATTTTTAGATATCTAAAATGATTATAAACTAACTCCAATGAATTACATTGAACTTATATAGGCAGTATGTATCAATTTTGAACTTAATTAAATTTAAATAAAATAAATAATTATTTTAATAAAAATCCGGTTTTAAGCCATGACTAAGTGTTATTCACTATTCATCAAAAATTGATAGTTTTAAGAAAATTACCAAAATATCACCCTAGGATAATTTCGATATTCCAAATCCAAAAAGGAAGTCCATTTCAAAAGAAAAAATTTATAAAATTTCAAAAAGTGGGTATTACTTTTCAGTGTGAATGGTTTTATTTGTTATTGTGTGTGCTAGAACTCGAAGTTGTGTACAAAAAATGCTACTGTATTATTCAAATAGAAGCATACCGTGGAAGCTTGGGGTGTTACATTGTTTCTATCACTACATGGTATTCAAATATCGAGGAAAATGTGTCCTCAGAAATATGAAGAATGATGAAAAATGGTAAGGTTTATGTATGCATCAAAATTTGTGTTAGTCATGTTTGTTATTATATGTACTAGTATAGATTTCATATATAAATTTTGTGTGGTAGGACGATATCAGGCTAATCTGGGTGACCATAAATGGATGTACTTCAATACAATCCTGAAGTATCTGAGGTGTATTGAGAAAATGTTGTGGGTTGATAGAGAATATGAGGAACTCTTCAGTAGAGGATATGTAGAGGATAGTTTTTAAACATACCAATATAACATGGGGTCCCAAAAATGATGCATATTCAATTTTAATACAGGTTTTATGATACATAATATATCAAATCAGGCTGTGGATGTAGATTCTATAGATGATTTTTTGTATATTGAGGTTTTCAGTGATGCTATAAAAAATGTACATATGTAAAACATTGTCTATGTGATTTATTTGTTACCTAGATGTAAATATTATATCACAATATATTTTAATAATAATATAACTATGGATCCTTAAAAATAACCTAGATAACATTCAGTGGAAAATTAACATTCTTCGAAAGTGTCATCTCTTAGTTTGTTTTTCTCATAGAGGTGAACATTCACTGAGCCATACTTCTATGGAAGACAATATGGGAGACCCCTTGACCTAGGCCTTGAATATATAGAAACAAGAATATCATGTGATATCTAGTTACCTAAATTTTATATAGATGTATATTATATGAATATCGATTTCATGTATATTAGATGAATATAATATAAATAAAAACATATTATTACATATTGAGAATTGTTTTTCATGAATCTAGTGTAGTAATATCTCGGAGTATACATCCCAATGATAAGCCAATAATTGTTTCCCTCTATGATGGGAAAATTGTTGTGTAATGATGATATTCTTAAATAATATTATTCATTTGGATAACATGAAATTATAATATGTTCAATAAATTGAATATTAGTTGTGAGTAATCCTAATAAGACGAGTCTCCATATTATGAAAATTGAACTTGGTAATCTACACAATAATATATTTACATAATAGACCCAATGATAACAATTTCACATGTTTTAGTGTCATAATAAATGCTTATCTGTGAGCATGTTTAATGGTGCGTAGAAATTAATATTATTACTAATGCATGTTATAACTCATGTACATTGATATATATAGTAAACTAATAAAATAACGATCCATGGAGATGTTTGATAGGTTGGGCTCAACAATAGTTACCTTTCATTAATGGATAATTCATGGAAGGATTTGTCCCTTCGAAATTTATGGTTTCTGATATATTGGGCCTTTTATTAGAATGTTTCAATCACCATAAATTTTTTGGTCATGGTTTAATTTTTTGATTACATCAGATAATAAGTGAAATATGTGTTGAGAAAACAAGTTGGTGACATTGATGTGAAAAATACATGATGAAATATCGAGATAAAGGGATTATATTATACATTGATTCCTTATATATTGTTAACTTCAGTTCTACATTATATTCATTCTATTGGGATCCATGAATGATTTCCAGATTTTTTTCTTGGACTCCAGGCAGGACCAACTCTTTTTAATAAGACATAATTATAGATTTTCACAGTGTAAGTGTTTCCACATATCCCAATTAAATTATATTTGAATTTTATTATTGGAATATATATTATTCTCATGACTGAGGAATAATTTAATTCATGTTTTTTTGATAACAAATATTCACTAGGGTAAAATCATTATTTTTTAATAACTAATATTTATTTTTTACTAAAAAATAATATATTTGTAAATTCTAATATATATGAAATAATTATTCAATTTTTTTAAAATAAAATACGTCTTTAAATTATTGAATATTTTTAATAATTTTTTTTATAGAATGGAAATTATGTATTTATTTATGAATACAATATTTATTTGGTTTTTCAATAAATTCATGAGTATTCCGAATAGACTAGGATAGATTCTAGTGACATATTATTATTTAAAATCCAATAATATAATATTTTTATTTGTGAATGTTGGCATGTGCCAGAAAATAACAATAATTATATTATTATTACATTGAATTGGGTTTTTAATGATTTTAAATATAATTTACTTGATAGAATGAAATTAAGTAATATTATTACATTAACCCTAACTCTATATATATACAATTTTTTCAATTTAATAGTGTATCTAAAAATTGGGAATTGAGAATTTTTTCACACAATAAATTATCTCTAATCTTATTCTTCTCTCTTCCTATCATGTATGTGAATCACAAGAGAGATTTTTTCAAGAATGAAAATTGAATTATCAAAAATTAATAAACAATGAATATTGATTCATCATACTTGAACATATTGATTGAGGGGTGTTTCTTGAAAACCGATGGAGAACATGTGGTTTACTACTAGAGGGATTCAATCATTGGATCCTTATAATGCAATGAAGATAATCCAAATAAGACTTTTTTGATGATAAAAAATCACAAAATATTAATGTTACTAACCTTACGTATTTATTTTTTAATATATTTTATAAATTATTTACAATTTTTGCATTCAATATCCTCATACATGGATTAATGAAATTATTTTTAAAATAATTTTAATATAAAACCCACCATTGCATGCTTCTACTTGGCCTAAAATTGATAATTTCATTCATTCAAATGTAAATTAGTTTCAATAGTAGGAAGTGTATATCATGTCAAAAAAAGTATTATCTCAAGTTTTTTTATAGTTTTGTGGTCAAAAAATGAAAATCCACTTCTCTAAATAATAATAAAACATATATCAAAAAATTGTTTTGGGTGGGTGTATTATTAAAAATATAATCATTAATGTTCCATGGAATAATATATTCAAGACTATTGTTCATGGATGGATATGAATATTGAATCTTTTTTAAATTAATTTTGATCTTCAAAAAACATTCATGTAATGGATTAAGAATTATTAATATGAGTCCCCATAATTTATCAGATTCATATTTTTTTAAAAGCGTAATCCAATAAATCTCAACTATATGGATTATTCGACTTGGACATCACATAAGGTGACTATTCTCAACATCATCTCTCAAGGTCATTGGTTAGACAATAAAAAATAAGCTCTTAAATCTAGTTTGATAACTATAGAGGAATATCCCTATTAGACCTGATGAATTTAAGTGACCCAATAATGAATATCAATTTTAAGATAAAATAAAATCTTATAAATTTATATCATCTACCTGATGTTATTAATTACGATGCTGAAAATTATTCAAAAATTAATTAAGGATAAATCCATATTTGAGAATGAGTATAAAATATTATTGGAACCTCAAATCATTTTTATTGAAACTCAATTGAAGTTTGAAATAATAAATGTATTGGTAAAATTCAGAAAAACAATATTTCTCTATATATAATCATGGTAATTTTGATAATTTTACACACAAAAATTACAATTGATATTTTCTTAATCGAGGTTGGAATTAAAAACCATTTCATGATGAGTTTTATTTCATAAAAACATGATTTACATTAATCCCCTCATTCTAAGCTATGACACTATATCTTCACTCTGGAACATCACTCTCATCATTTTTTTCTATGACTGCAATTTTCTGAATCAAAACAGGTGAATATCATTGACATTAATAAGATATCAATTTAAAAACAGTACTTCATCCTCATTAAGATGGATTTCTCTAAACTCACACACATCATCTGGAATAAGATAAATACTGAAATACATGACATGGATCATTTAGATGAAACCCAAATCCCTTTGGATTTGAGGTATTCTTTAATGACCATAATTTTGATTTTAATGTATGTCATTAAGGACCCAACAACTTTTCAAAATCCTTATATGTTTAGATAATATTGATAATATATTGATTTTATATCGATATAAAAAGAGGATGGAAATATATTTTGTTTCTATTTGAATCCAATATTCTTTTATATGTAGTAATAATTAGTTATTTTTATCTCTCATGGAAACTCAATGTCCAATGGATGACATATTTGGTTCTTATTTCAATAATGTGTTAACTCATCACACATAAATATCATTAAGCCAAACACTTGGCTAATGGACTTACAAATAAATGGATAAATAACAAAAACATTTTTTATCACTTACTTAATTATTATATTCCCCTTTTTAATGGTTTTTTATGCTACCATACTTTAGGCAACTGCAAATGTTTTTCTTACATAATGAATGCTATTTTCCTCTTTTGTAAGGGCTTCTTATTACTCTTCAATTACATCTATTTTTAGGATTTTTATACAATTAACTAAATATAAATTTTTATTCTTAAATTAATATATTATCATAGTTTAAATTGTCATGATTGTTCTAATAAGATTTATATTTTAGTGAATATACTAAAATATTTATTCGATGAATATTTAATTTATATTAATTATGTAATGTTCTTTAAGTGTCCTATTATATTTTGAATATGACATTAATGTACTATATGTCTACAAAAAATAGAAATAATCTAATTAATTTCATTTGAATAAATATTATACTTGTTTTTTTAAAAGATAATTTTGGGTCATAAATCACATTCTTTTAATAATATTTTTTTATAATAATAATGTATTTTCTCATTATAAATTTCTTTCATATAAATTTATTTATGGTTTCACTAAAATGAATATATTATATATTTTAAAATTTATTCTATGATTTTTACATGGAATGAAATTGATGTGAATTATGTATTATGTTTAAAATATTCTATTTATAAAATTGTGTTTTGTGTGTGTTTCACATGCCAATTTAAAATACTTTTATAACCTAAGAGAAAATACATCTCAAAAAACTAATATCATATTTTTATTTATAACAATTATATAATATAACTGGGTTAACGCAATTTAATATTATAATAAATAGTAAAATAGTAATATTTTGTTAACATTGTTAAGGATAATATATGTGTAGCAAGGAGTGGGTTAAACTAATAGATAAGGGTAGTAATCCAATATAAAATAGGATAATTTTTGTTATTTGAATAGTGATAAATATTTTATAATGCTATATTATAATTTATTTCCATTTTTTCAAAGATGCAAATTAATGTGATTATATTTTATTAAAACATTTATAGAAAATCCATTTGTATCCCACCCATCACTTATATAAAAAATTGATGTCCTCGATTTATAAAAAATAATTAATCCTACAATATTATACTTGATTTAATCCAAATCAATAATTTATTAAATACATCCATACAATAACTTATTTTATTCATTTAATAGTAATCATTTAATTATTAAGGTGTAAGACAAAGCAGGTCTCTCAAAGAGGTGGTATAAATCTTAACCATGACATTTCAATTTTACTTCATCTTCAAAATACCTTAATCGTTTTATATACATTTACAATTAATAATAATGTATCATCAATATAATGATATCTTATTATAATAATTAAATTACTATTTCCACCTCTTTTCCATCAAATTTGATGTGTATGTACAGCTCCAACGTACATGTGCACTACCACATCTTCATAGTGATATGAATAATTTTCCATAATAAATTTGGTTAAATGGATTTTATGAAATAATTGTTGTATATATATCATTTTATTTATATAATAATTAATATGTAATATTTATTTATTATTTACATTAATTTCATTCCATCTATCGAAAAGTGGAAAACATAACTCGAGCAAAGGTACAGACGACTATATCAATGACCCAATGTAAGTAATTTTTAATATCCTTTTTGTAGAAATGGAATTTTATATAATTTTCCAGTATTCTACATATTTCAGTATTACGATTCTGGAGATGATTTAACCATTATTAATGTATAAGGAACAATATTTCCAAACCAAAACATTCAAGAAAAACATATATGATAACACTATGAAATGGTGATTATAATAAAGAATCTTTAATACAATGTTATTGAAATGTTATTAGTGGTCCATATAGGGTATTATAAGTGTCAATACAGTTTTGATATTTAATTATAAAGAATATGAATTTATTATTCCGGTTAATAATGAACATAGTAAGAATTAGAGATTTGAGATAATGTGAATTTGTTTCAATGTCGTTTTTTGATACATAATTGATTATATGCCTGAATTTATAATTTTGAGGTATAAATAAATGCATGAATTTTTTTTATCATGGATAATTATATATTTATGTAAAATTAATTTATAAAAAAATTATTTTTTCTTTAGTAATTAAATTTGATTTTTAACAATGTTGTGAGGGTTTATCATAAAAACATTCTTTTTTTGGGTCATATGGTTTGTTATACAACAATATTCATTTATATGGTGTTTATACATACCACATTACATGTTAAATCATGGATCCATTTTCTTTTATATTATTCAATGTAGAAATTATAATTATTTTCTCTAATATTATTTGATTCCAATTTTAATAATGTGTTTATAGTTTATTGTCACATATTCTATTCATTTAGAGATATATAATTTTATGAATATATATTATTTTATGAGGTGAATATAAATACAAATAATTTATATCATAAATTATAATATATTAATTGTATTTAATTTCATGTTTTAATTTATTCTCATTAAGGTTGTAATGTTTCAATTGATACCAATGTAGTTTAAGTGTTATATTTCGATCTCATGTTATTGAAAATTTTTTATTCTTAAATTTACAGTGATAAAATTATATTTTCTATGTAATTCCCAAAAAATAGTAGCATAGATACTTTAGATAAAGTAATACATTGGAATAACATGCAGGGAATGACAACCCAAATGACTGAATTATTCAGCAGTCTTGGTAAAATAGGAATATAACAAAAATTCACATTAAATTTCATCATATAAATTACACAATTATTTTTTCATGATAATTCTATTATTAACCTTACATTAACAAGGAATATTAATCAAAAACACTTTCTAATATCACGTAGAAAAATGAAAACTATGAAATGAGTGATCATGAAAGCTATGTAAGGGTAAAAAAATAGCATATGATGTTCATTAATATGGCATAAACAATATGAAATATTATGTTACGTAAACACATAAAATATAATTAATAACCTGAGAATAATATTAAAGTAATAAAATATGATGAAATAATTCCATATAAATAGCAAAAATATATCAAAACATTGTCATGGATATTTAACTAATCTAATAATTACATGGAATGTCAATAACTAAATTCATGATGATGAAATTAATAATGCAGAGAATCATAAAAACAAGGCTTTGACCAAGATACCAAACATAAAAGGGTAATACATTATCATGTAATGATACTAGTTTTATAATTATATATACCAATACATCAAGTGGATATATAGGAGTCTTCCATTAACAAACTATATCCAATGAATTCCGCATTTTTAATGTTGAAAAATAATCTATAAAAATATTAATATCAATACTTACATAAGAAATGTTGATACATCTCACAATCAAATCAAAATAATCATAAAAAATATAGTAAAAATGAAAATGGTATTAATATAGATCATCCATAGTCAAAATAAAAAAACAAACAAATGAATCAATAAGGAAGATATAAATTTAGAATATCTGAATTGGATTATAATTACATTGTTGTATCAAAGTCTTTGAGGAATAAAACTATCTATAAAATCATTCATGATGTTAATTTCCTTTCCATTTGGAAAACAACTTTTTTTAAACTGATATAACACAACACATTTTGAAGATAAATTTATTTAATGTTAAAATTTTAAAACATCTAAAATAATATTTAGTACATTTAGTGGCCATGATTGTATGAAATTCCATACATGCCTTATATATTAATGAAAATATTCGTTATATATTTTATGTGCAGTTTAAATGAAAATTTTTACAAAAAAATGTATATCATTTCTAAATAAATTATTATAACCATATTTAAAAAATGTATTCAATAAATCATTTTAAATTGTATATCAAATTTTAGTAACTTTTTAGAAAACATTTTTTTATTAAAATAGTTTTTCGACTAAAATGACCAACAATGTATTATTTTATTAAAAACAATTATCATTAAATTTAAGTACCAATGCATTAAATATGGTCCAATTACATGAAAATTAAATTAATGAATAGATAATAACAATATATATTTATTTTAATATAAATATACAAATAAAATAACCCCAAGGGAAATGTAAAAAAATCGAATAATGATGAGATAGTGAACTAAACTCTCATATTTTGGTAGCATCTAAATCATAAGTCTCATAAAAGTAATAATACAAAAATAAAACATTAAATACTAAAAATATAATGAGACTAATGATATTATATATCAAATGAGTAGTATATACTCCACATAAAAAAATAAATGTTGAATAAGGTATAAATATCACAGAAGTAAATGTGAGATGAGAAACACAAACTTCTTTTATGTCTTCTATATAACTTTTCCAAAATACAATAAAATGGAATAAACAATTTAATAATTTTTTAAAAACTATTAATATTTATAACATCATATATGATCATTTTATAACATATCACTACCTATTTACTTTTTTTTTCATCATTTTTACTATTTTGGGAGTTAATTTCCTTATTTTACTTTGTTTATGTTATCATGATATTCCAGGTTGTCTTATATAAGATATTGATAAATTATATTTATAATTATATCAATGTTATAAATTTTAAATATAACCATTAAATACATTTCTAGAACAATTCATGAATGTTGAACAATGAAAATGAATAAATTCACTTAATAAAGATGTTATGACAGACATACATACGAGTGATGATAACACTTCTAAATGGGTAAAAGTGTATGGATCAGGATGTTAATATAATTTTCATATTATTTCATAATTATAATAATATATATATATCCTTTATTTATATAATCGTAACAATTTAATTAATGTGTTGATGAATAATGAATTACACCACTATATGGAGATGGTAAATCATAAGTACGCACGTGTGATGATTTCGTTTTTCATAAGATGGTTAAAATTTAGAATATAGTAATATAATAATAATAATAAAATATTATTATATATATTATACTATATTTATTATTTTTGGATTTATACAATACAGTAATAGAATGTAGAAGAGGAAAATAGGATTGAAAGAGTCTGTAAAGATAACTTCCATAACATAAGTAATCCTTCATTGGATATCTTCATAGAGACACTTTGGATAGTAATTTTGGATGATAAAAAACTCAAAAACACAGGTAAGGATATTTGGAAGATATATGAAAATGTGATAGTATATCTATAAGGTGTCGATAAGATTGAATTTAATGGGGGTATTTATACTTATGGAGTTTTGGTTTTAGGTGATTAAATAATTATTATATTGTATATAATGCTAACCAATTGCGAAGGATTAATGATTTATTTGATTAGATTCGAGGATCCAGGGTTTCCTCAAAGATTTAATTGAGTTCTGGTTATCATCATTTTCACATTATACCATTAGATATACCACTTACAACCTTTCAGAGAAGGTGTGGTCTATATTAGTATGGGTTTATTTTGTTCGGTATCACTAAAGTGCATACAGTTTTCATGGCACTGATGTACCGAGTGTTCCATTTTTACATGGACTCACAATTACTTGTTTTCTTGGATGATATCTTGGTGTATTTTAACACTCAACATGACCATTCCAACCATCATTTGATCTTGTTGAGTATACTGAGAGATCATCAGTTATATTCTATGCTTTCAAAATGACATTTTCAGATGTAGAAAATTCACTTCTTGGGTCATATTATCCCAGAAAAAGGGGTATCAGCTGACCTAGAGAAAGTGAGAATAGTAGTTTCCTAGGATTACATGATGAGATTATTTGAGGTATGATATTTTCTAGGTTTGGATATTTACTATAAACATTTAATACAAGACTTTTCACACTCAGATGCTCCATTTGCGGTCAAGACATAGAAGGGTGTGAACTACTTATGGACAGATTCTTATGATTCAACCTTCTATGAGATTAAAGGGAGGATTAATTCAGAACTAATCATTATTTTTCTAGTGCTAGGAAAGAGTTATACAGTTTATTGTGATGCATCATGTATCAGGCTAGGAGTAGTGATTATGCAGGTGGAGGAGGAGTATCAGCGACCAGCATGGCTTTTGCAGTAGTTACCCATTCCCAAGTGGAAGTGGATTGATGTAGGGATCCACTTTGTGACAGGCATACCAACGTACCATTGAGGGAATGATTATTTTTGGGTTTTCATTAATAGACACATGAATTTTTCACAATTCTTATAGATCTAGCAGACCTTCAATATTGATTAGCTTTGTAGGTTATACATCAAAATGATTGAATGTTTACATGGGGATCTTCAATCCATTGTTTCTGACTAGGACAACCATTTTAATTTTCAGGTCTAGAAGGGTATATAAAGGTTATGTGGGTACTCAGATACTTCTATGTACATGTAACCATCCCAAAAAAGATAGCCAGTTCGAGCGTACGATTCAGGGGTTGTAGGACATGGTTCGAGCATGCAACCATGGATTTGGAGGTTCATGGTAGATGCACAAAACTATGGTGGAGTTTTCCTACAATAATAGTTTCTATGATACTATTAAGATGGCACAATATGAGTCTTTGAATGATAATACATGCCAATCAACCTTATGTTCAATGGAGGCAGGGGAGGATGCCATGCTAGGACCTCGTCTTGTTCAAGAGACAACAAGGCAGGTTGAGTTGATTCTGAAGAGGATTTCTACTACACAATCACAAAAGAAGACTATTGATGATCGATTCATATGACCTCTTGTATTCAAGGTTAGAGATCGGGTGTTCCTATGTGTCACACTAAGGTTAGTACACATGAGGATTAGGAGATATGAAAACATTCACTATGATATGTTAGGAAGTTTGATGTTTTGGGGAGAGTTAGGCCAATAGTCTATAGAATTTAGTTACCGCATACGTACCAAGATATGCATTATGTGTTCCAAATTTCATAGATATGATGTCACTTGTCAGACCAATCCCATGTTATTTCACCCGAGGAGGTTGATTTAGAATGGACGCGTCGTTCAAGGAGTATCCTATACAGATTGTTGATCGCAACAAGAAGGTTCTCCATGGCCGGTATATTCCTCTGGTACAGGTACTGTGGCAACATGATCGAGTACTAGAAGAGACATGAGTGGGAGGGACCAAAATACAATCATAGTGGCTGGAGCTATTTGAGGGTTCCACATCAATGCCTCCTTAGGTAAATTCGTGGACCAATTTCTTTAACAGTGGATATTTGTAAGAACAAATATCTTTTTTTCAGGTGGGGATATTTTTATATGGTGTTTTGAGAAAAAGGGAACAATATGGAAATTTAAGGAGTACACGCTATGTAATTAGGATTACACACCACGTACATAGGAGTAAACTCCATGTATATGGTTTCCTTGGGCAATCGTGTACTAGTCGTGTAATAGCTGAAGTAGGGGTTTGTGGGGTGACGTGGAGACCACCTAATGGTGGGATCGGTAAAGGCCTATACACACTGTGAATATTTAGGGAACAAATCTTGTATATATATTTTTATTTGTTATATCGGACCAGGGTTTCATCTAATTTGATGAACCTACTTCTTATGGCATCATCTCGTCCAGGAGTGATGGATATAACTATTTTTTTGTGAGACCATGACCCATCGTTCATGCTCTGAATCAACCACTATATATTTCATTGCAATTACTATGATGTTTTATTTCTTCTTCTAGAGCTGGTCCTATTAATTTATCCTCTTGTGTGAGATATTCAAGGATGAAAATATTTGACATTTTTTAGATCTGTGACATTCTAGGCCAATTCAAGGGCTGATATTCCAGAGAGTTCTTCATAGTACGTTGAGGTATGTGGTTTGTGCCATCTCATTGTTTTTCTTTGAATTATACATGAAAAATTGCACATTTACCTACTTCTGGGTATTGAGTGTTTAGTGAATTTAACCATGTTATTTCTTGTTAAGCTTAGTTATCTTGAGTATGGATTTTGGATTTTGAATATTGTATATTTTCCATGATATGGATATGTTTTCCCATGTTTGATTGTTTAGGCCGTTCGGTCCAGAACTTCAGGTTATGCTTCATTGTTTTCCATGAATAGTATTTTTAGGATGGAGTGATATTATATAATATGTTGTGATGTGATTTGTAAATGTTTTCCAGGTAGTATATTTTGATTTACAATGGATGTTGGATTTCATTTGTGCCCGATTGGTTTACACAGGGCTGTTGGAACCTAGTGTAGTTAGACCATCGGGGGAATAGATATTGAGGAATTCTCCAATGTGTCTATTTTAATTTTTACATTGTCAGACCATTGGGGGGGAAGAACTTGTCTTCTCCCTCTGATTGTATGTGGTTCTACATTGCGAGATAAAAATGGAATTGTATGTTCTGTGATTCATCATAGACTGTAATAAAAATATCATTGTGAAGAAAACATATATTTGAAGAATAATAATACTTTAGTAAAAATAATTTACTGTTTATTTCCTTAAGGTAAATAAATTGTTATTTTAAATGAAATTAATTTATATTTAATTATATTGTTAATCCTATTTAGACACATCAATTAATCATATTTCATATAATAGTTAAGTAAAAATAATATTATTTTGGATTTCATTTAGATCAGTGATGCATGTAATGTGTGATATCAAATAATATAAATTTATTTAAAATGATACTTACCATAAAATATTTATGGAGTTACATTCCACCCTACATCAATAAAATTAATCCCATAAATTTGATACTGCATATAAAAACTCAAAAGGCTTATATTTCAAAATTCATTTATAGGAAACTGACATAGTATAAATCGTTAATATGTCATCATCATAAAAATATAAAAATGAAAATATGATGGTCACCACAAAACTATGATTTAAAATTTCAGTTAATTATTGGAAAAGGAAAATATGGAAATTGAGGAGAAATATTACAATCATATTTTGTTGTAAAGTGAAAGAGGAAATGGTCATTAAAATGATAATGATCAGAAAACCATAAATCTATTAAGTGATAATGAGAAACTAATTACATTGTAAAAAACCTAAAACAATAATTTTCTTGATCAAAAATAATTTTCCATGAGTTAATGAATTATTTCACATCGATAACGAAATATTCTTACTAGACTCGTTGTGTTTTCATCCTTTAGTCATACTCATCTTATCCTCTACATAAAAAATGAACATATGTTTCTCTAATTAAGTATAAAATTATCAATATATCTTGATCTTATAATGATACCAAACACAACCTATAATTTATCTTTCATAACATTGAAATAATCATAGACTATAATATACTAACCATGAAAGAATGTAGTCTAGTGGTATGTGATTCACCCATATCTCTTTTCTATTGTTAGTTCAATCAATATTACCTTTCTACATGAGACATGTTGTCACCCGACCTATCTATTAAACATTTTATAAACAAATATTAATATTATCCTTCAATCATTACCAAAAAAACCATAATATATTAAAATTTTAAGAAAATATTTAACCTAAAATGTTATCACATTCAATTTATTTTTCATTCCCATAAAATTTAATAACCCATTCTACACCATTATTTCTTGGAATATTTCATAGTCATTGTGAAAATATCCATAATAATGACATCCCATTCTCCAAGAAACAAATATCCAAAATTTAAAAATTTTATTCCCAATGTAGTAAATTCAATCTTAATGGACCATAATATCCATGATCATAGAAAATTCATTTCATTTTTCTCAAAATATTTTTTTAAACTAGTATTGTTTGGATATGTTATCCATGATGCATAAATAAACTAATTTGTAAAACCACATCCATTGTTTAACTAATACAATTTCATAAATTTTTAACATTATGAATGTTCAAAATTATCAAGATTCAAAACCATAGAAAAAATTTACTAAATTTATCAAATTATCATACCATTAATCTCTCAAACAACATGGAGTAGATCTTAATCATCACATACCTATCAAGTGAAATCCATCAAGTAGAATTTTATAGAAATGTGATAGTAAACTAAATTTACATAGAAACTTATCTAATACACCCACTCTTCTTTATTCATTATGTAAAACATAGATCATTTTATACATTCCTTAAATAAAAATTATTTTTCAACTCCATTAATTGTAGGATAATATAATTTATAAAAAAAATTATTAATTAGTAGTAAGTTATTAAAAATATTTACATTATCCATATCTATAAATTTTCTATTCAAAAATCAATATCTCAATATCAGGAGCATATTAATTGTTAAACATCTATCAATCATGGGTTTTAAAAGAAGATAAACTTTCCAATGAATTGTTTTTATTGGTAACATTTTTCAAATACCAATAAATTCATTACGATATTAATTATAGTACAATACATAACTGTAATTAAAATATTATCAATAAAATAAATTTACAACATGTTTAATATATCCAAATACACAAGAATATTAGTAATTCAATTATATTTTTAAAATAGTATCTAAAACTCATTATCTTATTCCTTAATACATCATTCCTTTCAAATGTTATTTGTATTTTCACTATCATCATCAACATCACCCTTACTCAAACAACCTTTCTGAATCAATTAAAAATATTTATAACTAGGACATTGATTTCCATGTTCCCAGATGATCTATATTTAAAAAATTCAACCATTGATTATTAATTGTGGAAATAATTTTTATTATATATAAAATTATCCAATATTTTTATTTTTACAAAAAATTTACAATAATTTTTTCCTTTTCAAAAAAAATATCTTCCCATTACAATAATAATTTTAATTTGGGTGAATTTTTATCAAAATATCCACATTTTAGAAAGCAATTCTAGTATTATCCGTGATCTCCACCAGCCAAGATCTCAATAAACTATATACCTCTCTTTTTTGGTGACTCTGACTGTTAGTGAAGGTACATGTTATTAATCATATATAATGATAAATGATTAGATATACAAAATATTTTTTATTTTAGTAATCATCCAATTTTTTTCTATAGAAAACACATTTTCCCGCTCATTCAATGATAATTCATTTACTTTTGGTTCCCACACATGACTAAAATGTTAATGAAATGTGAATTTGTCCCATTACAATAAACAAATTATCATCCAGTAACTATTTTCATGAACTTCTGAACCCATATTTTGTCATTATTTGTTTGGGTCTCTTTCAGGGGTTATTTTGGTGAAATTTGAATTTTTTTTTAAACCTCCAATGTTGTGCATAGTTAGCACAAAGTGTTCCCATATTTTACACAATACTTGTGAAACCCATGAAATCCCAGAAGTGTGGGATTTCATCATTGGAACATGAGTTTTCAAATTGTACAACCACTAAGGAGATACCATATAACCCAAATAATGGGGTGCATAGTTTGGTAACATAGTTTTTCTATTACTATGGCCACGCCTCACAAACCATGTGTACATGAATTTATAATTACAAAAACATTTTTTCAAATCCCAAGACACTAGATTTAAGTTCCCTTATTACCTTACCCAGACCTAGACTAAATTACTCTTCCATATATGATCTCTATATGTTATTTTCTCTCTTATAAGACCCTTCTGATGCGAATAAATCCTCAGTGAACACCGTTAAATCACTTCGCGGTAAGAGTTCATTCCAAGTTCCTTAACTCCTACTCGATTCCTCTCTCCTAATTATGGTTTTATATATCTATATGTTGTTTTAGGATCTAATATCATTTATTTTAAATCCTAAAATTATTATTAAGTCTCATATATACATTGTCAATGTTCTACATTGGAGTTTCCCATTATAGGCATTCTGAGACATGATCTATCTTTTTCGGTTGGTGGTTATGTTTATGATTTTCCAATCGATATAAGAATATATTTTTTGATTTAAATTAAATTTCATCCTATTGTATTTTGAAAAAAATAATTTTCATTGAAATGAGATTTAAATTTTATTTGGAATGATGTTTGAGGAAAACCCCCAATTCCAATTAATTGGGGTATGATTGTCAAAATTGATGGAAACTGAGAAACTAAACTGTGAAACAAAATTGTAAAATTGATATGTGATATTTATTTAAAAAATTTATTTGATATAATTGGATTATATTTTTATGTTATAAAAATTTTTATGTTTCCTTACAAAAAATAAATAAATTGATTAAAAACTCGATTTGTTTTTTAAATGGAAATCCATATATTGATGTAGATAATGGGTTTAGTTGTATTTTTAATAGTTTTTAGATAAGGATTCCATTATCAACTAATTTTTTAGAAAATGAAATCCTTGTTATTTAGTGACTTATTTAAGAAAACACAATAAAGATCCTTTAAATAACTAAAAAAATATTGTGTAGTAGGTCACATCCCATAAATATGTTAACGAATCATCTTTGACCAGTGTCAAAGGGACATGCTTACACATATTTCAATATAGAACTATTAAAGTGCATAATGAACACATTAACTATAAGTATTATACCTCTTGAAAATTGACCATTTGTCACATTTGTGATTATTTGGATATATTTTGTTGTTTTAAAACTATTTTTCAAATGTCTTGTTAATTTATATAAAATATTTTATATTAAAATATTTTTATTTCATAGTTTTAAATATTTCCATTTATTTAATTATAAATAATTATTTGTTTTAATTTTTTTGTACTTATATGTATATTTATTTATAATTTTATTCCTTAATTAGTTTTTTAATATTTCATCTTCTTATGGGAACCATAGTGAGATATTACTATGATTTTATTAGACACCCTACATTTCCTATGGGTGTCTGTAGATTTCCCTCTATTATTCCGTGTAATGAAAAATAACAACTAATAGATGGTAGTTGTTATTTTATGTACTTGTAGTGTTCTGTCTTTATAGATATGGATTGATTTAACATTTTTATTTTACATTGGGGTTTTTATTTTTGTAGACATACATGATCCAATACTAGTACATTTCTACCAATGGAGTTTTATTTGGATTATACAGACATATATATATTTATTCAAATGTTTTTTTGGAATAACTATTCCAACATTTATCTTATATGATGGGATGTTCTATTCCGCAACCCATGGTGATCATGAATTCGTTTTTGTCCATTTGATGATCATCTTAAGTGTTATGTTACTAGGTTATCCAATCTAGTTCATGAAAATATGTTTTCAGTGGGAGGTTAAGAATATAGAATAAATTTTATTATTAATTTTTGTAATCTTTTCCAGGACATAGATGTTTTCGTGAGTGAGTGCATGTCCATCACTCATCGTGATGTGCCTTTAGTCACTAGGGTTTTTTTTTGGGATAGAATTGTAATGAATAGTTCTAGTATTCTACCAACATTATATATAAGTAGTTCAAATTTAAATCATTCTTACATAACAATTAGGATTATATTTCACTATTTTTATTGTTTGAGGGTTAATCTAGGTAATATTCTGAAGTATTCTAGTTTTTTTTGATGTCTTAAAAATCACTACTCCAGGAATACATGGAAATATGATCCATCACGAATACTCTGATGATCCATGATAAGTAAATCCTCTCATGGACCAGAATTTAGTTGAAGTTTTTGAGTGTGTTATCTAAACCCTGGGAAATGCGAAATAACTCGTTCCCATATTGGCTCCATCTTTGGAACATAAAATGTATATATTATGTAATAGTTATCCGAAGATCCTTTTATTAAATACTATATAATTCTAAGGCTTAAAAGATAATTAATATGTTTAGGATTGTTTGTTGGTCATTGGTGCTTTGTATCAGTTATTGGAAACTCTTGATGATATCAAGATGAAATATACCACCTTCATGCTAGGGGGACCTATAAAGAGATCATCAGACATAATTTCAACCATGAATAAACATGGGCGGAAATAGTGGATGATCATTAAATTATTTTCACTTACCAATTTTATCGAGAGTTCATTTTTATGGACATAATTATAGTGTTTTCCCATTCATAAGAAATCAAACAATATTGTGCCAGTATATGAAAATATATTTGCACATCATGAGATGTAATGACCTAGGGAAGTATAAAATTTGAATACACTATCCTGACTGTTCCTGATGGGAATTTGATATGATATTAATTATCAGGATCTCATATTAAAGCTCAATTCTTATGAAGATGTGTTGGGTAGATTAGTGATTCATCAGATGTACATTGATAGAATGTTTGTGCAGAAAAGAGTTCCATTTTTTCTCACTGAATGTCTTATGAGTTCTATTCATATAAATAAAAACTATGATGACTCTATTGGATGTCATCAACTGTAGATTTTTTATAACTCCTCTTGTTCCTACCATATACCATTTTTGATGATGCTAGTATAGAATTCCATGGAAATCAAATTTGGTTTTTACTGAGGCACAATGGTATATGGTTCCTATAAACATATAGTTTACATACACAGTTTTATAAAGTCTATTCTGGTCCAAATAGTGTCAGCAGATCATATATGAAAAAAATATTACATTGTAATCAAATACTACATAATAAAAGGGGGTCCAACCATAGGAATTAATAATTATGATTCTTCACACAGTGGAAGACTCTCCATAAGAATCATATGTGGGTCCAGTGATTTTGTAAGGTAATATCACTATTCAAACATCACTAGTGATTTATTTATTTGATAACAGTTCATTTAATTTATTCATTTAAACCCATATTGGTAGTCTCTAAATCCTTATATGGATCATTAATATTATGTGATGTATATTACTACACCACTCAGAATGAAAAGACAGTGAGGTATCTCTTATCTTTCTTATGTGTTTTCATCAACAAAGGATTAAATTTTATATGGATTTTTTAGTTCATGACATGAAACCTCTTGATGTCTTATTTTGGGATGGATTTTCACATTTCTCAATAATTAACGAATTGATTTATATCTTCTGTGGGTCTCCTTCAATGCACTAGATGTTGTGTACTATCTCTCTCATGGAGTATGAGACATGAGGTCATGTAGGGTTGTATATTCTAATTTATTGTTTGGGAAAGTGGTATCTACGATTTAATTTTATTCTAGAGAGATAATTATTTAGTGATGATCTCCATGATATATTCGTCGAGCTTCATAATATTATTCCTTTTGTATTATGTATTTTTCCATTCATAAGAGTGGTTGAGTTTCTTATTTACATTGTACAAGGTCCTCACATGATAGTTATTCCTCATTACCCCATAGAACCAACTGAATTAAAATATTTTATGACATAGTTGGATGATTCTTTTGAAAAATGATTTACATGCATGGATGTGTCTCCATGACTAACACATTCTCTATTTACTATGAAAGCATATGAGTAAATTTCCCTTAATGTTTATTAATATAAATTAAACCATGTTATGGAATTTAATAATTAACATTTTCCATGGATTAATGATCTATTTGACTAGTTAAAAGGGGAATAATTGTTTTAAAAAATTTATCATCAACATGGTTATCATCATCTAAGTATAAAAAGACCAAAATTCATAAAACTACATAAGGATTTCGTATGACCATATTGAGTACATTTTAATGCCATTTTGTCCAAAAAATTATCCTATGGTCAATATAGATTTAATTATAAGGATTTTTCATGGATATCAGGATACATTTGTGGTAGTCATTATCGAGGAATCGCCGAATTACTCTAGGGTTAAGGAAGATCATGTATGCCATCATAGAGTAGTTTTTATATAATTTCAAAAACACTAGATATATCCCATTAATTATAAATGAGTATTATGGATTTGGGATGTGTTGTTCTTTGGATGCATGGTGAAAAAATATTATATCAATTCATCTAAAAATGTTAAAAGATTTTATAACATATGGTAAACCATGAAATGTTTTAGATATTTAGAGCTTCAACAGTATGGATGGATATTATGTCAATTTTGTAAAGGAATTATATTATTTTTCTTTTCTGATTAATAATCTATCTCAAAAGGGAATAATGTTTTTAGGGATGAAAAAATGTCAGAGTTATTATATTGAGTTAAAAAGACTTTTGACTGATATTCCATTGTTGAATATTATAGAGGTTAGAAAAGTATATATGGTATTATATAATGAATCAGATTAAGTATTTGTATGTGTTTATATTTAGGTAAATCATGTCATTCCCTATGGAACCCAACATCATAGGCCAAACCAGAATAATTATCTAACAATGACCATGAACTCATTAATATGATGAATGCATATATGAGAATGTTGTAGTACCCTTTTGAAGAAAGGTGTACCATTTATTCAAACAACATGATATTTAGTTATATATTCTCATAATAATATTTTAATCTCATCAAGTGGTTTTTGTTTCGAGTACCTAAAATCATTTGATTTTGAAATAACCATTATCCAAGGGGAACATAATGTCAACCCTGATGCATAAAGTTTGAATCTTATATCCCAGACTGTGAAAGAGTCATAAAAAAATTTAAAATGGTGAAGCCTTTTGTGAAGTATCATATAAAATTAAATTAATATAGGTCTAATTATTTCTTAAAAATTGTTAAATTGAAATTTAGTTCCTGAGATGATTCATTAGGTACAATTGATTGATATTGAATTCCACATCATTAAAGAATCACTTTATGGTTGGGACACTATTTATGAGTGGTAATTCTTTGCATAGGTTACTCTATGTTTCCATTAGAAGTATGTTGTACCTTTTCCTATAAAGAAATATGTTATATTGAATTTACATTATTTTAGTATGTAGTGAATATAGAAACCATGATGATGTTATATGATATGGTGTGATGATTCTTTTCGGAAGGTCTAGGATGATGCATTGCTATTTTTTATCTCATTTTTATACATACCATTAGGTCAAGGAATATTACTGGGACCCTTGGTTTGTATTCAAACACATCCATTGCCAACTCTTAGGTGAGACGAGATCTCCATGAAATTTTTGTAGGAATTCCAGAAACCTAATGAATGTATAATTCGATATAGGATGTGATCAATAGGTTCACTAAATCAGATCACATTATTCCAGTTCATTATACAACCCTCTTTGATGAGTTGGGAAATCTCTAAATAATTCATATTGTTAATTTTCATGACGTTCTGTCAACAATTGTCTTTAATAGACATCTAGGCTTACTGATTGCTTTTGGAGATTCCTTCATGTGGCAGTGGGATGTAAGGATCATTTGAGTGAGACATTCCTTATTTAGTCTGATGGCCAATCATATAGATCTATATAGATTCGATATGATATTCATTGTGCTCTTGTCATTTATTTTGGTGGATCTTGGGAAAACCATTTGGTACTGGTTGGGTTCTATTATAACAATAATAACCAATATGTGATAAGAATGGTCCATTTTGACGCCACGTATGTCCATCCTTCAAAATATCTATTGTGTTGGGAAGAGATCGTAAAAAATTACATGGTTCGACTGAGCTTGGTTCATGTTATCATGATAAATATTTACAAGATTTAATAAATAATGTTGATAGCACAATGTCGATATATGTCTTATAATAGTTTTCATTTTAGAAAATTAGAATTTATAGTTGTTGATTAGTTATTCTGGAATGATCCTCATCGTTTTTTTATCATTGTCTTCGATGGTATAAAAATCATTATCCCCATTTTGTGGATACTTTTTATGGTTTTTAGGTGGTAAAGAAAAGTGACTTATTTTTTAGCACGTCTTCCATTGTAGATGCCGATAAATATATAGTTCCATGTATCTTATCTCCAAAAGTATCTTTATGGACCATCCCATGTTTTGAGCTGGATTGCTGTAATCTTCGAGAATTATTTATCAAAGAATGAGAGACCACATGGAAATGTTGATTATAAAACAAATGTTATTTATTAAAGGATGATAACATTTAATTTGGTGTTAGTGCATCACATTTTTGATAATTATGAGGTGTTGGATTGAGATACATTGATGAGAGAGTAGTGTTACAATCCTTTTAACATGGATTCCATTAATAGGATTTTAGGGAAATACTTATTCTATGGTTAGGATGATGTAAAATCCTACTACTATTTTCATGTACATCTCAACACCAATTTTGACGATGCAATTCATGAATCTTGTTTAGAGGTTCTTTGGAATAAATTTTGATTTATTTTGAAGGATTAGATATTGTGTATTGTTCATGAATGATTATTCCATATAATGAATCCTCGGTTTTGAGGTTTTGTTTAGTTATCCAAACATTTTTATTTCATAGAGCATGCCATGATGTGATTTTTCCTAATCTAAACCACATCATAAGAGATCTGAATCTTGTATACCGTCATTTGATCTATTCCCAATAAGATATTATTCCCCATTATTTCTCTCCATATCTCTTCCTCTCTCATCTTTAGAATTTTATAGATGATCTTGTTTTTCTAGGTTATAATATCCCTTGTTTTAAATCTGGATTCTTGGTGTGATTTTCATATAAGATTTTCTGAAACATTCATTTGGAGTTTCCAATTGTGGAAATTATGCCACATGATCTCTTTTTTAGCGAGTCATTCTTTAAATGATTTGGCAATTAATT
The DNA here is from genome assembly GCA_963277665.1 of Viscum album. Lineage (NCBI taxonomy): Eukaryota > Viridiplantae > Streptophyta > Magnoliopsida > Santalales > Viscaceae > Viscum > Viscum album. Next base: position 39,420,693 of record OY728153.1, read on the forward strand.
TAACCCAAAATTAAATGATTTAAATTAAATTTCATCTAATTGGATTATTAATAACCCGACATGAATTTAATTTTTATTGGAATATGTGTTGGAATGACATTTGGAGAAAACCCAATAATTAAAATGAATTGGAAAGTAATTGTAAAATTTTATTTAAAAATTTTGAAATTAATTTTTGAAATGAAATTTTGAAATTTAATATTTAAATTGAAGTCAAATTTTTTTTTTCTGAAAAAGGAATTATATTTTATTGTTAATAACCATGGTTGGGTTTATCCTAAAAATCATAACTTAATTACAAACATATTATGATTTTAAATTAAAATTTTCATGCTGAAGTGGAAATTTTTTAATTTTTTGAATAGTTTTGTGATAAAGTAATTATTTTTTTGTTTTAGAATATCCATGAATAGGTGGTTAGTGAGTTATTATGGATGATACTATATGAATTATATACAAATAATAAATAACAAAGTGCAGTATGTCACATCCTAGATGGGATGGTGATTAGTCCACATTGGCTAGTGACTGAGGGTTATGTGTACACATATTTCTGCGGCAACCTATTTGAGTGTGTGAGGATCCCATAACCTGGAACTATCGAATCTCTTAGAATATGAATGTGTTTTCATCTGTGACTATTTTGATACACTTCAATTTTAGTAATAAATTTTAAATATAACTTTTTAATTTATATAAAAAAAATTTAATAATATTTTATTAATAAATCATATAAAATTAATTCAATCGAATGAAATGTTTAAGAAGGATTTTTTATAAAAATACTTATTTAATTCCATGCATATTAATTTAAAACTAATATAATTATTTGGTTAATTAATGTTGTATATTTTAATGGGATCCCAAGGGAGACCGTACTGGTATTATATCTAACACACTACATGTGCCTTTAGGTGTTTCTAGATTTAATCAATCAAGGTTCAAAAATGGGAGAATAAACTCTTATAGGTGGTCGTTTTTGATCTCTGGGGCTAGAGTGTTTTTTATTTTGGGACTTGGGTTGTTTTATAATTTTTTTTATTTTTTTTGTTGTAGTTTAGATTCATATATCTATTTTACATCTGGTACTATTCTACCAGTTGAGTTTTCTTTGGAGCATACTGACTCTTGTCTATTTATACTACTTATTGTATCGGATAACCACTCCCACCATTATCTAGTATGATTCTAGGTGTTAGTCTCTAATCCCATATTATCGAAAGTCCCTTCAATCCATGTTAAGAACAGACCTTCTGTTATGGTACCTGGGTATCATGGATAGTTCATGACAATCAGAGTGAGCTAATATTATTCCAACTACGTTCAAATAATTAAACATTCCTCTAAAAGAATTATGGGAGATATTATATTGTACACTGGATTATCTTTAATGACAGTTATCGAGAAATGTTTTATAGCTTATCTTTTCATAAATCATGTTTACATGGTTTATAGTAAGCCTACTTTGATAGAAACATTAATGACATGACCATGATATCCTAGAGATAGTGGTTACATTATTACATTGGAATATGATAAAATGGATTGAATCATTAATGTCCAAAAAAATCATAAATATTGGTAAAATGGATACAAACCTGAAGTTCACATTACGTTTTGAAAAATAAAATATAAAAAGAATTTTCTTTAAGAATGGAATTGTTCCCCATATTGAATAATGGAACATCAACCACAAAACAATTCCTTGTTTCCTAGTCAAAGATAAATCATACGAAAGGAGTGAAATCAAATTCATAGTTAGAATATGAATAAAATGGAATCTATGAATATATAATGAATGAATTATATTTAATGGTAAATAGCTGAAACAATACATTAAATATATATTTTGATAATTATATGGTTGGTATAAAATATGATCAAATAATATGATGTACATAAAAACATGATAATAAAACATAATAATAGATATCATAAAAAAAGAATAATCACATGAAACAACATTGAATAAATCATTAATTTATAAAATCATAATATGGGACATCATAAACATACCTTCAAAGCTTTAACCAATACACCATACATAAAGGGGGAAGACATCAGAATCTTTCAAATGTAGTTTGTCTCATTATACATACCAATTCATCAAGGGCCTATAGAGGGCCTCTTGTAACGACCCAATCATTAATTAATAAAAAATCATCTTGATATAATTAAATATCTCATCATTTAAAATGTGAACTTAATTGGTTTTATGTTTTTTGGATTTAAAAATACTGTTAATAATTATAACTAATTCAAAATAGCCATTGAACATTGATCAAATGATTTGTATGAATATAGGCCTTTAACAAATCCAATTTACATAGACAAAAGAAGTGATGGCCTCATAAAATAGGATTACTCCATACAAATCCCATTTTTTATAGCTTTGAAAGGAGTTGGCATCATTGGGATTCTCTCATGACCAATCCCATGCTGAGCTTCAACATGTTAATCTCGAACATGACTGTCTATGGGAAATGTGGAAGTTGATAGAGATTACCACGCCAGCAATGTTATCCATGCCACCCCAAATATCTGTCACCATCGAAAACCTTACCCTTAAGTCTTATGTGAATTTATTAAGGGGTTATGTAAAAATTACCTTGAACTGTAATTATGTGAATTTCTATTGTTATAGAATAAGGAAATGACATTCATTTTTATTGTTACGTTGTAAATAATTTTTAGAAAACAAATAGTATTTTTATTAAGATCCATCTAAGAAATATATTTTGCTAATTTAATTTATTTTCTAATTAAATAATATTTTAATAAAATATTATTATTATTAAATTAATTTTTATGAAATATAACTGATCATATATATTTTTTGAATACAATTGTAATTTTTCTTATGGATTGAAATCCATTTTTCGTCAAAACCTAGGAATTTTCGATAAATGTTGATATATATTTTAAAAGTGAAAATTAACATATTTATATAATTATATAAATAAAATGGATATTTTTTTTAAAATAAGTACATCGAAATCATCCAATAATTAATTTTTTATAATTTTCTAAGAGTCGATTTTTGGGTAAAAATTAAATACTCATTAAATATATAATATGTTTTATGACATCATAATGACTCAATGGTGATGTAATAAAATAATATAAAAACTATTATCAGGAAAAATATTTTGTAATATTAATATAATTTGATTTTATATTTGTTTTATTTATGTTAAAAAGTATTGTGTGACCCTCCAAGAATTATAAAACATTTTTTCTTTTTAAATTGTTTTCCTTGAGAGTGTAACACAACTCCACATAAGTCCCCCTATTATTTTAGGAAGTTTCACCATTGGACATATAAAATAGTTTTTTAAACTCCACTTTGGAAATAACCATGTGAAAAAACCATGGAATGGTTTGTGGTTTTTATTAGATTATTGTGCCGTGACCCAATCATAAACAATAAATAATTCCATCTCATTTCCTATAAAAACTCACCCATGATCCCACATTATCATCACTCAAAGCCTTTTGAGTTCATCAAAACTCTGCCATAACCTATCTATAATTCTCCCACGGAACCCCAAGAACCCATGAATCCACTATCAGGGCTCTCCCAATCCTTTGGGATCACACATCCATGTAAGGGATTTCCTATTATATCATTTTTGTCTCGATTTCATTATTTTGTTATACCCTTTAAATTACAATTAAAAATGTTGGGGTATGATTAAACAACTCCCCCATACATTCCTATTTTTTATAGAATTATGATAAAACCCTTTCAATCTCATTTAATGCCTCCCATGTGCAGTCGTTATCAAGAAGAAATTTCGTAAGAAATTTCCCTCTTCTCATTAATAATCTAGAAATGACATTGTATTATGAATATAAATTCCATTATTTATATTGGGTAATGATTATATATGAACCCATTTAATACCCATTTCATGTATATTTTATGGGACACCCCTTTCTCTCCCATCAACCATTTTTATAAATTCTTACATCATGTTGTTACACTGCCAAAATTGCACTGATTTTCCAAGCCAATATCATTTTGTAGTGAATACCATGACCATTTATCTATCATTGGGTTTCAACATTATGCATATCTACTAATTGATTATAACAATTCATTAATTTATCACACATCCCTTTATCTTGGATTATATGATGATGCCTGATTCTGTGTTGTATTATCCATGTGGCACACTTATGCATGAAATGAAATGTTTAAGAAGGGTGTTACCTGATAGCACTCTAATGCATTGCTTAATGGTTAGTATCAAGATAAATCAATTTCATGGGGGTTTACTCATGATAATTAAAGTGAAATTAAGGTTTACTCATGCTCCATATTCAATGATCCTTTTCTCATTCTAAAGTCATGTTAAATGTCATTGCCACATTTCCATGTTATGTAAATCATGCTATATCATGACTTTATGTTTGTGTTTCTCTTGTTATCCATTGATATTCCTATTTCCTAACATGTCATGTATTCCTAATTTTATGACATTATAAATCCCATAATTGGCTTTATAGCACACATTTTACTTATACATGTCCTCAGGTTATCCCATGCAAAGCTAAGTATGAAAGAAATGTTGTGGTCGTGTTACAGAAGTTTTCAATAAAGATGTGTATTTCATGTTTTAAGTGGTTATAAAAAGTACTAAATTCTCAGATACACTAGACCTATTGATCAACTATTTTTTATCTAGTGATTGTTTTATGTAACAAATCATGTTTAAGTATAAAATAAAGAACAAGGTTGTTATAGTTGGTATAAGAATATGTGTTTAGTTATTTTTGGGATTAGGGCTAGAAAACCCTAATAAATCCTTAGAGACAAGACTAATCATAATAATAACATACCTATATTTTGTTGAGTATTCAGAATGTGGTTTATTAAAAAAACATCCATGTCTGGATAAAAGCAGGTAGAAGAGACATTCACATATATTTACATAGGGATGAAAACCTCAACATGGAGTTTGGTGCTGGACCCGGGTATCATTGTACACGAAAATGGGCCTTGTTTCAGTCGTGGTTACAAAAATCCTAGGGGATATGCTTTTGTAAATTCATGAGCCTCGTATGACCTATTTTTAAGGGAATAAAAAACCCCACTAAGAATATATGATGGGAATTATATCATGGATAACATTGATTGAATCCTATAGATTCATAAGTTAATTAAATAAAAGTAATTTATAAGTTATTTGTATTGTCTATGGATTAAATTTAATGTGTTACCATTAAAATTCATTTAATTTCAAATAATGAACAGTAATAGGAGGACTCGAGCTAGAAACTGATGTAAATATCATTATGATTATTATTCTAATGAGATTCCCAATCCGATGGGAGAGGTAATCATGAACATTGTCATGATACTCTCCCAGTTAACTCATGTTTTTAATAGAACCATGGATCAAGTGGAACATTAACCCCCCGCCCCCCCAGAAATAACAAGTTTCTACCAAGTGTTTCATGAGACAAAGTCCTCCCACTTTTAATGAATCACCTGATTCCTCAAACGTCGAACAATGGATCAAATCCATTGAAACGATCTTCTCTATCCTTCAAAGGTTATGAATAATAGAAGGTTATTATGGATTCTTATCCTATGTAAGGTAAAGCAGACCAATGGTGAACATTGATAAGAAAATATGAGGCATGAGGAAGAGATCATGGCGTTGGAATAGAACGATTTCCAGAAAATGTTTTTTGATAAATATTTTCTTGACACCCTTCTACATTAGAAAGAAAGGTAATTCCATGCCCTCAAGTAGAAACACGACAAATCAGTCAGGGCATACTAAGAAAACCTCACAAGTCTGGCACAATACACCTCCATCTTTGTTGTTACACCAGAATACAGGGTTAAATTCTTATTTGGTGGGCTAAAACCTACCCTACAGAATTCCCAAGCGATCTGTGACATCGAGAGCTATGATGAAATTGTCTTAGGTGTCCATAAATTTGAAATGGAGATCAGAGAATCTCAATGGTATCATGGGGATAAGAAGCATCAAGTGGACATTAATTCTAGCAGTCTGATGGATAAATCCAATGGTACTATGAAAATCCCACACCCCACTTTCCAAAGTTATTGAATTAAGAACCTCTTGAAATTTCATGAAGGGGAATAGGAAATTCTTTATTTTTGGAAGAAAAGGGAACCTCGATATTAAATATTAGCATGAAAACCCACAGATGCGATGGAGGAGAGGAAGATCAACTCGACCCTCAAATCATTTTTCATTACTTCAACTATGAAGAACTGGGGTGCTTTTCAAGTCAGTTATCTATGCCAATTCATTTCAAGGGAAACCCAGAACCTCAAAGGCAGCATGGGTGAGCTCTTTCTATCCCTACTACCAAAGTGAAACACGATAATAATGAGTTTTCAAGTACTCTAGTTAATCATTCAAGAATATCGAAGTTGCTTTTTTTATTCTGGTTCTACAGAATATTTTGTAAACTGAATTTTTTGTAGAACAATCCCAGCACCCCCACAAATCATTGAAGTAAGATGTTGGTGAGCATAAAAAATGGAGAAATCATTGCATTCCATGAATATAACTTCTTAGATATCATAATTTGTATATATAACATCATGCAGAACCTCGTCATACTACCTCTGGTGGAATTTGATGCAAATATTATCATGTATTGAATTTCATTATATAGAGCCAACATAAATCGACATTAGACCTAAATCACTATCCATATGGATAATTGATATCTAATTCTGTAAAAGCTCATGTAGGAGGATGCATATTATTTAGCTCATCCAATTCAAGCATGGATATTACTACCTAATGAGCATTCACATCAGGGTCAAATGATTGATTCCATGGAAGAAACCATCCATGAAGACATGGCTATTGTGAGGGAATTAACCAATGTGTTTCCAGAGAAATTTCATGGTATTCCTACTAGAATATATGTTGAATTCTTAATTTATCTTATACCTGGGGAGTTTCCAATATCCAAGATAGTGGTGGGGTTTGAATATGAAAGTCTTACTTCTTTTTGTGAACTCTGTAAACTGGTTGGACATTCCATTAACTAGTGTAGAAGAGTACATAATCAACCTCCACAAACCAACAATTCTGGATGGACTGAGGTCAGGAAAATAGATGAGATAAATAGGGTCCTGCTGACAAACCAGAAACATCCAAGAAGAGGGATGAAAAATGGGTTGTTAAAGCTAATTCATTTGGAATACTTGATTACGATAAAGGATATTATTGGGATGATTTAGCTGAAGACCAATATCTTGAATTATTGGATTAAAACATTAAGAAGGATATTGATAAGGATGTTAATAACATCCTCTCAAATCCCTTGGCTGAATTTGACCCTATTTTCAATCCCCATGATGGTCCTACTTTGGACTCATCATCACTCATTCATTATACATCCAAAAATTCTTAAAAAGATGCCCCGAGCAGCTACTCTCATATTGACAATCCTTGTGCCTCGATTTCAGAGGACATTGATAATTTTGTCACACAAATCCATTAATATTTAAATATACTCATGCACCCTCCAAATCCTTGTAACATCTCTGAAAACTGATTCCTCATTGGACAATACTAAGAATAACAAGACTACTAAGAACAACAACATGGATGCTCTCCTATCCTCACCTATTTTTAAGGACAAAAAGCAGATTTATTCTATGTCAACCACTGCACAATTTGACTCTAGGCCTTTTGAAATTCCAAGACCTGCTACCCCCAATTCTGTCTCGATACAGGTTCAGGTTTCTCATCCTACCATCTTTAAGGATATGGCTTGCAAGCAACCCACCTCTGCTCTTCCAATGTACTCTGATTCTAATGTAGAGAACTCAAAAAAATATAGTCACATGCTCTCTGGAGCTACTAATCATTATGTCCCCATTTATGATCATGTAAAAGACCAAGGACCCCAAACCATGGTTCTCAAAAAGCAGGTATATGTTGTGCCACACACTGGACAACCTAATTCCAAAACATCTAAACTCTCAAGACCTGCTAGTTATAATTATTTCCTAGTACAGGCACATGATTCTCATTATATTACCTACATGGATCCTATTTACAATAATACCTATTCAATTCCTCCTCCCTATTCTGAGAATCATATGTTTTATGGTGCTATAGGTCCTTTTTTCCCTAAATATTCTCCCGTTCAAAACCAGGGGCTCCACTCTGCTGCTCTCAAGGAACCTAACAGAAAGAATCACCCTCCTTCTGTTCCTTTACAATCTATCTCTAACATATTGAGTAGAGATACAGATGATTCTACTTTTCCCACACACATAAAAATGCAGTTAAATAATGAGAATGATGTGAAAGATCACTCATCTGGCATTTCCACCAATTCGAAGACTGCAACTTCTAAAAAAGGGGGACAACCCCACCGTGAAATTGTCAAAATGAATATTCTATTTTGGAATTTTCTAGGAATTTCTTATCATGACATCTTTAACGTTCTAAAAAGATTCACCAATACTCACACTCCAAACCTTATTGCAATTGTAGAACCTAAAATTAACATTTACTAATGATCACATCAAGCCCCTCCTGGATACTATTTTCTTAGGGGCTTCCAATAATGGATCCCCTTATGAATCTTTATGGCTCTTTTCTCACACTTCATTGCAAAATGTTAACATAAATAGTCGTTCGAGTCAATCCATTACTGGTGACTACATCTTTTAGAACAAACACATTTTCTCTACTTTTTTTATGCTTATACTATGTATCAAGATATGAGAGATCTTTTGAATGATGTCTCATGTTTTAGTGCCTCTATTTGTCATCCTTGGTTTATTATTGGTGACATTAATGCCATCCTTTCTTCGATTGATAAAATAGGTACTCCTCCTTCTCCTATTTCAACTAGGGAATTTAATGCATGTATTGAAATGAACAACAACACAGAGGTTAACCTCTAGGGTGCTAAATTTACCTGGTATAAGAAACACTATAATAGAAATGTTTCCAGAAAATTAGATAGAACCTTTAATAATTCACAATCCCTTGATAGTTTGGACAATATCTCTAGCATTACTCTTGTGGGAATCTGTAACGCCCCGACCCCAGCTACCCAGAGTCGGTGCATTACTTCGTAACATAGGAATGATCAAAAGAAAGATCAAATCCCGAAAGACCGATTGGTTTAGTAGCCTTGGAAACACTAGATATAATCATAAAGTTTTACATTACATTTCAATGTGAAAAAAAACTACTACAACAACAAAGTCTTCATATCCACAATATTAACCCCTCATAATATCCCTGCAAGTCATTCATAATTTACTTCTTCACTACCTGGGAAAAATAAAACATAGAAAAGGGGTGAGCTCAAATGCCCAGTAAGGATAACAATATAGAGGAAACTTTCATAAATAAGAATAAACATTTAAGGCAATGTATAACTAAAACAAAGGCCTTTTAAATTTAAACTTCAGCATAAAATGGCGAAGGTAAAATGAAATAATGCCATTTACTTATTCACATGGATATTCTACTAATCGAATAATCACATGAAAAAAATCAATAACCACTTTCATAATGTTGGAATGCATAATGTCAAACGTTAATTTCGTTGTCTAGGCCTCATCCCAAGACCTAGGGGTTACTTCTAACCGGAACCCAACCCGGAGTGCCTCTAATAACCGGACACCAACCCGGAGTGCCTCTAATAACCGGACACCAACCCGGAGTGCCTCTAATAACCGGACACCAAACCAGAGGGCTTACTTTTACCAGTCCCTAACCTGGAGGGCTTACTTTAACCAGTCCCCAACCTGGAGGGCTTACTTTTACCGGTCCCCACCCCGGAACATACTTGTTTAGCACATTCATCTGAAGAAAAGTTTGAAATATAACATAAACATTCGGGTTAAAACTAGCATACGAAATGTCAATAGTTTCACCATAAACTATGAATGGTATAAAATAGCATATCCACATTCAAAAATATCACAAAACCTTCAATACAATATAGAAGGTTTTTATTATAATAAATCAACTTCAAATAATCTTAAAATCCATCAAAGGATGTTGACATAGATGAAATCAAAATTATTTTAAAAGAAGTATCTCCTTTTATTTTGAAAACATTTAAGATCCATATAAAATAAAACATTTTCTTTGAAAATATTCTTATAATCTTGTAAGTAAAGCTTCGACGATTTTATAACAGCAGAAAGTAACCGAACCTGCCGTATAAGTTAAAAAAAACATTCTTACCTCAATTCTGTCGAAAAGGTTAAAAAGGACCTTGTTTTGAAAACGACGGAAAGATTCCTTTATAAACCTCTTATAAAAAGTCAAACAAGGGTATAAATGACTTTAACCCATATTCTTTTAAATAGTAAAAATGTTTTGAAATACATTTCAAAGAAACATGGATGTGGATGATAAAGAGGTCCCAGTAGATTATTACGTATAATACAACCTCGGATAATGAAGAGATTGTGAAATAACCCTTACCTTGTACTTTTCCTTGGTTGGGGTAGGTTAACCTCCTGTATAATGGTGAAATAATTGTTATTAAATTATACAAGAATCATATACATTAATATGATATCATATATGATATTTTAATATTGATTTGATAATAATATCTTAGTATTATCGTCGTTTCGGGTGATAATCGATTCGTTCTTCTTAAATGTTTGGTTACGTAAGACATGTTTTTAATGGATATATTATATCTTATAATGATATTAACATTATTTTTAACCCTAAAATGATAATAAGACTTTAATGGATACGATCGAGAATGAATCTCATCGCGTTCGTGGAGACGGTAGTCCGTACGTACGCACGAACGCTACTTCCTTTTAATTTTTATTTTAAAAGAATCGAATCCAAATGATACATAGGTATATTACTATTCCAGTATAATATTTTATATATGTTACTTAAGTTCATTAACATCATCCTTTATACGTTCAATGGGTGGTATGAACGAGTCATATCATTTTAAGGGGGCGGTAGTCCGCACTTCCTCAAATGAAATTATCGTATGTATATACAACATGAAACGAATAATGGTATGAAATAAAATGGAATTACAGAATCTTATATATAAAATATATATCATTAATATCATATTTAATTACAGTGCCATCATAATGGCCACCATGAGAGGTGGTAAGATGTATTTGAACAATCATCGTTTCGTGAGGCGTTAGTTTTCCATCCACAGAAACATTATGTTCATCATACATTAGATGGAATTGTGTGTATGTGTAGTTTGAATAATTATTATAACAACATCCTATTATATTTAGGATACTGGTGTTGTTACAAAACAAGGGAAATAAAAATAGTTTGGGGGTTGGAGAAGCAAAATAATTGAAAATAATTTAAGAGAAATCGTTACCTTTAATTTAGGTAACTCACTTTGGTTGGAACCAAAGGACTTCTTGAAATGCTTTCTGCCTAAGGGGAAGCTTCAAGGAGGAGTAGAGGGATGTGGGGAGCTTATTTGGGCAGAGTTTGGACGAGCCAAGTGGCTTGAGAGGTGTGAGTAAATGAGAAGGAGGAGTGCCCTTTTATAAGAGGGGTGAGGGGCACCTTTGGAAAAGCTAGAAATATTAATTTATAATAAATTCATATTCGGTTTCCAAAGGCTCCAAAGTTGACTATTCAAAGGATGAGGTGGGGATAGGTCGAAAACAACTCATCCAATAGAATTTAGACAGGTTTGGGTACTTATATTAACCTTATCTTTAAGTATTAACTCTAAGTTAATTAGTTTCACTTTTACAATGTCTCTTTGTATTTTTATATAATATGGTTAATAAACTTACTATATACATCCAATCGACCCCCAAGTGGTCCATTAATGATTAACCTATCATGATACAAGCCTCTTGGCCGAACCTTAGATTTTTAGGAATTTAATATCAATTAATAATATAATATTTGTTTTAAGAACTCTTTTATGTCAATTTTGACACTATTCATTAGTTGATTTTTGTGAAACTCATAACAGATTGATTACTTCGAAAACATTCAATTAAATCAATCCTAATATATCATATTATCCTAGAAAATTAGTTTAATTCATTAAAAGTTTCATATTATATTTATTTGGGTATTTATAATATCACTTATTTTAATTTTTCACTATTATAGTAATTACTGCATCATCATTGTGTCATAAATAAAATAACTTCTTTAATGTCTACAAATTATAAATAAAATATCATTATGTAGGAAATCTTTTTATCTTTCGGATGAATATTTATAATCGAAAATCCAACATGTATAACCCTATGTAAAAATTGTTCTTCTAAAAGATGTAAGCTTATGCCATTTTTATTTTTATTTTAGCTTTATTAATATAATATGTCATTATCACTTACAAGTGGATCCATGGGGTCCCAAAATAGACCCAAAGATGCCCATGGTCGACCATGTATCAACCAATAGGGTTAAGACACGTTTTAGGGTAATTTAGTATTATTATAATATTATTTTTTTAACCCTTATTTACCGGATTTACCCTTTAACCATGGTAAATAAAATATTTACCGCAGTAATTATTCAAAATGTCTAAAAATAAAAGTTACCTATTTACACAATTTGAACATCCTGATTCCAAATATGGAATCCATTTTCCTAAATTCAAAACACAGAAGTGGCAGAAATTAATTTAAAATTAATTCCTGCTGTCAAAACAAAAAGCGTGTTTTTTAGAGGTAATAACTATCAAAAGATTGACACTTGTTTATGTTCGGTTTAATTGTAAAATTATGTCCAATGACCAACATTATATTAAATGGTAAAAATATATTCTAAATATACTTTAAAACCACTCAAATTCACAATTTATCACTATTAATTATTTTGATTAAAAAAGTTGTTTTTAATTAAAATTTAGTAATTTTCACTATTCATCAAAATATGAAAGTTATCCGAAAAGTACCAAAATTTCACCTTAGGCTATATTCGATATTCCGAGTCCAAAAATGAAGTCCATTTTCAAATATAAAATATATATAATTTCAAAAAGTAGGTATTACTATTCACAACGACTAGTTTAATTAGTTGCGGTGTGTGTTAGAACTCGAGGTTGCGTACAACACACGCTATCGCATTATTCGAAGAGAAGCGTACCGTAGAAGCTTGGGATGTTTCATTTTAAATTTTTGATGTCCCAATTTAGTCAAAAAGTATAAAATATAGTATTTAAAAATGGTTCACTATTAAAAGTTGATAAAAGTGCAATACTGAAAATGAATTTGTTCTTGCATTATATCTAAGAAACTCATAAAATGGATTCTAAAATTATAAGGATTACATAAACTTTAAAATTTATCTAATAATATTCATAACCTCTTTTGAATGGCTTGTTTGGTAAGTCATGGTGTAATTGAAATCGGTGTTGCGTGTAATGAAAGTCATTGAATTATTTTGAAGAAATAACACACTATAAAATCTTGGGGTGTTACATTCTCCCCTCCTTCAATAAATTGCGTCCTCGCAATTTTAAATTGTTCTTCGAAAATAAAAGGTTGAAAATAGAAAATATATTTGTGGGAAAACCCACATCGGAAATTGGGTTACTAAAAGTTAGTCTTAATATGAGGAAAAGAGAAATCAAAGGGTCGCCACCAAATTATGATCTCGATTAGGAGAACATTGGTGGCAATTAGAGACATATAATTGGAGGAAAAACGTAAATATTTATAGGTAGTGATTGAGGTCATCAATCACAAACAAGTGTAAAATTTAGGTCCTTAAATTCATCAATCTATGATGATTTGAAATACCATCGGTTCAACAAAACATAGGGTATTAGGATAACACATTTTTGACGTTTCAAAATATCTTAGTTGAAATCCCACATCGAAAAATGAATTAATGAGGCCTCTATTTAAAATAAAGCGTGGAAAGTATGAAGATTACCGAAAATAACACATACTAGGGTTCCATGTAAGAAAATATGGATATGGAAGAAAAATCTAGCCATCAATTATCTGATGGAGAGTGGTAGAGAACATGGCTATGAAAAGGCCAACAATCCCAAAGCCATAAATTAGTGATGATTTAAGGTACCATCTAGGACAACATTTTTGTTCTAAGTTCCTTTTATTAATGATGAGGAATTTATTTATGAGATTGGCTAAGATCATAAGGAGATATACTTACTTTATAATTAGAGTTTTATCTATTAATAAATTTCTACCACAAACTCATCTTTCACTCTAAAAGATAATAGAATGTAAAAAATTATATTTACACTATTCGTATAGGGTTCCAAAATAAACGAATTTATAATTAATCTACAAGATCTTTTAATAAAAACTAAATTATTTTATCCAGGAAATCTCGTGGGCCAGTGGTAGGTGATACACCCTTGTCGCCCTTCGGTTGCGGGTTCAAGTCTCGCAGCCTTGCCGGACGCGACGGGTCGCCGCCCGACCTCCGGGTTGTCCTTTTATGGCAATCCAAAATTAATCTCAAACTTAGAATTTATCCAAAATACTTTTTTCCAAACTCACAGTCCAACATTTATAAGGAAGGTAGACATAATGTATATCCTTTTTACCCTGTAATAGAATATTAATACCTTCATCATGTATTCTTTTAAAACACTGAAACATCCTGATTTACCATAATCCTTATTGATTACATTCATGCTCCCTTATTCCATATAGAATGCTGGATATACTTCATCAATCCAAAAATGTTTTAAACCCCAACAATGATGGAATATACAAATCATTAATCAGCTTCAAGGTAGTCAAGAATATCCAATATAATTTATCCAAATCAATCATGTATTATTCTAAAATCACTACCTCGGTATCAGAACCATATTATGGTTTATCTTTCTCTCAACCATATATTTTCCAAAAATTTAACCTTCTATTGAGTCACTTTTCTTTGTTCCACACAATCTCAAGTCCTTAATGAAATAGTACTTCAGTACAATCCTTATATACTCCATAATTATTATAACAAGTACATTGTTGATACAACACTCAATTGACATAATCAACATAAGAACTCTAATCATTCCTCTTCATCTGTGGTAGTATCATAACTTGATTATTATCCAATAGCATCATTTGCGGCATAGTCTGATGACTGGGACATAGGTTCGCGTAGTGTCCAAACTCCTTGCAAATGAAGCATTGTACATTTAAAACCATTTTCTTACCCTTGCAGTCACGTACTTTGTGCCCTTTTCCTCCACACTTATAACAATATCCCATTCCTTTCAGGCAAGTTCCAGGGTGTTTCTTTCCACAGTTACCACATATGGGAAAATTCTTATTTTCCCTCTTCCCTTTATCCATCTTTCTCTCTTCTATCCTTTTCTTCTCTTGTTTCCCTTCAAAGCCATAGGACTCAGTAAACTCTTTACTTATCTTATCAACACATGATATTATTTCTTCATATGATGATAATACATGGAAGACTATTTCTCTTATAAATTCTAGCTTAAGACCATGAAAGATATGATCCTTCCTTCTCTTTGGATCATGTGCATTTCTGGAGTTCTCATTCCTTCTACTGGGCGCCATTTCTAAACAATGGCATACACTAGATCAGTTTATGAATAAAAATA
Organism: Viscum album; assembly: GCA_963277665.1. Taxonomy (NCBI): domain Eukaryota; kingdom Viridiplantae; phylum Streptophyta; class Magnoliopsida; order Santalales; family Viscaceae; genus Viscum; species Viscum album. The sequence continues at coordinate 39,436,263 of OY728153.1, forward strand.
CATAATCCCATACTTATAAAACACTTAACATAAATTGAACTATTTATGGATATAATCCATATTCATAAAAATGTCTCCTTTGAGGATGTATATACCCATAAACCCTTCATAATGGTTTGTAATGAAAATGAGAATTATCCTAAGCATATCCCCCGGGAGTGTCGTAACCAAGAGTGCAGCAAGGCCCGTTGTCGTGCACCAGTTCCCATTCGAGTCTAGCTCAAAGCGGTGTTTTCTGGTTTTACCCCTAGGTAAATCTGTGCCAGAGCCGCCTCTACCTGCTCGTATCCAGACAGGGATGTATTGCTCGGAAAACTCACAAAATCTCTACAATACCAAAATTCTAAGAAGTTCTTCTATACTAATCCTCAAAGTTCATCTTAGGTCTACGTGCTCTAATCAGAGTTTATCTAAATCTAGCTTCCAAGGTTTGTACTAAACTTCCTCTGATACCAACTGTAACGCCCCGACCCCAGCTACCCAGAGTCGGTGCATTACTTTGTAACATTGGCATGATCACAAGAAAGATCAAATCCCGAAAGACCGATTGGTTTAGTAGCCTTGGAAACACTAGATATAATCATAAAGTTTTACATTACATTTCAAAGTGAAAAAAAACTACTACAACAACAAAGTCTTCATATCCACACTATTAACCCCTCATAATATCCCTGCAAGTCATTCATAATTTACTTCTTCACTACCTGGGAAAAATAAAACATAGAAAAGGGGTGAGCTCAAATGCCCAGTAAGGATAACAATATAGCGGAAACTTTCATAAATAAGAATAAACATTTAAGGCAATGTATAACTAAAACAAAAGCCTTTTAAATTTAAACTTCAGCATAAAATGGCGAAGGTAAAATGAAATAATGCCATTTACTTATTCACATGGATATTCTACTAATCGAATAATCACATGAAAAAAAATTAATAACCACTTTCATAATGTTGGAATGCATAATGTCAAACGTTAATTTCGTTGTCTAGGCCTCATCCCAAGACCTAGGGGTTACTTCTAACCGGAACCCAACCCGGAGTGCCTCTAATAACCGGACACCAACCCGGAGTGCCTCTAATAACCGGACACCAACCCGGAGTGCCTCTAATAACCGGACACCAAACCGGAGGGCTTACTTTTACCAGTCCCTAACCTGGAGGGCTTACTTTAACCAGTCCCCAACCTGGAGGGCTTACTTTTACCGGTCCCCACCCCGGAACATACTTGTTTAGCACATTCATCTGAAGAAAAGTTTGAAATATAACATAAACATTCGGGTTAAAACTAGCATAAGAAATGTCAATAGTTTCACCATAAACTATGAATGGTATAAAATAGCATATCCACATTCAAACATATCACAAAACCTTCAATACAATATAGAAGGTTTGTATTATAATAAATCAACTTCAAATAATCTTAAAATCCATCAAAGGATGTTGACATAGATGAAATCAAAATTATTTTAAAAGAAGTATCTCCTTTTATTTTGAAAACATTTAAGATCCATATAAAATAAAACATTTTCTTTGAAAATATTCTTATAAGCTTGTAAGGAATGCTTCGACGATTTTATAACAGCAGAAAGTAACCGAACCCACCGTATAAGTTAAAAAAAACATTCTTACCTCAATTCTGTCGAAAAGGTTAAAAAGGACCTTGTTTTGAAAACGACGGAAAGATTCCTTTATAAACCTCTTATAAAAAGTCAAACAAGGGTATAAATGACATTAACCCATATTCTTGTAAATAGTAAAAATGTTTTGAAATACATTTCAAAGAAACATGGATGTGGATGATAAAGAGGTCCCAGTAGATTATTACGTATAATACAACCTCGGATAATGAAGAGATTGTGAAATAACCCTTACCTTGTACTTTTCCTTGGTTGGGGTAGGTTAACCTCCTGTATAATGGTGAAATAATTGTTATTAAATTATACAAGAATCATATACATTAATATGATATCATATATGATCTTTTAATATTGATTTGATAATAATATCTTAGTATTATCGTCGTTTTGGGTGATAATCGATTCGTTCTTCTTAAATGTTTGGTTACGTAAGACATGTTTTTAATGGATAGATTATATCTTAGAATGATATTAACATTATTTTTAACCCTAAAATGATAATAAGACTTTAATGGATACGATGGAGAATGAATCTCATCGCGTTCGTGGAGACGGTAGTCCGTACGTACGCACGAACGCTACTTCCTTTTAATTTTTATTTTAAAAGAATCGAATCCAAATGATACATAGGTATATTACTATTCCAGTATAATATTTTATATATGTTACTTAAGTTCATTAACATCATCCTTTATACGTTCCATGGGTGGTATGAACGAGTCATATCATTTTAAGGGGGCGGTAGTCCGCACTTCCTCAAATGAAATTATCGTATGTATATACAACATGAAACGAATAATGGTATGAAATAAAATGGAATTAAAGAATCTTATATATAAAATATATATCATTAATATCATATTTAATTACAGTTCCATCATAATGGCCACCATGAGAGGTGGTAAGATGTATTTGAACAATCATCGTTTCGTGAGGCGTTAGTTTTCCATCCACAGAAACATTATGTTCATCATACATTAGATGGAATTGTGTGTATGTGTAGTTTGAATAATTATTATAACAACATCCTAGTATATTTACGATACTGTTGTTGTTACAAAAGAAGGGAAATAAAAAGAGTTTGGGGGTTGGAGAAGCAAAATAATTGAAAATAATTTAAGAGAAATCGTTACCTTTAATTTAGGTAACTCACTTTGGTTGGAACCAAAGGACTTCTTGAAATGATTTCTGCCTAAGGGGAAGCTTCAAGAAGGAGTAGAGGGATGTGGGGAGCTTATTTGGGCAGAGTTTGGACGAGTCAAGTGGCTTGAGAGGTGTGAGTAAATGAGAAGGAGGAGTTCCCTTTTATAAGAGGGGTGAGGGGCACCTTTGGAAAAGCTAGAAATATTAATTTATAATAAATTCATATTCGGTTTCCAAAGGCTCCAAAGTTGACTATTAAAAGGATGAGGTGGGGATAGGTCGAAAACAACTCATCCAATAGAATTTAGACAGGTTTGGGTACTTATATTAACCTTATCTTTAAGTATTAACTCTAAGTTAATTAGTTTCACTTTTACAATGTCTCTTTGTATTTTTATATAATATGGTTAATAAACTTACTATATACATCCAATCGACCACCAAGTGGTCCAATAATGATTAACCTATCATGATATAAGCCTCTTGGCCGAACCTTAGATTTTTAGGAATTTAATATCAATTAATAATATAATATTTGTTTTAAGAACTCTTTTATGTCAATTTTGACACTATTCATTAGTTGATTTTTGTGAAACTCATAACAGATTGATTACTTCGAACAAATTCAATTAAATCAATACTAATATATCATATTATCCTAGAAAATTAGTTTAATTCATTAAAAGTTTCATATTATATTTATTTGGGTATTTATAATATCACTTATTTTAATTTTTCACTATTATAGTAATTACTGCATCATCATTGTGTCATAAATAAAATAACTTATATAATGTCTAAAAATTATAAATAAAATATCATTATGTAGGAAATCTTTTTATCTTTCTGATGAATATTTATAATCGAAAATCCAACATGTATAACCCTATGTAAAAATTGTTCTTCTAAAAGATGTAAGCTTATGCCATTTTTATTTTTATTTTAGCTTTATTAATATAATGTGTCATTATCACTTACAAGTGGATCCATGGGGTCCCAAAATAGACCCAAAGATGCCCATGGTCGACCATGTATCAACCAATAGGGTTAAGACACGTTTTAGGGTAATTTAGTATTATTATAATATTACTTTTTTAACCCTTATTTACCGGATTTACCCTTTAACCATGGTAAATAAAATATTTACCGCAGTAATTATTCAAAATGTCTAAAAATAAAAGTTACCTATTTACACAATTTGAAAATCCTGATTCCAAATATGGAATCCATTTTCCTAAATTCAAAACACAGAAGTGGCAGAAATTAATTTAAAATTAATTCCCGCTGTCAAAACAAAAAGCGTGTTTTTAAGAGGTAATAACTATCAAAAGATTGACACTTGTTTATGTTCGGTTTAATTGTAAAATTATGTCCAATGACCAACATTATATTAAATGGTAAAAATATATTCTAAATATACTTTAAAACCACTCAAATTCACAATTTATCACTATTAATTATTTTGATTAAAAAAGTTGTTTTTAATTAAAATTTAGTAATTTTCACTATTCATCAAAATATGAAAGTTATCCGAAAAGTACCAAAATTTCACCTTAGGCTAAATTCGATATTCCGAGTCCAAAAATGAAGTCCATTTTCAAATATAAAATATATATAATTTCAAAAAGTAGGTATTACTATTCACAACGGCTAGTTTAATTAGTTGTGGTGTGTGTTAGAACTCGAGGTTGCGTACAACACACGCTATCGCATTATTCGAAGAGAAGCATACCGTAGAAGCTTGGGATGTTTCATTTTAAATTTTTGATGTCCCAATTTAGTCAAAAAGTATAAAATATAGTATTTAAAAATGGTTCACTATTAAAAGTTGATAAAAGTGCAATACTGAAAATGAATTTGTTCTTGCATTATATCTAAGAAACTCATAAAATGGATTCTAAAATTATAAGGATTACATAAACTTTAAAATTTATCTAATAATATTCATAACCTCTTTTGAACGGCTTGTTTGGTAAGTCATGGTGTAATTGAAATCGGTGTTGCGTGTAATGAAAGTCATTGAATTATTTTGAAGAAATAACACACTATAAAATCTTGGGGTGTTACAGAATCACCATTGACCATCATCCCATCCTTATTTCCTTCTCCTAAAAAAATTTAAATTGAGAGCTCCTTTCAGATATAACAATGCTTGGTCTTATGAACCTAAAAGTATAAGTATCATAAAGAACACATGGAATAAAATGCATGGTCAGTTTGACCCATTTTTTTATCCCATAAAGCAAAAAATATTAATTCAAACTCTTAAAATCTGGTGCAAATTCATGGGTTATGAAATGGACAATAACATCAACCTTCTTGAAGCAGAACATAAACAACATCAGAATAAAAAATTTTCCTCAAACATTGCTCAGGACTCTCAACAGGAAATTACCATCTACTATATGCTTATTTCCTTACTCAGCCTTAATGATAATCTTAAAAAGAAAATCATCAATGCCAAATGGCATAATGATGGTGATAGGAATAATAATTTCTATAATTCTCTCTATAGGGTTACAAAATCCTATTGACCTCTAGCCTTTCATAGAAATGTGGAATAAATTATTGACACAGATGAAGGAATTTCCAATCACTTATTCCGTTATTCTGAAAATATTTTAAATTTTGATAATATTGATAAAGACCATGAAACCTAAAATCATTATTGATATTTTCTCTGGGAAAGATAACGCTATTATGAAAAACATCCCTTTTGATCCTGAAATCAGAGACACTGTTTTTAGCCTTAATCATGATCATACTCCTAGCCCCGATGGTTTTAATAATGGCTTCTACCCAAAGCACTGGGATATTATTCATGACTATGTTTTTCTCCAGGTGAAAGTCTTCATCTCCAAAGGTATTCTTCCTCATGGCCTTGACTCCCAATTCCTTGTTCTCATTCACAAAATGGAGAACACTGATGTGATTCAGAACTTCAGACCCATTTCCCTTATCAATTCTTTATTCAAAATCATCATGAAATTAATTTCCAATAGAATGACTTCCATTTGTGGCAAGATAGTTTCATGGAACCAATTTGGTTTCATAAATTGAAGATCTATTCAAGACTGCATCTGTCTATAATCTGGGTCTACAAATCATTTAAACAAAAATAGAATAGGAGGAAGTGTTTCTATCAAACATGATATTGTAAAGGCCTTCTATTACATAGATTGGATCATTATGTATAATTTTCTTTCACAATTCATCTTCAATGAAATTTTCATTACTATAATCAAATATTCATTCAACTATGCCTACATATCCATTATCATTAATGGATATCCTAGATGTTAATTATAATACACTAAAGGAGTGAGGTAGGGTGACCCTATCTCTACTATTCTATTCATCATTGTGGAAGACTACCTGAGTAGTTTGATCTCCCAGGAGATTGATAAAGGAACCATTAAACCTATCTCTGACTCCATGAATTTTCAAGATCCTTCGCATCTTCTTTATGCTGATGACATTATTATTTTGACCCAGGGAGATAGGAAGAAAATTCTCAAACATAAATATATCATTCTCTACTATTAGGATTTCTCTGTTAAAAATATCAACTGGAACAAATCATCTATCATTTTTAGTAAAAACATTCTGCCGGGATGAAAACATTCCATTTCAAAAATCTTGGATATCAAGGAAGGATCTCTCCTCTTTACATACCTTGGTGTGTCTATTTTTTAGGGTAGAGATAAAGTGGATTATTTCTCTCACATTTCAGACCACACGATTGGGATCATTTCCTCCTAGAAGGGTGAGTCCCTCTCAATGTTTGGGAGAATTTTCTTGGTTAAATCTATAGTTGTTTCTAAACTTTATAATTCAATGATGATTTATTAATTGCCAAAAAGTTTTTTTAAAATGAATCAATGCTGCTATTAATTTTTTTTGGACTGGTAGAATTAGAGAGTGGAAATAGCTGACTATCCCCTAGAACTCTTACTATAAACCTTTTTATAAAGGGGGGATTATAATAAAAAACCACTCTATGTTCAACGAGGCCCTTCACGATATAATTACGTGGGACATTATTAACAACACCTCATCCTCCATGAATTTTCTTAGAGCTCGCATCCTTGACAAGCATAGAAACAATCGTCTATATCCTCTTATATCCTCCATTTTTCCCTCCATCAAAAGTACTTCCATGTCTATTATGTATAACTGTTGATGGATTTCCACTAAGGAATATAGCGTAAAATTTTTGTTTTATAATTGTACTAGCATTCCCCAGAACTCCTTAATAGATAATAACCGACCCCCTCTCCATATTTATCATTCAATTGAATCGATCATTCATATGCATAACCTTGATCACCCTAAGAATATTACTCAAATTGATAATGATTATCATTTTGTTAACAATATTGATTTACTTTTTTGGAAACCTGTGCACAATGGGATACTAAAAACCAAAGGCTATTATAATATCCTTTTAAAATATGTTGACAATAATCACACCTGGATATATAAATTCAACAATTCATGGATAAAACCCTCAAGATTTACTTTAATCTGGCGGATTTCCCATCAAACATTCCTTACTGGTATCTGCCTATAAACATTTGGGATTACTCTTTTTTCTAAATTCCTTATGTCCAATCAACATAGAGAGGATATAAATAATATCTTTCTCTCCTGTGACACAACATCCCCTCTCTCGCATTATATTCTTGACATTTTTTAGTGCTGATGGATGCTTTTTTATACCATCACCATACAGATTCATAACTGCTTCGAGTTGTCTACGTGTCAGCAAATCTGAAAACCTATTGGTTGCGGCTGTTGTAGAACTTCTTCATATTATCTGGTTTGGTAGAAATGACTTGATTTTCCACAATAATTATTTTAAAATTAATACAGGGAAAATGAGAATCCTCATGGCTATTCGCGAAGCATCCTATATCTTAAAAAATCTCTACAACAATTCTGACCGTGAATTTGGGATCCTTAGACGTGTTGGAGTGGAGGGGATCTACCATCGCACCCACTCTACTCTTGAAGTGTTTTGGATTCCCCCCCCCTTCCGGTATGGATTTAAATTAATGTGAATGGAGCCTCCAAAGGCAACCCGGGTCCAACGAGTTTTTGTGCTCTCTTTAGAAATCACGTAGACCAGATTCTTGGATGTTTCTATGGCTCTTGTGGTTCCTATACTGCTTTGGAAGCTGATATTATGGGCGTCATCCATGCCATCCCCATTTCCAGATTACACAGCTAGAAAAACATCTGGATTGAGAGAGACTCTACTACAATCATTCAGGCCATCTGGAATGGTACCATTTACCTTTCTTGGCCTATTACTGCCTGCTGGGTGGACTCTTTGAATTATATCGTTGGGTTGAACTTAATTTCCACTCATTTATTCTGTGAATCCAACACGATCCCTAATGGGATTTCCAATCATTGAATTTCTCACGACTTACATTGGATGGATGATCTCTCTTCTGAATTAATCCCTTATTATGCTCGGGATGTCATCAAAATTCCTTAATATAGACATGTGTATCCCCCCTTTTTATCAATAAAATTTTCCTACCTCTATTAAAATTAAGATATCCCCATGAATGAATTTTGTACAAGATACAAGAATAATGAATTCATAGTAATTCCTTACGGACTCACCAATACTCTAGATATCTTCATGGACATGATGAATAAAGTCATTTATAATTATCTCATAAAATTTATGGTAGTATTTATAGATGATATTCCAATATACTCAAAATCCAAGGAGGATCATTAGGAGAATATAAGAATTATACAATAGAACTTCTGAAAGGAGTAGCTCTATGAAAAGTACAACTAATGTGAGTTCTAGTTAAATGAGGTCTCATTCCTGGGCCATATCATCACAAGAAATTTAATAGCTATGGATCCCTCCAAGACAGTTGCAATAGAGGGGCGGGCAAGGCAGACATCGGTAAAGAATATTCGCAGCTTATTTAGGTTAGATGGTATGTATCCACAATTTGTGAGAAATTTATCATGATTATTAAACCATCTTACCAAGGTAACTCAGATAGCAATAATGTTTTCTTAGTGTAATTAATTTGAAGATGTCTTCAAGTATTTGAAAAGAAGTATTATCGCTAATCCCATGCTCGCATTAACTATAAGTGGAGAACATTTTGTGGTATTTAGTGAGGCTTCTCAGAAGATCCTAGGTTGTGTGTCGATGCAAAATGAAAAAGACATTGTATATGATTTAAGGAAATTGAATGTTAATGAGAAAAAAAAATCTAAAGCATGATTTGTAGTTAGCTACAGTAATTTTCGATTATAAAATTTAGAGACATTATCTCTTTGGGATGAAGAGAGAAATATATACTGATCACAAAATCCTCAAGTATATATTAACATAGAAACAGTTGAATATTCTCCATAAAAGATGGTTAGATCTTATAAAATACTATGAATGCTCAATACATTACCACCCTAGAATGAATCCTAGGTGGAAGAATCTCTATATAGAAAGGTCCCAGTTATTTTATCATTAATCAGAATCGAAAAGGTTCCAGTATTCTAGGATTTTTTGAAGATGGTCATAGAAATCATAATGATTGGAACATAATCAATCATTTCACAAATTATTTCTAAAAAATCTCATTTGGAGAGGTTAAAGGATTATCAAAAAGAAGATTTGGGAATTTAGAAGAAAGCGGAATCTGCCAGAAATGGTAAATCCTTAGAGTTCAATTTCAATGAAGTTGGAATTATGAGATTTGGTAAAAGAATATGTGTTCCATCATGTCTAGAGATGATGAATGAACATTTGGATCATGCACATAGTTCAAATTCTTATGTTAACGTATGGACAACAATTATTTATCTAGATATATGAGTAAATTATTGATGGGATAACATGAATAAGGAGATTGACGATTAAAAATCAATGTGTTTGATATGACAGCTAGTGAAGGTTGAGAGGTAGAAGATTAAGGGGATGATGAAACCATTACCGATACCAATGTGGAAATGCGACAACATATCCATGGACTTTGTCACCATACATATAATGATAACCAAAGGGAACAATGATATTTGGGTTGTTGTGTATCTTCTTACAAAGATTTCATACTTCATTGGAATTCTAGAGGATTTCCAAGTAGATCAATTTGCAGATATATATATCAGAGATGTGGTAAGGCTTCATGGAATACCACTATCTATTATATCCTATATAGATCCATGATTCAACTCTATGTGTTGGAAGAGTATTCAACATGTTCTAGATACTAAGATGAATTTCATTATGGCTTACCACCCTCAAACAGATGGCCAATCTGAGTAGACTATCCAAACAATAGAGGACACGTTGAGAGAATGAACAGTGGAATTCAAAGGAGGATGTGATCAACATATTCCTCTTATTGACATCCATTACAATATAATTTAACATTAAATAATCCCAATGGATTTATATGAAGAACATTTATGGGAAAAGGCACAGAGCACTGGCGTATTGGGATGATGGTGGTGAGTGTAAGCTTCTAGGACCATAAATAGTGGACGAAATGGTGGAGAAGGTGAAAACCATTCATCATCATATCAAGGTAGCCCAAAGCCGACAGAAGTGTTATGAAGATAAACAATGAAGATACCTTGACATTAAAGATTGAGACATGGTATTTCAATGCATATCTCCACAGAAGATGGTCATGGGGTTTGAAAAGAAATGGAAGTTATGTATTAGGTTTATCGACCCCTTAGAGATTCTTGATCGTGTCGGGGCTGTTGTATATCAAATAGAACTTCCTACTACCATTTCCAAAGTACAAGATGTCTTTCATGTGACCCTATTAAGGAATTATTTACTATACCCTTCAAATGTACTCTCTTCAATGGTGGTGCAATTAATGAATGATCTCTATTAGGAGGAGCAACCAGTTGAGATCATAGATCGTAGAGAAAAAGTTATATGAAATATGAAAATGAACCTTGTCAATTTGTTGTGGTGAAACTGCATGTTTGCAAAATCAACATTGGAATTAGAAGAAATGATGAAGCATAGTTACCCACATCTGTTTTAGTGTGGGAAAAACAGATTTTTAGGGAAATATTTCTTAAGGGCGATAATTGAAATGACCCAAACATTAATTAATGAAAATTCCTCTTGATCTAATTAAATGTATCATCATGTAAATTGTGAACGTCATTGGTTTTTTGTTTTTTGGATTTCACAATACCATTATGAATTATGAACAATGATAATATGGTCGTTGAATAGTGATCACATGATTGGTATAAATATAGGGCTTCATCAAATCCAATTTACTCAGACAAAGGAAGCGATGGAATCATCTAGTAGAATTTTATTGTAAGAAGCCCATTAGTCAAAGAACAGAAAAGAGGTGGTGTCATTGGGCTTCCCTGTTGACCAATCCAAATCCATGCTTCAACATGTTAAGGTCGAACAGAACCGTCTACGTGATAACTGTATGTTGATATGGATTACCATGCGTGTAATGTTAATTGATCCACCCAAGAGTACATCCCCATCACTCACCATACCCATAAGTCTTATGTGGTTATTTTAAGGGGTTATGTAACAAAACACTAGAACCATAATTTTGTAAATTACTTTTTTATAAAATAAATAATATATATCCATTTTTATTGTTATGTTTTAAATAGTTTTTAAAACACAAACACTATTTTAATTAATATTTATATATGAAATGTATTATGATAAATTAATGGATTTTTGAATTAAATAATTTGTTAAAAAATATTATAATTATTAGATTAAATCTTATAAAAAAATGATTGTATAATATTTATAATTACTATTTTAATTTTTAATAATGTTTGGAAGCTGTTTTTGTCAAAACCAGTGAATTTTTTTTAAAAGCCGATTTTTATTTTCAAATTGAAAATTAACATATTTAGAAAATTATTTTTGATAATGTTGATATTAGTTTTGGAATCAAGTTGTCATAATTTTCCAATAGAGATTATTTAAAAAGTTTACGAGATAGTCGAATTTTTGGGTAAAAATTAAACACAGTTTAAATATATAATATGTTTTATAACATCATAATGAACCCAATATTGATTTAATAAAATACTATAATCATTATGTCCAGCCAATATATGTTTTAATATAAAACATGTGATTTTAGAATTGTTTTATTTATTTTACAATGTTATAGTGTACCCTCCAAGACTTAGAAAACATTTTGTATTTTTAAAATTTTTTCCTTTATAGTGTGACTCCCCTCCACATAAGCCACCCAATTATTTTATGATGTTATGACATTGGACATATAAATTATTTATTTCCACTCTAATTTGGAAAAACCCTTTGGTAAAAACCATTTATTACTATATCTTATCGATTAGATTAATGTGTGGTGACCCAAACCAAAATAATAAAGAATTCCCTCTCATTTCCGTTATAAACCAACCCAAGATCCCATTCCACCTTCACTCAATTCCTTTAGAGTTTGTAAAACCACTTTATTACCCTCTATATAATCCTAAAAAGGCCTCCCAAGCTCCAAATAAGCCTCTATCAAGCCTATCCCATGCCTTTGGTATCACACTTCCATGTAAGGGATTTCTTCTTCACTCATTTTTGTATCAATTTCATTTTGTTGTTATACCATTTTAATTTTAATTATATATTATGGGGGATGAATTTTATCCTCCCACATAATACCCTATTTAATTTTTAATTTTTTTAGACCCCTTTAACTCTCATTTAATTCCTCCCATGTACACATGTTACCATACCGAAATTCTGTAGGGAATTTCTCTCTTCTCAATTATAGACAAACAATTGATTTGTATTATAAATATATATTCCTTTATTTTTCATGGGAAATGTATTTATATTCACCCTTTTACATTACATTTAATATATATATATATATATGATGATACACCCTTTTCTCTCTCATTAACCATTTTAATGAATTCTTACATCACACTATTACGCTGCTGAAATTGCACTGATTTTCCAAGACAATGTCATTGTGTAGTGAATAAGATAACCATTTCTATATCAAGGATATTCACCTTTTGGAACATTTACTAATTGATTATAAATATTAATTTAGGTATTCTATATCAATTTATCTTTGAATAAATGATGATGATTGAATCCATGTTGTATGATCCATGGGTCACACTTGTGCATTAATTGAAATGTTTAAGAAGGGTTCGCTCTGATAGCGCTTCAATGTTTTGGGTAATGGTTATTATCATGATACATCAAGTGAAATTAGGGTTTAATCATGATAATTATAGTTAAATGAAGGTTTATGTATGATCCATGTGTAATGATACTTGGCTCATGCTAAAGTCTTGTTCAATGTTGTTGCAACATTTCCATATTTGGATAATCATTCTATATCAGGACTTTATTTTCATGTTTCTATAGCACTCCTTTGATATCCCTAATTCATAACATATTAGGTATTCCAAATTTTATTCCTTGTTTACTCGCTAAATGGGATTTTTAGCTCACAATTTTTAATACATTTTTTCAATTTATCCCATGAAATGTTAAGTACGATGGAATTTAGTGGTCATGTTATGGAAGTTTTCAAAAAAGATTTGTATTTCATGTTTTATGATGTTATGAAATGTTCCTAAGCCCCAAATAAACCAGGAATTTCGATATTCTATTTTGAATCATGTGATGATTTCAATAATATTCCATGTTAAAGTCTGAAATAAGGGGCATGGTTGTTATACCTCTACCATTATTTACTAAGTCTAATTCTTTCATCATATGAAAGGGTGAAACCTAATCAAAATAAAAAACCATTTTATATTGTAAAAAAAATGTAAATAATTAACCCTATCAATTGAACATAATCATAGACAATCTTCAGGGATATAGATAATGTTATCAAAATAACACAATCAAAATAAAACTAATCCTTAGAAATCGAAATAATGAATATGTGTGATATCAATACAATATATCCCCAGTAGATTATAATTAAAATAATAGGATTATGTTGCAGATGAATAAATATATATTTATAATCATTATTTAGGGGAATATAATTTTAATTTGAAAATAAATTATTTTAAAACTAAATGATCAAAAAATATTTTGATGACATATTTCTTTTAGTACAACCTATTAAAAATTATAAAAAATAATTTAAAATATTTTTGACTTCTAATGGGAGGATAGTATGAAAATGTTGTACACATTCATGAAATCATATCATATTTTTAGTTAAAAAATGGTAATTAATTAGAAAAAAACAACAATATTAATTTCAATTTTTTTAAAAAAATAGCTAAACAATTTATTTAGTAAAAAAATTTAAAATTTAATGAACTGATTGTAGATAACATTTTTGAAAACATGGGTTTTGATGAAAATTGTTTTCTGACTGAAATGAGAAACAAATTAAATTTTTAAAAATATTTTCTTAATAATATCAATTATGAAATAGTGAAACAAGTGTTACTATTAAATTAAAATTCAATTAATTACTATAGAGGATTAAAATATATTGATTTTTACTTTCAAATATTAATAAATCCTGCAATGGGAGACCTAAAAAATAAAATCCATAATAATGATGAGATTATGGAATCAATGGTTACCAATTTTATAAAAAATCAATCATAAGCCCCATACATGTAATAATACTAAAAAAAAATTAATTCTCTGATTATAATGAGGATCATGATATTATATATAATATATTATGTATTTAAACTACAATCAATAAGGGGTTAATACAACATCAGTCACTTAAATGTGAAAGTGAGGGATGAACCCTTTACCTCTATATTGGCATCCTCCATACATGTTGATGACTACATTATTATGGTTCTAAAATTCGATAAATTTATAAAATACAAATATTTATATTTATATAATGCTTTAAATTATTTTTATAACATCTCACCACCCATTAATTTTTAATATATAATTATATTTTACTAAATTTTTTGTTAATTTCCTTCTTATATCATGTTTTTTTGTCATGAAATTATCGGTTCTCTTGTACAGAATATAAAAAAATCATATTCAGAAATATTTTATTATTTTAAATTTAAAATTAAATAAATGAAAACATTTTTTATAACCATTACTAAATTTTGATCCTAGAAAATGAATCATGTCACTTTGAAAAGATAGTATATCGGATGTATGCACGAGTGATGAAATAAATTCTATATGGTTTAAATTTTAAGGGAGTGGATTGTATATTAATATTCCAAAATTTATATAATTTCATAATTTTCATATATATCCATTATTTTCATCATTAAAACAATATAAATTAATATTTTTATTAAAACCCAATTACACTGCTATGTGGAGATGATAAGTTGTAGGTATAAAAACGTGTTGATTTCTATTTTGATATAATGAATTAAAGGTGAAATATGGTTGAATCATAAAAATAATAACATATCAGTATATAAATATTATTGTATTTATAATTTTATGATGGAAATAACACATTAAAAGAATGAATATGAAGAAAATTAAATTGAAAAACTCAGTAAAAATGTTCCCATCCCTAAAAGAATCTTTCATTAGATATCCTCTTAAGGGAACTAGATTTGGTTTTATGGAATAATATGATCTCCAGAATGTAGTAATGGATGTTTAAAAATTAAAGGTTTGGGTTTTGGGGATCAAGATAGTATCTAATGTGACTACAAAATAAGGGTTATTTGTACTGGGGGGGGGGTTAACTGCTTCAATACTAATAATATTGTATTTAATGATAACCATTACTGGGTGGAAATAATTCCATAAAATTTGTTTATAAATTTTATTATCTTTTTTAGTTTCATAAATACCATAAAATTAAAAATTAATGTTTTAGGTTTATGTATTTTTAAGGTGTTACTTTTTAACATTAACTTGCGATAATAATTTACCTACATTGTGGTAAATTGGATTTTTTTAACAAGTAACATTGTTATGAATAAAAATTTAAATGATATTAATACATAATTTTAAATTTTAAATTCCAAATATGGATCCCATTTTTAGATATTCAATGTAACACCCTGTCCCCAGTTACCCAGAGTCGGTTCATTATTACGTAACATTGGCATGATCACAAAAGATCATGTCTCGGAAGACCGATTAGTTTAGTAGCCTTTTAAACACTAGATACATTCATAAATGTTACATTACATAATAAAGTGAAATACTACGATAACATAGTCTCTATATTCCACACTAATATCCCCTTTAGACTATCCCTACAGGTTAGTCATATAATATTTCTTCACATCCTAGGAAAAATAAAACATAGAAAGGGCTGAGCTCAGATGCTCAGTAAGGATAACAATATAGCGGAAGCATTCATAAATAAACATAAACAATTAATGCAATGTATAACTATACAAAAGTTTTCTAAACATGAACATAAGAATAATATGGTAAAAGTAAAATGAAATAATGTCACTTACTTATTTACATGGATATTTTTCTGGTCGAATAATCACATGAAATATCAATAACCACTTTCATAATTTTGGAATGCATAATTGCAGACAATCATAACCATATATCCAAGGCCTCGTGCCCATACATCAAATATGATTTTTTCAAGGACTCGTGCCAAGACACTGGTTTGTCTCATTAGATCTACTGATGCGTCAAGGAGCTATATTGGGCTCCACCCATCACTTATTAATTCCAATGCATTCCTCATATGTACAGGTTTAAACATATCATAAACCATAACATAATCGTATCACATAAAACATGCATAAAGTAAACATAACATTTTCACATATCAATCACAAGATATCAATACAACACGTTGATATAGTAAAAACAATTTCAAAACCATCTTCAATACAAAAATAAAAGAAAATTAAAACATGGTATTTATTTTTCATTAAATAAATGGTATGTCATGTAGAGGAAGTCTAAAATCAAATAATGGTCACGACATCGGAGAAGTCGTTGTCGCCGCTTACGTAAGACAAAAAATTCTTTTTGTCATTTAGTAAAAACACTTCGTATAAAAAGATTGCTTTTGAATAAAAGTAAAAGTCAAATAGGTTTATACACAGTATAAATGAAAGTTGTGTATATAACATAATATGGCTCAATGAAAGAAGATTGAGACGAAGTCCATTACATCGTGTACGACTTGACTCGACCATTCTTTAACCTCATAATTAATAAAATAGTGTTAATTTCTAATTTCTTAAGAAAAATTATCAAGTTCATTATTCTGTTTATATCACTTATTGCCATGTTATGAACATTATGTAATTATTTAAGTTAATAAAGGTCATTTTTTCGATCTTTTGTACTTCAGTCAAAAATAAACTTCTCATAATTACAAGTTGTAAATGTGGTAAAATATCCATTATATCCAGAATTATATTCATGATTTAGATATCATATATATCGTATATATCCATTATATATATGCATTTATAATATTACATAACATTTAGTGGTAAGAAATGAAATGCATCGTTCATGGAAACGGTATGTCGTACGTATGCATAAAAAGAGTTTAAGGGGTTGGAGAAGGAAAAAACAAAATAACATAAGAGAATTCATTACGTTAATATCGGGTAACTCTTCTTGATTTGAGCCTAAGGCCTCCATGGGAAGATTTCTGCCCAATGTGAGGAATCTAAGAGTAATAGAGGGAAGTTGAGAGAGTATTTGGACAGAGGTTGGCCGAGCCAAATGGCTTTGATGGTGTGAATAAGGTGGTAGAGGTGGTGGCCTTTTATAAGAGGAGAGGAGGGGTACTCTTGGAATGTCAAGAAATGTTACATTATTATTTCATGAGTTTCAGATATAAAAGGTCAAAAAATTATATATTTTGAGGATGTGGTGATTAGGGTTTGAAATATACTCATACAATAGGTTTTTGACAAGTGTATGGATTATATTTTACGTTATCTTTTCATTTTATTTAAATCATTAATTAATGAGGTAATCACTGCATCAGCATGGTGTCATAAATAATTTAATTTTTTTAATGCCTAAAAATTATAAAAAAACATCATGATGAAGGAAATTTTTTTATATTTCCAATCAATATTTATAGTTGAAAATTTAACTTATATAACCCCATGTAATAATTGTTTTAGTAAAACAACTCATGTTTGTGACAATTTTAATTTTACTTTAAATAAAAAGTTATTAATGTAATTTTCTTACCAAAGTGGCTCCATGGGGTCCCCAAGTTGACCCAAGGATTTTCATGGTCAGAAATTAATCATCCAATAAGGGTAGGACTAGTGTCAAGATAATTTCATATTTTTATAATATAATTTTTACATTAAATTTCAACAATTACCTTTAATCGGGATTATTAAAACTTAAAAGTTACTATTCACCAAAATTATTTTCATCTCATTGAACCAAATTTTTCATCCTAATGACAACCATGTATGTCTGATTTTTGAAATTCAATAAACAGAATTGGTAATGTTTCATTTACACGAAAGTTTTTTTTTAAACTACAACATAGTCGTTTCACTATTTATCAAAAATCGATGCTTTTCAGAAAATTACCAAAAATTCACAATAAGCTATAATTGATAATATGAATTCAAAAAATATTTCTATTTTACAAAATTCCAAACATATAAGTTGCATTAATTAATTTTATAGTTAATTCATGTTTTCCAAACAAATATCGTGTTTTTAAGAAACAATATCAATCAAGAGATTGACAATTGTTTATGTCCAATTTCAATGTGAAATTAATTCTAACTACCACGATGGATAAAATGGTAAAATTATAGTATAATGATACATTAAAACAACTCAATTGTATAATTCTAACTATTAATTATTTTTATTAAAAATGTTTTTTTATTAAAATTTCGTAATTTTCACTATTCATCAAAATGTAAAAGTTATCCGAAAATTTCCAAAATTTCATCCTAGGATAAATTTGATAGTCTGACTCCAAAAATGAAGTCCATTTTGAAAGATATAATTTATATAATTTCAAAATGTAGGTATTAATATTCATAACGGCTAGTTTGATTGGATGTGTTGTGTGTTAGAACTCTAAGTTGTGTACAACACACACTACTGTATTACGTTAAGAGATGCATACCATGTATGCTTGGGGTGTTACATTCTACCCTCCTTCAAATAATTTCATCCTAAAAATTTCTTATAATATCACTGTATTAAAAGACTCGGGTGATTCTTCATCATATATTCCTCAGGTTCCCACATTGCCTCTACTATATTTTGGTTTCTCCATTGAACGTTTACAAGATGAGTCGTCCGATTTCTTAGCAAATGTTCTCATGTATCAAGAATCTTAACAGGCTCTTCGCAATAAGACAGATCAGGTTCCAGTTCTATTTCCTCTTAGGGAATTACATGCGTTGGGTCAGGCATGTATTTTCTCAACAGTGACACGTGGAACACATCGTGAACTATGGATAGACTTGGAGGCCTTGCCAAACGGTAAGCTACAACCACAATTAGTTTTGTAATTTTGAAGTGTCCGATGTAACTGAGACTCAATTTACCCTTCTTACCGAAACTTATAACTCCCTTCCATTGAGATACCTTCAGGAAAACTTAAACTCTTACCTGAAATTCCAAATCCTTCCTTTGGTTGTTAGCATAGCTATCCTGCTTACATTGAGCTGCTTTGATGTGGTTTTGGATTACCTTCACCTTTTCCATCATTTCTTCCACTAGTTCTGGTCCTATAAGTTTTCCTTCACCAACGTCATCCCAACAGGTTGGTGTGTGACATATCTTTTTGTATAACGCTTTTTATGGTTCCATTTGAATATTTGAATGGAAGCTATTGTTATAGGAAAATTCTACCAGAGTTATATATTGATCCAACATACCCTGAAAGTCAAGTGAGCATGATCTCAACTTGTCTTCTATGGTTTGAATATTTCATTTTGATTGTCCATCTATTTGAGGGTGGTATGTATTGCTTAAACGAAGTTCAGTATCCAAGGCCTTCTGATGTCTTTTCCAGAATCTTGATGCAAAACGAGGATCACTATCTGAGACAATCGATAGGTGTACTCCATGAAGTCTCACAACATCATTAATATATTGTCTATTGAGACGTTCAAGTGGTAGATCTTCTCTTAAAGCAATAAATGTACTGACTTGGTGAAACGATCATCAAATGACCCATATTACGTCATTCTTTCTAGGATTATTTGGTAGTCTCACGACAAAGTCCATCATGATATTTTCCCATTTCCACTTAGGTATGGGAAGAGGATGCAATAATCCTCCCGTTCGTTGCCTTCAAGATTTCACTAGTTGACAAACCATACATCTTGACACAAAATCGGCAATCTCTCTCTTCATGTTGTCCCACCAAAAATGTTCCATCAAATCACTATACATTTTGATGCTTCCAAGGTGTATAGATAAATTGGAATGATGACCATCATCCAACAATTCTCTTTTTAGATCAGGTATATCGGGAACACAATGTCTCTTACCAAACATCAAAATTCTATCTTTATACACAAAGACACTCAATTTCCCATCATTCACAGATTTAATCTTATTTTTTCAACTCTTTTTCATTGGCCTGAGAACTATTTATCCTATCTAGTAATGTTAGTTTGGAAACCATTTGAAAAAGGTTTGATGTTTCACCTTCCATGGTGATTCCCATATCCATCCTTACTAGTTCCATGAAAATAGGATCCCTTTACACTCTCATCATATTCAAAACTACCTGATCTTTTCTACTCAAAGAATCTACCACCTTATTTGCCTTCCCCGGGTGGTAGTGTATCGTGCAATCATAATCCTTGAGTTGTTCAGGCCATCTCCTTTACCTCATGTTGAGATCTTTTTGTGAGATAATATACTTAAATCTCTTGTGATCAATATAAATCTCACAATTTTCACCATAGAGGTATTTTCTTCATATCTTCAAAGCAAAGATCACAGCTGCAACCTCAAGATCATGAGTAGTATAGTTCTCCTCATGAATTTTTAGTTTTCATGATGCATAGGCAATAAACCTATCATTCTGCATAAGGACACAACCATGTCCTTCCATTGATGATCACTATAAATAATGAACCCATCAATCACCGATGGTAGAGTCAATATAGGAACATTGACTAATATTCTCTTCAGTTATTCAAAACACTCTTCACACATAGTTGTCCAGTCAAATTTAACCACATTACGTGCAAGATTCATTAATGGGTTAGCCAATCGTGCAAAATTTGGGACAAAAAGTCGATAATAACCTCCCATACCAGTAATACAGCGTACCTCAGTTATACTCGTCGGTGTTGTCCATTCATGGATTTCCTTGGTCTTAGAAGGATCAACAGATATTCTATCCTTATAGACAATTTGTCCAAGAAATGAAATCTCTTGACACCAGAATTCACACTTCCTCAACTTCCCATATATTTAATGTCTTCTAAGAGTCATCAGGATAATGCTCAAGTGATTTTCATGATCATCTTAGATGTTGGAGTATACCAAGATATCATCAATAAATACCATAACAAAGTCATCATGATATTAGTTGAAAACTCTACTCATTAGATCCTGGAATACAGAGGGTGCATTAGTCAATCCAAAAGGCATTACCGTAAACTCGTAATGCCCAGACATTATTCGAAATGCCATCTTCAGAATGTCTACCTTCTTCACTCATAACTGATGGTATCATGATCGAAGGTCAATCTTTGAAAATTATTGATCTCCAAACAGTTGGTCAAATAAATCATCAATGCCAGGTAGGGGATAATTGTTCTTTATTGTCATAGCATTGATCTCCCTGTAGTCAATGCACAACCTCACAGATCCATCTTTTTTCTTATCAAAAATGACGAGGGCTCCCCATAGAGAAACACTAGGGAAAATAAATCCCCTATTACTCAATTCCTCTAGTTGTTTTTTTGTTCAACTAATTCCACAGTGGAAATTCTATAAGGGTTCTTCGATATAGGCCTTATTCCAGGAATTAAATCAATGGAAAACTCAAATTATCATTCTAGAGGATGTCTAGGTAAATCATCCGGAAACACATCAACATATTCTCTCACAATAGGTACATCCTCAATTTGAAAATTACTTTCCTCTCCCTCAGTAATATCATTCTCTTCCACCCCAATAATTGAATTTAGTTGAGCTACTGGGGGTGGATCTAATTAAGAATTAGGTGGTGACGATTCTGCTCTAAAGATAAGGTGTTCCTTATAATCATCATTAAAAATTGTAACCTCCATCTTCTTACAATAAATCTTCACATCATAGTTCGAATGCTAATCCATACCGGGGATCATATCAAACTAAATCATATGTATGCCAATGAGATCACCAGATATAGAACATTTATATGAACTAATGGGGACCGATTCCCAAAACTTTGTTGAAATGATACTTCCCTAAGGAGTTTGGACTAGCAATTCTATTGTTAAATCAAATTTGAAATATCTAATTTTCGTAGAAAACTGGGAATATAAGAATCAATGTGATGATATAGAATCAAATAATGCATTTCCTAAACTTGAAGATACCATTAAATTACTGCCACCACGTCTTTCAGAGCTTCAACCTTAGTAGTAGTGATAACATAATCTTGTCCTCGATCCCTTGTCCTCTTCTGAAGTAAGTTCCCCTGACGCTTAGGACATTCATTTTCATAATGTCCATCTCTCTAAAATTATATCATTCCACATTGACATCAACTCTCTTTCCCTAACAATCATGAGTATGGTGGCCTTTTTCCACAACACTTATAACTGACTCCCATTACCTTCAAGAAAGTACCGGGGTGTTTCTTACCACAGTTACTACATGACTGATATTTTACTTTTCCCTTATTCCCTGTATTTCCATTTCCAGATTGATCAGAAGTTCTCTTCTTCTCTTTCTTTTCTATAATGTCATAAGACTTAGATAATTCATTTTCCATCTTGATAGAACCCGGAGACAATATCGTCATACGAAGAAAAGGTCTGTGAGACTAATTCTCGACGAAGAAATGGTTTTAACCCATCAATGAAACAATCAATCTTACTTATTGGGTTACGTATATAATCTGCAGCATGCCTCGCTAACCTTGTAAAGTTAGCCTCATACTTTCTGACAATCTCATCCTCCTTTTTCCCTTGACCCAGAAATTTCTTTTCTATATCTTCTCAATGGTCATGTTGAAAGTATTTTTCTAAGAATATTTCCTTAAACTCCCTCCATTACATACATGATACTTCTTCGTCTTACTTTTTGTTTTGAATCAGTGACCACCATTGATCAGCATCTCTTGTGACATGGTAAACTTCCATGACAACTTTCTCTAATTTGCTACACCCCAAGGAATGGAATATTTTCTCTAAGGAGTTTATCCAGTGCTCAGATACTAATGTATTTGTAACCCCATTAAATGTTGGTGGGTTTTGCCTCATGAAAATATCTATCATTGATCCCCCACATAGTGGATCAGGGTTCCCCATACGAGTATGGTTATTATTCATAACCTGAGTGAGTTGTCCCAGTATTGTTATAAGTTGATCAGCACCAGTTGTATCACCAGCTCCATTATAATTATCTTGAGTAGGAGTGAAATCCCTACATAGAGTGTGTGCATTGATACAGTTTCCATTTCTTCCACTAGGCACCATTTCTAAACAATGGCATAAACTAGATTATTTTATTAATAAAAATACAAAATAAAAAACTTGCAATACACCTAACATAAATTGAACTATTTATGGATATAATCCATAATAATAAAAATATTATCTTTGAGTAAGTATATACTCATAAAACCTTTATAATGGTTTGTAATGAAAATGTGAATTATCCAAAGCATATCCCCCAGGATTGTCGTAACCAAGAGTGCAGCAAGGCCCGTTCTCGTGCACCAGTTCCTGTTCGAGTCTAGCTCAAAGCCATGTTTTCATGTTTTACCCCGAGGTACATCTGTTCCAGAGCCGCCTTTACCTGCTCGTATCCATATAGGGATGTATTTCTCGGAGAACTCACAAAAATCTCTATAATACCAAAATTCTAGGAATATTACTATACTAATCCTCATAGTCTATCTTAGGGCTATGTGCTCTAATAAGAGTTTATCTAAATATAGCATCCAAGGTTAGTAATAAACTACCTCTAATACCAACTGTAATGCCCCAACCCAAGTTACCCAGAGCCGGTGCATTATTACGTAACATTGGCATGATCACAAAAGATCATGTCTCGAAAGACCGATTTGTTTAGTATCATCTTAAACACTAGATACATTCATCAATGCTACATTACATCATAATGTAAAAAACTAAAATAAAATTGTATCCATAGTCCACACAAATATCCCTTCCAGACAATCCCTACAAGACAGTCATAAAATATTTCTTCATATCCTGGAAAAAATAAAACATAGAAAGGGGTGAGCTCAGATGCTTAGTAAGGATAAAAATATAGCAGATGCTTTCATAAATAAACATAAACATTTAAGGCAATGTATAACTACACAGAATCATTTTAAACTTGATCTTCAGCATAATTTGGAAAAGGTAGAATGAAATAATGTCATTTACTTATTCACATGGATATTCTAATAGTCGAATAATCACATGCAATATCAATAACCACTTAAATAACGTTGGAATGCATAATTCTAGACAATCACAACCACATAGCCAAGGCCTCGTTCCAATACTACAAATAAGATTTGTTCAAGGCCTTGTGCCAAGATACTAGTATGTCTCATGAGAAATACCGATGCGTCGAGGAGCAATAGCGGGCTCCACCCGTCACTTAATATGTCTAATTGATTCCTCATATTAACAGATTTAAACATATCATAAACCATAACATAATGATATCTCATAAAACATGCATAAAGTAAACATAAAATTTCCACATATTAATCACAAGATATCAATAAAACACAAAGATATAATAAAAACACTTTCAAAACCATTTTAAATAAAAAAACGAAAATTAAAACATGGTATTTATTATTCATTTAAAAAATGTTATGTCTTGTAGAGGAAGCCAAAACTCAAATAATGGTCACGGCGGCGGAGAAGTCAGTGTGGCCGCATATGTATGAAAAAACATTCCTTTTGTCTTTTAGTAAAAACTCTTTGTATTAAATGATTCCATTTAATTAAAAGTAAAAGTAAAAGTAGTTTATACTCCTTATAAATGAATGTTGGGTATAAAACAATATATGCCTCAATGGATGGAGATTGAGATGAAGTCCATTTTCTTGTGTCCGACTTGACTCGACCATTCTTTAACTTCCTGAATAATAAACAAGAGTTAATTTCTAATTGCATAAAAATCTTTTTCAAGTTCATTATTTCTTTTATGTCACTTATTACCATGTTATGAACATTATGTAATTATTTAAGTTAATAACGGTCATTTTGTCGATCTTTGGATCTAGAGTCAAAAATAAACTTCTCATAATTACAAGTTGTTCATGTGGTAAAATATCCATTATATCCAGAATTATATTCATGATGTAGATATCATATATATCATATATATCCATTATATATATTAATTCATAATATTACATAACATTTAGAGGTAGGAAATGGAATGCACCGTTCATGGAGACGGTAAGACGTACGTACGCATGAACGTTAATTTCATTTCTATTTTTTATTTAATGTAATGAAATCATAATGATATAAAGGTGTATTATAATTCCAGTATAATATAATGTATAATATAATTTACTTCATCCTTTACATATCCCACATATGGCATTAACTATTTAAATCACTTTGATGGGGCGGTAGTCCGTATCTCCAAAAATAAAATTATCACATTTACCCATAATGGACATAATAAAGGTATGAAAAATAAAGAAGAATAAGGAAAAGAAAAACATAATATATATCATATATAAATATTATGACATCTTAATGGCCACCATGAGAGGTGTTAAAAAAAGATTGAACCATCATCGTTTCGTGAGGTAGTAATTTTCCACACACATAAACATAATGTTATTTAAACATTAGACAAAGTTATTTTTAAGTGTAAATAAAATACTTCTCACAAAAAAATCCAAGTATTTTGATAATTATGGTGTTTTTACAAAATAATGGAATAAAAAGAGTCTAAGGGGTTGGAGAAGCAAAATAAAACAAAAGAACATAAGAGAAGACATTACCTTAAAATCGGGTAACTCTTCTTGATTTGTGCCAAAGGCTTGCTTGGGAAGCATTCTGCCCAATGTGAGGCTTCTAGGAGTAAGAGAGGGAATTTCAGAGAGTATTTGGACAGAGGTTGGCCAAGCCAAATTACTTTGATAGTGTTAATATGGTGGTAGAGATGGGGGCCTTTTATAAGACGAGAGGAGGGGCACTCTTGGAAGGTTATGAAATGTTACATTATAATATAATGAGTTTCGGATTTAAAATGTCCCACAATTATATATTTCGAAGATAAGGTGATAAGGGTTAGAAATATACTCATCCAATATATTTTTTAAAAGCATATGTCTTAGATTTTATATTATCTTCTCATTTTATTTAAATCGTTAATTAATGAGGTAATCACTGCATCATCACGGTGTCATAACAAATTTAATTTATTTAATATCTAAAAATTATTAAAAAAATTCATGATGTAGGAAATATTTTAATCATTATAAAGAATATTTATAGTCAAAATGTTATCTTATATAACCCCATGTAATAATTGTTTTAGTAAAACAACACATGTTTGTGACAATATTAATTTTTACTTTAAATAAAAAGTTATTAATGTCATTTTTTTACCCAAGTGGCTCCATGGGGACCCCAAGTTGACCCATGGATTTTCATGGTCGGCCATGACTCATCCAATAAGTATAGGACACGTTTCAAGATATTTTCATATTTTTATAATATAATTTTAACATTAAATTTCACTAATTACCTTTAATCGCGATTAATAAAACTTAAAAGTTACTATTCACCAAAAATTATTTTCATCTCATTGAACAACATTTTTCTTCCCAATAAAAACCATGTATGTCAGATTTTATAAATTAAATACACATATGTGGTAATTTTTTATTTTAAATGGAAAATTAGTTTTTAGACTATCACTTAGTGGTTTCATTATTCATCAAAAATTGATGTTTTTCAGAAAAATACCAAAAATTCACTATAACCTATAATTTATATTATGAATTCAAAAATAACGTCTATTTTACAAAATTAAAAACATATAAATTGAATTAATTAATTTTATAATTAACTACCGTTTTCAAAATAGATATCATTTTTTTAAGAAACAATATTAATCAAAAGATTCACAATTGTTTATGTCCAATTTAATATAAAATTAATTGTAATGACCACCATTGGATAAAATGGTAAAATTATATTCTAATTATATATTAAAAAAATCAATGTTATAATTATCACTCATAATTATCGTGATTATAAATTTTCTTTAAATTAAAATTTAGTACTTTTCACTATTCATCAAAATACAAATGTTATCTAAAAAGTTAAAAAATTTCACCCTAGGATAAATTCGATATTCTGAATCCAAAAATAAAGTCAGTTTTGAAAGATAATATTTAAAAATTTTCATGAAGTAGGTATTACTATTCATAACAGCTAGTTTGATTGGTTGTGGTGTGTGTTAGAACTCAAAGTTGCGTACAACACACGATCCTGTATTATTCAAAGAGAAACATACAATGGAATTTTGGGGTGTTACATTCATGACATAGAAGTAGTCAAATTACATTTCTGATGAAAATAAAATAATGTGATGGAAAACAATTTTTATGTAAAAAATCCAATTTTAAATGTAAGATGACTCAATAATAAATTCATGAATAAAATATATATAAATATCCTATTTTAAATCAAAATGAGCAAATGAAAATTTAATACTAATCAAAAATTTAATATTAGATGGTTACTAAAATATTTTTTTTTTAATACAAGTATTTTTCACTATTCATTGAACTACCATACTTTTCAAAAAAATAAAAAAACATGAAAAAAATATAATATTAATATGATGACTTCAAGAATTATTTTAATTTTATAAACTAAATTTTTTATATAGTCCAATAATTTTTATATTTATTTTCTCATAAATATAAATATATTTTTCTTTTTGGATATAATATATATTTGACGAATAATATGACATTACTATATGTATATTTTATTAGAATAAATAAACTATTATTGAAAAATTAATTCATATATAAATCATAAAATAGTTAATAATATAAACACCTTATACTTTATGGTCTAGTTTATAACAATCATGTTAAAATGAAAATATTTTGGAGGTTATTAAGCTCATTGTTCTTTTCAAGAAAAGCAACCGAAGAAGTTATGTTTGTTTAAATAGAAACATAATATAAAATCTAGTGGTGTTACATTATCACATATTTCAATAATTTTCATCTTCTTGATTATAAATCTTATATAAAAAATAAAATGATGATATTTCAAAATTCATTTATATGAAACAATCATCATAAAAAGGGTTAATAAAACATCATCATAAATAGTGGGAATTCAAAATGTGAAGGTCCGAAAAAAAAATATTTCAATATATGAGATCATTAGGGGGACTTCAAAAAATTTTTGTTTAATTGAAATATAACTATAATGATATGATATATAGTTATATTGGACATGGTCATTAAGAAAGATACCATTACAAAACCTTAAAATTTTTTTGGGTTAAAAGGTAACTGATTCTTTTGTAAGAGATGTAAACAAATAATGTTTTTATTGCTAAATAGGTTTCCTAATGATAATGAATTATTTTACTCCAACATAAAACTTACTTTATTTGTACATCTCTCAAAAATTTCATATTTATTTTTAACATACAATGTTTAAAAAATTAAATGATAAATTAAATTTCTCATCATTTAACTAAATAAAAAATATGTTATAAGAATCAGGACATCATGTAGGCCAATGGTAGGAAATGAATCCTTGTCCCCCTTTGGTTGTGGGCTCATGCATTGCACCATTTCTATATGTAACATATTTTCACCCGACCTATGAGTTTTTCATTTTTAGAAATTATATTTATATAATCCTAAAAAAAATCTCCAAAATATACATAATATATTCAAAATTTATTAATTTTTTACCGTAAAAGATTATATCATTTCGTTCATTTTAAATCGTAAAATTATAATAAACCATATTACATCATTCTCTCCTGTAGTCTTTTATAATCCAAATAATGTTTCAATATTAATGTCATCACCTATTCTAGGAAATGAATTTCCTATAATTATTTCTTAATGACTAAATGACTAAAATACAAATTTAGGGGATCATACGATCCACAATGAGAGAAAGTAAATATGGTTTGTCTAAAACTATTTTCCAATTCAAATATTTCTTGAACATGTTATCAAATATGTATAAATTCATTAATCTTTAAAACCTCATCCAAAGTTCAACATAAAAAAATTCATAAATTACTTTACTTATGAATATTACAAAATATAAACATTCATTACTTTATAATTAATTTCGACGAAAATATAAAAAAGATAACTTTCTATTAATCTCCCACAGAACATGAAGTGTATTTTAATTGTTAAATATGAAACATGTGAATAGATTTATATTGTATTCTCTTGAAACATGCTAATAAAAAAAATTATCATAATATATTATTCAAAATATTA
Organism: Viscum album; assembly: GCA_963277665.1. Lineage (NCBI taxonomy): Eukaryota > Viridiplantae > Streptophyta > Magnoliopsida > Santalales > Viscaceae > Viscum > Viscum album. The sequence goes on from OY728153.1 coordinate 39,465,655, forward strand.
TTTATTCCTAATTATTTATTGGATAAAAATATAATTGAACATTTTAAATTTATCCAAAATAATTAAACTACATCAATGGTGGTATAAAGAATATTATCAACAAATTATTAATCAGTTCCAAGGTAGCCATTACAATTTACTTTATCCATATGAATCACATATTCATCCCAAAAAAAATATCACAAAATATAAAACACATTTATGATTATATTTCATTCAATCATGTGTTTTCAATGATGTTAAAATTTCTACTGATTAAATATTTTTAGAACCATTCGACACATTATTTTATATCCTCTAAGAAATTATAGAATAGTAAAATACATAAACATTTTGATAATATTATGAATAAATTAAATGTAAAAATTATTTCATGTATCCTAATAATCTGAAAATCAATTATTTTACTATTATTTTAAACCATTAACTTCGACTCATCCTTTTTTTCCTTAACACTTATTTTCATTTCAGACATCATTTTTTCTGTCATCATTAATATCAATATAACCATTCATATTAAAAATGTTCTAATACAGATAACAATAATTCACCCAATGTAATTAATAAATACATTGATCATAATTATCACATTTGATTAATTTAACCATCAATAATAATTTATGGAGTCCATTATTATTATACTTAACATTAACCGATGTTTTTATTTTTCTAGAGATATTACATACATTGTTACTTTATTTTACACACAAAAACATCATCCTATTAATATTATACATTCAATTAGGTGTTTATTGTCACATTATAATAATTTGGGAACATTATATTCTATGCTAGGTGATCTCAAAAACATGATCTCTCTGTGAGCTATATCTGTCTCATCACTAGTGAGTTCGAGAGTTGGTGAAGGTGTATGATTTTATTCAAATTTTTTGGTAAATAATTTTGAATAAACACAATATACTTAACTCTTGTAATAATTCCATTTGGTTTCTCATCGACAAATTTTCTATCAAATTTAATGTTAACGGAGTTCCTTTTGCATTCAACCATTGAATTAAACCAAAATGAAAAGCATGTGCATCAAGCTACACAAATCCGTGTGAGCTAGTATTATTAATAATATTCCAAATTACTATCAAATTATATTCAATATATGAGTCATTAGGTTTAAAAAAGGTTATCCATTGTCCATACCAAATCTATAAGATATTATCCTCAATTTGGTCATATAATGAATGTTGGACATAATTCTATGACCCATGATATATTCATTCAAAAATATAGTTCCCAAGGATTTTATTATAATTCATATAATAGTAACTATAACTCCCCAAACATAGTGTCATTTTCATAATGATTACTTTATTTCATTGTAATATGATAAATTGAATCACATCCCTATGGAACAAAAATATTATCAGTCTTGGTAAACATGATACATATATATTAAATTTTCATTATTTATATTACTTTAAATACAAACTTTTTTTCAAAATTACATTGTTCTACATAGTGTAACACAACATATAAATCAAAAAACAGTTCCTCATATCCTTATAAAAATTGAAATACAAGAATATTGAGATATTGATTGCGAATTAGGGTTAAGAGTACATTAGAAACTATGAATATATTAGACATAAACTATATAAAAAGGTATATAATTGAAGCACATGATATTTAATCAATAATTTTAATTCAATATACCCTTAATGTAAGATGACAAAGTGATTCCATATAAATAATCACATGATAATTAAACATAACTTTTGATATTCTTTTAATTGAATAATCACATGGTTCATCAATAACTGAATTAATGATGAAGGAATACATAATTTGGGACATGGTAAACACACTATAAATGATTTATTCATGAAACATACGTTAATGTGTAATATAGAATCCAATACCCAAAATAATATGTCTCATGACACCTTCTGATGCATTGAGGGGATATAGAGGTCCATACCCATCACCTAGTAAGTCCAATGCATTATTCATATAAAAGGGTTAATAATAATCAACATAAAAATTATTATTTATAAAAAAATACAATATGTTAATATTTATACCACTCAAACGAGCATATTCATAAAAAATATAGATTCATATGGTGAATGGTTTTAAAATACAACATCCATAATCAAACTAATAATAAACCATCCTTATAAATATTAATGATGATATAAATATAATATATCCCTAGTAGTTATTATATAGATTAAAGGGTTGATGTAATAAATTAATAAAAAATACATTTAGAAACATTCTTAACTATAAATTATTTGTTCATTTTTTAAAACAATTTTAAAAAAATAAAATATCAATAATTATTTTGAAAATATATTTCATTGGGGATATAATTTGAAAACTTTTAAAATATATTTTATGAAAATGTGTGGCTCTGAATGAAGGAAATTCTACACATTTAATAGACATTACTTATATCCTTTCATATATTTGATAAAAGAGAATTTGGCATTGTTATAAAATAGTCATAAATAATATATTAAAAAAATACGTTTAAAAATTGGTAAAAATTTTCTTTAATAAATAATTTCCAAAAGTAAAAAATTGAAAACCTTTTTTTAGAAACAATGGTATTGATAAAAACATTTTTCCGACTTAATTGAGAAATAATGACAGATTTTCATAACAACATTTTCTCAACCATTTTATGTTAAATAGAGTGAAAATAGTTATATTACATGTGAGGTTCATAAATGCATAGAGAGGAAGATAATATATTTATATTAACATATATATATTAATTAATTCATACGAGTTTCATAAATAACAACACTGCTTAATAATGATGAGATTGTGAAATTAACCCTTATCACTTTGGTAACATCACAAACATTAGCCAAATAAATTAGTAATAATTAAATGATACATTTGATACCCTAAAGATAATTATTCTTAGGATATTATATATCAAAGGGTAATTAAATACAGTATAGGAAATAAATATCCGGTGAATATGGTATATATCTTATAGAAGAAAACGTGAGACATGAAATTAATACATCAAACATGGATTCATTAAAACATGCTGAAACATCTTGTATAATTGTTTTAAACAAGTTATTAATTTATAAAAGAACTATATTCATACTAATAACATCCAATATAATTTTTTAATAATATCTCACCACACATAAAGTATTAATATTTCAATAATAATTTTTATTATTATTAATTTCCCTGGGTTATCATGTTTTCTTCATGAAATTTATGTTTCTAAAAAATAGGGTATATATCCATCACATAAACAATTATACTAATGTAAAAATTATCATACTTCAACATTAAATACATATTAATAACCATTAATGAATGTTGATCAAGGAAAATGAAAAACATCGCTTCATGATGATTTTAAGATGTATGTACGAACAAGTGATAGTATAATTTATAAATGTTTAATGGTTTATTAAGTAAAATGTATATTAATTTTCTAGAATCAATATCATTTAATAATTACCACATATATCCATCATATCATTCATTATAAACATAAATTTATAGTGGGGGAAAAATGATTAATAATAGTATATGGAGATTGGAAACCATACATAAATACATTTAATGATATCATTTTTGATTGGATTGAAAAAAGGTTGAATGTGGTTGTATCATAATAATAATAACATCTAAGTATTTATATGATAGTGGACTGATTTTTTAATTAAAAATATAAATTAAGAGGAATTATAAAAAGAACCTCAAATTTAATTATCATTTAATGATGATTAAATTATCTTAATGAATCATACATTCCATATCCTCTTAGGGACACTAAGGTTGTCTTTTTTGGAATACTAAGACATCTAGAACATAGTTAAGTATCTTGGGAATATAAATGTTACGTTTTTTATCTATATATATTATTTTATTTACTTAGTATTGAATGTGGATATTTGTAGTTTGGGAGGGGTGGTTTAATCTAATAAAATAATGACTATACAGCATTTAAAGCATACCATTTTGGATGTAATTAATTAAGAAAAATTGGTTTGATAATTAAAGTTTTAAATAATGATTAGGTTTATTAATCACATCAACTCACAATTTTCTATTTAACTTATTATGGATTTTATTTTTTACATTTTGACTTTACTATGAAAAATTATTTTTCAAACAATACGATATATCATTTTTTAAAACAATATCATTTTTAGGCATAAAATTATGAAATTTTTTACTCATATTTAATTCATGATTATAAATATTGAACCCATTTTTAAATATTCAAGACACATGTGTATTATAGTTAAACATAAAATTGAACTATCATAACATAACAAGAAATTGTTTTTCCAAAACAGTATTTTTTTAAATATAAAACATATTTATATTTAATTAAAGTACAAAATGTTTTTTTAAATATAAATGGATTATTTCATATAAAAATTACTAATAAAAATTTGAAACCAATAAAAAAATAATTCAACTCATTAATAAAGAGTAGTTTTAATTAAAAATTGGATTTTTTTCATTATTCACTAAATAATTGATGTTTTCCTAAAATTCCTGAAAATTAAATCTAAGGTCTGTTTTAAATTTTGATATTAAAAATTATGTTTATTTTATAAAAGTAATATAATTTAAGTAATATTATTTATTTTTTATTTATTATCTCATAAAGATAAATAATATTGTGTTTTCTATAAAAACATTTATTTGAAAATTAAAATAACTTTTTTTAAAAAATCAATTGTTTATTTCGTATGTATAATTTTTTTTAGTAAAATTAAAATTAAAGAATATTTGAAAATGTAGTTATTAATATTAAAACCCTCCAATTTAACATCCTTTTTATAACTAATGTGTTGAAAAAATAAAAAAATTCGGTTCAATTATCATTGGTGTTGCTTGAAAATTAAGATATTGTAGAAATTAAATATATTTAAAAAGATTAATTCCATAAAATATTATGGTTTTATAAAATATCTCACAAAAAATATAATGAATTTTATTCTCATATTTCTATTTCTTGTTATTACATTTTTTCCTTTCATTTTCCACTCCATATATACTAAGAATCCTAAAATAATTTTTCAATAATAACTACTTTTATTTTTCCTTCAAAAGGGAATATATTTACTCATCATATAGATTTACATTAAAATTATTTCATCAATGTTTTCAATATTATCATATAATATTTGACATTCATATTTATCCATTATTAATATATGATAAAACCATTTTAATGGTCACATTTTTATCATTTTATAAATGAATTAATTTTCAACAATGTTGTGAAATAAATATTTTATTTAACATTCCCAACATGAATGGTCTTGCCCAACATGATCATAACTATTTTAATTGATGCCTCCCTTACAAGTTTCAATCATTATTTCCAAATATAATTTTTTCCCTAAATATTTGTAAATATATTATTTAATTTGATCTATAAAAAAGTATTTTAGGTATGAAATTTTATAGTAATCATTCAAAGATATTTATTTCTATATCAAAAAATATTGAGTTTTCTTATTCATGATATGGGATATTATCAAATGGTAACTGATTATTCCTTTCCTATACAGTTTATGATTATGGTGTTTAAGTATTGATGAAATCCAATTTCTTTTCCATTTGATGAACATTGATTTATTGGTATATGTTTTTATGATCTTGTAGAATATTGAAAAATGAGTTATGACTATGAGAATAGTGGATCAATTATATGGCTCTAATTCATTTGGTTATTGTTAATGACATATGGGCCCAATGCATATATGAGAGGTTATCCTAGAAAAATAAGGCTACCTGGGAGGTTATCCCAATCCAACAATATGGTTCACAATAGGTTTTCACAAGACTAATTAAATTACATGAAGGGTAAACAAAACATAAAAATGTAATGAATTCCATAGATGTTATCCCTGACATAAGATTTATATAATTATTAATATGACACTGTTTTTAAATGATTTTATTATATGATATTATGAAAACTTTATACTCTAATGGATCACGTTAGACTATTCCTTTATGAGGCATGGAATACAAATAATCAAGATACTTTTTTATGAATATTGATTATATGAATTTTAATTTACGATGTTAAATTCTTTTCTAAGGTTCCAGTTCATTTATCCCCATTATATTCATGAATGAACATTGATTGATATCTCCCATGTTTATACTTACAGAGAATTAGATATCACCTTATATTATGTTTCCATTTCACTTAAGATATGAAGAATGGTTTTAAGTATGATATTCCAATGAATTAATCTAGTTTTGTAAAATAAATTAGTGTGAGATTATTTAGATATAATATGTTCAAATTTATTATGTATATAGGTATCCAATTTCAACAGACCTCTATTTCTCAAACATGAATCATAATGTTATATAATTAATATACATATAAAATGATTTAATATTTATGAATATAATATTAGGGGTTTTTATAGTTTTCACAAGAGAATGTTTCAGTAATCATTGTAAAATTTGATGAGAATAATTTATTGAGAACCCTTAGGATAATCCTACGCATATAAGAAAAACATAATTATTCCAAATAGAAGATTGTGGTTTTCTTAACAAAAATATGTATATTTGGATAATATCAAGTAGATGTCGATGTTTTCATAGATTTATTAATGGTAAAAAATATGAATTAAGTGGATTTTGTATTAAATCACCCATAAATATTTCAAGATGGGTGTGCCTAATACTACACAACAATATATACACAATAAGGGGATATGTATGGGTTAAATCAAAATGTATACTATTTATAATATATTATTTGACTGGATAATGACGTTGTAAGTCCTCAGTTAAGCCTAATGATTCAATATAAGCCACACTATAATTCATTCAACCATATGCGTTACAGTGGGTTGAATCCAATTTTTTTTAAAATAATGGGTAAATGAGAATGTATATTGATTATCTTGAAAATAACGACATCATGATCACAATATTGTATCTTATTCCTCATATTGATTATTTTTTTTAATCAATTATGAGGAGATATATATTTTTATAAGGCATATATTTTATGTTCATAATTGAAAACTTATTAATGAAATCCTTCTACTCATAGTATATACACAATAAATTTATAGTGAATCAATTTGGCCTTACTAATATCCACGCTATCATCATGGATTTAATGAAAAATGTTTTTAGATATTACCTTGATCAGTTTTTGGTTACCATTATAAATTATATTATTATATATTTAAATATTATTAAAAGAATGATGATAAGCTGAGGATTGTACTATTGACACTAAGAAAGGATAATCTATATGAAAAATTTACAATGATAATTTTTTTTCTATAAAAAAAATCTTGTTTTGGGAAACATAATATTTTTTAAGGATATATAAATGAATCAATAAATGGTAAAGCGTGTTGAACATTGTCCTTGAAGGTGTATGGTGACATAGATATGATGTTTTCAAGGGTTTTCCATATTTATATATATATATTGAAGAATGTCTCATGTTTATCGAATACAAAAATATTGATTACTCAGAATGGATTCATGTCTCTTCGGATTAAATAATGTGATGATAATATTAGAGAACTACAAATAATAAAAGAAACTTTACATGATTTTTCTCTACCCTATAGTATAGAATAGTTTTTTATTTTAATGATACATTAATGAAGGGGATAGTTTGTGTTCTAACACATAAGGTAATGGTTGATGCTTTTGCCTCATGCTAATTGATGTTTCATGAGAAATCTATTTAAATCATTATATTGAGTTAGTAGTTGTAATTATTTCATTAAGGTTATAGGGGAATTATAATTATCATGAAATCTGTGACACATATACTGATAATATAATTTTAAAATAAATATTCATGAATATAGAGTTGAATATTCATAACATAATATGGTTGGAGTTGATTAAATATTATGAATCTTCCACACAATACCACACTAACAAATTTACAAGGTGAGTAATACATTTAGATGAATAGATCACACTATCATTTCTAGGATGAGGATATGAAAATAACTAATTCATATGAATTTTCAAAATATATACCATGAAGTATTTTATGAAGGGGTTGGATATTTTATTTATAAAATTTCTGTTAAAACATATTACCATATGAAGAATAATAATGTGGAATATGATAATGTTAAACTACATGGAAATATTAAAACAATTTTTGATTTTAAAACTAATTGTGATGCAAAGATAAGGTTGAAAACCCAATTATGGGTTCTATCAATAATAGTCATAATGAAATTGATTATGGAAGAGTCTAATAGTGTAATATCTGTACATTGTCTCAATGTATGAGATGTTATTATTATAAATTATATTTCCTCTTTAATTTTTCAATGATAGGTGAAATATGAAGGTATAATTTAAGTGGCTAAACAATAGTGTTCTAATAGTTATATTAGATGAGAAAGGGAATGTTTTTTGATGAATATAAGGCTACTATTAGCTTGTAATTGGAACCCACTGGCTAGACAATGTGATTCCAGTAGTCCCATAGGGTTATATCAATGCCTTCAATTGGATGATTGTTCAACTATCATACAATTGAAATGAACCCAATAGATATTTCACCTAGATGTTGGTGAAAATCATCCACCCCATGGGTTTTAATATTAAAAAAAATTGAAACCATTCCATCTTAATATTTCATCCCATCATATCTAACAAACATTTCATCTATCTCCCCATGAATCAAGGATATCCAATTACTTATTCCTTGATTCCTAAATCATTGACAGAAATTATGAATCCTAAAAAAGATAGTTGTTATTATATAAATTATATATTATTCATCCTTATTGGTATGTGAACATGTATTAATAATGGATCTATATTTTACATGGTAATATAATGACTTTTCCATTCTACCTTTTTATATTACTGAAAAAACTAGGATGTTCATATCATTCCTTGATCATATAATTATTTTCTATCAAACACCAGAATTTTAATAGTATGTGATTATGGATCATCATTCTAGGAATATTCATGATATAGGGTTGACTATGGAACATTAATATGTTGAAATTTACATGGTATACTGTTGAATATATCGGCATGTCAATGACAACCCCCTTCACCAAAGAAAAAATTATCAAGAATGATGGATGTTTTTGGGAATGTCATCATTGATCTATCAGGTGTCTAATGTATTATCCAGGGTGAACATTATGAATCACTTTAATACTAATCAACTGATTATGTAATAATGTTTATTACATATCCCTGAGGTATAATTTTAAAATTGTAATGGAATTTGCAATCCTTTAATAAATAGACATTAAATGTAGTAATTTAGAGGCCCCTAATTCAACAGACATTAGAATTGGTACTATTTAACTTCTACATAAGAAATATTATTCAATAACAAATAAATTTAATTTTAATAATCATGAATCTTAGTTCATAACGAATTCCTTGAAAAACTGTAATTAAATTATATCATCCATGACAAGAGAGACCATTCTATAAAGGCATGAAATGTGCTTCAGTCTTTGATCATTGATAAAAAAATAATTTATTTAATAGTAATCTTGACATAATATCTTTCGTAACATTTTAAGGCCCTTGACGTTTCCTTTTTACAAGATTCATAAAGTGTTTTAATGATTTTTTTATCTTGGTTTATAGAGATTACATGTGGGATTCTGTGCTATTGTGATTAAACTATATGATACATGATTCCATGAGTATTTCTAGATTAACATGTACCATGATTAATATTGATTATATATTGTGAAATGCATTTTATATATAATCATGATTAAATATATTCTTTTCTTATTATTATCTACCATGTGATGTGTCCTACAAAAAAGATATAGGTTACCCTTAGTATTCATGATGGGTGACGATTGTTGTCTGATTTCCCCTTAGATATGGAGTGTACACTATGTGTTCAAATAATGATGGTGGAACCTTGTACAGGGTAGGAGCATTATATCCTTCTGAACTGACCCAGACCATTATGACTATTAGATATTGAGTGGACATTCAAATCTTTATTCCATTTGTATATTGAGTATAAAATAATTATTCATCGATATGTTTTAACTCAAGAATAAATCTTGTCGTGGTTACTTTGTTTCATGACTTCATACAGGTTGAATGTTTTATATTTCTTTAGAGATGTTGATAATAATTCCTTGATTATATGTAACAGGTTTTATTAGGGATCATTTTGGATTTTTTTGTAATACATGTGTTCGATATATGATATTTATTCTTTATTGCGCACATATTTTTATTAGGGAATGAACCTTTTATACATGTCGTAACATTTCATTGATACATTGGTGGTTTATTAGTATGTTTTATTATTCACACCAAATATTTGAATATCCATTAATTTGAATAATTCTTGTATATAGATCGAAGAAAGGATATGGGAACCATGTGAGATAGCTAATCCATGAAGAATGGATTTGGTGGTGGGACTAAAATCGAATAAAGAGAAATACAAAGAGTTAATTTATTTATAATACATATTTTCAATTATAATCAGTTTTGTAATTCCATATAATGATCACATATTTTATTTATGGTATGATCTGGGTGAAATTTATATTATTTACTTCTTATTATTAATGAGATTTGTTATATTTTTTCATATAATTTTGGTCGAAGGATTTGATAACACAACCATAGTCAACCTATTTATGGAATCAAAAACCTCACAAATTGTTCACAAAATATTCCATATGGAGAGGTCCAAATGAGGTATGGATGATCTACATATCAGACCTAGTTGATCAGGTTATGCTATTATACAAAAGTATGTTTTGAATGTTTTCTTCATTTAATAATGACCAACATTAGACATGGTAGAAATGAGATATATGCATGATACATAGGTATAAGAGTTTCCATCTTCCTAGATAACTAATGTGTAATGGAATAAAATAGATTACATTTATGTAATGATTGAAAATTTATATAAGTGTTTCAGTGTATCCATTCGTTATGATTAGTCATGCTAGTTCACATTCCATATATATAAATATTGTGTAATATATATATATGTAATTTTGTTGTTTCCATTGATTTGTTATATTTTTTTTAAAATATAATTGAACTCTTTGACTATGCAACATATAGATTACAAAATTTTTATGATTAACATTTTATCATTAATTAGTTGAACCATATTATTATTTTATGTTATACATATATGACTGTGAAAAACATGTTGGGGTAGAAACTCGTTTTTTTTCTAAGTTAGATATATAATTGTTATTGGTTTGACTCTTAGGAGGACCTTGGAGTAATACTATAGACCAATTAATTTTTATCCCTATTATTCTAATATTTTCACTATTTATATCATGTTTTCGAAGATTGTAACATAAGGGAGACTGATGAGAATGACTAATTGCATGGATTGGGATGCTCAATCTGTAGAGGATGACCTATTCCATAGAATTATGTGAAGTACAGTGCATCATAGAATGATCTTACAACCTATTCAATGGTATAGGTAGTAGCTCATGTCATTTTGGAGACTTCTCTCTTATACCTACTAAGGATGGAAGGGAATAAAATATTTTTATTAACTACACATGAAAATTATAACATTATCATCCAACACACATTTTAGTCATCGAGGAACAATATAATACGATAGAAGAGATTTAAATTATTGATGGTATGTTTGATATTGTTGTGATACCTATGGGTTGGAGGATAAAGCATGAAGCGTTCATACTATAAGGATCCACCAATAGTTGTTAGTTTATTATGGGATATGTTGAAAGATGTGATGTTCTCACCTATAATGCATTTCAGGATATGTTCTTCATCAATTCATTCTGGATGTCCATATTATGTATTGTGTATAGAAGTTCATGGAGTTATATTAGGGGTCCATAATGGAATATGTATACATTATTTTATCATTAAGATACTTCCATTTAATCATTTCATTTTTCATAATGATGAATATAAGGAAATGGTGTTGGTGATAAAATTTTTCATGAATTAAGAAGATATGATAGGAACAGTGATCTTTTGACATACCCTAAGTTTCTAGGTAAGGACTCTACTATCGATAAGGTACTAGAAGAGGATCGAGTAGTTCGTTTTCTTTCACCCTATATTTATCAGGTGTGTAGATATCCAACTCATGTCATGACTGTATCTTCTAAAGAAGGTGGATTAGAATATTAATTTGTTATCCTTGAGTATGAGTTCCATAGTATTTCAAAATGGGAGAGGGTGAGAAATTATTGGAAAATCGATACATTGCCTCATAGATTATTCTGATAGTATAGAAAAATGGGGCACCTTCGATAGTTTTTATCAAGACAATGAAGGTTAGTTTTCCTATTAGGTAGACTAGTATTTTATCTACTACCCACGTATCTATTTAGTGTCCTCATTAGAGGATCAGATGATGTAAAATAATTATAGTTATGCATCTCATGGACATGGTTGCAGATCTGAGGCATGTTGTGTCCATAGAGTTGATTAGAAACCCCAGGATAGTGAAGAATAATGTAATATTGAATGAGGTATGTTATTGACCAATTATATGTTTTCTAATTTATTTCCTGATATCGAGGACTAGCATTCTGCTATATATTCACACGTTATTGAAGAAATTGTCATATCAGTTATGTTTTCTTCTATGATGCTTCATTGGGCATAAAGGTGGATAGTATTAATCAATGTATAGATTTTTTATAGTAATTTATATTTATTGAAATCATGCGATATCATGAATCTGAAGATGATTATTATTTTTTGATCCATGAAATAGACTATTTGGCCATCATCCATGAATTCATTGACTCTTACTATAGATGTGTATCATTTAAATTTCCCAATAGAGAGAGAGAGAGAGTGTGTGTGTAAGTAATATGATAATTTGAGAATTATAAATTGGAGTGGGTAGATTCTTCCAATACATATGTCATATTGGAATGATCATAGTGTCGAATATAATACATGATCTGTTACAAGGATTTCTAGTTTCCACATGATATTTTAGATTAGAAGTTGATATATTTCAAGACTTCTACAAAGATGTATTCATAAGGATTCACCATGATAGATATTTTGAGTTTGAGATATTTCTCATGGTAGGTGACTAAACCATTTTCATACCCACTTATCTTAATACACCATAATATTTGAAAAATATCAAAGTATATCTCAAGGGAGTAGTGTAGGAGGGTTTAATCAAGCTTAGTACATCAATCTTTTGTGAATCAATATTCCTCACAATGTAGAAGTACGATAGTCTTGAAATATACATAGATGAAAACAAGATGAATCAAGTGACGATAATGAAAATAAATCCATTCTATATTATTGATAATCTCTATGATAGTTTATAGGAGAAATAATGGTTATTTAAGACTACTCTTTGATTATTTTATCATAGGTTCTGTTGTATAGAGGTGGACCTATATAATGTGGTTTTTTGGATAAAGTATGAGTTATATGAGATCATGGAATTGTTATATAAACTAAATAATTCTCTTAAAGAGTTAATGGATCATATTAAAATGATCATTCACCAATATTTATTTTCATGTGTCATAGTGTTAATTGATGTTATCATTATCTAATCATAGATCCTAGAGTGTAATGTAAGAAATATTCTAAATTTCTTATGTCAATACATAAACAACAACATTATACAATGAATTTAAAGTTTATATTTTTAATTTTTGAGGTGAAATTGTTTGGGTATTTGGTTTATAGGATTGTTATAACCATGGATGTAAGGAATTTTGAGGTAGTGATATCACAAAGTCATCCCAATATTGTGCTCAATATCAAGAGATTTATAGCTTTTTCTAGATATAAAACACAATTCCTCTATGATTTATATTCATTATCATCATATATTATTTCATTGATGATGAATTTGGAATTGTTATGGGAGATAAACATGTGTTAAGAGATTATTATAAATCAAGGTAGGATATTCACTAGATGTTTTGTTTTTATATAGTCAATCTAGGTATTGGTTATTTTGGATACCATCATAAATGATACATTGGTTTGGGAGAATTACTATGACAAATAATACATTGGTTATGACAAATAATATGATATGATACTATAATATATCATTATATAAAAAGGACCAATTTGAAATAGAGTTGTTGGGATGAGTATCTACAGAAATATGAATTTGAGATGGTTTATGCACCTTGTATGGGTAACTTCACTTTAGATGATATTAACTATAAAATATAGGTAGCTCATGAGCATGGGGAATGAACACTAGATTAATCAATAGAACCTATGGATCATGTGTCATAAATGTTGGAATGATTCTGTTGAATAGTAATAATAAATGATGTATTCACTATTGGTGGTCACATCTTCTTTGGTACATTTGATAAAGGTGAACCTAAGAATAATCCAATATGTTATTTGATGCGGGAAAAACATTCAGGGGTTGAAAAAAATACCATGGTGGTCATTGGAAAAGGATGATGTGATCATTTAGAAAGGAAGAGTTATTGTCTCTTCTCCCATCAAGTAGGAGTTGATGAGGCACTAACAAAACTCTTTGTGGAAAGTATATCCATGGGTGAAAATGATATAACAAGAGATCATGATAGAATTATTTAGTGACGCCTTACCAACTAGAGGACGAATAATGAACAACAACATCCATTATGTTTTATTCAGCCACTTCCTATGAATATCTGGATGTGGGAGGATGTTACTATGTTATCTTTTGTGGGGAAACCCAAGACCCATAATTTCAATTATTCTATTTGGGCAATTGTTGACATCTTAACATATGTTTCTCATTTTATACAGATCAATGACAATCACCCAGTAAATGATTTTTGAATTATGTATGATAGTGATATTGTACACATACACATAGATTCATTGACTATTGTATTTGATAGAGATGGTTATTCTATATCATATTTTTATAAGGTCAGGGTGATGACCATATAGACTCGACTGAGACTGAGAACAACATTCCAAACTAACGAGAAAAACAATTGGAGTTTTTTATTATCATATTAGATGTTATGAGATATGATTTTGTTTAATAATTCAATGGATAATATGATGATAACATATACTTGGTTTTTGTTTCTTACATGAATAGTTTCAGGGATTTGAATCAGAGGTTACCTTTGAGTATCTCTATAATAAGCCTTGTTTTTCAAAAATTCATTATCATGAGGTTGGTAAAGATGGATTTGTGTGGCCTGGTTTTATGTAGGAGACCTCCAATAGAGTTATTATTAGCCATAACATGTTTATAACAAATCAGATATGGTATAATTCTTATTTCTACTACATGAGAATACTTTTGGAGATTGTCACATGATATTGTGTTTTTTAGAGTGGATTATTGTTTATAACACATTTATTTACGGAAGTATGGGGAACTATCATTGTGAAATGTTGTACCCATAAATTTCCCCATGTGTATTTTGATTATAGCAGACCATTTGGATATTTTTTCTTTCTATTTAGGTATATAAGAAATGATTTATATTTCTCTCATATTGATTTACTTTCCCAATCCTACCTACATAACCAAATGTGAGGATGTGGATATGAATCAAGATGAATCATAAATGGATCAACATATGAAAATTTTACAATGCAGTTATAATAAAAATTGGCATAAGATGATTCCAATAATATATATTCAATGTCATCACTAAAATATATATGAAAAGTCATAGGAGATTGAATATAATGATTAGGATCTCTAGAGAGTGTTTTGTGCCCATAGCATTATAATGTTTTTCTGGGAGATGATAAGAATTTTTAGATGTCTAAATAGAACATGTATTATGTGTTTCAATTTATGATATGTTTTGTTTATAAATTAACTTATCTTATTCAATTATTCACTATTATAGTCGATTTGGATTGAAAATTTATTTGGTTATGGACTCATGTTTGTAAAATGGAATAATATTAATAAGGAAATAGTTATTTGTGATTATTAGAGATCCACTAAATCATCCATAAACCAACCCACCATCCAATGAGATTACAATTGCATTATATGGTTCTCATGACTGCACCAGCGAGCCAATAGTGTGACACAAACTCTACTGTGACGTCCATTGGGTATCCAGTGTACACATGATGAGGGATTAATTAATTCGTCCCATGTGTTTTAAATCGACACAAATTTGACCCATAATTATTATGAAATTATGACCATAATGGATTTAATATGAATTTCAAATCACTCTTCCTCAAAAGAGACTCTCTCTTTATTCTATTATTTTCTCCTCATGGATGGACTAATCTGGTTTCACCTATGATGTAGTTTCCTCTTAGATCCATTTCAAATTATGTATCCCTTTTATGGGATTACCATGATTCAGTTATATCTTTAATTTTACTATTATGAATAAATTAAGTATCCTTCTGATATTCATAACGTAATTGTAGATTTTGTAAGATGATGTCATTCATTGATAAAATCAAGACATTCCAAAGAATATGAGAATTATATAGGTATGTGTTTATATATTATCATTAAAAACATATTCATGATGGAAAATTGATGATAGAACCCGGACATGTTGATCATTTATTGGTTTGATGGTAGAGACATCGATATTTCAATGAAAAAAACTGAATAGTGATACAACTATAATGAATCGTGGGATTTTATGTTGTCGGTTCATGCCTCACGACCTTTTCGGATGGGATGGGTTGTAACATGACCTATGATTTTTCCATTTTCAATAAATATATATCTATAATAACTATATGTATCATGAAATAAGTATGATATATTTAAAATTTATGTAATTTTTTAATCTCAAATATTATCTAATAAATTTGATTTTTATCTACGAAATATATAATAATTACTATTACAACAGTCTTTCTTAGAGTCATTTTTTATCCAATGACATTTTCCATTTAATTTCATCCCATTATCCAGGAAATTAATATCCAAGAATAACTATTTTAATTCTTAATTCTCCATAATTTTTTTTAACTTGATTATAATACCCATAAAGAGAGAGTATTTTTTATATTTTTTTCAATGTATTTTTGAAAAAAAATATTCTGGGAACACATTATCCAATATGTATAAATTAAATAATTTCTAAAATGTCAAATGATGTTTAAAAAAATCCATTTAATAAATGTTTAAACATATGAATCATAGAAAATATTAAGATTAAAAACTATATAACAAATCATACTAAATTTCCAAAAAGAACATACAATTAATCTTCTAAAAAAACTTAAAATTTTTATAATCATCACATAAAAAACATTTTAACATATTCATACTATATTATATTGAAACATACATAAAACCAAAATTACCATAAAACCATATTTAAATCATAATGGATTTCTTTTTACAAATATAAAACATTGATAATTTTATATTTTACTTATATCGAAAAATGATTTCTGCTCCACCAATGGAGGAATAAACCACATTATCATTTAATCATTAATTAATTCCATGGTAGTATTTACTATTTAATTTATCTATATCAGTTATATTTTCATCCCAACATCATTTCCCCAAAATCAAAAACAAATTAAAAGTTATAATTCCTTCAATTTTATCTTTTGAATGATATTCGACAGTCCACTCAATCATTTTATTATGGTACCATTTGACACATACTTTCAAATAAAGTAAGAAATAGTACTATATTAATGTTCATAAATATTTTGTGAATATAAACAATAAATTAATTATAATACATTGTTTTGGATACCAACACCCAAGAACATAAATTATTTTAATATATTCTTTTACAATTACCTGTGACCCCATATATGACTCCTTAATACTTTAATCATTTCCCATTTGATTTTGTGTCTCCTCATCAACAAAAATATAACCATTACTCTTACAACCTTTCTGATTTATATAAAAATAATTATACTTAAGAAATCAATATATATAATTCCTATAAATCTTATGTTGAAATCATTCCACTATCTATAATAATTTAGGTAAACCATTACTCTCATCGAATAATTTAACCAATCATTTTATTATTCCATATAAATTACCTAATTTGTTTCTTTCTTTTATATAATAAATCATCATCTCATTCCACTAAGACATTCAATTATGGTATTATTATAACATTATCATCATATAAAAAATTTAATAATCAATTCTACAAGTTCTTCCCCACATGATCTTTTATTCAACAGTTTCCTTCACTTATTTGGTGAGTATGAAAGTTGGTGAGTTATATATTTTATTCATATATTACTCTAGTAATTTTCTCATATGGTTCCTAATAAACACATTGTCTATCAAATTTAATGTTAACCCATTTCCCTATGGAAACCACTATTGATTAAAACAAGAAAGAAAAATTTCAGAATAAATATTCAATAACCTAAGTGAGCTAATACAATTTAAATTATATCAAAATAATGATAATTTCGTATCAATTTATGAGTATTTAGGTTTAAGCTATATTATCCATTATCATTACCAAATCTAAAATATATTATCCAATTCATTGACTAATTCTCAAATTTATTTATATGGTTATGTTTCAAAATATATGCTTTCCAAAATCTAGTTATAATGGTTTCTACTAAGCATTCTTTGAAACCAATTATAACACCCTAAACCTTGTAGCAAAGTGTTAGTGGATACATTATAACATTGTAATGCGATACAAGGAATCACATATATAAGGCTCGAATTGTTTACCAATCTTGTTAAACTATATACATAAATGTAATTACCATTATATTTTTACAAATTAAATAGAAAAAAAATTATTTTTTGGAGAATTCCATTTTCTTGCTTATCGTATGCCTGTATATAATTCAATAAACACTTCATTATTTCATAGGGAAATTGAATCATAAGAATGTGGAGAGCATGAATGATCAGTGTGGAAAACTGTATAGTGATATCTATCAATGTATAAGGAATAAACAATATTAAAATGTAAATAATTGAATCATAATCTATTTAATAAATAATTAGAACATAATATTGAAGGAATAAAAGATAATAAAATAATCAAATATAAGTAATCCAATGATAATAAAAAATATAAATTGATATTCTAGTAATCAAATAATCATATTAAACATCAATATATGAATTCATGATGATGGAATGTGTAATTTGAAATGTCATAAAGACAACATCTAGGATTCATCCATCACAACATACATAAATGGGTAAGACAACAACCAATAACAATAGTAGTATATCATTGAAGACCAACTGATTCATCAAGTAGTTATAGAGGGAATTCCCATCACTTATTAATTCCAATGAATTCCTAGTATGTATAGGTTAAATATAATCAACATAAAAATTATTATTAAAAACTAACATACAAAATTTTAATACTTAGCCTAATCAAACAAACCTATTCATAAAACATTTCGACTAGTATAGTGACTAGTATCAAAATACCACATCCAAAATCAACTAATCATAAACTACCAAAGGAAATAATAATGATGTTATCAATATAATATATCATTAGTGGAAAAAAGAAAATTAAATGGTTAAGGTCATCGATGAAGTAATATATATATATATATACATTATTGAAGAGGATAACCTTTTAATATTTGAAATAAATTTTTTGAAACTAAAATATCATATTTTTTTTAATACTACTATCATTGATGATAAAATATTTGATCATAAAAAAATATGCTATCACTCATTGTTTGGTCCTGATGCTAGGAAATTCTATACATTACCTATATATTAACAAATCATATGGCATATTTTTTATAATGAAGTCAATGATTATTATGAATATAAAAACAATAATCTTTTAAAAACATTTATTTTAAAATATATATAAATTTACTTTAGTAAATTATTTTTAATATATAAAAACATTAACTATATTATTAAATAATGGTGATTTATAAAAATAGATTTCTGTCTGAAATTAGTGATAATGTCTGATTTTTGTAAAAATATTATATAAACCTTATTATTTACAAAAAAGATAAAAAAAAATTGTTACATGGATAGTTAATGAATGACTAGAGAAGAAGAAAATGGATTTATTATGTTATATACATATTTAATAATTCCCCCAAGGGGGATATGATGACTTAATTTCTGAAATAATGATTAAATAATCAAATAATTCCTTAACAGTTTTGTAACATCTAAAACGAAAACCTAAAAAAATTAATATCAGTGAAATGAAACATTTAGTTCCATTATGATAATGATATTCATGATATAATATATTAATTTTTGTGTATATAAATAATACGAAATAAATATATTCCGAGTAACAGTCATGTCTCAAATAATTAAAGGTGAGACCAAAAACCATCACCTTGGGATCCAATTAATTAATATATCAAAAAACATTCAATATAGTGGTCTAAAACATCTTCTTAAATTATAAAAGAACAATAATCATACTTATAAAACTCTATAAAATCCTCCTATAATATATCACCACCCATTACATATAATATTTCAATATTTTTACTATATTTTGTGTTAATGATGTAGTTTTCTCACATTTTTTTCTATCAGGAAATTTTAATATCTCTAGCATAGGATATAAATACATCATCTCATGAATTATTTTAATGATATAAAAATCATATTTTATTATTCAATATATCTTCAAACACATTCATTAATTTTTAACATGTAGAATTTTTCATGTCACTTCCTTGAGATGGTAAGTCATATGTACGCATGACTGATGATATCATTTCTGAATGATTGAACGGTTTTTTATGTGTAAGGTATATTAATATTCCAGAATCCATATCATGTCATAATTATAATATGTATCCATTATATTCATCATTATAACCATCCAAGAGATGTGGGGATAAAAAAAATTAATTACATCACTATATGGAGAATGTAAACTGTATGTACACAAATTATATTTATTTAGCATTTCATAATACGGATAAAAGTTAAATATGGTTGTATTATAATAAAAATTACATCCCAATATATATAATATACTATAGCTATTACATTACGATATAAAATACAAATGAAAATTATTTATTTGAGGAATATAAAATTGAATGAGTCTGTAAAGAATATTAACTTCTCTTAATGAATAATACTTTTGAACTCCTCTAAGGGACACAAGGGTAATTCTTTTTTGAAGACTATGAACTCATGAACATAGTTAAGGATTTGGGGAATAAAAATGGTCTATGTTTGGTTTTACATATCTGTTTTCAGTTGTAGTTATTATTTATTTTACTATTATTCTTTTTTTCTCCCTTGTGTTTCCCAAAAGATGTTAGTGAGAAATGGGAATTTTTGGGCTAACAGTAGGTTGTACATGGTTAATAATTATTTATAAAAAAAAATTCCCTTTCCATTGAAACCATGCATCATAGTTTCATATTTTTTTAGAGGAAAACAACTTGGTTGGTGTAGGTTTTTTAGTCCATTAATCATAGTTGTATGAAATTTCCCTCTTTGATAGTGATGAGCGTTGGGTAGCCACACAGTTTGGATGGCCATGCCAGAAAACCATGCAACTTGTCCAGGTCATTCGAAATTGAATGTTTCCAATTTTTCCTACTTAATTTCTAACCCTTCACAACCCAAATACTCCCCAATTTGGAGTTTTCACCTGAGGTTCGTCCTCCCTCCTTCTTGGTCCATTTTACCTCCATTTCTAAGGTGATTTTGGTGGGGATTCATCAAGAAACCAACATGTATGCTGATTTCCTTCATTATTTTACCTACATTCTAGGGTTTCACGTATTCTATTTGGTGTTTTATATCTTCATCTTGTCGGGTGACCTATTTATAGTTTTATAACAATTATTATGGTACATTATTGATATTTTGGATCAATATTTCATTTATAGGGTCCCTTGGTGGTGTTGTTGATGTTTAGCAACGATTTACGAAAGGTTATACACTTAACATAGGTGGTTTAATTCTTAAAGATTATTTAGATATTTTCATATTCTTCTTTTTCATAATTGTTATGTTATATGTGTGGCATAAGAGGATTTGAAAGGTGTTTTCAAAATGATTCAACATGATTTATTTAAAAAGTGGGATTTCAAAGGACACGGGTTATGATTCATGTGTGTTTGAGATGTGCATGCTTATTTTAATCATAAAGGGTGTTTGAAAAAATATGTACGTGGTTCTAAGAATATTTTTATATGTTTTCATTGTTTATTTTGATTTTATAGTGTTTTGGTGTTGAAATTATTTATTTATAAATTATATTTATTTTGAATGGAATTTCTGCTCATGGATGTAGTGATCAACATCAAAGGTAAAATTGATATTGATCATGAAGGGTATAATTATTATATAGGGGGTGGACCACATTAACTTACTAGCATTAATTATTATAAAACTAAAGAAATTATACTGATAATTTTAGACGACTAAACCCTGGTATTTGATTCCCCTATAGTGGATCATCTAGGATAACATTGTGTGTTAATGTTTCTATTCAATATTTCTCTAAGATATTATTCTCATTGTGTCCCATTTTTTCTAGTTCCTTTGGGATTTTCATTTTACATAGTTATATCCACATAAATCATATATACCATTTGTCATAAAGTACATTTTTTTGGTTATTTTGATATCCTATCATTTTTTCCATTAAAATGTTTTCTATGAAAATGGATGTAGCTTTTCTTTTTCAAAATCAATCATGTTAATTTCTAATCTAATGTTTTGGATTGGAGACTCTTTTTTGGTGGTATTATATTGGGCCATTTATCACACCCTACAAACATCTTTGGGTGTATATAGGCCATGTTATGATTGATTCGAGTAAAGGAATGATGTAGAGAGATGGCAGTTGATGTTGTTAATGGTATTCCTTGTGAAGGTGATGTTGCTGGTGATGGATTGAGGGAGTTTCCCATATTTTAAAATAGTGGTTTTGCGATATACATTTTATTCCATTTTATATCACCGATAGGGTTTGTTTAATGTTGTAAACCTTAAAACTGAGAATAATTATACCAGATTTGTTTATAATTATTCAGTTGTTCTTTTTTTGTTATTGTTAGTTATATTTGAATATGTAAATGTATGAAATTATTGTCGTGAAATTTTATTGATACCTAGTTACTAGATTCCATATACTAGAAATCTGTAATGCCCTTCAGGCCATGTTGCTGTCCATGATAGGTATCAGGTTGGATGGGACACTGGTGTTAGTTCATGATAAAAATGGAATCATAGAAGTATACACTCATTATGGGTCATGTTATTTGTGATGTGTTTGGATAGACATGAGGTTTGACTGTTGGGACTTATGGTTCTAGTTGTTTATAGGATTATTTTCCAACACACACTGTGAAAGCTATTGAGTGACCACACGATGTTGGGATTTTATTTTTCTTGTCCACACTATGACAAGTATAGGAAATAGACTATATGTGGACACTGGGATGGGATGAATTTGTTTGGTTGACATGTTATTATAATTGATTTGGTAATGTTTGATTTATGGAATATTGGTATTTGTTTTAATTGCAGATATTTTCACATAATGAATAAATTAACAGTTTATACAAATGGTTATTGGTTCTGGTAGAAGAAATCATCAATGGATAATTTCTATTATACCTTGGGAAGAGGCCAGAGAGATTTCTCCCTCAACAATTGATTATATATTAGTGGACTTAGTGGATTGAGTTTTCAAAAAATTTTGGAAAAGAGCTGGTTCTAGTCCTCCGAATGATAGAGAATCATAATTAGATCATAGATAGAACAAGGCTTGGGAGTTCATCAAGAAAAATCTGTATTCTCTTCAAGGTATCACAAAACAGGATGATGTATAAGAGTGTCTTGAGAAAAATCATGTGGATGTTGGAGTTCCTTGATACTCTTGAGGATATAACTGTGAAGTTTTATTCATTCATTTTGGATGGTCCCATTCATATGTGGTAGGAATCGATGGTGAAAGATTGAAGGGACAAGAAAATTGTTTGAAATGACGTAAGACATTTTCAAAAGGTAGTATTTTCCTGAGGTTTTTTTCTATACCATATCATAATGATTTTTATAGAGAATCCAAGGATACCAGTATATTATTGAATATTCAAACCTGTTTTCCATGTTATTTTAGTTTTCACTAGAGCATGTATCCCATAACAAAATCAATGTAAAAGGTTAAATAGGGGGTTGAGTACATAAATCAGATCTATATTATTCTTGTTGATTTTATATACATATGTTGAAGTGGTATACCATTCTATGATGGTGGATATTAATCATATTGACTAGATTCATTTCCATGGATAAGTGTTAGTTGTGGTAAATGGAATTTCATCAAAAAAAAATGTAGGATGTGCAGGGGAATTAGTGAGGTGGTAGGTCAGGCTATCCTTCTCATCATTACTTATATACATCCACTATTTTGTGGTTGGTTGAGTGACACTTGTGTGGTATGGTAGGTCACATAAAACCTGCATGCATATCTACTCCGAAAATATGTCACATATGTGGATATATGTGTCAATTGCATTTATTATTATAGTTGGCATTCCTATATCAGTGTGGTGTAGGGTATGTGGCTTTTAAGTGGTTGTCAACTCGAACGAAAGAATCCATGATGGTGGGATATTGATTTTGAGTCAATGGAGGAAGGGAGAGATCATATTATGGGAAGAGTTAGTTTCAGGAAGATACACATATTAGTGGTCATTGTCATGGTCAATCTAAGATTAAGACACTATATATGGTGGATCAAGCACATTTATGTAATCCTTGGAATGGATTAGTAGGTTCTATATAATGAACATGTCAATTTATATAGGTGGAGACTGGTATCTATGGAACCTAATGGATGTAACAATGTTTTTCATACTGAATGGAATTGTATTTCTATAATTTTTTGACTTATACATACAGCATAGGGAAATCATGTGTCTCAATTTTCATCAATCATGTTGGAGGATGATGGAGGTGCTCTTTAGGGTGGATTACCTCCCATAGTGGATGAGTTATCAATGATTTTTCTAGAGGATTCATTGGGGTTTACTGTAGATTAGTTTGAATTGTTCACTATATATTTATCACTGGGATAACAGATTATATTTCTTCCCCCATATTTCATTACCCCACCATGTTGTGGGAACTATTGGTATAGATGAAGAATTTGGTATCAAAAGTGTTCATTTTCCTGAGAGTCTCTCATCAGGCCACTCTATTTCTATATTTAAAAAATGTTTATTGATCCATCAAATTTTTTATTGATTAACAGTAGTTGAATACTGTTTCCATTAATAATAACATCATTTTCCTCGTATCAATGACCTTTTTGATCAGCTTAATATGGAAATGTTGTTTTCAAAAAATGTCTTGCCTTCTGGTTATCAGCAAGTCACAATTAAATAGGATAATGATTTGAAAAGGTTTTTTTGATGTAGGTACAACCACTTTGAGTATTTGGTCATTCCCTTAAGTTTTATGAATACATCAATTGTCTTCATGGATCCATTATCAAATTGGGGATGAATTTTTTTTATTCAAATAATAAGAACATGGTAAAAATATTATCAAAGAATGATCTAAATTTGTGGAATTGTAATTGAGTTAAAGGCCATCATGAGTTCAACATTTATATATTTTGTGATACATGAAAACAAAATGTTGTTGGATATTCCATGAGAAGAAATGTTCTAGTGAATGTGTCGATGAAGTCCAGTGATGAGTGGTATTTTCTGGAGAATTTCTAACAAATACATTTGGGGACCAAGGAGGATATTGGATTTTTATTTTAGGACATTTTTTGATAACTCGTTCACTTCAAGAATTGATTTTGTGGGAATTTCTTGGTAATACGTTTTGTTGGTAGTATATGAAATTCAATTGTGGTGGGTTGATGCCTTGTGATTGGTCAATGTCTCCTGAGGAAATTCTATTTTTCAAGTTTTATTTGTTGTTACTTTTTCATTAATGAAGGTGGGGATGTATGATATACTATAGTCTCAATGGGACCTTCACCAATGTCATTCCAAGATGTAATATGAAACATGTTATAATATTTGTTTTCTAGGAAAAAGGCATGATGTTGTTGCATTTGTATCAAAGTGTTATACATTTTTGAAGGATATTGTAGAGCACAAAAGGACCACATATTTACTACCAGTACTAAATATTTCTACCATGAAGTGGGATAAGATCAAAATTAATTTTTTTTAGATTAACCCATACACCATGGGGGAGAAATTCTATTTGGGTAGTGATTGATCGTCTCACAAAATCAACCCATTTAATTCTGATAATAGATGCAGATATGTTGGATGATTTAGGATAATTGTGTGTTCAAGAGGTTGTAAGGATTCTTGGTTTTATATCAATAATTATTCTAAATGTTATCATCATTTTACCTCTTGTTTTGGGAAGGCCTTTAGAATTAAATAGTGTTATATGTAAAGTTGAGTAACATAATCCATCTTCAAACAGATGGGAAGAGAGTGCAAGAAAATAAGATGCTAAAAGACATGACATAGTGATGTGTAAAAGATTTAGGTATTTTGTGGGACATCATTTTTGTATTTTATGAGTTTGTGTATAATAATATTAATGAATATTTGATTATAATGTCTCATTATTAGTATCATCATGGTCATCTATGTCGGTCGCCCGTTTGTTGGGCTGAGGTCGGTGTGACCTTGATGTTCGGTTTGAATATTATTAGAGAGATGTCCGATAATGTTAAGTAAGAAGTAATTATTTAAATTTCAATGTCATTATAAAACTTATGAAAACTATATACATATATCTTTATTGTTTTCATTGGGTGACCATGTGTTTCTAAAAGAGGAAACTCTCTTGGGTCATCGTAGTTTGGGTATGGAATGGAAGCTAACATATATGTTGTTATAACCATTTCAGATTACCGAGAGGGGTTGGTAAGGTGGAACATAGGTTTAATTTACCCACATAGTTAACAATAATCCATGATTTTCATCATGTCTATCAGTTGAAAAAGTACACCTCGGGTCTGTCTCATATGTTGGGCTCCGAATAGTTGGACTTAGAGACTATTTTTTGTGTTTGAATTACCGGTATAGATTTTGGATTTGTGAGAGAATGTTATCCTTGTTAATTCCTTTCCATTGGATTTTATTAATTGGAAACATATGAATTATATACATTAGACTTGGGATAATAAGACATGGGTTGAGAAGGAGTATCCATTTTTTATCTCTGATCAAGAATCGAGATGGCTTTTCAAGGATGTAATGTTTTCATGAGGCAAATAATTTTCACGTATGTTTTTTCATTTAGAGGAATTATATTGTTTAATATTATTGTTAATTTTTTCCATTGGGTTTAACATGAGACTAACATAAAAATAGTGGTTTTGGGATATTAATATGTGGAACAAAATTTTCTCATATTTTGGAAAACCATGCGCCCTTGCCCATGAAACTATGGAGCTTAGTGTCATTTTTTAACAGATATGTACCATAAGGTTGGTTCATGGTTTATAGATAATATAGGATATTAACGAAGAATGTCCCTCTTAGATAGTGATGAGTGCATAGTTTCTTTATGGTTTGGAATGTATTGTAGGAAAACCATGTGAGTTGTTCAGATCATTAAAAATTGGATTTTTAACCTTTTTACCACTTATTTTTCAATCCTAAACACCTAAAATCCACCGCACAAAGGATTATTCACCATAGGATCCATCTCACCTCCTCCTTTATACATGGGAACCCGATTTTTATGGTGTATTTCTTGGGGATTCTTCAATAAAAAATCACATATGTGGTTTTCCATCTAATTTTATTATTCTTCCTAAGGGTTCACTTCTTCCATCTTAGGGTTCATATCTCTAGTATGTTGGGTATAATATTTAGGTTTGAATATTGCTTCATAGGGTTCAAAATTTATATTTTGTGTTAAATATTTTATTTATTTGTTCCCTTTGTCTTGAAATTGTGGTGTATCACCAATTTCTAGATGTTGCTACACTTATTTAACGTGGTTCCTTGATTGAACATAATTCCATGATTTTGAAATGTTTTATTTGCATTTTGGTTATGTTCTAGGTGTTGTGTACGAGGTGTAAAATCAATTTTAAAAATCAATTATGGGGTTTTTATGTTGAAAAGTGTGTTTTCTATGGAAATTATTCATTATTCATGTGTGCTTTATGTGTTATTGCTTGTTTTTCTCCATAATGGTGTTTGCTAAAATGTGTAAGTTGAACAGAGAATATTTAGACATGTTTTTTGTATGAGCATGGATTTGAAAGTGTTTTTGGTTAGGAAAATACTTATTTATCAATTATGTTTATATTGAATGGAATGAGTGCATTTGGATATAGTAAGCTATTTTGATCAATGAAATAGAATTTTTAGCATGACAGAAATCATATGTATCTAGGTAGGTGGAGTAGGACTAGTCAAATATATCAATCTAATGTGGGTTTTCCCAGATTCATCCTACACAATTGATGATAATTAAAATAACTAAATTTTTATGATAATTTGAGACTTATAGACATTATGAGGTGATACCCCTCTAGTGGCTCCTACTAGAAAATATTGTGGGTTCTGGCGGATATACCATGTTTCACCAAGATATAATGTTCCTACTATCACATTATAGCTAGTGTCTATATGTATTCCTATATAGTAGATCTGTCCTGAGATATCATACATACCATCGATATATGGTGCACTTTTTGGTTTATTTCTATAAAAAATAATTTTTCCATTAAATCCTTTTCTATAAAAATGTATATGTCCTTTAATTTTATAAAACAAGCATGTGAATTTTTATTTTAATATTTTCGAATGGAATATTTTTTTGGTGGAATACTACTAATGTTTGGCTCAAAATATACATATATGTTTGGCGGTATGTAGACCATGTTATATTAGACTTAGTTAAAGGAAAGATGTATTGATATTGTGGTTTGGGTTTCTAGTGATATTCCACATGGTGGTGGTGGAGATTATGGTGGCTTGAAGGTGATGTCCCTTTTATCACATGGTAGATTTGGATTAGTGTGTATTTCACATTTTTTCGAGTTATGTTGGTTTCTGTTTAGTTTTGTAAACCATAAATATGAAAATCATTGTATATTGTTTTGTTATAATTATTCACCTGTGTTTTATTTATAATTTTTGGTTCTTGGTGATTATATAAAAGAGTTCTATCATCCCTATGAAGTATTGTTGATTATAATGCACCAGTTCCCAGCCTATGGGGATTGGGAACACCATTTAGGCCATTCCATAGACCGCCGATGATGTTGGGTTGGAGAACACTCTAGTGTTAGTTCATGACATTTTGTCTTTATAGATGATTTGGATAACAGAAGAAGGAATTATGGTTTTTATACTTGTAGATGGATAGGTTTAACTAATTAAATGTTGATTATATTATATTTAAGTATAACAACTTTTAAGTTGGATTAATTCAAAAAAACATGTTTATAACTAATGTTTTTGAATAACGGTTAGGGACATTCACCTCATAAACCACCCATTTAATGTTTTAGTTTTAATGAATTTTATGATTCTAAACTGTAACTTTACCATGTCACATTATTTTGACTATACTATGGTAAATTATTTCTTAACAAGGTAAATTTATTATGCGTATAAATTAAAAGGACATAATTTTCTAATATGGAACTAATTATTTGAAATATTTATCCAAATTTGGAAATTTCTACACTTATAAGTTTTAGAATTATATTTCAAGTTAACCCAGCAAAACGTAATAAAAATTATTTTTCTTACAATGAAAATACATTTTCTAATTTAAAATGTTTCTAAACATAATTAAATTATAAAATAATATTTAAAAACATAATTGGATTAAAATTAAATAATAAAAATTTTAAATGAATAAAAAAATTTTCAAGTTGTAAATAAAATCCATTTTCATGATAAACAAATATTTTTTACTATTGATTGAAAAATATACTATTCTAGAAAATTTATTGAAAAATAACTATAAGTTCATTTAAAAATTATGATTTAAAAATTATATTTTATTTTATAATGTAAATTTTAAAATATTGTTAACAATTAATTACATTTATTTTCTTGTGGAAAGAAATAAAAATATATTTTTGAATAAATCATATATCTTTATAATAAAATGAATTTATAAAAAATATATATTATGTGTTTGTTTCATATGAATAAATAAAATTTTAGTGAATATGAAATTCATATATAATTAATAATATAGTTAATACTAATAGAACCCTCCTATTTTAAATAATGTTTAAAACTATTTTATATAAATAATAATCTTTAGTAATTAGTTTATTCATAGTGTTCAATGAAATAAATGATATCAAATTAGTTATATTTATTTAAAAATATAAATTCAATAATATATTGGGGGTGTTAAAATACATCACTCTAAAATATCATCAATTTTATCCTCATATTGTTATTTCTAGAGATTTCATATTTTCCATTCTTTTTTCTCACATTATAATTCCATGATCCTAGATGAATGCTTTTAAGAATATCCCTATTTATTTCTATATTCAGTAATGAATATATTTGATCCTTATCCACATTTTTTTAAAATTGTTTCATGATTGTTTTTAATAATACCCTATAATAATTGAAATTCATTTTTATAAATTTTTATATTTGATAAAAACAAATAAATTAAATATTTTAATCATTTTATGCGTGAGGTGATTTTCACCCATGTCGGGAATGAATTTTTTAAACATACACAATATGAATGTATTTATCCAATGTCATAAAAAATTAATTTTTCATTCCTATACATGTTTCCATGATTATTATCAAATAGAAATGGTTTCCTAAATATTGTTATTTTTTTATATTATTAATAAGTTATTTCATAATGAAAAGATTGATTTACTTATGAAATATTCTAGAAATTATTTAATTCTATTTTTATCTATATCAACATACTTTGATTTTTCTTATTAATTAATGGAAATATTATCTAATTTTACCTTATTATTCATTCTCTATAATGTTTATGATTTTACTGAGGATGTATTGATGAACCCCATTTTATTTTCTATGTATTATAATTTAATGTTTTGATAAATGTATTAATTATCATGTATAATATAGATGAATGTATTATGTAAATGAATTAGGTTGGTATATTATATCCCTCTAATTAATTGGGTAATTTTTTATATCGTATGAGCTCAATGGTTAAATTGATGTGTATTCTAGACAAAAAACTGGTTACATGAGAGGTTATGCCAATCCCAAAATATGGTAGACAATAATTTATTCTAATCCCAATGAAATTATATGGGGATAGAACAAGACTATCATGTTTTGAAGTACTTGTTGGGTATTCTTGATGTATGATTTATATTATTAATCTTATTCAACATTTTTTTCCCAAATTTTATATAATTACATTATATAAATTTTCTTCTCTCCTGGGTCCTCATCTATGGTTTCTTTAGATATCATTCCATAGAAAATTTTTAGGATACTATTTAGGAATATTTATTATATGAATATTAATTTGAGAATAATGATTATAATCAAATATTCTCTTTTCATAATTCCTATTATATGCTTATACATGATCATTGATTGGTATCTCTTGTGTTAACTTTTACTCAGCATCAGGGCTCACCCTTTATTGAGTTTCCATTTTACTTTGATATAGATAATGGTTTTATGTACTCTATGAATATGAAAGAATTATATCTTTGAAAAAATAAGTGGGAGATTATGAGGATATTTTATGATCCGATTGTTCATGTATGTATGTTCCCAAAGACACTGAACCTTTATGGACGTAGCATGCATCATGAAGGAAGGTAATGAATATTTATCTAAAATAAGTTTATATTTATGAATTTAATGTTGGTGGTTTCTGTAATTATTATTATTATAAACGTCTGTATTTTTTTGAAATTTTGATGTGAATTTTTTTTCAAAACCAATGGATATGAATGTGTATGGAAGAAAATCATATGTTATGTTAAATAAACCAGATTGTTTTTTAAATAATTTATTCTTGTTTGGATTGTAAAAATAGTATTTTTAAAATGGCTTAGATTCAATAATAGATAATAAATCTAAATGAAGTGTTTTATGTATAAACTAAATCAATACCGTTTCATGATGACTAGGACTAATACTGCACTACATTATATTCACTCTCAAGGGATATGTATTATTTAATTCAATCCCTTTATGTTCCATTATGACATATTTAAATAAATATTTATGGTGGATGGAATTCAGTAAAATAAAGGTATAAATTGAACTCACATTAGGAGCCACACCATTTTCAATGAATCCATATAAATTATCCCAATTGGAGTGTCACTAATTAATGAAGAAACTGCATAAGAATAATGTAAATGAATTCTCTCAAACAATTCATGGATCAAATGAAAAATATATTACACCAATATTTATACTCACGCATCAGGGTGTTCGTTGATTATATCCTCCTTTACACATAGAACATAAAGCATAATGTACGAAATATTGAGATAGTCTAATGTCAGTTCAAGCATTTCATTTTTATTTCAGGATGTTAATGTCTATATTTATTATTCAGGATGTGAAATTATTGGGAAATTTATTCTTTACAATAGGAATGACAATGGATGCATAGAAAGTGGAGGTAGTTATGTAATAGAGAAATCCCAATACCATATTAAATATATATACCTTTGTAGGTTTAGTTGGATATTAATGAATATTCATCATCGACTTCTCTGGATTCATTGAACCTATGACTACACCGATTACGATGCGAGTTCTTTTATAGTCGTTAGAATAGTGTGAAGTGGTGATGATTAAGCCCAAGTGGATATTTAATATATATTTAGTTTTTAACTAATGAGGAAAATTATTGGCTATCATGTATACTATGATAAAAGGGAATTTAGGTATTGATAATTACTATGATAAATGATACAATTGTTTTTCATTATACTATGACCATATCATATATTATATCATCAAATAGATATATCATAACAAGAGAGTGTTGTGTCTGGTAGAGTAACTATATAAATTTGATATTTAGAGTATTTATGAACCTATTAAGGGTAACATCACTATAGATTATATTAGCAATAAGTTTTAGGTATCACTAGAGCTTCAGGAATTCCGATTATAGGAATAATGTAACCTAATGAGCTTGTTCCCTAACTGGAGGATGGATGATTTTAAAGATTAAGGATAAATTATGTATTATCTACTAGAGGTCACGTTTTCATTTGAAGACTAGATAATGTTGGGTTATAATACAAATTTAATGTGTACATTAATACGTGAACAAATTTTTGGAGGTGACATGATACCGTGGTGGTCATTGGACACTGATGACATGATCCTTGTGCATGGAAGAGTTGTGTTCCGTTCAACAATTAGGGAGGAGTTGATGAGGGATGTAAATGACTCTTTGTTGGTAGTAAATTCGTGGGTGACAGTTATATACCATGACATCTCATATTTAGTTGTGGAGATCATGGTTGAAAATGAACATTTCCAAACTAATACGTGATTCCTTACCTACCACATGATAATGTCCTTGAATAAATATCCATGAGGACATCATTAGTCACTTTATATGACTATGATTAAGTGGGAGGAAGACAATTGAGACTATTTTATGGGGATACCAAAGACACCTATGAGCCATGATTAAATTTGGGTGATTTCAAAATTTCCTAAAATATGTTTTTTCTAATATTCAGTGACAATCCATTAGAAAATTATTTAAGAAATATGTATGTCAATAAAATTGTAAACATAAAACAATTGAATATGATAATTTTATCTGATATAAGTAGATATTTTACATTAAAAATTTATAAGGGATTGGAGATAGCCATGTGAACTCAACGATAATTTAGAATAATATATCATCCATAGAAAAATGGAAAATTACAGTGGATGAATCATATACTGCAGGATATGCCCTAAGATTTTGTTCAATAATTCATTTTGAATTGGGATGATCACATGAGCATGATTGAGTGATCATATAAAAATAGGTACAACGACTCGATTCCTATTTTACATAATTATGCTCTCTATGGAAATCCATTTCATTCACCACATTATTTACAAGAGGTTAGAAAGGTTGTAGTTATTCTACAATATATTGTTTAGGAGTACTCCAAGATAGTTATGCTAATACAGAAGAGGTTGATCACAACACATATATGGTAGAAGTCATATTCATACCAAAATAGAATTCTATTGTAGTTTATCATATGAAATTATGTTTTTTTAGAGTGTCCTCTTGGTTATGCCACCATATTTTTTGGGAAGTTGGTGAAACTTATTACACATAATGATGTACCAATCATGACTCCCTCATAAATTAGGATATTGGCATACAATTTGTATTTTGTTTTTATATTGAAGAATATATTAAATGATTTATGTTTCTTAGCTATTTATTTTCATTTCCTATCCTACACACGTAATCCAATGGGAGGATGCTGAGATAGATCTAGAAGAATCGTACATGGAGAACATTATATAAATCTTATTATGATGTGATATTGAACTTTTAGGAAAATGTTTCAAAAAACACTAGATTCTATGAAATCATTTACAGATCTATGAGGAGATATGCAAGAGAAAATATCATTTTTAGGCTCAGGGGAGATAGTTATCTACACATGACCTTTGAACGTAATTTTTGGTCATAATAAAAAATTAGGGTGGGAGAATTGAAAAACATATTATATTATTCAATTTATGATTTTTTATGTTTATAAATTCTACTATAACATTTAATTTTTTGTTATTATAGGATATTTGGAAGATAATTTAATGTGGTTATGGGATATTGTTTTGAATGATGAATAATATGAAGGAGGGCATGGATGTTGGTGAAATGATGGTATCCCCCTACTTACTGGTCAAAATCACCAACCATCCATTTGGATTTTAGTAGCCTTATATTGTTCTGATGACTCCACCAGTGGTCTATTAGTGTGACAACTATTCTTAAATGGATAAATTGGGTTTCATGTGCACCCAATATGAAGGATAAATTAATTTTCCCATGTGTTTTAATTTAACTCACATTTAACCAATCATTTTTATAAATTTTTAAATAGTGTGGATTTAATAAAAATATAAAAGCACTCATAGTGCATTGAGTATCTATAATTATTCCCCCTTTTCTCCTCCTCTATGAACTGTTCTTGTCACACCTCATAAGTAGTATCCTCTAAGATCAAACAAAAATTCAATATCATTCTTAACAGACGAACAATGATTTATGATCCCTCTGTTCTTTGCATGATGAGCCAATTAAGTATACTTAAAGTATTATAGAACAATGTTAGATCTATTTAGTTGACTTCAAAACCTGATCAAATAAATATATTCCAATGATTACATGAATTCTTTGGGTATGTGTTTATGGATCATCATTCCAAACACCTTTTATTTTAAGAATTTGATGATCGAACCTTGATCCATAGATGATTTATTTGATTATTGGTGGAGATATTGATATTTAAATAACAAATCTATTAAATAGAGATATAACAGTTATATATAGTGAGAGTTTTTTTAGTATTCCATAGTAGTCCAATAATATGGATAACTTGTTTTCCATGAGTAAAACATTGAATATATATTTCTTTAATTGATTTATGATGTACTGATGATCATCATATTAACCTTAGGACATCATTTAGAATTGTGAGCATTTAATACTTGGCTTGTAAAATAAAAAAATGATATAGTGAATTATCGAACACTTATATGACATAAAAATTATTTTGTTCTATTTATGGACTCTTTAAGTTAAATTTTTATTGAATTTCCTTCCATACATTGAGTATTCTCGATACTATTTTTATATACTTCTTCACATATAATCCCAAAACGTTGTTAGGAATTATTGATGCATTATCTCATTATTGATGGTACATCAACATGGTTTGGTCTTTGATCTATAATGAATATTATATTTTTTCATAAAAAACATATAGGTTGGACATTAAATACCTTTTTGATGCCCTTTTGACACATGTTTCCTTGATTAATTATATGTTTAAATGGACGTAGTTATTGGCTATGTTGTAATTGATTATGTGTGTATTAGTTTCAATAAAACTAATACATCATCCTTTTTATGAGTATTACTAGAGTATATATTAAAATATTTATGGATGAAAAAATGTTTTTAAATGACTTCTACTGTGTGCTTATGATTTCATGTTTTTATTGTCATATTATTCCTTTCCTTTTTCATGTATATTACTATTAAATTATATGTTATTATTTTTATTCATGAATTGTAACCTTTGTGGAATGATTACACACACTGGGGAGTGTGAATGACATGTGAAAACGATGATGGTAGAACATTGCATAGGGTTGGACCCCAATAACTATGTTCTTTGAGATGAACTAGATGCCTGATAGTTATCGAGTAGTTATTTTTAAAAAAGCCTTTCAATATTGAGTACAATTTCAATAGTCAATCTTGCCGCCTGAACCGATACTTGATTACATGAATAAACTGAGTACAATGCTTCAAACAGTGTGAATCATCTTTAATTACAAATGAAGTTATGTCTATCATTCCATCATGGAGCCAATATGTGTACCAAATGCTCTCATGGTGTATTGGTTATCACACTGGTAATCTATATCTAATTTATTAAACTTTCTATATCATTTATTATTTTCCTTAAATACTCTTATTATAGTTATTAAAATTTTGATGTACTTATTGGTGGTGGCCTACTAGGGTTTGTTCCTCGCACCTCACATCGAAATTTTGAAGAAAATGTAGACATCATATAAAGGGATCTAAGAAAAGTAAGGGAGAATGTGGTAGATATCTTTTTTGTAGGGAATGGGTCTAAAGGTGGGACTGAGAAGGACTCCAGATGTCTCCAAAAAGTTTATTTATTTATATTTCAATATATTACCTATATCATGATTTGGATTTCCACATTGGGATATTGATTTCTATTTATTTTATGACATGTGTTCTATTAATATTATTTATTTTTTAGTTACTCCCTATTTCATTATTTTATTTATATTTTAGGTAATATGATAGCATGATGAGGGTATATTATGCCAGTTATTGGAAATAAAACCCTTGAATAATGATAATAGACTCTTTTATACAAGGTTTCACACATGAGGACTTATAAAACTAATGATCAGAACCAGTAGTTTTTTTAGTTTTCACATAACACACCATTATATTTTCATATTCAATGAATATATATTTATATATATTAAACGTTATTTATTGTTTAACAACAAAAAAAGGGATAATAGAATGTTTATATATAGATTTTTTGTATTTAAAATAATTGAGGCTATTTGATATAAGACTTAGGGAACAGTTTATCCATTTACCATACTAGAAAGGAAATTGGAAAATGAAACCATATAATTTTTCATTTAACCCTTCAAAAATTCAACACCCCTTACTAATTTTTTACTTCTAGAAAATATATATAAAATTTCATAAAATTTCATTACTATTGGAGAATATTTCATGCATGATAAACAATATAGGATATATATTAATGAATTTGTATGGTTTCATAAAGTACCACATTCTATTGTATATGATTGAGATCTTAGTATTGACATGATATTTTGGTATAGTATTTAAAAATATCTAGACATATATTACTGTTGTAGAATGTCTTATCATCCTCATATATATATTTATAATGATATTTCCATTCTAAACATGGGGGATATATTGAGGTTACATAACATGAATTTAAAAGGTTGGAGGAAGTAAAACCTTCATGTAGTAATTATTTCCAAAAAAAATATTTTTTATAATAATTCATCTGTATCCAAATTAACACTTCTATGGAAATATATAAAGAGTGAATATATGTTTTGATGATGTGGGGGAAAGAGTGTTATTAGGAAAAGAGATACTTGAAGAAATGGTACTGATATTTAGAGCCACTTTTATAATATCATTGAAGTTTATAGTGTATATAAACACCAATGAGTACATAAATTCAATGATATTGAAAAGGTATTCATAAGAATATATATATCGAATAATTTTATGAGATTCATAACAAATGGAAAGATTGTACATAGTTAATTTAGTCTTTTCCAGATTCTTTATGTAGTAATGTCTATGTAATATCATTCAGAACTTCCATATAACCTCACTCATGTTAATGATTTGTTTCATGTATCACTTTTGAGTAAGTACATAGCATATAAATAACTTTCACTCAACATTGTGGAAGTACCATTTTATCATGTTTTTTATTTTTATTAAATACCAATATAAATATTTGATTAATGATAAAATGTTATATTGAATTATAATCCAATCATGTTAAGTATTCGTTGAAGGAATATGAAATTTATGAAAGGTATGTGGGAACCTAAGGATTTAATGATTTTGAGATATCCTAAACTTTTTTTATAGGAATGGAAAAACTTTTACAGTGAAACTCATCTATGTGAGTGTAAAACGTGACCCCCTAATATTTTATTATTATTTTCTTTAAATTAAACATCAGGTACTAAATACCATATTTTACAAACAACCCTGGGTCTAAATAAAATGTTTCAAATTATTTCTTTGTAGATTAGTAATTAAATATGAATGAATTAATAGAATTAAAAATATTATAATATATATATATATATTAAATAATTCAAATGTTTTTGTAAATTCTTGATAAATATGATCAAAATTATATGTAATTTCAATTTTTACTACAAAATTATGTTTTCATCAATATATTCTTTCCATAGTATGTTTTATGAAGAATTTATAATTAATTTCTCTCATATTGATATTTTTATGAGGGAATGAATAAAATTTTTAAAATCAGTATGTCAATAGTATCTTAGGTTGAATATTCATCAATTCCATAAAAATAATTATTTTTCATTAAATTTCTTGATATATATATATTTTTGTAAATATATATCATTCTATACCATTAACTTAAGTAATTTTAAATAACCATTATGTATTAAAATTTATAGTAATAAATCATAATACTCATTTAATAAGAAAATAATTATTCTTATAGTGGAATCATTATTATATTTGATATTGGTTTAAGATCATTTTGGAGCTAAATTTTAGTTCTAAAAACTGTTCTTATACATGTAATATGTTTTTTATCATAATATTTGAAATCATTGAATATTTATTAATGTATTTAATTAAAATTAAATATAAGATAATAAATAAAATACTTGGACATTCATTTTAAGGTTTTTTTATGGAAATGATTGGAATTTATTTCAGTTTAATTCTAAAAATGTGTTTTTTCAAAAATTGTTTTTCTCATCATATCTGATTATTTAAAATAAACATCCTCTAGTTATAAAAATTTTATCATTAAAAATAAAATGGATATTTTTAGTAAAAATAAATAATTTAATTTAATTGGTTAATCATTATTTATATTAATGATGAATTGTATAAATAGTAAAATGATGATACCATAGTTGTGGTTATAACAAGTTTATGAGGGATTATGCCTAAGAGATAAGGGTAGTAATTCCATATAAAATTTTCCAAATATTGTTGAAAAATATATTTAAACCATTTTTTATTATAAATTTAAATTAATTTCAATTTTTCCACCTTTATATGATACTAATCATATATTAATGCAATATTTAAAGAAATTCATTGTTTGTCCATCCACTTATCTATAAAAGACAACATATTCTCCCAGTATAGTGACAAAATTCATGTCTTATAGATAATAAAATTTCTAATATTGAAATTTATAAAATATGAAACTTATAGATAATAAAATATCTAATCTATCTATTTTATAGGACCCTTACCTTTATCTTAGATATTATTTTCTTCTCCTAACATGAAAACATTCATGGAATAAGGTGTTATAGAAAAAAGGTATCCTAATGAATAGGTATAAATCCTAACCAATACCATCATATTTAATTTCATATTAATCAATCATTAAAATATTTTTATCCATAAATATATGATTAATTATGTACCATAAGTATACTGGGAGGTCATTTTGACAATTCAAAACCATCTCCCAACTCTACTTCATCAAATGGGATATAAAAGTATCGCTTGTGTGTACGTATGGACTACCACCTCTTCATAGTGATATGATAAATTTTACATAACCATAATTTTTGGTTGGTTATTAAAAATGATTTCCATGTGTTTATATGATATTAATAATTTAATAATTATTATATAAATTTGGATAATTATTTACATTTATTTTATTCCATCAATCAAAATTTTTAAAGCATCAGTCATGTGTATGTACAGATTACTTTCACCACGGAGTGATATAATTCATTTTTCTTAATTTATTTATATTAAATGTTAAAAATATAAATATTATTATTAAATATTATTTTTAATACATGTATATGACTCTACTGATGATATAACCATAAACAAATTTCTAAAAAACTAATGAAGTGAAACATTCATGGAAAATGGAATAAATTACACCTAGAAACAACAAGTTTAGTAATGAATTGTTAATAAGATAGTTTTGAAATGTTATAAGTAGTAAAAATATAGTATTATTGATTCTAATTTTTTTTCTATTATGAAATTATTAAAAAATTTATTTTTTTTGCAGTATGAATTATTTATTATGAAGAACGTCTTATAAATGTATGTGTTTTTTCTTCTCAATAATTTTTCATTGAGACATGTAATATTTTACCACCATAGTATTGCTTATGAGGTTTATATAACTCAAATTATAATATTTATATCATAGATCCTACATAATTCATAGTTTTTAAATAAATAATTCTGATTACTTTATACACGGATATTTGATTCGAATGATAACAACACATTGATGATTAGTCCTTTTGAATATTCCTTTTTGCGAAATATGATATGTTACACACTTGAAAATTTTATTGCTGTTTATAGATACCATAATACATTATATATCATATATTCATAAAAATAACTAGTATTTCATTTTTAAATTCATAATTTTCATCCAATTATATTATATTAATGTTACAATGTTGTGATTATTTATTATTTCAAATTGTGTTATTTGGAACATATGTTAAATTATATGTGTAACCTCATTTATGTTGTATGTATACAACAATATGGATATATTTTGTAATGAATTAATATATGTTTTTGGTATTTAAGGTCTCCCATTCATTCTTTCCTCTTATTATGTTATTATTCAAATGTTACAAATGTGATATTGTTTTTATGTTTCAATTTTATTTTTAGTAAAGTTTAAAATTCATAAATTCATGCTGATGAAATTATGTGATATATCTCTCAAAATTGAGATTAATTTTTATATAAATATTTTTATCGAAACATATTAAATTTTTTATTTAATTATTCTCTATTGATGTAATAAAGAAACTAAAATATTATTTATATGAAAAAAATAATTTATTTATCTCTTTGGTTATAAAATCTTATCATAAATGTCTATATAGGATATAAAATTTTAACCATTTCTTTTCAACTAAAATTATTTAATTTTATTTTTTCCATGTTGTAATTTTGATAAAATTAAAGGAAGAGATTCTCCTTGTCATTTTATAAATGAGAATTTTTTTAACCAATTGTGTGATAAGAATCATTATTTCCACATTCACTGCCACAAATGAATTTTCACACCATGATAAATACTATTTTATTTGAAGATTCCATTAAATGTTGATATGGTACTTCTGAAAAAAAATCCATAGTATTTTTGAAATATTATGATTATAAATAGGTGTTTTGAATATAAAAATATAATATACATAAAAAAATATTACAGTGAACATTTAATTGTTTTTTCATCCACACCCTCATACATTGAATTTTATTATTTTTTTTCTTGTGATGTGACCCAATTTTACCATATTATTCTTTATTTGGATTGTTTATGAATCTGATGATGATGTATTTAAAAATAATATTGTCATTTTTTACATGTTAGGATTTTATGTAATGATAAATGTTATCATGATATTGTGTTATATATATAAAAGATTTTGATTATGTGATTGCTGGGTCCATTATAGGTCTCCAATACATCGGGTAATGATTAATGTTTTTTGAGTTAAAAAAGAATATAAGAGGTTGTCCCATGACCAGATGTGGTAAATGGGACATTATCCCATCCAAAAAAGGATACATGGGTGGTTATCCCATGCTAGAAGTAAGTATATTTTGACAAACCATATCTTTTACCCACAAAATTATATTATTTGTTACTTAATGATACACATAATAAAATACAACTTTTTTGGGAGACCCAGTTTAATTGAGTAATTACGGATATATCACTAAATCATGATTTTTTTATTAAAAAAATTACCTAAAACCATTATAATAATCCCTTTAATTCTATAAATCATTTAATAGTTTATGGGATAACATAATGATATACAAAAGAAATGGTTGAGCTATAAATCCTTGTGTGGAAATAATAAAATAATAAAATAATGTAATATAATACAGTTGTGTCAAGAGGAATAATAGACATATGAGCATCATAGTCATTAAAATTGATGTAATGTATATGATAATAATAATAAGGTATAATGTGAATGTGGATACAGCATAAAACATGAAATTATATGCATAAGTAAAATATAACCACCATTAAATTATAACATAGTGTTATTATCATAACATGCCAAAAAATCACATTAAATAAACAAATTGCAAAATGCAATAGTGTGTAATGTAATTCTTGGAACACCCATCGTATTAATATCATGTGCGTATATTTGTTTCCATACAATTCATAGAACATAATAATATTATTATATGAATTTTGATAATATCAATGTTCTTCTATGTTGTAAATGAACTACGTTTTTTTTAATCCCACAATTGATGGTCACAGTGTTTTCTAGGAAAGGGATATTATACATCAAGAATAAAATAGTATTGAAAGTTACATCATTTCCCAAAAGCTTCCAAATTTTTGTGTGAATAAATTTTGGAATTGATATTTATGATTTCAGAAAATGATTTTATGTACAAATATAATGATGGATTGGAAAATTTCATGTAAATAATATATCAAGTTCATTTCACCAAAAAATTTCAATTGAAGAATGTGAATCCATGTTATTGATTTTTATAAATGGTGAGTCTATGTGAGTATTCAAGAAAAGATATTTACATGGATGATACTTGTGTGCTATGGGAAGTTTCACACAACATCAAAAATGAATATAAATAGGTAAATACCCAAATAAATTTAAAATTTTCAACACTAATTGAATATGAAGTGCATTGTGTTGCATTTGTTGTCAATGAGGTATGTTGTTGTCAAGGAATGAATGGATGGATGTCAAGGAAGTTCAATATGTGAATGACAAAGGATGTGATGGTGTTGGTGATGAATGGAGAATGGCCATGGTACTAAGATGCATGTCACTTAGGAGATTCACAATGTGACATAGGATGTTGTGGTTGAAACATTCTCTATGTATATCAGACGATTGTAGAACTGATCTTAATGTTTCAATACTTGTATCAAGATGATACTAAGTTACACCACTTGAAGAATTGATGATGATGGAGTATCATCATTAAATCAGACGATTGTAGTGCTGATCTTAAGTTCCAAGAACTTGTATCAAGAGGATACAATGTCACACCAATGTTTGAAGACCATGCATTGTATTGACATTGCATGAGGAGTTGAATGGGATCCATCCACAACTTCTAAGTGGATGAAGTGGATTAATGAAGTCCATGCACTAACACTTAGTGAATGTGAATTAGAAGGAGATCCAATTGATCTCTAATTGGATAAATTAAGAACATTGAAGATTCTGTGATTCAGGATCTCGGTTGATGAAGAAGACCCTTCGGGAATTCCACATTCTATGTATTGAGTATATGTGAAGAGAATTGGAGGAATTCTAATGAAGAAGAAGAAATAAAGAAGAGTAAATGAAGAGGAAGATGGCTTGGAAGAAGTGGAATTTGGCATTGGAAACCTAGTTACTTTGTTTTTATACAAAGTCCCTAAGTCTCTACTCTAGCAAAAAAATAGCCACCAAGGGCCAGCCTTAAGGGTTCAACCCAAGGCACATGTGGGACTAGGTCACCACGCCCAAGGGGATCCCATAGGGCCAGCCCAAGAGGAGGTCGGGGCCGTGTATAAGCCCCGGGCCATGCAGGGGATCAGGTCTTGCGCAGCATGGGCGCCAGAGCGCGCGCCCGAAGGAGCATAGTGGGCGCCAGTGGCGCGTCTGCAGGGAGCAGAGTGGGCGCAGAGCGCGCCCGCAGGAAGAACTCGGTGCGGGGCGACACCGAGAGGGTTGGAAGTTCAATTTCCGAGCTGAGGGCAGCGGATGTTTGATAAACCGCAGAAGTTCCGCGAGTTGTTTTGATGTGGGACGCGGGATTTTTCTGTGGAAGAGATCCTGGCCGCCCATCCAATCGCGCGGCTGATCACAGCCGCTCATCGCATCCCGCACGCGATGATCTGATCGCGGCCGTCCGAAGATCTGATCCGACGGCTTCCAAATCGTCTTCCTCGAGCTCAGCCGAAGACCACCCCGCGAAGCCGCCGCTGAACCAGAGGCAC
The DNA here is from genome assembly GCA_963277665.1 of Viscum album. Taxonomy (NCBI): domain Eukaryota; kingdom Viridiplantae; phylum Streptophyta; class Magnoliopsida; order Santalales; family Viscaceae; genus Viscum; species Viscum album. The sequence goes on from OY728153.1 coordinate 39,510,099, forward strand.
CTCCCGACGACAGAATTTGAGCTCCCGGCCACCTCCGATCAAGCTAAAGCCACCATTGTGATCGTCTGGCCATAACGAACAGTACCATGCACAAAAAGAGACTTGCATGCAACAAATGAGAAAATTTGATGAAGGCCGAAGGCAAACGAAGTGCCGAGGCCTCGGGGTGTTGGTGTTTTGCATGGGATGGCCAAAACAGAGGCCGTGCATGCGTTCTAAGTCGCATGCACGTAGAGGAGAAAAATATAGAAGGAGAACCAGCGGTGAACCGAGGAGAAAATCAAGATTTTCAAAAATCTTGAAAGATCCGAATACTTCGGGGATTTGAGATTTATCCCACGCGGAAGTTTTGAGGCCTCTCTGCCTATAAAAGGAGAGCCCATGCTCTCGTTTATGCTTGCTGAATATTTGTGGAGTCCCGTGAGTAGCACTATCTGCCTCACGAAGAATGAATCCCCGTGCACACTTGCGCGGATGAAGTCCTGGTGCCACCCGAGGCCCGAAGGAGTTCCCTGTGCGCATCACTTGCGCGACAGGAAGAGCTCTCCCTGCCCGCATACTTGCGCGGCAGGAGAAGCTTGCGCACCCAAGGTGCTCTTGCACTCTTGAGGCTTGCACAACCCAAGTCGCATCTTTTGCGCGCTCAAGGTTGTTTGAGGCTTTTGCGGCCCTTGTGGCATGGTACCTACGCGGCTGTTGGAGAAGAAGTTAGCCGCGGCTCAAGCATACCCTTGCGCGCCACCTTGCCCCATTGAGAAGGCCGAGCCTTTGTGCTTGTGTGTCAAGTGAAGGAACCCTACGGGACGGTGTGTGTGCATAAGTGGAGAAGGACATATTCGGGTGTGTGTGCAAGAAGGGAAGGAAAGGCCGTAGCCTTGTGCAACCAAAGGAGACCCGAGGCCTTATTGCATTTGTGTGTGCATTCTTGAAGAGTGAAGACCACCACACTTTGTTTGTGTGTGCATTTGAAAAGAAGGCCGAGGATAGCTTGGGTGTGTGCAAAAATAGTGAAGGCCAAATACACACTCATTGTGTGTGTGCTAATCAAAGAACAAAGTTGTGTGTGCAAAACAACAAAGTGAAGTGGTCGAACCTATGTGTGTGCACTAAGTGGTGTGAACACACTTAGAAGAAGAAGAGGACTCACACAACGTATAACACACATTTATGTGTGTAATCAAAAGGAGTTAAACGTGTGAAGGAGTGAGAAGGTGTGTGCTCAAAGAGAATATACCCTTTGAGGGTTTATTGCACCAAGAGGAGAAAGAGGAGAGTGCATGCATGCATGCATGCACATGCGCACGTAATCAAAGTTCAAATCTGCTTGTGTGAATTTCAGTTGACCAAGACCAGAGGATATTGAAGAAATTGAGAAGGACATGCTATCAGTGCATGAAGATGAAGAGTTGCAATGCACTCAGTGCATGATGTTGAAGTGAAGTGAGACTGGACCAGAATGAAGTTAAAGATATCAGTTGTCTGAGTATTCAGTAGCTGGAGAGAAGCCAGGTCATCCTTAGAAGAAGGAGATAAATCCTAAGCAAGATGAGAAGACCTGATCAACTCAAGTGATCAGAGGTATAGAGCAAGGCCAGCAGTCTTTATCCCAGGCTACTGAAGATACTTGAAGAAGTTAAAGAGGAGAAGAGCTACTCGTGCGACTCGAGCAGCCAAGAGAAGACCCTGTGGGACTCACAGAGAAGAAGTCTTCAGTGGGATTCTGGAGCAGGCCAGTGGGACTCTGGTAACACTGTGTGACGCAGTATAAAGACCCTCCTGTGGGACTCAGGAGAGATACAGTGGAACTCTGTATCGACCATTGTAATTTTAACAGGATATAATGGAGAATCCATGCTGGGATAGCATGGCAAGGATGTAGGCCTTTGGTGCCGAACCTTGTAAATCCTTGTGTCCAGTGCCTTTACATTTACTGCATCACTCGAGGAAAGGCTGAGAGATACAAGAAGAGTGGATCGAGGCCTTAACAAGCCATAGAGGTTTAATTGATAAAGAATCAATTAGTAAAAAGTTTTAAAGGATCACTGATTCACCCCCTCCCTCTCTCAGTGATCTCACTGATCTGGGCACTTCAATTGGTATCAGAGGGAAGGTTACCTCTAAAAGATCCAAGAGAGTCTATATGGAGTGCAGATTTGAGGAAATGAAAGAACATCCTCAAATGGAGATATCTGCCAAGACTCTGAAAAACAGAATGAAGAAACAGGCAAAGAAGATGAAGAAGAAGGCTGGTGCAATCAGAGAAACTCCTTCTATGGAAAGAAATGTGAAAGTCACATCAGATGACAATTCCTTTTATCATTCTTCTGATGAAGCCTTCTCTAGCTATGATGAAGATGGAAGAAACAATGATCTTCTAAATGCAATCAAATATCTTCAGAAGACAGTCCCCAAGGAAGTGGCAATGTGTATAGCTACAGGCCTCCTTGATCTTCAAGAAGAAAAATTAAGGCTAGAAGATGAAGCCAATTCTCTGGAAGTCCAATTGGCTAAAAGGGTTGGCATAACCAACACTCTCAGAAAGCTGGTGAAGGCTAAGGATGAAACAGTTTCTCTTTGCAATGATAGATATGAAGACACTGCTGAAGAATTGCAAAGAAGCCTTTCTGAGAAAGAAATCTTTATGATAATGATCAAAGAAGTTTTCCATGCATTGGAAAAGAGGCACAAAGTTTCAATGAATGTCAGAGATGCTCAACTTGAAGACAAAGTCAAAATGGTGAAGGATCTTGACAACTCATTGCTTGAAATGAATAAGGTGCATGAAGACCAGATGATACAACTGGAAGAGAAATGGGAAGGAAAGCTAAGAACTGTTGAGGATGAGAAGAACTCCCTTAACATGAAGTGTTTAGAATTAGAGGTGATATTGAAAAATCTGCAATCACCCAAAGCTGAAGCCTCCCAGTCAGCTGAAAGAAGAAATGTTGCTACTCAAGTGAGCTTTGAGAAGGATGATTCTAAAAGAAATACATCCTCTACTGAAAGGGAAACATCTTCTAAAAAGAAGGTACCATCCATACCATCTTGTACTAATGCTTCTAATTGTGTTTCCACAAAAAGTCTAGGATGGAAAAATAATTCCAAACAAGTATGGATGAAGAAAATGAAGAAGCAGAGCTCTCCTAAAACAACACATCAGCTCCAGAAAAGTACCCTAAAATCAGAAGGACTGAAGAAGTCAAGATTTGTGGGTCAATGTTGGTGTTGTAATAAGTATGGGCACTGTGCAAAGGATTGTTGGTACAATCCACTAAATGTCAAAGCACAAAGGAAGCCCATGCCAAGGGGGAGCAAGCCAGAAGAAAAGAAGCAGCATCCACAGGTCCAGAGACATCTGTTTACTACAAATAGATTTGGATTACTTGACAACATTTGGGATGATTGCAAAAGTGGTCAAAAAGATACATGTCAATCTCCAACTGTATACAGAGCTAAAAATAAGAAAAGATCACAGAACCTGGCTCAGAAAGAATCCTTGGGAAGCAAGCATAAGAAAGTGGAAGATGCTCCCAAGAAGATTATGAAAAAGGTAGAGAAGACCTTGGAGTCTAAATCCAAGAAGGGTGATGCATCCAGAAGGACCACCAAGAAGAAATGATTCTACTGTGGAAAGAAAGGACATATCATAGATCTTTGTAAAGAAGCCATGAAATTAAATAGAAGCAGACTGGACTCAAAAAGACAATCAATCCAGAAGAAGAAGAAGGGATTGATTGAAAACAAGTTTCCTAAGAGAGGTAGCTTGACAGCATCTAAGGAACCATGTGGAACTTCCAGAACTGGGGCCACTCTTCCAAATGATTTACTTGTCATATGGCCACATCAGTTGAAACTTTCCAGAGAACTACAAGGAGTTGAAGATGAAGCTCTGGCAATTGCTAAAGCAAAAGGGAAGAAGAAGGTTTCACATGAAGATGTTTTGAGAACCACACCAGCACAATCATCAATGAAGATCAAATGTGCATGTGTGAAGACTGGTGAAAATGGGACATCTCGGTTGAGAGAATCTTCTCAACCTTGTGGTTCACATTGATGAACCAAGGAGGTTCCATCTTATTCCCTTATACACTTGGTATATACATGTGCTAACATTGCAGGGAATTGAAGTTGATGATCATTCTCATCTGGAGGATGGTTTGGATAGAACGGAGTGCACCCCTTGAGGGGGAGCAAATCTGAAGTAGATGATGTTCTGAGATTAATATCATCTTAAGAAAATGGATGAATGGGGGAGATTTATCTTTGCACCTGAACTTTCTAATGAGTTTTTTGAAGTTGTGAAGGATTTAGCAAATTCATTGTTATATCTGAAAAATTTCAAGCCGCTTGAAGCATGATCTCACATGTATTGTGAATGTTGGACATCATTGAGTACCTTGGTTACATCACTCTTGTTTTCTACACCGGGTTAGCCCAGTAGACTTAGAGTTGATTTACTAAATGTTCTTTGCTAAAGAGAACATGTGACATCATCCCTCTCCTAGTGTTTTTCAAGAAAATACTTTTCAAAGGGAGGAAGAGATTTTTGAAAGAGAACCACACCACACCTTTGCATTTGATTTCCAATAAGGGGGATAAAATATTGGCACACATATTGACCCATTCATATGTGCTCTAGTGTATTGCCAACAAATAGAAAGGGGGAGATTGAAGTGAATTGTGTTGCATTTGTTGTCAATGAGGTATGTTGTTGTCAAGGAATGAATGGATGGATGTCAAGGAAGTTGAATATGTGAATGACAAAAGATGTGATGGTGTTGGTGATGAATGGAGAATGTCCATGGTACTAAGATGCATGTCACTTAGGAGATTCACTATGTGACATAGGATGTTGTGGTTGAAACATTCTCTATGTATATCAGACGATTGTAGAACTGATCTTAATGTTTCAATACATGTATCAAGATGATACTAAGTTACACCACTTGAAGAATTGATGATGATGGTGTATCATCATTAAATCAGACGATTGTAGAGCTGATCTTAAGTTCCAAGAACTTGTATCAAGAGGATACAATGTCAGACCAATGTTTGAAGACCATGCATTGTATTGACAATGCACGAGGAGTTGAATGGGATCCATCCACAACTTCTAAGTGGATGAAGTGGATTAATGAAGTCCATGCACTAACACTTAGTGCATGTGAATTAGAAGGAGATCCAATTGATCTCTGATTGGATCAATGAAGAACATTGATGATTCTGTGATTCAGGAGCTCGGTTGATGAAGAAGACCCTTCGGGAATTCCACATTCTATGTATTGAGTATATGTGAAGAGAATTGGAGGAATTCTAATGAAGAAGAAGAAATAAAGAAGAGTAAATGAAGAGGAAGATGGCTTGGAAGAAGTGGCATTTGGCATTGGAAACCTAGTTACTTTGTTTTTACACAAAGTACCTAAGTCTCTACTCTAGCAAAAAAATAGCCACCAAGGGCCAGCCTTAAGGGTTCAACCCAAGGCACGTGTGGGACTAGGTCACCACGCCCAAGGGGATCCCATGGGGCCAGCCCAAGAGGAGGCCGGGGCCGTGTATAAGCCCCGTGCCACGTAGGGGATCAGGTCCTGCGCAGCATGGGCGCCAGAGCGCGCGCCCGAAGGAGCATAGTGGGTGCCAGTGGCGCACCCGCAGGGAGCAGAGTGGGCGCAGAGCGCGCCCGCAGGAAGAACTCGGTGCGGGGCGGCACCGAGAGGGTTGGAAGTTCAATTGCCGAGCTGAGGGCAGCAGATGTTTGATAAACCGCGGAAGTTCCGCGAGTTGTTTCAATGTGGGACGCGGGATTTTGCCGTGGAACAGATCCTGGCCGCCCATCCAATCGTGCGGCTGATCACAGCCGCTCATCGCCTCCCGCACGCGATGATCTGATCGCGGCCGTCCGAAGATCTGATCCGACGGCTGCCACATCGTCTTCCTCGAGCTCAGCCGAAGACCACCCCGCGAAGCCGCCGCTGAACCAGAGGCACCTCCCGACGACAGAATTTGAGCTCCCGGCCACCTCCGATCAAGGTAAAGCCACCATTGTGATCGTTTGGCCATAATGAACAGTACCATGCAAAAAAAGAGACTTGCATGCAACAAATGAGAAAATTCGATGAAGGCCGAAGGAAAACGAAGTGCCGAGGCCTCGAGGTGTTCGTGTTTTGCATGGGATGGCCAAAACAGAGGCCGTCCATGCGTTCTAAGTCGCATGCACATAGAGGAGAAAATTATAGAAGGAGAACCCGCGGTGAACCGAGGAGAAAATCAAGATTTGCAAAAATCTTGAAAGATCCGAATACTTCAGGGATTTGAGATTTATCCCCCGCGGATGTTTTGAGGCCTCTCTGCCTATAAAAGAAGAGCCCATGCTCTCGTTTATGCTTGCTGAATATTTGTGGAGTCCCGTGAGAAGCACTCTCTGCCTCACGAAGAAAGAAGCCCCGCGTACACTTGCCCGGCTGAAGTCCCGGTGCCACCCGAGGCCCGAAGGAGTTCCCTGTGCGCATCACTTGCGCGACAGGAAGAGCTCTCCCTACCCGCATACTTGCGCGTCAGGAGAAGCTTGCGCACCCAAGGTGCTCTTGCACTCTTGAGGCTTGCACAACCCAAGCCGCATCTTTTGCACGCTCAAGGTTGGTTGAGGCTTGCGCGGCCCTTGCGGCTTGGTACCTACGCGGCTGTTGGAGAAGAAGTTGGCCGCGGCTCAAGCATACCCTTGCGCGCCACCTTGTCCCATTGAAGAAGGCCAAGACTTTGTGATTGTGTGTAAAGTGAAGGAAACCTACGGGATGGTGTGTGTGCATAAGTGGAGAAGGAAATTTTCGGGTGTGTGTGCAAGAAGGGAAGGAAAGGCCGTAGCCTTGTGCAACCAAAGGAGACCCGAGGCCTTAGTGCATTTGTGTGTGCATTCTTGAAGATTGAAGACCACCACACTTTGTGTGTGTGTGCATTTGAAAAGAAGGCCGAGGATAGCTTGGGTGTGTGAAAAAATAGTGAAGGCCAAATACACACTCATTGTGTGTGTGCAAATCAAAGAACAAAGTTGTGTGTGCAAAACAACAAAGTGAAGTGGCCGAACCTATGTGTGTGCACTAAGTGGTGTGAACACACTTAGAAGAAGAAGAGGACTCACACAACGTATAACACACATTTATGTGTGTAATCAAAAGGAATTAAACGTGTGAAGGAGTGAGAAGGTGTGTGCTCAAAGAGAATATACCCTTTGAGGGTTTATTGCACCAAGAGGAGAAAGAGGAGAGTGCATGCATGCATGCATGCACATGCGCACGTAATCAAAGTTCAAATCTCCTTGTGTGCATTTGAGTTGACCAAGACCAGAGGATCTTGAAGAAATTGAGAAGGCCATGCTATCAGTGCATGAAGATGAAGAGTTGCCATGCACTCAGTGCATGATGTTGAAGTGAAGTGAGACTGGACCAGACTGAAGTTAAAGATATCAGTTGTCTGAGTATTCAGTAGCTGGAGAGAAACCAGGTCATCCTTAGAAGAAGGAGATAAATCCTGAGCAAGACGAGAAGACCTGATCAACTCAAGTGATCAGAGGTACAGAGCAAGGCCAGCAGTCTTTATCCCAGGCTGCTGAAGATACTTGAAGAAGTTAAAGAGGAGAAGAGCTACTCGTGCGACTCGAGCAGCCAAGAGAAGACCCTGTGGGACTCAGGGAGAAGAAGTCTTCAGTGGGATTCTGGAGCAGGCCAGTGGGACTCTGGTAACACTGTGTGACGCATTATAAAGACCCTCCTGTGGGACTCAGGAGAGATACAGTGGGACTCGGTATCGACCATTGTAATTTTAACAGGTTATAATGGAGAATCCATGCTGGGAGAGCATGGAAAGGATGTAGGCCTTTGTTGCCGAACCTTGTAAATCCTTGTGTCCAGGGCCTTTACATTTACTGCATCACTCGAGGAAAGGCTGAGAGATACAAGAAGAGTGGATCGATGCCTTAACAAGCCATAGAGGTTTAATTGATAAAGAATCAATTAGTAAAAAGTTTTAAATGATCACTGATTCACCCCCTCCACCTCTCAGTGATCACACTGATCTGGGCACTTCAGAATATATAGGCTTTGAATAATACATTTGGGTACTTACATGCAATCAAGGGGTCACACAAATAGTAGAGAGTTGTGAAAAACATGGAGTTTCATGCGAGTTGTGAGTTTCATGTAATAATGGTGATCACTTAAACTTGTTCCTTGAGTGTATCAATAGAAATTTAATATTATGGTGTTTATGTTTTCAATTTTAATGGTGTAACAAATGATATTTTTTGTGTTAATGATAACTTTCACAACATCTAAAAATCATTCATGCATGAATGGGTATTGGGTTCAATTACTGAGTTGATCTAATTTCATATTTTTAAAATTAGAACTGTTAGTTCTGTGATTTGAATTGAATAAATTAATGAAATATATGTAACTTTAGTCTTATGTGGGGTAGAGACAAAGGCTTCAATGAAATTTTTTTAAATATTCCCTCATGTTAATAAACTGAGCATGACATTAAATGACTTATTGAGCTAGCGGTAGTCGATGGATGTGTTCCTATGGATGTAGAATGAAATCCCAAAAGTCTAGTAGTGACAGTTTTCTTGTCATAGAGTGACTGTGTCTAACCTATTGTAATACACGTCTTGTGATTATATGTGGATTTATATATGACTGACACACTGTCATCATATGATCATTGGACTATACCACATTAGATTACTATGTATAATTGACACATCATCTCTTTCCATATGAATCTCTTCTTACTGAACAATTCTAACAGACATGTTTAACAAGGTTATTCCCATGTGGGGAGAAGAAATATTGTTTTAAAGGAAAATTTGACACGCAGATTCATCTCTCCCCTATAAGGGTACTCTGCGATCCTAAAATTTTGTTACCATGTTATGATATATTGTTTGATTAAAAAAATGTACCCAATCAACGAGGGATTGGAACAACAATATGAATATCCTTGAGTGGAAATGGATATGATTATTTGAAGCACAAAAGATTGGAATGAAAAAATCTATATAAATTTCAAATTTATAATTTGTGTACATAATATATCATAGAATTGGTTGATGAGAGTGAAATGTGGTCTCTCAAAACATGTAGATCATATGGAATATAAAGTGATGTTTATATATAAATGTCAACATGAAAAATATAGATAATAAGGATTAATAAAATTAAATTAATTTAATAATTAGAAAAATGAACTCAATAAATTACCTAAATAAGATTATTATAAAATATTTGGAAGAGATTATAATGTGACGTAGAACATAATGTGGGGGATTTATAGTAGTTTTGAGAGAGGAATTTTAGGTACTATATGTCTTTAATGGTCAGTTCTGTGATGTTTTTTTAGTGTTTGTTATAATTTTTAGGGAAACATTTTATTTACTTCTAAACATATGTTTTTATCTCTATGTAATTAACAATATAAATAAAAACACATCAGGGAAGAGTTTATTGAAGTATATTTTTTTGTTAATAACTAAAATATGTAATATAATAACATTCATGATATGAATGTAATAAATGTTCATATAGAAAAAAATTTTAAATAAAATATTATATATTATTTGTAGGATTCATTGTAGGGTTTATAAAATTAACCAAATACCTTACAATGTATTATTTTGATTGGTAAATATATATTTTTTCAAATTTATTTTATCATATTTACCCCATCTCTTTTGTGATTCGTTGATGTCATAATACAAACGATATATTTATAATTTAATTTATTTCTATCAAATAATTTGAATGTCTCAAAATATTATGAAAAAAATTCAATTAGATAATTTCAATGTACTGATTTCAAAAACCAAATTTATTTTTAATTTTTTTATAAATATAAGTAATTTAAAGTTTAATAAAATAATTCTTTAATGAAATATGATAATTTTCATGCCACAAGAATCATTTTGGACCTTATAAAAATTAAATGTGACTTCGTTAAATAAGACAAACATTTATTTAAATGAATAAATATTTGTAAAAAAAATTCATTAATATAAAATTTATCTTAAAAATGTTGGATTTACCAGAATAGTTGTTTAAAAAAAAAATATACATTTTTTATTTAAATATAATTTTTTTCTTCGTACAAAAATATATTTAAAATATATTACAATGATATATTCAAATATATAAATATATATTAATAATGAGAATGAATAAGTATATTAATTAATTTATTCAAAATGAACTATTGAAATTCCTTCTTATATGGTCTAGATACACAACCAATTATCACAGTAGCATATTCACTAAGCTTATGTTGTGCATTGGTGATACATTCATGATGTGGTTTGATTAATATTGTATGGGAGGTGGTATATTTGATGTCGATCTTCTGCTGAAAATGATTTCACTCTTGACTAAAATGTTTAATCTAGGATTGTTGTTTGTCAATGGAAAATCCCATTCATGTCATATCCCTTAAAGAAATGATAAATGAGATTTATAAGGTACAATGATAATGGTCAAGGCTATCAATTATTCCTTTTGTGTTATTTAGATCATATCATAACCCTTAATATATAAATATATCAAATAACACATTATAATATATATATTATCATTATTTAGGATAATTATTTTTCTTTTATGTCAAAATGAAAACTAAATAAATATTTTATAGTGGTAGTAAATAAGGAAAGAAATATATTGAATTTGTTTTTATAACTAAATTATATTATAAAAATATATTCATTTAGAATGAAAGTTGGTTTATTATGTTTTAGATGTTTTCATTATTCCCCCATTATAAATTTTTTCCTAAAAACTTCATTTCATACTCTAAATTAGATTAGTGGAACTTTGTTTTCTTTCAATTGATAGTTTCCATGATTCTTCCTCAAACATTTCTTTCTAGAACATTATTTTTACCAGGTAAAATTTGTTATCTTTTGGAAATATTTAGCTAAAATCCATGATCTTCCCAAGATAATCTTCATCTGAGGGATCACTCTTTAGATGTACCACCTTTTGATTATGATCATGAGATGGGTAAGGTATCAAATTTCTTTAGAGTGATATTTATATACATTAATTTACATGAGATTGTTTTTAATTGTGTGATAATAGATATTTCCTCTAATTGATGTGATCAATGATATCAATGGGGTGGTTATATCCAGAAATAAGATTGCAATTCATGATAAACCTTAAAAATTTAATCCATATTGATATATATGAAGGAATAAAATTTCATTGAATTAAAATAATATGTCTCACCAAGGATTTTTGTGAAATTTAATTGTCAACATTAAATGGATTTCACAGGGAACTAAATGGATAGAACATTATTTTTAATATACAGGATATGATTTGTACCACTCAAAATGAACTATCTATCTTCATCCTAGCATGTTTAATTTCATCTGGACTAGGGTCCCACACACCGACTCCCCATGCCAATCAGTCACACGGCCCCAGACATGCCACCCAATTAACCATAGGATACTGACTATTAGTGATGTTCTTATATTGATATCAAGGATACTATAACATATTTATCAATTTTAAAAAAATAAACAAAATAAATAAAAAATAGCAAAATGAATAACAAAACTAAAATCTATAAAAAAATTCACCAATATCACAAACTCTACCAAAACAATTATACAATATCCAATCGAAACCAGTAGATATTTCATTCCATGTACATGCCACATATCAAATGAAAAACCTGTTATAAATTCGAAGATTTCTTTCAGGTGGGTCGTGACACCATATCGGGTTCCCTCATCAGAGCTCTATCGCATATTAGCTATATAATATAGGTATATTTCCCATATCTGATCTTGAAAACATGATGTCTTTTTGGGTACCAACTATGATTACCATTTAGGGTGTGAGTATAACTTATTAGAACCCCACCTATGGTATATAAAATAATATCCCATAAAAAATTTGTTTTTAGATAAATAAACAATAAATTACAATACATATGGTAAATGTTACCAAATTTTATTCTTCATTAATTAACCATATAAACACTAGGGTTCATGAGGACAACCATACCATTAATTCCTAATTTTTCCCATGTTGGGGTCTAAACCATATCATAATACCATGTTTATCATTTACATTTTAATTTCATAACTTTTCATGGGAAATTAGAACCACCATCCAATGCCAAACTCATGGTAATAAAAAACTGAATCTAATATCCCAGGTGTATTTGCAGGCTCACTAGATACCCCACACCTGAATGTCACATGGGTTTTTAGATAACTAGTCCCTTTTATACAGTCATTATATCATAAGGGGGTTTTGAACCTCATTACATTCCCCACTCATTTAATCCATATGGGTATTTGGTGATTGACTCTCTATCCCACACCTCATTTATCACATATGGGTATTTGGAGCGTTAGTTAGTATCCTAAAATCATATATTAATCAATCATAGGTACCTTATATATTTCAAAAAATTCAACATTAATAAACATTAATCATTTTTATCGATATTCCACATCATGGTATACCATGAATGTTATCAAAGAATACATGGTTCCTCAATTTAATCACATTTAATAATATGAATAATACACAATTAAACCATTTATAAAAATATATCTTTATAACCCAATGAATAATTATAGATAATAAAAACATAGAATAGTTATCATTATCAATTAATTCATAGTCACATTAATTTTACCAATTACCCAATCCTAATTACCAACAAACTCATCAATCAATTCTGTTAACTAATTAAACAATTAATTAATCAAATTCCATAAACATATATTATATAATTTCAACCCAATTCATATTAGTAAATCAAAAATATAAATTAAAATTAATTTAAAAATTAATTTTTATTTCATTGTGGCTAAAACATCAAAATTATAAAACATGTAATTAAATCAATACTATAGGATTTGTAACTTAATGCACCTACCTTATATTTGATTGCAGACACACTCTAACATGAATGTCTAATTGATGTTTAAGAATAAGTATCTTAATGAAAAATAATATCTAGATCTAAAACCAAGATCTATGATCAAATTCAACATGATCCAAAATATATAGAAACTTGACCCTCACAAACATAGGAAAAACATAACAATTTTATCTGTAAAGAATGTTGAGATAGAGAGAAACAAAATCAAAATGAAATCCCAATCCCATAGAGGTAAATATCTATTAATCTAAACCTAAATTAATATATTATGAAGTTTTTAAGGACATAGAATCCATTAAGGAACCCTCAATAATGAAATATAATTTATAAGGTTGAATATGACCGTGTTATTATTATGTCTGAGGGGTTCCAAAAAAATTAATATAATTTTTTACAGTCAAATATTCAGCAAGGAAACATTCATATATATGGAACAATGTTATATGTGACTATGCACCTAATAGTGTGACTCATTTATAAGAGTATAATTTTTACTACAAAAATTGAACACTATTTGAAAGACCATGCTCCATCATCCTGATCACACTCTATTTGGATTCACATAGTTTTCTGGCCAAAGCACCTGGCTTGGGAAAGTCTAGTGCAAAATAGGAATATCTACACCACCTTATAATATCATCCAACTTCAATAAAAATAAATCTAATAGAATATATAAAAAATATATACATAATATAATCGAAATGAATAAGCTAAAAAATATCATGTCATATATAAAAACATGAAGTATCTGACATTATCCCTACCTCATAATAACTCATCCTCAAGATATACTCCCAAACATTAATATCATTATATGGTAAAAAGATTGGGCCAATGTGCCTGTATATTTATTTCTATATCACATGTAACCTTATGATCATTAATATATAAAAACAATACTTTAAAAATTATCATGGTATTTTCTTGCAACACTTTATCACTGCGCTCTAACACTTTCATCAGATCCTCCTAAAAGGATGCATAGATCTTATACTCAACATCATCCACCTATATCACATGATATGGGACAAGGTAAAACTAAAAAATTTATGAAACCTGAAGGAAGTCATGTATAGAAATGTAACTCTTTTAAATATAAAATTTGTATGATACCAACTCAAATCTATCAATAACCACAAATGGTCCATCAAACCTAAGTGCCATCATTACCTATCTCTAAATATTATGGTGACCCATTCTATGCAACATCTGGAATAACACATGATCCCCCACTAAAAAAATAGTGTTCATTGATTTCAATAAACATCTGAATTATTTCTACAATGACCCATATCCAAATAATTATGAATAATGTGAACCGACTTTATTGTCTGTTGCATGAGACTTGGTCCAAATAATTCATACTCACTTGCCACCATCAATTATAGAGGTGGTCTGCATGTCCTAACATAAAGAGCCTAATATGTTTCTATATGTATATTATCTAGAAAATAATATTTATAAACTAACTCAAAGAGAAATAAGTGATTCTCTCGTGACCCACCATAATATTTGATAGATTACTAATGCATATCCAAAATCACCTATATATTATGATAATACTGTCATTATATTTGTGGGTTGAATGATGTACCTAGTAGAACATGGATAAAAATCACATTCTATAAGCCCTATTATAAGTGTTGAGTAATTGATGAGTCACATCATGAGAAAATACTCCATGAAACCAGTGTAGAAAAATTATTTCCAAAAAATTAAATTCTCCGAAATGTCCAACCCTAAAATTCTCTCATATAGGAAACGAATATGATACATTCATAAGTTGATCCACAACCACCCAAATTTTATGATTCCCCCAAGGAATCCTAAATATTCCCACAATTATTCAATTGTTGTGTTTTCCCAATTCCATTCTATATTGTGGACATCAATAGTAAAACAACATGTTTTTTATGTTTGGCCTTAAACTGTTGATAGTTGTAGCATCAAGACATGTACCCTACTATTAGATTTTTCATGATAGGAAACCAATACATATGTCATTGTTTTTGATTCATTGCATAGAAACCCGGATGTAACATCGATTTTAATACTGAAATTAATTCATTATCTCCTCCCAAATGCTCATATAAATAAAAACTAGATTCAATGAATTGATTATTCCATCCTTACTTATGGTCCAATCAAAGGTGACTCCTTATCATTAAGTATTTTCCTCGGAGGAAAAATTATAGATCCTCATTTTTATTATCTCTAATCATGTTCAAAAGAGTAGACTCTACATAAGTTGATATTGGTGTCTTCTTATCCATAATATTTTGATAAAAAATATGAATCTCCCCCAGTGAAGTTATCATTTTCAACAAATCACTAGAATCATCTACTACCTAAGTCTGATTTTTTCTTACATGAAGTGCTATCAACACTAATTCTTCTCCTAAGCATATATTGATCCTCAAAATAATATAATGGATATACTCAACACACCAACTCTTATTGAGATTCAAATAAATATTTGAAAACATATAATTTAAGATATTGTGATTAGTATACACAATATACATTTCACCAAATAGATAATGCCTCCAACACTTCAAAGCCTAAACGGCTACTGATAACATGAAGTCATGCATACGGTTGCACTGATCATCCATCCTCAACATCTGTGACCCATATGCAATAAGTCAATATTCCTGCATTTAAAATGATCCTATCCTGATACAAGAATCATGATAGAACCCTATATTATCCTCACATGGTTTATGTAGGAACACAATTGGTTATATATTAATGATCATATTGAACTCATAGAATGAATTATCACTTACTTCGAAACATTCATACGTTGTCTCCATATTGTTCAGTCCAGAATGAAGTGCTTAAAAATGGTAATAGTCATGGATGAAACTTATATAATATCCCAAAAACCCTAGAGAACAACATATATCAAAAAAATTATAGGTATACTCTAAGAAAAAAATGCATGAACAATCATTGGGACAATAGAGAAGCCTTCTTCTAATATGATGTTCCCTAATATGTGTATATGATCAATCCAAAACTAACACATAGACAACATGTCATATAGAATATTCTAATTCAATGTACTTTGGGAGATTTCAATATTTTGTGCATGATCATCATTGTTCATTGAGTCAACCAAAAAGTCATGAATGAAAAGTAAAAAAATGATCCAGTTAAGGATGATGATTTTATTCACAAATTCCCTAAACACCTCTGGTTATTTCATTAACCTGAATGACATCATTATGAACACATATAAGGCATAAATTCTTCTAAAATTAGTCCTTGATATATTAGAAGTCCAAAATAACAAATGATGATACACCGATCTCACGTTGAGTTGGGAGAAAAAACAAGATCCTCATTAATGGTCAAATATATCATATGTATACTGAAGTGAATAGTAGGTAATCACTTTCATCAGGATAAAAATTTGGTAATCTACACACAACTATAAAGGCCCATCAACCTTCTTAGAAAACAATATGAATAAACCATTGGTTCTGTATTCATATGTATAATCACTTTATCCATCATCACTTTCAATTTATTATTGAGATAAAAATCTCTATCCATGCCATTATTTAAGGCATGATAGAAACTGTCTTTAACCTAGGAATGAGCTCAATTATATTATCAACATCTCTCTCAGCAGTAATATATAAGAATACATCATGAAAAATGTTCCTAAATTAATCCACTATGTGTGTAAATACAACATGTTTTATAAACCCATCATCTAGAAACATATTAGAAACCTAAGAGGCGAGCTTCAACAGTTGTTGATCAATTAGTCCTGCATGATCGACCTTGATATCCCAATCGATATGCGGAAAATAATTTTCAACATCAAGAGACATATAATTCACTCTCCAATACTAATAGTCAATGTGATATTAGTATTCAACTAACCAGTCCATAAGTAGTATATTTTCAAATCCATACATATGTAAAGTGTAAATATCACAATGGAAATAATATTACCCAAACTTGAGATAAAAAATTTGAAAAATTGATGCCTGTTGATCATAATAACAACGGACTATCAATCTTCATTAAACCACTCACAAACTCCACTTTAGAGATCAAACCATTCGGATGTTTTTCATATGTAAAAGAATGTGAGGCTCTAGAAACAAATAATTCACTAGGTAGTGTAGAATATTTAATAATAGTACCTAAAACTGTTGATGGTAGAGCCTCACCATCCACAAGTGTAGCCTAAACTTCATGAAACCATCCTTACCCTCTTCCTTGTGTTGTAGTATGAGTACCCAGATAAACTCCACTCTTCTAATATAGGTTTTATTTTCTAAAACAACACAATTCACTGCCTCAACAACCATGGCCTATAGAAATACAACATTCATAATGTTACAGTCTAGAAAATATACTTTCAAAATTATTGTTCTTTCGCCCTCATCCATCAATACCCATCTATCATGGTTTCCTATAAATCATCTATAGATATACCATAATGTTGAAAACTCTATACATTATTAGTGGTAAGGTACTATATCTATGATATGTACCATCCTACGAATCTAGTACAGCGGAACTCAGGTTGTTCATTAGTATCTAATCACTCCCCCTGGACACTCATCCTTCCACTACTTTCATCAAAATTATCATAGAGACACCTCCTTCCATCAGACTATATACCTTATAATCATCTAGAAGAAACCACTTATCCTCCACTGGAAGCATCGTTTAGGTTTCAATTAGATATGAGATCCTAGTCCCCCACTTCAAAAAAAACATTTACTGAAGGATATTATTATTGCACATAATATCATACTGAAGACCATCCCAGAAGTTACTTGTCATATATATCTCATCCAATTGATGTGCTGGTGAAATTTATTGTAAGTAATTTAAGTGAAAACCATAGTCCATCATAAAAATACTCCCATGAGTCAACCACATTAATACAAATACACTCTCCCTTCTCAATGTCTATAGATTATGGTTTTAAAGGAAATGTTCCAGAAAATTAATTCCATATAATATCATATACATTCCTAGTTAAAGCATGAACATACCACCAGTGGTTCCATGATCCTTCTAACATGTATGCATCCAACGTGATCATATTCTCAGAAAGAGTCTATAAATTGTCTTGTATAGTCTGGATGAACTCAATCCATTACTCTGATTTGCAATTTCGATAGAATAACGACGTGACATAAGAACTCATAAAAATGTTTTATGAGAGAGAGAAGTGAGTATCATCAAATTTAACTGACCTGGATAGTAAGTGGGTCCTATATATACATGTGCCAACAATATTTAATGGAATTTAGATTCATGACAAAAAAGAATTTATTGAATGTAAATAAGGAGAGAATGATTTCTTTCGGAGTTTCAGCATTGTAACTATTGTACATGGGAGGCATTAAACGAGAGATAAAGAGGTCACCCACCATTCAAATAAAAAGCACGATGTATGGGGGAGGTGAAAAAGAATACCCCAACTTTTGTAATTGAAATTAAAAGGGCATAACAACATTAAGAAAATTGGACAAATATGAGAAAGGAAGAAAAACCCTTACAAGGAAGTGTGCTTCCAAAGTCTTGAGGGAGTCTTTGGATAGGACAAATTAGTGCTTGAGGAACCTTGGGAGGATTATAGAGAGAGGAGGTAAGAGGATGGATGAACTCCAAAGGATTTGACTTAGGAGGAAGTGTGAGCTTGGGTGGGTTTATATTGGAATGGTTAGGGAATTCTTTATTATTTAGGTTTGGGAATCCTCATATTAAACTAATCAAAACCACAAACAACCCCATGGTTTTTGGAAAAGGAATTTGGAAGAAAATATTTTATAAGTCCAAAGTCTTAACTTCATATAATAAGGGGTTTTTTTATGTGGTGGTGAGTCACCACCTCAAGGAAAACAATATAAAAATACTAGATGTTTAATAAATCATGATGGGTGCATTAATGCTTCGTAAAATAAGTCAAAAAATTCCAAAATCATATTATTTTAATAGTAAAACATATATTAGATGATCATAAAGTTTATAGTATTTTATTACATCACTGTTGGGTCATTATGATGTCATAAAAACATTATATATTTAAATGGTGTTTAATTTTTACCCAACAATTTGATTGTCTTAGAATATTAGGAAATATTCACAGTTGGAATATTTCATTGTCCAGATTACCAAAAAAATATTAATTTTATCTAAATAATTTTTTAAATATGTAAATTTTTACATTTTAAATAAATACCAACCTTTATTTAAAATTCACAGGTTTTTGAATAAAATCGCTTTCGAACCATAATAAAAATTACAATTGCCTTCAAAAAATTATACAATAATTTATATTTAATAAAAATTAATTTAATTATTATAATAATATTTTATTAAAATATTATTTAATTCAAAACTTTATTAATTTATAAAAACATATTTCTTAATTTAATTTTAACTAAAAATAATATTTTTGATTTAAAAACTATTTACAAAGTAACAATAATAACATGAATGAATATTCATTATTATATACAAAATTAATGTACATAACCATTGATCTAGGGAATTGTTACATATGCCCTTAAATCAGCTGCATAAGGCCTAAGGTCATGGTGCACCATGGTGACAGACTCTTGGGGTGGCTCAAATAATATTTCACACATGTTGATCTATATCGACTTCCATTTCTCAAATAGAATTTTTTGTTCAAGAATGATATATTGAAGCTTGGCTTGGACTTGGTCATGATAGAATCCCAATAACTCCACCTATATTCGATGCTCTGACAAAAGGGCTTCTTATGGGGAAATTCTACTATATGAGTACATCACATGCTTTGTTTGAGTAAATTAGATTGTTAAATCCCTATATTTTTACTAAACATGTGATCACTCATCAAAGACTATATTAGTAACGATCACAATTATTAATTGTATTTTAAAATTAGTAAAAAAAAATAAGTGCATAAGTTTTATAACCATTTCACTTATTAATACAATTAATCGGATCAAGAGGGATTGTCACGAACCAACTCGGGTACCCTGGTAACCCGATTACCGAGCCGACCCTAACATAGCCTGAAGGGAATTCCTGATCCCCATGGGTTGGCGACTAGAACCTGAAATCACATAACCTGCATGTGGGAATGATTCATCCACCATCAATAAAGAAGATAAGAGCCAAGAAAATATTCATAACAAAAGAATCTCCACCGGGAGTAATGTACCAGAATACTAAGAGGCATAAAAAGCCCAAAGTACTACAACCCAAGTACTAAAAATGGGAGAAATAGCCCCGAGGCCGCTAAGGACACAACTCACCAAGACCAAAGATCAACATCTGGATCCACATCCAAGAGGTCCCTTCCCATTGCTCGAACAAGGAAGAAGGAAGTCCACAAACACCTGAAAAAAAATTAGTGTGTGAGCCTAAGCCTAGTAGGATACCACCAATGATCCAGTAACATATTACAAATATATATTATCCAAATAAAAGCATTCAATTTTCAAATAAATAGGTTTCGAAATTCAATAGAATGTTTTATCAAAACTTGCTATAAATTTTCAAATGATGGAAATAAATATTTTATATAATGATTTTCCAAATTAGGGAATATTTTTAAAATAACGGCTTATGAAAAAAAATTATATAAAATAGTTTATATAAATTCAATAGGAATGTATAGAAGTTAAAAAGTATTGGCAAATATTAATATCTCAAATATAAATAAACAAGCGATCTACATGGTCATCTGCCAAAAGGAACAATATTATTAACCAATTATAGGATTCCACACACTCTATGGGAACATAGAAAAATGTGTGTACAGACATCCCTATAACACTGGACAAAGGAGACTCATCCCCAACCCATCGGGGATGTGACCCTCTGCATGTATGTTTTAGAACGGTGTCTTAGCGTAGAGTGTATCCAATTAACTCACTAACTACCTATGGCATACATGCACTCTTATATGGTGGGCGAACTATTTTATGAATTCATAGAAATACGATTAATCCCATTCATTCATTTAAAATTATCAAATTTATTTCCATTTAAAACCAAAATATGTTTAATTCGAAAATATTCATTTTTTTCAAGATAAAACCAATGGGTTTCTATCAATTCATTTTAGTCCATTTTAACTAGTTTGAAATCCAATCAAAACTAATTCCATCATCACATAATTTATTTTCACAATTAAATTCAACAATTTAATTGAAATAATTTCCATAAAATCAACAATTTAAATTAAACCATTTTAATCAGCATATTTTTTAATCACACCCTATACAATTGAATTGCGGTTTTCTAAATATTTATACAAAAACCATTTCAAATATCTCAATTCACTGGAATCATTTTTTTATCAATTTAATTGAAAAAATTATTATTAATTGAATTTAAATGAAAAATTTAAATAAATCAAGAAATTACAATGATAATCTATTTGGAATGTCAGGACAGAACCACCTACATCGATTTAATAACGGGAGTTTTCCATACGTGAAACCCCCAAAAAACCGAGAAGCACAATGATTTTGACCAATCTATAGATCTAAATCCTTAAAATCTCGCCTTATATCTCCTCTTTTAGAAAAGCCAAGACAAAAATCTCATCAAATTGGGAAGAAATACACTTTGAACTACCAATAACATGTGATGATCTAAGAAACCGAGAGAATAGGAGATGCAGATCTACATAGCTCTATGAAACTGAACAAGAATGATCACATACGTCAATAATCCTACTTTGATTCACCAGGAGTGGCCTTTGGATCACCATCGGAATGATGGGAGAACCTTCTCTGACCTTTGGAAAAGGAAAATCCCAAGTTAGGGCCATATTAGAGGAAAAATGAAGCACTGAGAGGGAACAACAAGTGAGATCCACCATTATAAGATCTCATTTATGTGGATGCACAATTTTTCCACATAGTTAGAAAAGCCGTGTGCTAACCATGAGTTAGAAACAGCCTCGGAAGACACTCCATGCATGGTTTGGCAGCACGGTTAGACAAATTGTGCGCCGCCCGTGTGGATGCTACTGTCGCCTAGACCAACTACGCATGATTAAGCCTCATGGTTTAGAAAACCCATGCAACAACCTTGTGAAATCCCCTAATCCTTAAAACTACTTTAAATGTTCTCCCGAATCTCCAAAGTCACTACTCCAAAATAGATGTACTAAGAGACATAAAAAGTACCTGAAAAGGTTTTGTGATGTTGAAACCTCCCCACCATATGATCTTTCTGCCCCCATAAATCCCATGATGAAACCTCCACATCAAAAAGATGAGGCCACTGCTCTCTCATTAGTCCCTCCCAATCCCACGACTCATTATAATCAGAAACATTGTACCATAGTACAAGGACCACATGTATCATTCACCCACGAAGTACCTTGGTCTCAGAATCAACAACCTTTATTGGTCATTCATCCACCGTTAAATTGGTTTCAATCTAAAGATCACTCCAGATCAAAACATGTGATGGATAAGAGAGATAATTTTGCAACTATGATACATAGAACATGTTTTGTATCAATGTCAACTATGGTGGTAGATAAAGATAGTAAGCAACATTCCCTATATGAACAACAACCTCGAAAGGTCCCACAAGACGAGGATCAATCTTCCCATTCCTCCCAAGCTGTTGATGACAAATCTAGGTGAAACATTCAAGAACAACTGGTCACCAACTGAGAACTCTAATGGTTTTCGACGACGATCAACATATGACATGAACCGACTCGGTGTTGAAATCATTATTTGATGAATCATCTAGATCTTAACTATCGTCTCTTGGACTATACTCAGTCTTACCAAGGAACATTCACCAATCTCTAACCACCATAAAAGAGATTTACAAGTATGCCCAAAAAATTCCACAAAAGGAGCCATTTTGATCACATGTTGGTAACTATTGTTATATGAAAACTCAAATATCCTCAAATGATCATCCAAAACCCCACCAAAGTCAATTACACATGTGTGGAGAATATGCTCAATGATCAGAATAGCTCTCATTGTCTGGCCATCTGACTGTGGATGGTAGGTCGTGCTTAAACGGACCTAAGATCCTAGTGCCTCTTGAAGACCTCTCTAAAAATAATAAGTGAATGGAGGATCCCTATCAGATACTATAGTAGTCGGAACTCCGTGCAAATGAAAAAATTCATTAACATAGATATTTCCCAACTCCTCAAATTTGGTTGTATCCCGAATTGGTTAAATGTGAGCAGACTTGGTCAGCCAATCGATCAAGACCCATATCGTGTTCATCTTCCTTTGGGTTTGAGGTAACCCAACCACAATGACTATAGAGATTTAATCCCCAACCATGTAGGGACTGGAAGTTGTTGAAGCAAACCCAAAGGATTATGGTGCTCTACTTTCACCAGCTAGAATGTATAGCAATAAAATACAAACTCAGGATTGTCTCCTCTTCTACCTCACCACCAAAACTTCCACCACATGTCATAGAACATTTTCACGGATCCTCGGTGTATAGTCCCCTGATATTTATGGAAATACCCTATAAAATCCTTCCTTTCCATTAACGGCACATCGTAACAGTTTCGATAACATAGAACACCCTCTTTGGAGAATGGCCTGTGAGTGTCGGTCTCCGCACCATAAAAGAGTTCCTAATGCTCTGGAATTCATCATCCAGTATTGGTTAACTAATAATTAACTCCAGAAGAGTAGTTTTCAACTAGACACTGGGTTAAGAACCTGCATTCCCCTTCAACTGAATTCCAATATACAATTCATCGAAAAGATCCATAATACTCCACTCATATGAAGATTCTTTCACAAATATTGATGGATGTTTCTTAATTAATGCATCTAAAACCACATTCCATTTCCCCAGGTTATAAGCAATGTCAGTGTAGATAGATTGCATGTAATCCACCCAAATCCTTTGGAAAAGATTCAAATCGTTTTGAGCGAAGATAGAACTCATGCTCTTGTGGTTGGAATAAAAAGTAATACTTTCTCAAAAAAGGTAATGTATCTGACACTTCAGTACGTGCATTATAGCTGCAATTTCAGGGTCATGGGTAGGATAGATCTACTCATGTGGCATAAGCTGATGAGACCCATAGGAAACAACATGACTTCCCTACAAAAGGACACATCCCAAACCTGAACCTAATGCATCACAAAAGACCGCATAATCTATCCCAACCTCAGGAAGACTTAACACCAACACAGTAGTCAAAAAACGATTTATCTCAATAAAAAAACTCTGAAGTTTATCATTCCTGAAAAACATCACTCCCTTTCGAGTTAGAGCTATCATTAGAGAAGCTAACATTGATAATTAATTAACAAACCGGCAATAATATCCTACTAAGCCCAAGAATCTCTGAATCTCAAAAGAAAATGAAGGTTGTTCCCAATTAATAACAGCCTTCACCTTCACAATATCAACTAATTTTTGACAAGACATGTCCCATGAATTTCACTTCCCGAATCAAGAAATCTCACTTTGAAAGCTTGGAATAAGGTCTATGATTCCATAGAAGATTCAGAACTATTCTCAGATGATGCACATGATCCTCCTCAGAAAAGTTGTAGACATGAATCTCATCCACAAAGACTACAAATAATATATCTAGATACTCAAATAAAACAATGAACATCAATGACAGGAAAACTGCAAGAGCATTTTTTAGGCCGAAGGTCATAACAAGGTACTCATAATTTCCATACCTACTCCAAAAAGCATTATTTTGAATTTCAGGTTATTTTATCCTCAACTGATGGTAACCAGTTCGAAGATCAATATCTGAAAACCACATTTCCATTTTCAATTGATCAAACAAATCATCAATTTGTGGTAACTGATATTTTGTCTTTATCATAACTCGATTGAGTATTAGATAATCAACACATAATCGAAGAGAACAATCATCTTTATTAGTGAAGAGAACCGATGATTGCCAAGGTGACACACTCAGTTCTCAAGAAGAACGTCTAACTGAGATGTTTGTTATTTTAGTTATACTGGATCCATTCGTTAATAGGGAATAGAAACATGTTGAGTACAAAGAATTATGTCAATAGAAAAATAAACCTCTCTTACTGGTGGAAAACTAGTGAAGTCAGAAGAAAAAACTTTGGGAAACTCAGCAATTACTGGAGGGAGATCAACACACATTGAATCTCTCTCCAGAACAAAAGAAAACACTGATATAACTTTCCCCAACCCTGGATAAGTGGGTCCATATCTGCTTGACCTTGAGTCCCATTCTCCTTGAAAAACAAAAGGCACACCGCTTGGGGGAGTAAGGTAGACCCGTCAAAGATAACAATCGATCCAGGCTTTATTGTAAATGAGCCAATCCATGAAAAATATGATGTCAAAATATTTCATGTCGAGAACCTAGAATATCCAAGCATGATCCACATCTGATAGTGATAAGGCACAAGAAAGACTATAGAGATCCTTCTCTATCATTGCACAAAGGGGTGTTGTAATATCCATAGTGCAAGATAAAATATTCATAGGTAGATTATGAAGATTAAAAATATCGGTTGAAATACAAGAGTGAGATGCGCGAGTAACAAAACGAGATGTCACAAAAGATGAATCTATAGTAATGGTACCTCTCAAAGTTGCAGTACTTGTATCTGCCACCTCTGGAAACTATTCCACTGTGTGAAGATGCTTCGTTCTTGATGCATGTGGGTGGAACCCTTTTGTACGCGAAGCATTTGATTGCTCCAATGTTTCTGGAAGTGTTGATGATCTCGTTCTACTATGTGGAGTAGAGATGTGATTGATGAATCTATGTAATTAACCTAAACGTCCGCACAAGATACTGTTCTTGGGTGCCTCAGTGCAAAACCACGTAGAATATTTAGGCATTCCACACTGATAGCATGTCAAAGAAACCCCTCTTGTTGCTACCGGAGGTCTGGAAAGATTCTGTTTTCATGAACTGCCATGAGAAACATCACACTTCCATTTTCCTTTATTTGAACCAACACTACCACTAGGAGGGAAAAGAAACTCCATCACCCCTGACATTCCTTCTAGGTCCATCTGAAACATTATGTCCCTATCTGGAACATAAGAATTAGTGGGTAGCATTAGTATGAAAACATGAGAACAAATATGTGATCCAATTCCCAACCTAAATAATCAAGCATTCATCTTCTCGTTAGATACAATCTTAGGAGAAAAATGTACCAACTCCGAAAAGTGATTTTTGTATTCCATCACAGTTTTGTTGGCCTGCTAAATCTACAAAAACTACACATACTTGGATAAAACCATTGATTGTGGATATAAAAGTTTAGTTAAAAGAACCCTAATGTCTTTCCAATCCAAACAATCATATTTCCCAGCCGTCTTCGTCGTGTCGCACCATCTATTACATGGTCCATCCAGCACGATGGTGGAAAACATCACCTTCATCACACTATGTGTATCCAAGAACCCAAACATACAATCAATCATACTCAACCATTCCTCAACATGTTGAGGGTCAGTGGAGCCTTTGAAAACTAGTGGATTTTGGCATATGAACTCCTGAGAATGGATTTAGAGAATATCACTATGAAGAGCTATTGCTCGAGACTAAACATGAACTAGAGGTGTCACCTATCTGAGAGCTTGGACAGTGTGAAGAATCACCTCAAGTAGACTCAGATCAACAATAGGACTCGCTTGCTAGGATTTAGCAGCTGCTTCTCTCTGGATCTGGTTCTCACATCTTCTCGGAGGCATGATGCTACACATCATCACAAAAAAAGGCATAATATTGACACTCAAACTGAGTAACAAGGAAAACTATTCAAAATAAAAGGGATAACAAGATTTGGAATCCACTCTATCCAAACCAAAATAGGGAAAATTATAGAACTAATTCATAAGTCATATTTCCCAAACCAGCCCTAGTGACTTAAGTTTCATTGCGGTGAGACATGTCTAGGAACTCAATCAAAACTAACTCCTAGGTCCAGAAAATAATTCTCAAATGCATATTATCATCAATGAAAGATGCTTAAACCTACCTTTGATAACACTTCATCACAAACCATCCCACGTACCCTGGTAACCTGATAACCGAGCCGATTCTGACATTGCCCAAAGTGTGTTCCTGATCCCCACAGGTCGAAGACTAGCACCTGACATCACATAACATGCAAGTGGGAACGATTTTCCCACCAACAATTCAGAAGAAAAGAAAAATGAAAGTATACATAAAAAAAGAAACACCACCAAATGTAATGTAACAGAATTGAAAGAGGCCTAAAAAGGACAATGTACTACAACCCATGTTCTAAATTGGGGAAAACATCCCAAAGGTCTCTACGAACACAACTCACCAAGACCAATGATCAACAACTGGATCCACCTCCAAGAGGTCCCTTCCCTTTTCTTGAACCTCAAAGAAGGATTTATACAAACACCCAAAGGAAAATATAGTCTGTGATCCAAAGACTAGTAAGATACCAACAAATATTCCGTAACAGATGCCAAATATAGATTATCTAAATAAATGCATTCAATTTACAAATAAACTGGTTTGGTAATTCAAAAGCGTATTTTATGAAAACATGTTGTACATTTTCAAATGATGGAAATAGATATTTGATGTAATAATTTTTCAAATGATGGAATATTTCTAAAACAAAGGATTAAGAAAAAATATTATATAAAATAGTTTATATAAATGCAAAAGGAATTCAATTTAGTTCAAAAGCATTGACATACATTTATATATCAAATATAAATAAACAATTGAGAAACATGGTCATCTTCAAAAAGGTATGATAGTGTTAACCAGGTATAGGATTCTGCATACTCTATAAGAACTCAAAAAATAGGTATACAAACGTCCCTATGAAACTGGCCATAAGAGACTTGAGAACAACCCACCATGGATGCGACCCCCAAAAGTATGTTTTAGAACGTTTTCGTAGTGTAGAGTGTATCCAAATAACTCACTACCTATGTTTTTCATGTGCTCTAACATGATGGGAGAACTATTTTAAGAATTCTTAAAAATAAGATCAATCCCATTATTCCTTATCAAATGTTCCAATTCCATTCAATTTTAATATGAATCATGTATTATTAAAAAACATGCCTTTATCACAAGATAAAACTAATGGGTTTCTATCAAATCATTTTAAGCCATTTTCACCAGTTTGAAATCCAATAAAAAATAATTCCATCATCACAAAATTTATTTCCACAATTAAATTCAACAATTTAATTGAAATAATTCCATCAAATCCAAAATTTAAATCAAACAATTTAAATAATCCAATTTCCATAAACACACCCAATTCAATAGAATTTCGGTTTTCTAAATTTCAATGAATAAACCATTTCAAATATTTCTATTCACGTGAAATGAGTTTTTATAAATTTAATTGAATTTTTTTTTGAGTAATTGAATTTAAATAAAAAATTGAAATAAATCAATAAAATACAATGATAATAAATTTGAAAACATAGGACGGAGCGACCTACCTTGATTTAATAACGTGAGTTTTCCCAATGAGAAGCCCCAATAAACCGAGTGGAACATCGATGTCGATCGATATCTAGATCTAAATCCTTACAAACCTTCCTTAGATATCATATTCTAGAAATGCCAAGACCTAATATCATCAATATTTTCATCAACACACTTATATCTACCCATAATTGTCATAGATCTATGAAATTGAGAAAAGAGGAGAATCACATCTATGTAGTTATATAAAACCAAAAATGAAAGATCACATACCTCAAGAATCCAACTACTATTCGCCAAGAGAGGCCCTCAGAAAACATCCAGAATGATGGAAGAACCTTATCTGAGCTTAGAAGAATAAAAATCTCACGGTAGGGCCGCAAAAGAAGAAAAATGAGGCACATAGTGGAAAAAAGAGTGAGATTCACTTTTATAAGATCTCATTTATGTAGAGGCAGGGTTTGACCGCATGGTTAGACAAAACGTGCACTAACCGTGTGTTAGCCAATTCCTCGGCAGACACTCCACTCACGGTTTCTCCTCACGGTTAGACAAACTGTGCACTACAATTGCGGATGCTACTACCTCCACGACCTACTATGTACGATTTGGCCGCATGGTTTAGACAACTGGTGCCCTTCCCATGCTACTTCCCCTTTGCCACAAAACAAAATTTAATGTTCTCCTTAATCTACCAAGTCACTAATCCAAAACAGAGGTACATAGATACATCAAAAGTACCTGAAATTGTATTGTTATGTTACAGTGATTATCATTTAATGAATGTTTCGATCGTTACAATCTTTCAGCCTTATGAAATTTCACCTTCAAAATTTCATTTTACATTATAGGAAAAAAACTGATGCGGGTACTTTTCCTAGATATCATCCTCTCGATCCCATGTTGCTTCATTCTTATTGTTTCGCCATAGTACCATGAAAATATTAGTAGTTTTGTTGCGTAGAACATTGTATCTATTATCCAAGATCGTCACCAGATGGTCCTTATAAGAAATATCATCCTCCTACTGTACCACCTTGGGAGAGAGTATATGTGATGTTTTGGGTATGTAATTCCATAAGAGGGATACATGAAGGACTTCATGTACATTCGACAGGGTAGGTGGATGTTCCAGATGATAGGCAACAACTCCGACTCAATCATGGATTTCAAAGGGGTTGATGTACCTCATACTCAACTTCCCTTTATTTCCAAATCACATGACATTCATCCATGGAGAGATGCATAGAAATATAATGTCTCCATCTTTAATCACAATTTATCATATACGGTTGTATACATAACTCTACTGTTGACTCTGGGCAGCCATAATATAATGCTTAATGATTTTAAACTTCTCTACAATTTGGTCAACCATATCAGGTCCTAGAATCTTACACTCACCGACTTCATCCCAACATGTTGGTGTTATGCACCTCTTCTCATACAAGGATTCATATGGTTCCATTTATATGCTCAAGTGGAAACTGTTTATATATGATAACTAAAATAGAGAAATAAGTTGATCCCACCCTCTTATAAATTCCATTGAGAACACTCTCAATTTGTCCTCAAGTGTTTGGATAGTCTACCTTGATTGGTCATCAGTTTGAGGATGATAAGCCTTACTAAAGTTCATATTAGTATCTAGAGCATGTTGAAGACTCTTCTAAAACATAGTGGTGAGTCTAGAATAACAGTCATGTACAATAGATAGTGTTACTCCTTATAGCCTTCTTACTTCATTGACATAAATCCACGCAAGCTGGTCCAATGAGAAGTCATCTTGAATCGTGATAAAGTGAGTTGTCACAGAAAGACGATCTAGAACGACCCATATAAAATTATTTCCACTAGAAGTCCTTGGAAGTCCAGCGAAAAAGGCAATGGAAATGTTCTCCCCCTTCCATTCTGCTATGTATATCGGTTGCATCATTGCCTTAGAATTTTGTCTCTAAGACTTCACATTCTGACATACCAGGTACTTTGATGTATATTCGGCAATCTCCCTTTTCATATTGTCCCACCAAATGTATTCATGTATATCTCGATACGTCTTTGTACTCACTGGGTGGATAGAGAAGGTAGAGCTATGTGAATCACTCAATATATAATTATTTATATTTGTATCGGTTGGTACATATAATATCATCCCAAATCATACAACTCCTTCCTCATCATTTTTGATATCAGAGGATTTCCCATTTCTAACAGCTTCATCCTTTTCAAAATTTCCACTTCTATTATTTGACCATACATTATTCTCACTAAGAGGCTTGGTTGAGAAATAATTTGATAAAGGATTTATGATGTTCCTCCCTTATTGATTCCGTGTCCATCATTTTCAAATCTATGAATTTCAGATCCTTTTAAATTCTCATCAATGATAAAGATGCCTGATCCATTCTACTAAGATCATCTGCCAACTTGTTTTCCTTACTCAGATGGTAGTGGATTGAGCAGTCACAGTCCTTGATGAGATCTATCCATATTCTCTAGTGCATGTTAAGCTATTTCTATATGAATATAAGGCCCCATCCTTAATCATCACTTAATCTTGAGTAACTTCATGAATACATGTTGAGGATCATTTCAGGTTAAGAGTTTTAGAGAATTAGATCATAAAACATGCATTACATTCCACATTTTAACAAAGTGGTTACATAAATGATAGTACTAATTTTTCCTATAAACGGAATCATATTTAAAATAAAACATGGATACTTTCTTGACACTTCCTTGACACTATCATCACATCATGTACCTTTCCCTTGACCTGTGAAAAACATTTCAAAAATATGGGATGAGCATAAAAAGATAAGTAAGGGATATAAAATTACGAAATGAAAACATTAGTCCATGTATGAAATAATAATTTACTCATAAAACATAATCACTTCAACGTACCTCATCAATTCATGAATAAATCATAGAAATCATAAGACATAAAGGTTACTTGAAGAATTCATAACATTCTTATGTAGGGAGTAACCCTCTTGGTTATGTTTGGAATACCCATCACCGTATATTCCATAAATCTCTTTGGAGAAACCTTAACGTTTAAATCCATCACATTTCCCAATGCATTGGAGAGTTGTATCGGGATTACCTTCCCTTAGATCATCACGAAACCACTCATCATCATAACAATTCCCAAAAACCATAACATAATCGTATCACATAAAACATGGGTAAAGGAATCATAAACTTCCCACTTTTCAATCACAAGATATCAATACAAAACATTGATATAAAAACATTATGAAAACCATATTCAATACAAAAATTAAATAAAAGTAAAACATGGTATTTATTTTTCATTCAAAAAATGTTATGGCTTGTAGAGGAAGCCGAAACTCAAATAATGGTCGTGACAGCGGAAAAATCGTTGTCGCCGCATACGTACGAAAAAAACATTCTCTTTTTTCATTTAGTAAAAAGCTTCGTATAAAAAAGATTCCTTTTGGATAAACGTAAATGTCAAAGGGTCTTATACACCGTATAAAAGATTGTTGTGTATAAAACAAAATATGCCTCAATGAAAGGAGATTGAGACGATGTCCCTTACCTCGGGTCCGACTAGACTCGATCGTTCTTTAATGTCCAGAATAATAAGATTCAGTTAATTTATACATTCTTAAGAACCATTGTCAAGTTCATTATTTCTATTATATCACTTATTACCATGTTATAAACATTATGTAATCATTTATGTTAATAATGGTCATTTTGTCGATATTTGGTTCTTGAGTCAAAAGTGAACTTCTTATATTTAGAGGTTGTTCACGTAGTCAAATATCCATTATCTCAAGAATGATATTCATGATTTAGATGACATATATATCATATATATCCATTATATACATGAATTTATAATATTACATAATCATTTATAGGTGAGAAATGAAATGCACCATTCATGGAGATGGTAAGTCGTACATACGCATGAACGCTACTTTCATTTTTTTATCATATTAATGGAATTAAAACTAAATGAGAGATATGTATATTTTAATTACATAATTATATTCATCATTTAGATGTAACATACATCACATATATCTATTATATATGTGTTCATATACTAATACATTACATTTGGGGTTAAGAAATGAAATGCACCGTTCATGGAGACGGTAAGCCGTACATACGCATGAATGCTACTTTCAATTCTATCTCGTATATAATGGAGTGTAATCATAATGAGATAAAGGTATATTATAATTCCAGTATAATATAATATATAATATCATTAACTCCATCCTTTATATGTCCCACATATGGCATTAGCAAATTAAATCACTTTGAGGGTGCGGTAGTCTGCACTTCCTAAAATGAAATTATCACGTTTACCCATAATGGAAACCATAAAGGAATGACATAAATGAAAAATACAGAAGCATAATGAAAACATAAACATAATATAAATCATATATATATATAGTGATATCTCAATGGCCTCCATGAAATGTGTTAAATGAAGAATGAACAATCATCGTTTCGTGAGGCAGAAAATCACCAACCAGAGAAACGTTATGTTATTAAACCATTAGACGAAGGTGTGTGTTGGTGTAGCTCTAATACATCTCATAACAACATCGTAGTATATTGAAGATACTTTTTTTTACAATAGAATGGAATAAAAAATGTTTAGGGTGTTGGAGAAACAAAATAAAATATAAGAACACAAGAAAAAACACTACCTTTAAAATGGGTAACTCTTTTTGATTTGAGCTCAGAGGCATCCTTGGGAAGACTTATGAATAAAGAGAGGCTTATAAGAGTTAGAGAGGGATGTGGAGAGAAAAAATGGGCAGGGTGTGGACGAGCCAATGGCATTGGAAGTGTGGGTAATGTGGTAGAGCTGGGGGTCTTTTATAAGAGGAGAGGAGGGGCACTCTTGGAAAGTTAAGAAAATATACTTTGTTATAAAATTATTTTCGGATAAAAAAGGTCTCACAATTATAAATTTCGAGGATAAGTTGATAAGGGTTAGAAATCCACCCTTCCAATAGGTTTTTGACATGTTTAGGTCTTAGGTTTTACATTATATTTTCATTTTATTTAAATCGTTAAATAATGAGGTAATCGCTACATCATCATGGTGTCATAAATAATTTAATTTATTTAATGTCTAAAAATTATAAAACAAATATCATGATGTAGTAAATATTTTTAGATTTCTAATTACTATTTATAGTAAAAAATCTGACTTGTATAACCCCATGTAAAAATTGTTTTAGTAAAACAACTCATGTTTGTGACATTTTTATTTTAACTTTAAAAAAAGAAGTTATTAATTTCATTTTCCTACCAATGTGGCTCCATGGGATCCCAAATTGGACCCATGTATTGTATTTTTCGGCCATGAAACATCCAATAAGGGTAGGAAATGTGTCTAGGTCATTTCATATTATTAAAACATTTTTTTACCTTAAACTACACTAATTACCTCTAATTGCGATTAAAACGTAAAAGTTACTATTCACCAAAAAATTATTTTAATCTCATTCAAACACATTTTACTTCTTAATGACAACCATGTATGTCAGATTTTTGAAATTCAAACCACAGAGGTGGTTAAATTTAATTAAAACGAAAAATTTGTTTTTTATGTAACACATAGTGGTTTCACTATTCATCAAAAATTGAAGCTTTTCAGAAAAATACCAAAACATCACCCTAAGATATATTTGATATTCCAGATTCAAAAATTATTTCTATTTTAAAAAATTCATAACATATAAGTTACATTAATTAATTTAACAATTATTTCTCGTTGTCAGAGAAAATAACGTGTTTTTATGAAACAATAAGTATCAAAAGATTGACACTAGTTTAAGTCCAATTTCAATGTGAAACTAATTACAATGACCACTATTGGATTAAATGGTAAAAATATATTCTAATTTTACTTTAAAACCAATAAGAAAGTTAATCTAATCATATAAATAAATTAGATTAAAAAGTGGTTTTGAATTAAAATAGAACATCTTTCACTATTCATTAACAAAATGAACTTTATCGGAAAAATACCAAAAATTTACCCAATGTAAATTTCAATGTGCCAATCATAAATAATAATTTTATTTCTATAGATAGAGATTATAAAATTGTCAAATTACTGATTTAAAAATGTATTTCCATTAAAATGCAGTAAAACAATCTTTTAAAAAAATTTGTGTATTCCATGCTTAATATTGGATTTATTCTCATTTAAAGCCTCTAAAACATTATCTAATTCATTAATAGACATAGATAAAAATATCTATTATTCATTACATGCATGGGATGTCACATCCTTCCCCCCTTTAGAAAATTGTGTCCCCGTAATTTATTTAATTATCGAATAAGTGGGGGTATTTAGCCCTCATTGCATTTTCAGATTCCCATATTGCCTCTTCAATCATGTGGTATTTCCACAAAACCTTTAAATGATGAATCACCTTATTCTTTAAAATATTCTCCCTGTGGTCATGAATCTGGACCGGTTGTTCCTCATAAGATAGGTTCTCTTCCAGCTGAACTACCTCTGGACTCAAAACATGAGATGGATCTGGCATGTACATCCTTAACATTGAAACATGAAAAACATTGTGTACCTAAGCTAAACTCGGAGGTAAAGCCACTCGATAAGAAACTGATCAAAATCTCTCAATAATTTCATATGGTCTAATGACCCTTGGTGTATGCTTTCCTTTCTTACCAAATCGCATCACACTCTTCCATGGAGAAACTTTGAAAAAACATGATCACCTACCTCAAAAGAGAGATCCTCCCTCATGTTGTCTACATAACTCTTCTGCCTACTCTGAGTTGTTCCCATATGTTTTTGTATCAGCTGAACTTTTTCTCCCAACTATTCTAACAATTCTGGTCCCATCAGCTTCCTATCACCAACTTCATCCCAGAAAGCTGGAGTTCGACACCACTTCACATATAATGCCTCAAATGGTGCCATCTGTATACAAGAATGAAAAGTGTTATTATATAAAAATTCAACCAAAGAAAGATGTTGGTCCCAATTTCCCTGATAATCCATCGAACAAGCACATAGTATATCTTCCAATGTCTGAATTATTCGTTCTGACAGCCCATCTGATTGAGGATGAAAAGATGTACTAAAATTTAATTCAGTACCCAAAGACATCTAAAGTTGTTTCCAAAAGATATAAGTAAACCTGATATCACGATCAGATACAATAGAGAGAGGAACTCCATGTAAGCTGACTATATCTTTAAGATACAAATGGGAAAGTAGATCTAGGGAAAAAGTATCTCGTATATCAAGGAATTGAGCATATTTTGTCAAGAGATCAACAATAACCCAGATTTCATTATTACCTCAAGGTGTCTTCGGAAGTCCCACAATAATGTCCATGGATATATTTTCCCATTTCCACATTGTCACTGGTAAAGGATAAAGTATACCTTTCTTTAACTACCGCTCTGCTTTAACCTGTTGAAAATTCAAACACTTCACAGTAAAATCAACAATATCCTTTTTCATTATGTCCCACCAGTAATACTTGTAAAGATATACATAAATCATAGTAATTCCAGGATGAATTGAAAATTGAGAACTATGAGCTTCACATAACAAATATATCTTCAATTGTGAATCACACGACACACACATTCTCATCCAAAATCTCAAAACACAATCATTATCAATGTTGAATTCAAGAAACTTACCCTTCTAAACCAGCTCTACATTTTTTCGGCAACTCACTGTCTTGTTTATGTGCTTGATTGATTCTATCTGATAGAGAATATTTCACTGATACCTGAAAAAAAAAATAGGAAATCCTACACCAATAACTTCTTTGCCAATGTTCATCAAATCCTAAACCAATGGATCACATTCCAAATGAATCATTGTTAATGAAGCATTAATTTTTAGACTAAAATCATCAACCACATTATTTTCTTTTCGCGGATGGTAATGAATTGTACAATCATATTCCTTGATTAATTCTAGAAATATCCTTTATCTCATGTTCAATTCTTTCTGAGTGAATATATACTTTAAAATTGTGTGATCGGTATATATTTTACACTTTATTCCATACAAATGATACCTTTAAAATTTTAAAGCGAAAACAACAGTACCTAATTCCAAATCATGTGTAGGGTAATTTACCTCATGAGTTTTCAACTGACGTGAAGTATAAGAAATTTTCTGATCATTCTTCATTAGGACACCACCAAGTCCTTTAAATTAAGAATCACTATATATAACAAACTCACCATTCCTGGAAGTTAGTGCCAAAACAAGAGCATTCACCAATCTTCTTTTCAATTCCTGAAAACAATCATCACATTATTTGGTCCAGATAAACATAACACCCTTCCAAGTTATCTTAGTCATTGGACTAGATAACTTTGAAAAGTTATCAACAAACCACTTATAGTAACCTACCAAACCAAGAAAACTACGAATTTCAGTTACATTTTTGGGTCTTGTCCATTCTTCAACAACTTTTGTTTTAGCAGGATCAAGAGTTATTCTATTTTTTGAAACAATGTGACCAAGGAAATAAATTTTTTGTAACCAAAACACACACATGCTGAATTTTACATACAGTTTCTTTTCTTTTATGGTTTTCAAGATAACCCATAAATGAATTTCATGCTCTTATTTTACTTTAGAAAATACCAAAATATCATCAATAACACAACCACCATTTATCACCTGATTCAACTGAGCCATCACTACAGTAAACTGCTCAATTCTGATTCTGATCATGTTTGTATGCTGATTTGGAAGGTCATTTCCCACTATATACCTTCCCATAAAAGCTTCTATATTTATTCTATGAAAAACCATTCATAACACTGAAATACCTTTAGTGAAGCAACATGGTAATCTTTAAATGAGATATCATTTCAATTTGACCATAGAAAAAAATACTTATGGATAATCATTTAATAGAATTATAACTCCTAAAGTTATTTAAACTGACCTATCATACCAACTATAAGGCCCCACCCTTATACATCACTTAATCTTGAGTTACTTCAAGAATACATGTTGAGGATCTTTTCAGGATTAGAGTTTTATAGAATTAGATCATAAAACATGCATTACATTCCACATTTAAACAAAGTGGTTAAATAAAAGATAGTACTCATTTTTCCCATCAAAGGAATCATATTTAAAATAAAACATGGATTCATTCTTGACACTTCCTTGACACTATCATCACATCATGTACCATTCCCTTGACCTGTGAAAAACATTTCATAAACATGGGTTGATCATAAAAAGCTCAGTAATTGATATAGAAGTACGAAATGAAAACATTAGACTATGTGTGAAATCATACTTTACTCATAAAACATAATAACATTAACATACCTCATCAAGTCATGAATAAATCATAGAAATCCTAATACATAAAGGTAACTGGAGTCATTCATAACATTCTTACGTAGGGAGTAACCCTCTTGGTTACATTTGGAATACCCATCACAGTATATTCCCTAAATCTCTTTGGAGAAACCTTAACGTTTAACTTCTTCACATTACCCAATACATTGGAGAGCTATATCAGCCTCACCCACCCTTAGTTTATCATGGAACCACCCATCTTCATAACAATTCCCATGAACAATAACATAATCGTATCACATTAAACACGCGTATAGGAAACATAAAATTTATACTTTTCAATCACAAGATATCAATACAACACATTGATATAAAAACTTTATGAAAACCATTTTCAATACCAATATAAAGAAAAGTAAAACATGGTATTTATTTTTTATTCAAAAAAATGTTATTTCTTGTACAGGAAGCCAAAACCCAAATAATGGTCACGACGGCGGAGAAGTCATTGTCGCCGCATACGTAAGAGAAAAACATTCTCTATTTTCATTTTGTAAAACTCTTCGTATAAAAAATATTACTTTTGGTTAAACATAAAATTAAATGGGGTTTATAGAACGTATAAAAGAATGTTGTGTATAAAACTAAATATGCCTCAATGAAAGGAGATTGAGACGATGTCCCTTACCTTGGGTCCGACATGACTCGATTGTTCTTTAATGTCCTCAATAATAAACATGAGTTAATATTTACTTTATTAAGAACCTTTTTCAATTTCATTATTATTTTTATATGTCTTATTACCATGTTATGAACATTATGTAATCATTGAAATTAATAATGGTCGTTTTGTCGATATTTGGTTCTTGAGTCCAAAGTGAATTTCTTATATTTACAAGTTGTTCACGTAGTCAAATATCCATAATCTCAAGATTGATATTCATGATGTATATTCCATATATATCATATATATCTAGTATATACATGCATTTATAATATTACATATTCATTTAGAGGTATTAAATGAAATGCACCGTTCTTGGGGATTGTAAGCCATACGTACGCATGAACGTTACATTCATTTCTATGTCATATTAATGGAATTAAAAATAAATGAAAGAGATGTGTATATTTTAATTCCAGAATTATATTCATCATTTAGATGTAACATACATCATATATATCCAATATATGTGTGTGCTTATAATAATACATTACATTTGGGGATATGAAATGAAATGCACCGTTCATTGAGACAGTATGCCGTACGTACGCATGAACGCTACTTTCATTTCTATATCATATTTAATGGAGTGAAATAATAATTATATAGAGGTATATTATAATTCCAGCATAATATCATATATTATATCATTAACACCATCCTTTATATGTCCCATATATGGCATTAGCGAATCAAATCACTTTGAGGGGGCGATAGTCCGCACTTCCTAAAATGAAATTATTGCGTTTACCCACAATGGACACCATAAAAGAATTACATAAATGAAAAATAAATAACCATAAAGAAAACATAAAAATAATATAAATCATATATAAATATAGTTACATCTTAATGGCCACCATGAAAGGTGTTAAAAGAAGATCGAAAAATCATCAATTCGTGAGGCAGAAAATCTCCAACCACGAAAATAGTATGTTCATTAACCATTAGATGATGGTGTGTATAGGTGTAGCTCTAATACTTCTCATAAACACATACTAGTATATTTAGGATACTGGTTTTATTACAAAATAATGGAATAAAAATAGTATTGGGGGTTGGAGAAGCAAAACAAAACATAATAACACAAGAGAAAACACTATCTTTAAAACGGGTAACTCTTTTTGATTTGAGCTCAATGGTTCCCTTGGGAAGACTTCTTCTCAAAGTGAGGCATATATGACTTATAGAGGTATGTGGAGATAAAAAATGGTTAGGTGTTATCTGAGCCAAAGTATTTGGAAGTGTGGGTAAGGTGGTAGAGGGGGGGTTTATAAGAGGAGTGGAGGGTCACTCTTCGAATGTTAAGAAAAGATACTTTGTTATAAAATGATTTTGGGATTAAAAAGGTCCCAAAAATATAAATTTGAAGGATAAGATGATAAAGGTTCAAAATACACCCATATAATAGGTTTTTGACAAGTTTATGTCTTAGATGTTACATTATATTTTCCTTTTTTTAAATCGTTAAATAATGAGGTAATCACTACATCATCATCGTGTCATAAATAATATAATTTATTTTTTTGTCTAAAAATTATTAAAAAACTATAATGATGTATTAAATCTTTTTATCTTTCTAATGAATATATATAGTCAAAAATCTGACTTTTATAACCCCATGTAAAATTTTTTTTAGTAAAACAACTCATGTTTGTGGCATTTTCATTTTTACTTTAAATAAAAAGTTATTAATATCATTTTCCTACCAAAGCGTCTCAATGGGGTCCCCAAGTCGACCCATGGGTTTTCTTGGTCGGCCATGACACATCCAATAAGGGTAAGACATGTGTATAGGCCATTTCATATTATTAAAACATTATTTTTACCTTAAAGTACACTAATTACCTCTAATTGGAATTAAAACTTAAAAGTTACTATTCACCAAAAATTATTTTAATACCATTGAACCAAATTTTACTTCTTAATGACAACCATTTATGTCGGATTTTTCAAATTCAAAACACATAGGTGGTAATATTTCATTTAAACGAAAAATCAGTTTTTTTATGTACCACATAGTGGTTTCACTATTCATCAAAAATTGAAGCTTTTCAGAAAAATACCAAAACATCAACCTAAGATATATTTGATATTCTGGATTCAAAAATGATGTCTATTTTACAAAATTCAAAACATATAAGTTACATTAATTAATTTAATAATTAATTCCCACTGTCATAGCAAATAGTGTGTTTTTCTGAAACAATAAGTATCAAAAGATTGACACTAGTTTAAGTCCAATTTCAAAGTGAAATTAATTTCAATGACCACTATTGGATTAAATGGGAAAAATATATTTTAATTTAATTTTAATACCAATTCAAAATATAATCTAATCATATAAATAAATTAGATTAAAGAGAGGTTTTGAATTAAAATACAACATTTTTCACTATTCATTAACAAAATGAACTTTATCGGAAAAATACCAAAAATTTACCCAAATTATATTTCAATGTAACAATCATAAAGAATTAGTTTATTTCAACAAATAGAGCTTATAAAAATGTCAAATTTCTTATTTACAAATTGTCTTCCATCAAAAGGCAGTAAAACTATCTTTTAAAAATATTAGTGTATTATATGCATAAGATTGGATTTATTATCATTTTATGCCTCTAAATCACAATACAATTCATTAATAGACATAGATAAATTATCTATAATTCATTAAATACTTTGGATGTTACAATTAATATATATTTGAGAATCTTTTGGTTAGAATATACCTCACATTTCCCCCCATAGTGATAATGCCACCATATTTTCAAAGCAAAGATCACAACTGCCATTTCCAGATCATGTGTCGGATTGTCTTGCTCATGGATCTTAAACTGCCTCGAGGCATAGGCTATCACATTATAATTTTCATCAGCACATAGCCTATTCCCTTCTTCGAAACATCACTATACACCACAAAGAGTTCTATACATTTAGAGAGTTTGAGTACTAGCGTAGTGATAAGCCTGTTTTTCAACTCCTTGTAACAATCATCACAGTACTGTGTCCAGAAAAACATTACTTCCATCCATGTCAGCGTGGTCATTGGGATTTAAAATCATGAAAATTTCTTAAATATTAAAAGATAATACCCAGCTATACCCCAAAAGCTACAAATCTATGTTACAGAAGTTGTCCTAGGCCACTCTTCAGTTGTCATCATCTTGGTAGGGTAAACATGTATCCCTTTTCTGGTGATAACAAATCCCAATAATGATACATTATAAATACAGAACACACATATACTCTACATTTCATACAAATTCTCCCTTTTCAATGTCTTTAACACAATTTTAAAATTCTCCTCATGTTTTTTTTTTCTCTTGGATAATATCAGAATATCATAAAAAAATACTATGACAAATGTTACAAAGTAATATCTAAATACAATATTAATTAAATCCATGAATATTTCTGAAGCATTAATGAGTCCTAAGGGCATCACTAAGAACTCATAGTGTCCATACCTCACTCTAAAGGCAGTCATGGGAATATCTTCCTTCCTCAGCTTTAATTGGCGATATCCTGACTGAAGTATTACCATTGAGAAATAATTGGCCCCACAAAACTGATCGAACAAGTCATATATCTGTGGCAGGGGATACTTGTTCCATATCATGATTTTATTGAGCTCACGATAATCAATGAAGTGGCACCATGCCCCATCATTATTCTAGATGAATAGAACCGGTGCACCCCATGATGAAGCACTCGGTTGTATAAAAACATTCTTCATAATCTCCTGTAACTGCTTCTTCATCTCTTCCATCTCTATAGTGGCCATTACGTAAGGTTTAATTGATATTCGTAGAGATCGATAGATATGCTCAATTGAGAACTCATCCTCTAGGTCCAGAGGAATACCAGATAATTTTTTAGTGAATACATTCGTGTAATCCCTCACGATGGGCATGTCTTCAAGAATGATTCACTCCTTTGTCTCAGTCATTTGATCTAGATATTCTCACCCAAAAGGCATCAATATCCACACTAGAGATAATGATTCGAAAAGAGATTCATCATCCTCCTTGAATTTTTATAGAATTGTTGGATGCTTCAGGATGTAAAGAGTGATCTCCCTTTACCGGCAGTTCATAGTGGATTTATATAATGATAGCCAATCTTTGCCCAAGATGGGATCAAACTTTAATAAAGGAAGTATGATGATATTTTCTGGTAGTTGTAGTCAACAAACCATAACTATGGAGGGGTTATAATCCATGGAATAATTGATTGACCTATTCAATTTTCTCACAGATAATATTTCCTCCATCTTATTATCTGGAGTTTGAATTGTTCTACTAAACATATAAGATATGAAAAAATGCATAGAACTAGAATCAAATAGTAGATTCTTTATTCATGAATGAATAATTGGAACACCTATCACCACATCATTTTTTTGATCCACCTCAGCGGTAGTGATAGAATATTCCATTCCTTGTTGCTTCAGAGGTTGTATTTGATTGCCTCTAAAAACCCCCAGCTTATGGAAATTTCTTGAATAATGCACAAGCTCCCTGAAGTTGTAACACTGCACATCTGGTTGAGTATTGATCTCAACCTTCATTTCTTCATCAACATTATCAGGATTTTTCATATCCCTTTTGGAAATTTTTGGCCAGATGAACAAACATTCTACATTTGTAGAAATTTGTGGTTCCCTTGATAAAATTAATAGGATGTTTCTTCCCAAAATTATTGGAAGGGGAAAGGTTCGTCTTCTTTCCATTATGGGATTGTTTGATGGACCACCGATGTTATTCTCAATTTTCCACTTCTTGTCACTAGGCCCACGAGACCACCGAGAGACTCCAATATCCATTTCAACCTTGAGGGCACAAAAAACTATCATCATAACTGTCAAAATCTTGAATCACCAATGCTTTTCTTAAACTCGGCTTTAGTCCACAAAAGAAGTGACCCACCTTGATTTCAGTGTTCCTGAAAAATCCAAAGGCGTACCTTGAATGCATTGTAATGTTTGAATCATTTGCCCAGATGGAATATTTTTCCCTCTCTTTGAGTCCATGGAACACTCTTTCCATCTTGATATGGAGGATTCGAGGAAAATAGTTGATGAGAAACAACCTCTTGAATTCATCCCAATTCAGGGAATCAATTTCTTCTTGGGAAATTGTATTCTTTATAATTGAACACCACTGATCATTTTCCCCATCAAAATGATAGACCTATAGAAAAAAAATTTTAATGCACCGGCCCTAGAATACCAGAGTTGGTGAATTATTTTAATATATTTCCATGATTATAAGGAATCAAGTCCCAAAATACAGATCCATTTAGCAGTATTGGGATATAGATTACATACATGAACGTTACATTAGACATTATAAGAT
This sequence comes from Viscum album, assembly GCA_963277665.1. Taxonomy (NCBI): domain Eukaryota; kingdom Viridiplantae; phylum Streptophyta; class Magnoliopsida; order Santalales; family Viscaceae; genus Viscum; species Viscum album. The sequence continues at coordinate 39,553,917 of OY728153.1, forward strand.
AAAACACAACATAAACTATCCTTTTAGACCGCCATTAATCCACTAGATTAACCCTTCTTATCAATCATAAACACTTATTTGAATCCTGGGAAAAATAAAACATAATAAAGGGGTGATATCAAATGCTTAGTAAGGGTATGAAATATAATGGAATATAATATAAATATTGGACATGGTGAATAATTTATAACAAATGCCTTTAAAAATGACAAACATGAACACTTTTATGGTACAAATATGTTCTGATAAAATAATTCCATAATAAAACAGAGTCATGGGTACTATAACAGTCGAATAATCACATGAACCATCAATATTATTTTCACAATTAGGTAATGTATAATGCCTTTCATTATGAAACATTTTGTCAAGGCCTCGACCATGATATCTAAAAATGATTAAGGGCTCACCCAAAACCATATATATAATTGGGAAAGGCCTTGACCAATTCCACATCTAATTATGCCGTGAGACCTATCTATGCAACGGGGAGATATAGCGGGATCCACCAGTCACTTATTATGTCCAATACATTCCTCATATGAAATTTTCGAAACATAACATAAAAATTTCTATTAGAAATAGCATACGAAATGTCAAATCATTAATTATAAACATTGAATGGTATAAAAATAACACATCCACAGTCAAACATACACGAAACATTAAATTCAATATGGAATATTTTTATCATTATAAATCAACTTCAAACAAGTTCATTATCCATCAAAAGATTTTGACATAGATGAAAATGATTTGTAAAATACTTTGAGATAAATATCCTTCTATATGAAAAAATTTAAAAGTCACACAATTTAAAAAGGAAGACATTTAAAAAAATTATCAAATCACAGTGTTCCATTCCACCTTATAAATATTGAATGGAATAAACATTTTTCAAACATTCATGTCCATATAATTAAATCCTTAATAACCATTTTGAAAACCTGGACATTAATGAGAATTATTTACAAAAATAGATATTTAAAACATTGGAAATGATGTTTTAGAAAAAATTACCTTAACAATAATCCCTTTGGAAACACTTTTATGAAACATGGACATGATTAATAAATATTTCTTGGTAGATACTTACATAAAAACATTGTCGGATAATAATGAGATTTTGAAATTAAGCCTTACCTTGCACTTTCCATGGGTTGAGGGTACATTTAATTTTCTGTATAATAACCATAGAATGTTAATAAATTATACCAGAACCATATTCAAATTATTATATCATACATTATTCATTTATGGATTTATAATACCCATTTAATAATGATTTCTTTGTTAATTTAACATTTTGCGTAATAATCGATTTCTTTATAGTTTGTGTTTTAACTTTTTATTCTTGATCATATAATTTAGATCATGATTTAAATAATTCCAGAATATAAAGGTTTATTTATATATCATATATATTTATAATATAAATATTTATTTTAGATTTATATATGATATCGAAGGAACTGTTTATGGAGATGGTAGGTCATACGTATGCATAAAGGTTGTTTCTATTTTCCCATCGTATTGAACAGAAGTTAGTGAATATGATATATGTAAGTATATATATATATATCATCAGTAGAATTATTATTTTATATATGACATAATTATTAATAATATATATTTTTATAATCATCGTTGAATGGTGAACATGGAAATGAATCTTATCGCGTCGTGGAGACAATAATCCGTGCATACGCACGAGCGACAATATCAATTTTCTGATATTAAAATCATATAAAATTGGATGGTATATCATATAAAAATAATAATTGACATGATATATTTATTATTTAAATCAATTATAAATCATTATTATAACCATATTATATATTAATGTAATTAATAACAACTACACAGCGACGTGGAGACAGTAAGTCATACATACACATGTATGGGGACATTTCATTAATAGGATGGATAGAATAATGAATATAGTAGTACCATATTTAAAATAAAAGCACAATATATATATGATACTATATTTATTTTTTATACAATGAAAACAACAAGTAATGAAGATGTGAAAGAATAAAAGACCATGAAATAAGTGATGAAATATTTAACTCTTCTTCGGGTTCTTCATTTTGATTTGATTAAAAAGGCCCTATAGGTTATCTTTATGACCAATATAAGGACTATATTATGAAGGGTGGAGAGTTTAGAGAATATTTGGGTAGGGTTTGGATGATCCAAATGGCTTTTAATGTGTTAATTTAAGAGAAGGGTGAATGCACTTTTATAAGAGGGGTGAGGGTAATCATAGGAAAGGATTGAAATATTATTTTATAATAAAATCATATTCGTTTTATAATGGCTCCAAATTTGTTTATATAGAAATTAATGGGGGTATGGGTCAAAATACTCTCAACCAATAGGTTTTATACATGTTAATGTTTCCATTTATAAATTATCTTTTAGATTTAACTATGACTTCAATAATTTAACTTTTACCGTGTCTTCTTTATTATTACAAAATATAGTTAATGATGTACTATAAACATCCTAGAGAACCTAAATTGGTTCATAATGTCATATATAATATTATTTAATCCCTAAAGGCTGAACCTTATATTTCCACAAATATTATGTCAACCACTAATATAGTATTTGTTTTAAAAATTAATTTATGCCAATTTTGACACTATTAGGTATTTTGTTTATTTGAAAGTCATAACATCATTATAGTTTCTAAAAAAATCATCAAATCAACCCCAACATGTCATATTATCCAATAAAATTATTTTAATTCATCAAAAGCCTAAAATTACATTTATTTGGATATCTATAATATTAATTAATTTAATATTTCATGAATAAAGTAATTACTGTATCATCATTATGTCATAAAAAAAATTAAATTATTTAATGTAAAAATAATTAATAAATTAATATTATTTAGGAAATAATTTTTAACTTTCTAATGAATATTTATAGTATACTATTTCTTATGTATAAACTTATATTATAATGTTTTAGTTATGAAACATGAATTTAACAGTTTTAACTCTTCTTTGAATTAAAAATAATAAATGTCATAAACTAATCCAAATGGACATAAATGATAATATTTTTTCCCTAATGTTGTTTTTCATTGAATTATACTTATACAAAAAAATTAGTACATGTGTTATGGTAATAATAATATAAATTTTAATAGTAATTACGCAATTTACTTTTAACCGTGGTAAATAAAAGTCAAAAGTTACTAATGACAAAAAATTGTTTTTTTCTTATTGAACCAATTTTAAATACATATATCAACCATGTGTCTATTATTTTTTAAATTCAATTCATATAAGTAGTAAAATTATGTTTTTTTCAAATTTTCAAATGATCCTAGGAGGTGGGTAAAAGACGGTAAAAAGTTCAATAAAATTTTTATTAATCTAAACATATTAAAAATGACTCAAATTAATTACATTTAACTTATATAAGTATTATATATCTATTTTGACATAAAATAAATTGAAATAAAATAAATAATTTTTGAAATAAATAGCCGATTTTAACCACTAATGCAGTGTTTTTCACTATTCATCATAAATTGAAAGATTTTAGAAAAATAACAAAAATTAAATGTAAGATAATTTTGATATTAGTAATACGAAAATGATGTATATTTTACAATAATAAAAAACTATAAGTTGCAATAATTAATTTAATATTAATTCCTGTTGTCGAAAAAAAAATTGTGTTTTTAAGAAATACAAAATTTGAAAAGATTGGCCCTTGTTTTTGTACAATTTCAATGTGATGATACATACCATGATAAACATTAGATTAAATGGTTAAAATATATTCTAATTACACCTTAAAAAAATTAAAAATATAATATATCCTTATATATAATTTATATTAAATGACTGTTTTGAAATAAAATACATTATTTTTCACTATTCATAAAAAATGAATTTTATCAGAAAAATACAATAAAAACATCCAAAGAAAATTTTTAATGTCCCGATAATAATGAAGAATTATATTTTGTCATATAAAACATATAAAAGTAACCAAAACTAAATTTCAAGATATTTCTCCCTCAAAAGGCTGCAAATCGTCCTTTTAATGAATATCAGAGTATTAATGCTTAAAATCAAATACATTCTTACATTAGGCCTATAAATTTTTGTTGGATAAATGTAGAATCATTTAACAAACATTTATAAACATATTTTAGTTACTTCTATTCATTACTTCCATTACAATTGCTCGGTGTTAACTACCATTTAAAATAATATTATATTATTATATTTTAGTATGACTCAACATTGTGTATAACAAAAGATTTCAAAGAAACACATTATTGTGTATTGGGTAGGCCATAAAACATAACATCCCCAATGTAAAATTAATATTTAATTCACTAATAAAAATTTATTACTATTTATTTACATGGTATGTTACGTAAATCATGGGGTGTTATATTCTCTCATCCTTCAAAAAATTTCATCCTCACAATTTGAAATTTTTTATTGAATATAAAAGGTTTAAAAATAGAAAATACATTTTTAATAAACCAACATCTGAAATAAGGTTAATAGAATTTTGTTTTAATAAGAGGGAAAGGGAAATGAAAAGTTTACCACAAAATTATGATCTTTATTAGGAGAATATTTGTGGATATTAGAGACACATAATTTGAGGAAAAATGTAAGTATTTATATGGAGTGATGGAGATCATAAATAACAATCACATGTACAATTGGGGGTCTCAAAGCCATCGATCTATGATGATTTAAAATATCATGAGTTAAAGAAAACATAAGGTATTAGGATAACAAATTTTCTGTTTTATGTTTTCTTCCCTATTGTTTAAGAATCAATTTATTTATGGAATAAGTTAATATTTATATATATAGATATATACTTGACAAGTAGAGATTAATTACTCAACTAATTCCTACAAAAAAAAACTCATCTTTCACTCCAAAAGATAATAGTTTTAAAAAATATAATATTTATCCTAATTGTATAAGGTTTAAAAAATAATGAATTTTATAATACATTTTTCAGACAAAAAAACTACATTATAGTATCCAATTTCAAACATAATTGATAAAAACCTTTACATTTATCCAAAATACTTCTTTCCAAACTCAGATTCAAAAATTTCAAAGGTAGGTAAGCACAATGAAGATCTATTTTTACTTAATTACATGTGAATACCGTCATCATTTATTCTTTTAAAATATGGTAACACCATGAATTTCCATAAAAAATTATTGATTATATTCATCCTCCCTCATTGTTTATAGAATACCGGATATACTTTTTATATCCAAAATTTGATGTAAAATCCAACAATAATGGAAAAAATAAAGAACTAATTACTTTAAAGGTAGTCAGGAATATCAAATCCAAATCAATCAAACCTTATTCCAAAACCACTACATCAATATCAAAACCATAGTATATCAAATAGTCAATGAAATAGTACTTGAGTACAATACTTATTCATTTCCATAATTATTATAACTGGTACATCATCGATACAACACAGAAGTGACATAATTCCTTAATGAAAAAATAATAACCCAAGTCATTCTTCTTTATCTGTGGTTGTATCATAACTTCATTTTTATCCAATGAAATAATTTGTGCTATACTCTGATTATTGGGACATTGATTCGCCTAGTTTCCCAACTCCTTATAGATGAGGCAATGCACATTTGAGACCATTTTCGTACCCGTGGAATAACATACTTTGTGTCTTTTTTCTCCACACTTATAACAAACTCTCATTTCCATCAATCATTTACCATGGTCATTCTTTCAACAATTATCACATAAGGGAAAATCCTTCTTTCCCCTCTTCCCTTTATACATCTTCATCTCGTTCATCCTTTTCTTCTATTGCTTCCCATCAAAGCCATAGGACTCAGAGAATTATTTACTTCTCTTATTAACACATGATACTATTACTTCATATAATGAGAATATATGGGAGAAAATTTCTCTTTTAAATTTTTGTTTAATATCATGAATAACATGATCTTTATTAATATTTCGATCATGCATATTTCTAGAATTCTCATTCCTTCAAATAGGTTCCATTTATAAACAATGGAATACAGTACCTTAGTTTATGAATCGTAATGAATAATTCCAATCTAGTAAAATACATAATGTAAACAAAAAATATTATGCATATAATCTATAATCATAAAATGTTTTACATGAGGATGTATTTACTCAAAAATCCATCTTAATGGATTTTCTGAAAATGTTATTTATCATAGCCATATCCCAAGGGAGTGTCGTAACCAAGAGTGCAGCTAGAGCCGTTGTCATGTACTAGGATACCCCATGTCTAGCCAGAATCTTATTGTCGTAGTTTTCACTCCTAAGTATATATGTGCCAAAGCCGCCTCTACATTCTCATATCCAGACATGGATATATTATTTAGAAAATACAAAAAATCCCTTCATTACCAAAATTCTATAAATTTCTTCTACAGAAATCCTCATTGTCTTTCTTAGGTCAATGTTCTCTAATCAGAGTCAATGTTGCTGCCAAAATTCCTATAATACGAACTGTAATGCCCCCATCCCAAAATCCCAGAGTCGGTGCATTATTTTAATATATTTAAATGATTACAAAAATCATGTCCCGAAAGAATGATCTGTTTAGCAGTCTTGGAAAATATATTACATACATGACAGTTACATTACACATTTGAAGATAAAACACAATGTAAAAGATCCTTTGAGACCACCATTAATCCCTTAGCTTATCCCTTCTTATCAATCATAAAAACCTCCTGGAATCCTAGGAAAAATAAAACATAAGAAAGGGGTGAGCTTAAATGATCAGTAAGTGTAAGCAATACAGCAGAAGATAAAATAAATATTAGGCATGGTGAATAATTGAAAACACAATCCCTTACAAATAATAAAAATGATCACTTTTATTGTAGAAATACGAGATGAGTAAATAATTCCATAATAAAACATAGTCATGGTTATTATACTAATCGAATAACCACATGAACCATCAATATTATTTTAATAATGTGGAATTGTATAATTATAGACATTCTAATAAATTTTGTCAAGTCCTCGGTCAAGACATCTAAAATGATTAAGGAATCAGCCTAAACAATATATCAAATTTGGAAACGCCTCGACAAATTCCATATCTAATTGTCACATGAGACCTACCGATGCAACGAGGAGCAACAGCGGGCTCCACCTATCACTTACTATGTCCAATACATTATTCATATTAAATGGTTGAATGATAACATAAACATTTGTATTTGAACTAGCATAAGAAATGTCAATACATTAACCATAAAACATGAATGGTATAAAAATAACACATCCACTATAAATCATTTCACAAAACCATCAACACAATATGGATGATTTTTATCATAATAAATAAAATTAAAACAAGTTTAAAATCAATAAAAAGATAATGACATAGATGAAAATGATTTGTAAACCTCTCTGATAGAAATATCAATTTTACATGAAAAAATTTAAAAGTCACACAATTTAAAAAGGAAGAAATATAAATACATTTTCTAATCACAATGTCTTATACCACTTTGAAACTTTTTAATGGAATTAACATTTTTTAAATATTCATGTCCACATAAATAAATCCTTAAAAACCATTGTGAAAACATGGACATTAATTAGAATTATTTAGAAGAATAAATATTTAAAACATTTAAAATGATGATTTAGTAAAAGTCACTTAAAAATATTCCCATTGAAAATAGTTTTATGAAACATGGACATGGAAAATAAATATGTCCCAGTGGATACTTACATAAAAACAACCTTGTACAATAATGATATTTTTATATTAACCCATCCCTTGAACATTACTTCGGTCGAGGGTACGTTAAACCTCCTGTATAATGACAATAGTATGTTATTAAATTATACCATTATAATATTCATATTTATTATATCATACATTATTCATTTATGACTTTATACTACCCATTTAATAACAATTTTTAAATTAAATTATCATTATGGGTAATAATCGCTTTCATTATCGTATAAGTTTTTACTTGTCATTCATTATAGTATCATTTAGATCATTATTTGAATGATTCCAGAATAAAAACATTGATTTATATATCATATATATTTAGAATAAAAATATTTTTATTAGATGTATATATGAAATGGAAGGCACTGTTTATGGAGACAGTATGTCTTACGTACGCTTAAATGTTGTTTCTGTATTCACATCGTACTGAACGGAAGTAAGTGAATAAGATATATGTAAGTACATAAATAAATAAATACATATATATATATATATATATATCTATTATAATTATTTTGTGATATATTACATACTTATTAATAATATGTATATTTATAATCATCATTGAATGGTGAACATGGAAATGAATGTCATCGCATCATGGAGACAGTAATCTGTACGTACGCACGAGAAACTATGTCATTATTTTGATAATAATATTGAATATAATTGGATGGTATAACATATGTAAATATTAATTAACATGTTATATTTATTATTTACATCAATTATAAAACATTATTATACTCATCCAATATAATAATGTAATGAATAACAACTACACCACGGCATGGAGACGGTAAGTCGTACGTTTACCGGTATGGGGACATGTCATTCACAGGATGGATAGAATAATGAATATGGTTGTTCCATGTTTATAATAACATCATAGTATATAGATGATATTAGAGTTATTTTTTTTACAATGGAAACAACATGTAAAGAAGAAATGTAAGAAGAAGAGAACTTGAAAGAGGTGATGAAATATTTACATTTTCTTCGGGTTCATTGTTTTAATTTGATCAAAAGGGATCCTTAGGTTAGATTTTTTACCAAAGTAAGGACTCTAGGATAAAGGTAGCATATTTTATATTATATTAGGTGAGAGTTTTTTCCAATCCAAACATTGATGTTTTGAATCTAAGAGAAGGGGAGTTCTCTTTTATAAGAGGGGTGAGGGGCACCTTAAGAAAAGATTGAAATATTATTTTATAATAAAATCATACATGGTTTATAATGGCTCCAAATTGATTTATTTAGAATATAAAGTGCGTATGTATCAAAATCTGTTCAACCAATAGGTTTTAGACAATATTAGGTTAATATTTTAACCTTACCGTTTAGATTAAACTCTATATTAAATAATTTATCTTCTACTATGTCTTCTTGTATTCTTACACTATGTGGTTAATAATATTACTATTAACATCCAATAGAACCTCAATTTATTCATTAATTACATATATAATATTATTTAATACCTTATTCCCAACCATATATTTTTATGAATATTATATCAAACAATAATATATTATTTGTTTTACAAATTAATTTATGTCAATTTTGACACTATTTGGTATTTTGTTTTTGTTAAAGCCATAATAACCTAATAAATTAAAAAAATCATCTAATAATTCATAGAATGTCATATTCACCTAAAAAATATTGGAATTCATCAAAAGTCTCAAAATATATATATTTGGATTTTTATAATATCAATTAATTTAATATTACATTAATATGTTAATTAATGCATCATCAATGAGTCAGAACTAAATCAAATTATTTAATGGCTAAAAATAATGAATAAAATACAATTATGTAGGAAGTATTTTTATCTTTCTAATAAATATTTATAGTATAATTTATCTTATGTATAACTCAATATTAAAATGTTTTAGTTATGAAAACATGAATTTAGCACTTTTAACTCTTATTTGAATTAAAAAATAATAAATGTTCTAATCTAATCCAAGTGGACCTATAGGATCATATTTTATTCCTAAGGTTGTTTTGAAATAATTAAGATTATTTAATATATTTTTGTATTTTTTTAGGGAAATAATAATATCATTTTACCTTTAATTACCCTATTTACTTTTAACCGTGGTAAGTAAAAGTCAAACGTTTCTATTCACTAAAAATTAGTTTTTTCTTATTGAACAAATTTTTTCTTACTGATATCAACAGCGATCCTATAATTTTTGAAATTAAATTCACAAAAGTGGTAAAATTAAGTTTTCTGCAAAATTTTCAAATGATCCTAGAAGGTGGGTAAAAGACGGTAAAAAGTTTTTTGAAATTTTTATATATCTATACTTATTATAAAATGGCTCCAAAAATTTAAATTGAAATTATATATATATTATGTATCATTTTTTACATAAAATTAATTGAAATAATAAGAATAATTATTTAAATAAAAAGTCGGTTTAAACCAATAACGCAGTGTTTTTCACTATTAATCAGCAATTGAAAGTTTTCATAAAAATAACATAAATTAACCTTAAGATAATTTTGATATTCCGAATTCAAAAATGATGTCTATTTTAACATATTAAAAACATATAATATTAATTAAATAAATTAAAATTAATTCATGTTTTCAAAACAAATAGCTTGTTTTTATGAAATAGTAACTATCCAAAGATTGGCAATTGTTTATTTCCAATTTCAAAGTGAAGTTAATTCCTATGATAAACATTGGATTCAATGGTAATAGTATGATCTAGTTACATTTTAAAAAATTTTAAAAGTTAATCTATCCATATCCATAATTTATATTAAATTAAAGTTTTGAATTTAAATACATTATTTTTCACTATTCATAAAAATGAATTTTATCAGAAAAATACAAAAAATTTACCCTAAGTAAATTTTTACGTCACGATTCAAAATAAGAATTATATTTTGTCAAATAAGGCATATAAATGTAACAAAAACTATATTTCAAGATGGTTCTCCATCAAAATGTAGTAAATCGACCATTTAATGAATGTCAACATATTAATGCTTAAAATCTGATTCATTATTATTTTATGCATCTAAAATTTTATTGGATAAATGTCGAAACTTTTAAAAAACATGTATAATCATATTGTAGTGAGTTCTGTTCATTACTGGAATTACAATGGATCGGTGTTAACTACCATTTTAAATAATATTATATTATTATTTTCCAGTATTATAACATCCCACGATTTTATGAAAAATATTCTTTTAATTTCATCGATGTATTCTATTATACACTACACCTTGTTTAGCTTGTACTATATGAAACACCGTATTAGTTTTCAGTATATGCAACACTATTCTCTGCTCGTGTTACACGCAATTTCATGTTCGTTTTGTCGAAATTATTCTACGCATAATTAAGTATATATTTTGTATACTGTATAATTGAAAAAAGTTTCGATTATATTATATGCAACACCAAATGGATCATTCACTACACATAGACCTGACTTGGCTTGAGTTACACGAAATGAAGACCTTCTTCGATAGCGTGTGTAGTACGCAAAACCATGTTTCACTAAATGAGATATTATTATAATATTTTTATGAACTAGCTGTTATGAATATTAATACCCACTTTTTGGAATTTTATAAATTTTATCATTAAAAATGGACTTCATTTTTGGATTCGGAATATCGAAATTAGCCTTGGGTGAATTTTTGGTGTTTTTCTGAAAACATTCAATTTATGATGAATAGTAAAAACACTGGGTTATTATTTAAAATCCGACTTTTTATTTAAATAAATATTTATTTTATTTAAATTTACTTTAGATCAAAATTGATACATAATAACTATATAAGTTTAATGTAAATCATTTGAGTCATTTTATAATGATTTATTATATATAAAAATGTTATTGAACTTTTCACCTTCTTTTACCCACCTCATAGGATATTTTTTGGGAATTCACATAAAATTAATTTTACCACTTCTGTCAGTGGAATTTCAAAAAGATGATAGACATGGTTAATATCATGGACTAAAATGTTGTTCAATGAGATGAAAATAATTTTTGGTGAATAGTAACTGTTTACTTTTATTTGCCATGGTTAAAAGTAAATAGGGTAATTAAGGGTAAAAATGATATCATTATTGCCCTAACACATGTCCTAATTCTATTGGATAAGTTTAATTTTACCAAAATATTCTTTAGGAATAATGTATGACCATTTAGGTCCACTAGGATTAGATTAGGACATTTATTATTAATTTATTTAAAAAAGGGTTAAAATAGGTAAAATAAAAGTATAATAACTAAATCATTTTTAATATAGGGTTATACATAAGATAAATTAGACTATAAATATTAATTATAAATATAAAATAGGTTCCTTCATAATGTAATTTTATTTATAATTTTTAGACATTATATAATTAATTTTATTTATGACACAATGATGATGCATTAATTATATTATTAGTGAAATATTAACACAATTGATGTTATAAATACACAAATAAATGTATTTTGAGACTTTTTATGATTACAATAATTTATTAGGTTAATATGACATGTTATTATTTATTAAGTTATCTTTTTTTGAAATAATCATGCTGTTATGATTTTCACAAAAATCATGTACCAAATAGAGTCAAAATTTACATAAAATCGTTTTTAAAACAAATATTATATTATTAATTGTTATTTTTTTTCAAAAAATATAAGGTTAGGACAAATGACTTACATAAGGATATATATATTAATAATGAACCACTTGGGGTTATTTTGAATTATAATAGTATGTATCTTTACCATATAGTGAAAGAAAACAAAAAGACACAGCAAAAGTTAAATTATTTAACTTAGAGTTAAATCTAAATGATAAGGATAAAATAGTTACCTAAACTTGTCTAAAACCCATTGTTTGAGATTATTTCGACCCATAACCACATTAGATTCAAAATAAATTAATTTGGAGCTATTAAAAACGGAATATGACTTTATTATATACTAATATTTCTTGTTTTCCTAAGGTTCCCCTCTCATCCCTTATAAAAAGGGAACCCATTCCATCTTCCCTTCACACCCTTTTTAGCCTTGAAGCTCGGACAACACCTAACAATTACTCTTCTAATCTTCTATAGTCATATCATAGTGGTTTTGTTCTTCTCCAAAGACCAACACTAGTACCCTAAGAATAATATTAAAAGAGGTGTGTCGAAGAAGAGGTAATCTCTTCTAACGATTATTTAAAGATTCATTCTTCTTTTAAATTATTCTTCTTTATTTGTTTCAATATAAAGTAATATCATAATTATTAATTATATACTGATATGTTATTATAAATATGAAACAACCCTATTTCACCTTCTATCCATCCTATAGAAAATGAAATCACCGCGCGTGCATACGTACAGAATACCGTGTTCATGCCGTGGTGTAATCTATTTTCCACCACCACCTTACTTGGATGTGTATAATGGTGTAATAAATAACTATATACGATTATAGTAAACTGATATTTATTATGAAATATTATACATACAGTTCAATAAAGTTCCACTATCATTGGAATGATATCATCTCTCATGCGTACGTACGGACTACCATCTCCACAAATGTGATGAGATTCTTTTTCCATGATTAACCATTAAAGTATGATAATAAATTATATATAATAAATAATCAAGAATGATAGTACATAATAATGATACTGGATTGATTTATATATATATATGTCATCTACTTAATTCCATTCAATTCAATAAGGAAATCGAAATAGCGTTCATGCATACGTACGTCCTACCGTCTCCATTAACGGTGTATTTCATTCCATTTATCGATCTATCATATACATATGTATATAATGAATATATTATATATAAATCATGTTTAATATTATGGAATTAATTAAATAAGGATATAAGTAATAATATCATGAACAACATGTTGAAACACGTACAATAAATGAAATGATTTTACCCAAATCGCTGCTTTTACAACGAATTTACAAAAGAATGGGTAATATAAAGTCATAAGTTATCTATATATGATATCATAACAATGATTAAGATTCTGTAATAAGTCAATGACATTATTTAAATAATTATACAGGAGGTTCGGATACATACGATGCATATTAGACATATGTTAAGGGATAAATTTTCAATATCATTTTTTTCTGAGATTGCTTATACGTAAGTATTTACTCGGGTTATGTTTAACATCCATGACCATGTATTTCTAAAAATGTTTTCATAAAATTTTTACTATTTTTCAATGAATTTTTAAAGTCATTCTTACCATTTATTGACTTTTTAACACACTGTATGAATGGAATCTTTCCTTTGGTTACCATATAAGATACTTTTTGACTTTTCTGACAAAAGTACATTGAGACTGTTATTTTTAACTTATACGACGTGAACAGATTTTTATAGTTTCATAAATCCTCAATTTCATGAAGATTACTATACCATAATGGATGATTATATTCAAAAAAACCCTTTTCTTTTAAAATTTCATGGCATTTTGTGAAAAGAAAATTATTTTGAAGAAGAAAGGATATTTTCCTCAAGAATTCATTTCAAGTGTTTTATCAAAACTATTTTCCATCCAAAATGACATTATTTAATATGTTACTGTTTTACGTATAATGTCTCTATTATTTACATGGTTTGATTCTACCAATGATAAAAATATATCCATTTTCATGGATTATTTTATGATGTCATGAGGTTTAAGAATCCCATTCTATTACATGGGTTATACTATGATGTATGATTCATGATTTTGTGGCACACGAAAGAATGATTTCATTATGAGTTGGGAGGGACCTATATCTCCCTCCAATGCATTGGGTAACGATTTAAATCTCATGAGATATACATGGGTGGAATGGTAAGTTAATCTAGTTCAGTAATATAAGACTGGAACGAGGAGTGAACTCGATTCAGAAAGGGTCTTTTTCCACTAACATGGTCTTGGGAGCAATGCCTTGGATACTATGGAAATTATATCATGTGATTAATGGTTTCTATAATGAAATGTTCTTTTCCAATGCTATTTTATAATGATTAATGTTTCTTTATGATCTATGCCTTATGTACTGCCATGTTATATGTCATTGCCAACGATTTTGTTGTTTAAACATCATGTTCATGTTTTTGAGTTAAAATGAATATGATTTTTTCTATTTTATCCATGGATACAATTACTGAGCATTAAAACTCAACCTCTATATGTTTTATTTTCCCTAGGATTTAAATAATGGTTTTAAGTAAGAAAACCAAAAAGGGATGATCTTTATGGGAGATGTTGAAGATCATTCTCCATGATTAGAATATTACATTTATAGTTTCCAAAGACACTATACTATTACGATCCTTTGTTTTTTGTTATGCATTATGTATTCCACAAAAGTAATGTAATGTCCATTTACATTAGGCTTTGTGTCTCAATAGTTGGTATCATAGGAAAGGTTTAGTTAACCTTTGGAAACTAGGATGCAAAATGTTTTTTGAGATACTTAGAGATATTTATAAGGTATGTATAGGGTTGTCCCTAAGGTTAAATATAAGTATAGGTTATAGTCCTAGAATTACGGTAACGATCATATAAATATACCTAAGATGTTAGATATTGAAGGTACTCCCCCTTTATTATGTTGTATTCCCTAGCATTATTTTTCCCTCTCACACTATTCTTTTTGGGATTTAGATGATGGCCTGAACCTGAAAGAACCGTGTTGATCAATGTAATGGACGATGTACTGATTTTCCTCATGAACAAAACAACGTTATAGGAGATGGAGTGAAAAACATTATTGCTATACTAAAAAAATCTAAGAATCATTCTGGACTTCCAAATGAGCAGAGAAGGGAACAATATTCTATTCAGTCATTCATAAGGAAACATCCAACTTCTTTCAGTGGGTCTTCTAATCCACTTGTTGCTAAACAATGGATCAGTACCATTGAAAAGGTATTTTTTATACTTCACTGTTCAGAACATGATAAATTCATTCTAGATGTTTACCATTCTGAAGGTGAAGCAGACCAGTGGTGGAATTTAATTAATAATACAAAGCCCCAAGATGAAATTGAATCAATGGAATGGGACGAGTTCAAAAACTTGTTTCTCAGTAAGTACATCCCTCGTATTCTTCGAAAAAAGATGGAAAAAGAGTACCTTGAGCATAAGTAGATGTATGATGAATCTGTTGGTATATACGATGCGAATTTTACAATAATTTCAATGTATTCCTATGGTTTTATTATCTAACCTTAAAGTAAAGCTGATCTATTTTTTAGGGGCTTAAAACCAAGTCTTATAAGGGAATTAGTTATAAGAGACTTCAGTAGCTATGAAGAAATTGTGCCTTCTGCTATCAAATTATAAATGTATGTTGGTGTTACATATCCATCTAAGGGTTTTGACAAGAAACAAAAGATGGAGTTCAAGGAGAAATCTATGAATAATGGTGAATAGAAGATAAATATTTCATTATGCTCAACGTTTGTAAAGAAGCATGGAGGAGATTGTCATAAAGGGACTAGAAAATGTTTTATGTGTGGAAAAGAAGGTTATCAAGTAGCTGAGTGTCGAAGTAATGGAAAAAGGGTTACTAATGATGTGAATAATGAAAAGACTACAGAGAATGCACCACCAACAATTCAATGCTTAAAGTGAAAGGAAATGGGGAATTATGATAATCAATGTCGTAATCCATGGGTTAATAATGATCAATGTGAGCAACCTTATAAGGAAATGGACAAAGGGAAGTCACATGTGATCACTATTAGCAATGTTGAGTATGACGACGATGTGGTGGAATAATTATGTGTTTATGTAATGGGATTCCAAAATAATGTTTTATATAGTATCATGGAATGTTAGAATAATTATGTATTGGTCTATTTTGATATTAAATAATTTTATGGTACCACTAACCATGGGAAGTGATTGAGATATTTTTAGAAAGAAGATGATATGCACATAATAAAGGGATAAGGAGAAAATTAAATGTTTGACTATATTCATGAGATCATGACTGATAGAATAAAAAAGTTATATCATGGTTTGAGTATATAGAATTTTTGGATATAGGTATGTGGAACGAGTTATATTTTGACAGCAACCATGTTTTCACTATGATTCAATGTGTATTCATTGTTTTCAAGAGAATACATGATTAAGGTATTCACATGTTTGGAATGTGACCAACAAGATATATCTTATATGGGGGATAAATGACGGTATTCACATGCTTGGTTGATGACATTTCTAGTAATCGTTTACTTTATTCTATAATATTGGACAGAAGTATTTTGGATAAGCCAAAATAATGGAATTTATTATGTTGGACATAAGTTAGTATTGATTAAGGCAATAATTTTTTTGATATTATTAATGGAATTTTATAATAATTTAGTTTTAGAAAAAGGAAAACCTGTAGGACGGGAGACAACCTGTCGCGTCGGAAAAAGCTGTGGAAATCGAACCCACAACTAAAATGCGACAAGCCTTTATCTCCTACCACTAGTCTACATGAAGTCCTTGGTTTGTAGAAACTAGTTTTTTTATATTAAGCGGTATGATATATGATGTATATGTCAATTTTAGTAACCATATACGATTAATCTCACTATAGATAGACTTATATATAATTAATAAATTTTGATATCCTTTTGTTTGAGACAGATGGAATGATCTATCATTCTATCGCAAAATCTACTAAAACTTCACGGAATACATATTCAATATCATTTCATTAAGAGATGACGTGGAAATTTTTAAAGGCACAAACAACATTGAGATTGTACCAAAATCAAGTAAGAATTTATTTTAATTCAACAATTCTTCAACATTAGTGAAATGATCTTGAAAACAAAAAATTGTTGTCCTAGTGTCTTTATATCTAATGAATCAGATGGAACCTTAAATCATCACAAATTTATGGCTTTGTGATTGTTGGCTTTGTCATTTCTCTGTCTTCTACCACTCTTCATCAGAAGTTGATGGTTATATTTCTCTTCTATATCTATATTTTCATATATGTTATCCTATGTGGAAACCCAGTGATTAGTTAATTTGGGTAACCGTTAAATTTCACACTTTAGTTTTTAAAGTCATGTTTTGATATTATTTTTTACGATGTGGGTTTCTATTAATGAGACTTTCATGTAGTAAACCATTTATAACCCCCGAATAATTTTAACGGTGAAATTTATTTTAAGGGAGGTAGATTGTAACACCCCGAGATGTTATGAAAAATATTCTTTTAATATCCTTGATGTATTATATTATACACTACACCACGTTTAGCTTATACTATATGCAACACCGTATTAGATTGCAGTATATGCAACACTATTCTTTTCTCATGTTACAAGCAATTTCATGTTCATTTTATGGAAATTATTCTACGAAAAATTAAGTATATATTTTGATTCATGTATATACGAAACTAGTTTTGATTATGTTATATGAAACACCAAATGGATCTTTCACTACACGCATCCCTGACTTGGCTTGCATTACAAGCAATCAAGACATTATTTGATAGTGTGTGTAGTACGCAATACCATGTTTCACTAAATGAGATATTATTATAATATTATTATGAACTAGCTGTTATGAATAGTAATACAAACATTTTAGAATTTTATCAATTTTATCTTTCAAAATGTACTTCATTTTTGGATTTGAAATATCAAAATTAGCCTAGGGTAAATTTTTGTTATTTTTCTGAATACATTCAATTCTTGATGAATAGTGAAAATACTGGGTTATTATTTAAATACCGATTTTTTATTTAAATAATTATTTATTTTATTTAAATTTATTTCAGGACAAAATTTATAAATAATACCTATAAATGTTTAATGTAATTCATTAGAGTCATTTTATAATAATTTTCAATATATATAAATTTTATTGAACTTTTCACCGTCTTTTACCCACCACCTAGAAGAATTTGAAAATTCACGTAAAACATAATTTTTCCACTTCTGTGAGAGGAAATTTTAAAATCTAAGACACACAGTTAATATCAAGGACTAAATTGTGGTACAAAGAGATGAAAATAATTATTTTTGAATAGTAACTGTTTACTTTTATTTACCACGGTTAAAAGTAAATAGGGAAATTAAGGGTAAAAAAGATATTATTATTACAATAAAACATGTACAAATTCTATTGGATAAGTTTAATTCGACGAAAACAACCATAGTAATAAAATATGACCATTTAGGTCCACATGGATTAGATTAGGACATTTGTTATTAATTTATTTAAAGAAGGGTTAAAATAGTTAAAATCAAAGTATAATAACTAAATCATTTTTAATAAAGATATATACATAAGATAAATTCAAAAATTAATATTTATTAGAAAGCTAAAATGATTTACTACATAATTGAATTTTATTTATAATTTTTAGTCATTATATAATTTAATTATTTTTGACACAATGATGATGCCATAATTATCTTATTAATGAAATATTAACATAATTGATGTTATAAAAACCCAAATAAATGTAATTTGATACTTTTTATGAATTAAACTAATTTTATATGATAATATGACATGTTATTATTTATTTAATGAACTTTTTTCAAACTAATCATGGTGCTATGATTTCCACAAAAATCATGTTCCAAATAGTGTCAGAATTGACATAAAATAGTTTTTTTAAAAATATTATGTTATTTATTGTTATTTTATTTCTAAAAATCTATGGATTGGAAAAAGTACTTAGATAAAGATATAAATATTAATAATGAACCACTTGGTGTTAATTTAGCTTGTTATAGTAAGTTTATTAACCATATAGTGTTAGAAAACAAAAACACATGGTAAAAGTTAAATTATTTATCTTAGAGTTAAATATAAAAGATAAGGATAAAATATTAACCTAATCTTGAATAAAACCTATTTGTGAGAGGATTTCGACTCATCCACACCATATAATCTAATTAAATCAATTGGAGTAATGAAAAACCGAATATGACTTTATTATATAATAATATTTTATGATTTCGTAAGGTTCCCCTCTCCTCCATTATAAAAAGGGCTCCCCTTCCCTCTTCTCTTCAAACACTTTTGAGCCTTGAAGATCGGCCAAACCCAGAAAATTCCTCTTCTAAAACTCTCTAGTTATATAATAGTGGTTCTGGTCTTCTAAAAATACAAACTCTAGTTACCTAATAAGTTGTTTAAAAGAGGTGCATTGAAGAAGAGGTAATCTCTTCTAACGATTCTTTCAAGTTTCTTTCCTCTTCAAGTTGTTTTTAATTATCTGTTTCATTATAATGTAACAAAATATGTATAAATTATATACTTATTTGTTATTATATATATGATACAACCCTATTTCACCTTCTATCCATCCTACAAAAAATGAAATCACCACGCGTGTGTACGTACGGAATACCGTCTCCACGCCGTGGTGTAATCTGTTTTCCACCACCACCTTACTTGGATGGGTATAATTGTGTAAAGAATAACTATATATTAATATTGTAAATTGATATTGATTCCAAAATATTATACATACACTAAAATAAAATTCCATGATCATGGGAATTATATCATCGCTCGTGCGTACGTACGGACTAATGTTTACACGAACGCGATGAGATTCATTTTCCATGATTAACCATTAAAGTATGAATATAAATTATGTATAATAAATAATCATGGAATATATTAAATAATAATGAAACTAGATTTATGTATATATATATATATATGTCATCTACATAATTCCATTCAATTCAACAAGGAAATGAAATCAGTGTTCATGCTTACGTACAACCAACCGTCTCCATGAACGGTGTATTTCATTCCATTTATCGATCTATCATATATATATATATATGTACATACTGAATATATTATATATAAATCTTTTTTGACATTCTGGAAATAAGTAAATAAGGGTATAAGTAATAATATCAAGAACAACAAGTCGAAACGCGTACAATAAATGAACAGATTTTACCCAAATCGCTGCTTTTACATCAAATTTACAAAAGAATGGGTAATATAAAGTCATAAGTAATCTATATATGATATCATAACAATGATTATGATTCTGTAATAAGTCAATAACATTATTTAAATCATTATACTGGAGGTTCATATACATACGATGCATATCAGACATAACTTAAGGGATAAATTTTCAATATCATTTTTTTTCTGAGATTGCTTATACGTAAGTATTAACTCGTGTTATGTTTATCATCCATGACCATTTTTTTCCAATTTTTTTTTTCACAAAATGATGACTATTTTTAAATGAAGGATTAAATTCATTCTTATCATTTATTGACTTTTTAACACATTGTATGAATGGAATATGTCCTTTGGTTACTAAATAAGGTACTTTTTGAATTTTCCGACAAAAGTACTTGGAGAATGTTATTTTTAACTTATACGGTGTGAAAAGATTTTTATAGTATCATAAATCCTCATTTTCATGAAGATTACTATACCATATTGCATGATTATATTCAAAAAACCATTTACTTTTAAAATTTCATGTCATTTTGTGAAAAGAAAATTATTTTGAAGAAGAAAGGATATTTTCCTCAAGAATTCATTTCAAGTGCTTTATAAAAACTATTTTACATCCAAAATGACATTATTTAATATGTTTCTGTTTTATGTATAATGTCTATATTATTTACATGGTTTGATTCTTCCAATGATAAAAATGTATCCATTTTCATGGATTATTTTATGATGGCATGATGTTTAAGAATCCCATTCTATTACAAGGGTTACGCTATGATGTATGATTCATAATTTGGTGGCACAAGAAAGAATGACTTCATTATGAGATGGGTGGGACCTATATCTCCCTCCAATGCGTTGGGTAATGATATATATCTCATGATATAGACATGGATGGAATGGTAAGTTAATCTGGTTCAGTAATATAGAACTGGGATGAGGAGTGAACTCGATTCAGAAAGGAACTTTGTAAACTAAGACGGTCTTGGCAGCAATACCTTGGCTACTATGGAAATCATATCATGTGCTTAATTGTTTCCACAATCACATGTTTTATTCCCATTCTATTTTATCATGATTAATTTTTCTTTATGATCTATGCCTTATGTACTGCCATGTTTTATGTCATTGCCCATGATTTTGAGCTTTAAACATTATGTTCATGTTTTTGAGTTCAAATGTATATTATTTGTTCTATTTTATCCTTTCGTACCCTTATTGATCATTTGAGCTCAACCTTTATATGTTTTCTTTTCCCCAGGATTTAAAGAAAGGTTTTAGGTAAGAAACACAAAAGGGGAAGATCTTTATGGGAGATGTTTAAGATCATTCACCATGATTAGAAGATTACGTTCTGAGTTTCCAAAGACACTAAACTATTACAATCCTTTGGTGTTTGTTTTTTTATGTATTATGTATTCAAAAAATGTAATGTAATGTCCATGTACGTCAGGCATTGGGTATCTACAAGTATGACTCAACATTGTGTATAACATAAGATTTCAAAGAAACCTGTTGTTACATATCAGCTACACCATAAAACATAGAATCCCATAAGAAATATTAATATTTAATACACAAAAATAATTCATACCCATTATTTACATGGGATGTATCGGAAATCTTGGGGTGTTAAAACATTTTCCTCTTCAGAGCTCTGGAGGACTGAGAATATCTTTTCAATTGAGTTAATCCCTTGTTCCTCAAGGAGGGTATCAGATGATCTGCTAAACTGGGGATGTCTTTTTTGTCATGAAGGATTCTACGAAAACATGATCATTCTAGGGAGGAGGAAGGAGTTCTGTCTGATTGAAGTTATTATTCGTAACTCGAGCCTGCTGAGCAAGTGCTGTCATGATGTTTTGAGCACCAACTCTCATCATATCAGGCATATCATTATGGAAATCTTCACATTTCCTATCACATTAGATGTTGGAACATGTTCTTATATTTCCCTCCATTAAATAAGATAATGGAAGTATAATTAAAGGTCTTGAATACTTATCCATTGATCATAAAAAGGAAACATTGAACATAAAAGTATAAACTTATAAAGAAGAATTATATCCTTTCATGTGACTTCTTAGGTATAAATCTATGTTATTCTCAATATATTTCATTACATATATTCTTATGGGATTTTTTTCTCCCCAAATAACTATTTGTACTAAGCTCGTGAATCCACCAAAACATATTTCCAAGGAGTGTAATAACCAAGAGTGCAGCATGACCCGTTGTCATGCCCCATTTCTCATTCGATTCTAGCTCAAAGTGGTGTGTTCAGGTTTTACCACTATGATACATATGTGCCAGAGCCGCCTCTACCAGCTCGTATCCTGACAGGGATGTAATTTTATAATAAATAATGTACTCAATACTCACCCAAACTTTGGGATGCATTTATTATTCATTTCTCTAAGGCTTCCCTAGGGGTTTCTAATCCTAATCCCAAAAATAACTAAACCTACCCTATGATACCAAGTATGGCTACCCCAATCATTATTACACAATTAAACATAATTTATTACATAAAAATAACACTGATAAAACATTGAAGACCAATAGTTATAGTGTCTAAGTGTTTTATGATAATTTCATAATAACTTCAAAAATAGAACAAAACATTTTTATTGAAAACTTCTTTAACCTGAACACATCATTCCATCATACTTATCACTTCATGGGATAACTTTAAGACATGCACAAGAAAAGGGTGAGCTATAAAGAATAGTAAGGGAATAAAAATTTAATAAAATGAGGAATGAAATACATGTTAGACAATAGGAATATCAATAGAGCTCAATGTAAGAAGAAACATAAAGTTATGATAAATCATGATAATCATAACTTGGATATGTGGCGACAACACTTAACATGTTAATAGAATGAGCCAAGGGTCATTGCACATAGAGCATGAGTAAACCCTCATTGCACATGAAGCACAAGTAAACCCTAGTGGAACATGAATTTGAATGAGAAAACAACCATTCCACATAACATATCGTGATACTATACTTTACCCAATGCATTGAAGCGCTATCTGGGCACACCTTACTTAATAATTTCATTTCATGCATAAGTGTGCCACATGTATCATAAAACATTGAATCATTCAACATAATCAGTTATTACACAGAAAAATAATGTGGAATACATAAATGAATCTCTTTAAAAAATATTTAATGTCGGATAAATGTGAATACCCTTGATAGAGAAATGGGAATGGTTTTCACTACACAAAGACTTTGACTTGAAAAAACAGGGTGCAATTTCGGCAGCCAAATAGCGGGACATAGAAAACTCATAAAAATGGTTGATGAGAGTGAAAAGGTTGTATCATAATATATAAATGACATGGACATTAAGGGTTATTATAGATACATTTCCTAATAAATTTAAAAGAATTTAGATTCATGATAAAAATGAATAGCTTGAATGTAAATGAGGAGAGAGGGATTCCTTTGGAAATTTTGGCATAGTAACGAGAGTACATGTTAGGTATTTAATGAGAGAGAAAGGGGTATCCCACCATTCAAACATAAAGGGGAAGTATGGTGGAGGTATGAAACCATACCCCAACATTTATAAGTAAAAATAAAAGGGCATAACATCATTATGAATATTGAAAAAAAATAGAAAGGAAGAAAAACCTTCACATGGAAGTGTGCTGCCAATGGATTAAGGGAGACTTGAGAGAGGCTTCTTGGGAACTTGGAGATCCTTTGGAAGATTCTAGAGAGATGAGGGAAAAATTTGTACTAACTCTAAAGTATTCGACTATGGAGGAAGTGGGATATTGGGTGGGTTTATATAGGATATGTGAGGGAATTATTTATTATTTAGGTTTGGGACACCTCACATTATACTAATCCAAGCAACAAACCAGCCCGTGGTTTTTTCCCACGGTATTTAGAAAAGGGATGTGGAAAAAAATATTTTATAAGGCCAATGCCCGATCTTCTTAAAATAATGGGGTTTCTTATGTAGAGGTTAGTCACACACTTAAGGAAAACAATTTAAAAAGTCATGATTTTCAATTTGTAATGAAGGGTCCATTAATGAATTTTAAAATAAGACAAACAACCCCAATATCAAATTATATAAATGTTAAAACATATATTTTTTAGAAAAAAAAGTTCATATTATTTTATTAAATCTCTATTGGGTCATTATGATGTCATAAAGTTTATAATATATTTAAAAGTTGGTTAATATTTACCCAAAAATTTGATTTTCACTGAAAATTATGAAAAAATCGTCATTGGATTATTTCGACATCCTAATTCCATAAAAAATATTCATTTTATCTAAATAATTTTCTAAATATCTTAATTTCCAATTATAAAATAAAATCTGACATTCATAAAAAATTCACGGGTTTTGACAAAAAAATATTTCAAACCTTAATAAAAATTACAATTTCATTCATAAAATTATACGACCATTTATATTTAATAAATATAAATTTAATTATAATAATAATATTTTATTAAAATATTATATAATTCAAAAATCCATTAATTTATAAAAATATATTTCTTTATTTAATATTAATTAAAAATACAGTTTTTTCATTAAAAACTTTTTAAATAGTAACAATAATAACACGAATGTATATTCATAATTATATACAAAAATAATGTACATAATCATAGTACTAGATATTTTTTACATAAACCCTTAAAACTTCCTTATAAGACCTATGAATAAGGTGTGCGATGGTGATAGAATCCTGGGGTGGCTCGGATAACATTCCACGCGTGGTGATATATATCTACATCCACTTTTCCTTTTGACGGTTTTGTTCAAGCATGACTTAATTAATCTGAGTATATGCTTTGTCAAGAGTGAATCACAATGACGCCACCTCTTTTCAAAGCACTGACAAATGGGCTTCATATGGATCAATTCTACTGTATGAGGTCATCGCTTCCTTTGTCTTAGTAAATTAGATTGTTAAAGCCCTATATTTATACAAACCATTTCATCACTTTTCAATAACTACATTAGCAACGATAAAAATTCATAACAGTATTATAAAATCATAAAACAAAAGAAGTGCATATGTTTTATAAACAATTCACTTCTAAAGACATTTAATTGGATCAAGAGGGATTCTCATTTAATGAATTCTTGAGTCATTAAAAAAATTCATCATTCACTATCTTCTATATTACATGAATGGTTTCCTCAAATACATCACCTAATTTTGTGCCATGTTTCTAGTTTATTCTAGGTTACTACTAAAATGGAACAATAATTGAAAAACACGGTTCTATCCCAATGAATCTCATCATGTTATTTTACATGGGTTTCTAGCCTAGGTTCATGGATTGCTAAAACTGTGCACCAACTATGCAGATCCCCACCTCCTTAAAAAATCCACAAATTTCAACCAAAACCTCTCCAAGGAAAAACCCAAACAAGATATAATAAAAAAAAGACAAATTTTACATAAAAAACTCAAGATATCCCCAAAAAAGGTCAAAAACATACAATGGTGGAATATGATAACTATTCATATATAAGTACTCATATGGTGTCATTTGATTGTTAAAATCGGAAGGAAAAAATATTTGATTTCTCTACAAGGGAAGGAAATTAATCCAAAATATTGTAAATCCAATTAATAAGAGTAAAATAAATCCACTTGAGCATGGATGGTAGTATAAAACTGAATATCCATCTAAAGGTGATATGTCATACTATAATCAAATCATATATTCATTGCATGCTAAAGGATTCAAAGGAGTCAAAAGAAAAACTTCATACCTGATGAAATAAAATCGATAGTGCAACTCCATGCATTTGAAATACTTTTCATTAATTTATCATATTATGTTGGTCATGGTAGAAATAATATTGGATTACAATGAATTATGCTAACTTTTTTTGGTGATCAACAACGACTCAATGAATTTTATTGAATTTATATGTACCAGAGAGTCCATTGAAATTTTCAATTTTTTTTTGCATTTTTATAATGGTATTGTAAATGGTTTCATCATAATTATTGTCTTAAGACATTCATCATTCATTTTTCAATTCTCTAGGATTTAAGATAAAAATTATATGTTATCCCTCATTATGTTGTCTCACAATACATTTTTATCAAACACATATATATTATTATTATTACATGATTAATATATAATGATGAGGTATGTGAATCACCTCGAAGTTTCCACTTTTATTTATGGGTTTTATTGGCTACATATCTAGGCTCCAAATATTGTAACTATATTTTTAGACTAGATAAACAAAATAATATAATCATATTTTTTCTATATCTCCTAATATACTATGTGTGCCTCCACGATACTCTAAATAATATAAGTTTATTTATTTACTTGAGAAATGTTGGTTGATGTTCCTATTTTATTCTAATTCCCATATACTTAATGATAAATTATAATAGACCCTATTCAATCCTCGTTGATGATATGGTTATTGGATAATTTATACTTAAATAATATTCCAATTCTTTACCGTCCTATAATGTTACTATATTAAACTTCTATAATCCTGGACAACCTATTTCCACCTTCATTGAAGTATACTTTTCCCCTTTTAATTAAATTATTTTTGAGTCTTTTATGATCTTTATAAATGTCATACTTCTCAAATTAATGATAATTTTAAAAAAATTCAATGTAAATATCACATTGGAAAATTCTATACAATTAATTGTGTGTCTCTACTCATGAATATTTTATTGTATAGATACCTAGGATAACAATTTTCCATTATCTTTGGTACACAATGCAATCACCAATAATTTTAGATAAAAACTCCTTCCACAAAATTAGGTAATGTGAGATTTGAGATAGTAATTAGCCTTTACTATAAAAATATAGACCTCTCCTCTCATATAATGTTATTTAAGAAAACATTATATACATAGTTTCCATAGTTTGTGGGTTTTAAATTCATGATAATTTTTTAAAAAACTAAATGATATTGCTCAAAAATCTAGGTAAACTGTGAATATGTGTTATAGATGTTGGTATGCATCATTCATAAATTTCCTCTATCTTATAAAGATCTATAGTTACCATTTTTATTTTTATAATATACCTCATAAATTTTAGTTTTTCTCTTCAAAACACACATTTAATCACTTTCAATATTCATTTTCATCTCCTAAGGTCTTAAGTAAGGTATACAATTTCATCAAATGTTCCACATTATTTGGGGTTTATAATATGTCAATCTATTTGTACGACCACAAATTAATTAAGGTAATCTGTAATGGCTTAGTAAATTATGTTTTTGAATAATTTGTGGTCATTACTGAATCAAAAAATAATTACTATGAACTCATTTTCCCTTATTATATGTGATAAATGCCTTATGTATAAACTTTTTCTTCATATATACCTCATAATATCAAACTGATTCTCCACCTTAGAGAGGTACTCAACTCCCCATAAATAATTGAACATGTCATAATTGTTTTTATGACGTTAATTATTCATTATCATGATCTTGTTAAGCTCAAAATAATCATTACATATATATAGTTGACAATGATTCTACTTGATGAAAATATTCAATGCGCCCCATGGTTATGATACTTATTGTATAAATACATTTTCAATATTTTCCTATAGAATATTCATTTCTATTCATGTTTAATAATGGATATCAAATATGGACTCTTGTAAAATGGAAAATATTCATGATTATGTTAGATTTATAAATCAATAGCTCAACTATGTGTAAGATTGTACAATTATACGGGGAACATATCATTTTATTCTTGTACAATGGACATGTAATCAAGGATTTTATTTTCATTACTATAAATCATTTTAGCTATATATGCCAACATTTATGCCAATAATATCCATGTATGAGTTTTGGAATAAAAATATGTTCTATCCTCATCCATACATGTGAATAGAATCATAGGACGACTCATTACATGAAGGGTGATTTTCTTATTTATTCAATTTATGTAAGATCCACTCATATAAATCCTAACCATAATTTATATAGAATCCATTTGCTTAGAATAGTGTATCATAAGCTTTTCATAGATGTTATACTCCATATAATTATAGTTTATATGTTATATTTTTGGTATGAAACAAATTCACCATTTTTTATTTTCTCATATTACATAATGATGCATTTCGGTCTTGGGGAACTTAAGAAAACAATTTTTAAACCTAATAATTTTATAGTAAATGTGATTCTATGATTTTATATTTTGAATACAAGGTTTTTTGTGTTGAAATCATGTTTTTCTGTATTCACATTTAATGAAATACTATGTAAACATTTGTTCATTTTATAATCATTTAAATATGTAGCTGTAAAACATTTAATTATTCCATCGATCTCATATAGATTCTTTATTCAATTGTTTTATAATCATCCTCTCCCATTTAAATCCATCTTATAACTTGTATCAGGTAATTTTTTTTCATATAGAGAAAAATAATGATCACTATATTTCCTACATTTCCCAACCTAGTGTGTGGATACCTCTATTCACTGTTTAATTTCAAACATCCTTCTATCACATGAAGTAGGTTTAATCCAAGTGGCTTGTTTGTGAAATGTCAATAATAATGGAAATAATAAAAAATATTGAATCAGACGAAACAATTACATAAAAATGATTAAAATTTAAATACGAGTTATTAATATCATTAAACGATCATAATTCATCCATTGAGATGGTAAGGGTTATCCTATTGGATTAATTATAGAGTTTATAGTGTAGAATCATTATGGTTTTTGAAAAAGAAATTAAAATAACACAATAGATACATCAGGTGGTGATTGAGGAATCCATGCAGATCATTTTGTCTCCCTTCACACAGTTTAAGAGTCTCCATATCATCCTCCTTCATCTAGTAGGGATCACCTTGTATAGATGAATACATAGGTTCCATAGTTTTCTTAACATAATGGGAAAAGTATTCCTTATTGAATTTTGGATGGTTTTAGTTTAGTATAGAGTTTGTTTACTTTCAACTTAATGGTTGATTATTTTCTAAATCGGAAGGTCTAGATGATTTCCATAGTGAATCAATGATCTTACATGATTCATTTTTTGTATTTTAAAATGACAATTTGGATGGTGAGTGTGAACCCCAAAAAGTTCTTCCTAATAAAAACATTAAAAAAGAAAAATTCATCCCAGATCGAGACAATTTATAAAATATCATCCATAGTGCCTACATCATTATTTAAATCATATACAATTGCAGAGATACTTGATAGTTGTCCCGGGAAATGTTGCACATGACTGATACTGATATTAATCTCTATAACCTCTCGTTCGTCCAAATCATGATGAATATTTATAGTGAATTCTTCCTGCACTAAATCCTTATAAGAGGAATTTTATGTAGTTTTTATGGTTTTTTAAACATTATCTAGCTCGACACCTCATGTAGAAATTGTTATTTGAGTTTGCATGTACCATCTTCATGAAATTTCCCTTCGGGGAGAGCTGTGGTCCACTATGAACAACACCATTTAAAAAAGAAGATTCTTTTGTACCAATGTAGGATGAAAACCATCTAAAATTTATAAATAACACTAAGAGGGAGATAAAAATGCTACTAGAGTAGTTATATGTTCATCATAGTTAAAATTAGAGAAACCAAAACATGCATTGTAGAGGTGACTGGATCAACTGATAAGTTCATCACATCGGCAACTAGAGCAACTGAATGACACATCATAGAATTATTTTGAGCAATAAGATGATGAATCATAGATCCAGGAACAACAATCTCCATGAAAAGAACAACCCAAAAAATATAAAACATAGATATGGGGGTCAAACGGTGTCAGGGAAGCCAAATGAACACCACAAAGTTAGTTGGAGAGAGCGAAACACACATCATTGTGGAAATTGGAGAAGCTAAAAATCATATCCCAGAGTAAACTACATCAGCTACCTACCCACATCATAGATGCCTCTGGATAAGTATAAGGTCATATAATAGGGTTGAGAACCTCTAAAACATGGTATGATCACTTACCGAATTCACGAATGTAAAAAATAAACCATCAATATGAGACAAAAAAATAAACATAATAATTATCACAGATTCAAAATTCATCAGTTGTTTTAGAAGGCTCAAAAATGATGAAAATATGGAATGAATCAACACAATAAATTTCATGAAAAAAAATTCTTTCTCCCTAAAATCTCATTCACAACCACTATCGCGTGAACTGAAATACTGACACCCAAAGAACCTGAGCTGGAGAGAAGAAACATAAGCCCCACAAAATCACGAAATGGTGAGATAAAATAATCCACCATCAGATCTGGAACAGAATATATCAGTAAATATGAACATGAAAATCCAGATTAAGTAGACTCAAATCTTCTAGATCTAGCACCACCCCTCCATGATTGAATCCTTATATATCCAAGCGTGATTCCCAAAGAAACCTTTCCATAAGGAAATAAGATTCTACAGAGAAGAGATCCAAATGGAAAATAGATGAAGAAGATACTTTCATGCCACTTGATGATGATAAATAAAATATCCACATATGACCCCTCTCTACCATGGTCAAATATGGAAACCATACAATATGAAATTCCCAAAAAAACAGTGTAATAGATACTCCACTGGTATTGAGAATAGTGCTGCAACCAAATATGCAACCCCTGGATATTCCATGATCATGTCCAATATTTTTTTTGCATGGTATATATCTCGTACTTTTCTATATAGTGAGTGTATTTAGTATGTTTGGTGGGTAAACCTAGGATTGATAATTAGTTATTTGGACTCATCTATATTCATAACACATATTAATAATTTTTTTACCCATGATATGTGATATTAATCTTGTACTTGAAACTCATATTATCCTATCATTATCAAGTGAATTACAACGTATTATTTTTCATTGGAACATAATTTCTTTAGAATAATGTATTCTATTTCATATGTAATTATAAATTCTTACAACAACTAGTGGTTCTATATAATGTTTTATGTAACTTCCAAAAAAACATATTTCAACCTTAATCCTTTAATTACCGCATATGTGATCCCATTAATTATTCATGTAGATCAAGTAATGATAAGTAAAAATCTTATTCGCATTAGAGTGGAATGAAAAATCTCTCTTAGAGAATGGATAAGAAAAGATAATTCACTCATGGAATGATTGGATGTATTTCAGTCTTAATTGATGTGGTGATCATATAATAGAAGATTAATATTGTTACTCTCATGGTGAAGTGTCTTTACTCTATAGTAATATAAAACACATTGGTGTTATTAGATTCATGATTTCGTAGGCTATGTGGAATAATATTTCTCTTCTATGTGGTAGATAAATGGGGGTGGTATCTTTTAGAGATTCACACAGATTTAGGATCTCCTTATTGATTCATTAAACATTTTAATTTTTTGTTCAAGAGAAGTGTAGGCTTTGAGTCTATTGATGGATACCTGGAAAAGGAATGGTAGATAGGGGTCGATAATGATTTTGATTTGTAAATATATAATGAGGGTCAGGGTCAGTGTTCAGACCGTGATATGGTGGATAATAAGGGCGATCAAATTATTTATGACTATAACAAGAGTGGTTTCATTGAAAAAATAATTTCTTCATGTGTTCATCTATTTTTCACGTTTTAGAAATTTCGAAACACACAACCAGGTAATAAAACTCATCATATGTATACATACCTTGAGTATAATGAGTGGAACTGTTGACATGGGACTTTGAGTAGTGCCTGATGTATGTTGAAGATAGGGTAACCATGCTTACCATGTAAAAGATGGTTTATGAAGGCATAATAAATAGTTTATAACCAAGGTTTGAACATTGACCATGGGCATCATGGTCACCCATTTCTTATGTAATTTTCTAATTGGAAAATGTTTATATTTAATTGTAGTATAGTACTTACCTAAAATTAATTTCATCCATAATAAATTAAAAAATTAAAAAATCTCCATCAAATAATGGATCCATATTTTTGATCAAAATTTATATAGATCATCAACCCCATATTTAATGACAACATATTCGTAACTACCAATTTCACAATGTCAAAAAAATTACCATCATCATATGAATTTAAAAATAATTTTGTTTATTATAAATGAATAAATGAATTAAAAATATCAAATATTATAGCTCATACGACTACCCATTTTATAAACTGCTAAACTCCTGATCAATATTACCATGAATAATTCTTTTTTTTAAAAAAAGTACATCCTTCCAAATTTAACCAATTAGATAAGAATAAAATTTGGGCCTAGCCACAATGAAATGTTATAATGCCTCATATGTGAAACAAGACACTCTTTAAATATAGTTTTATGAATTTTTTAGTTATCGTGTAGATAGAATTTGATTTAAATAGAATAAAAATATAATAAAAAGAACGATTATTTTACATCGTTCCAATGTCCCATCAAGGAAGTGTTTTAATTTTTTATTTATTGGTACAAATTAAATTAATGTTATATAATTAAATCAACCCTTTTTCTATTGGTTCAATATTCTCCTCACCTAAATAGATTAATTATTGCAATGTTATTTCATTTATTTGTTTCTCACCAATAAAATATTCAATGAAATGATAATATAACTTAATGAGATGGATTATATTTTTAAAGAAACACACATAGTCCCCCTATATCAAATATCCATATATTGAAGGTGGCCTTTATCCTCCTCTTAGATATCCCATGGCCTAACTACCAATTCCACTTATTCCCCCCCCTCCAACGAGGGGGAGGGGATGCATTGTCTCATATATCCCTATTCCAAATACCCTATTTCAAACCCATTAAATATCCCTTTAATCCCTATCATAATTCTTGGACCCATTGTAGAATATTTTGATTAGGGAATTCCCATACTTCTGATTTCGTTATGATAATTCATAAATGAATCAGATCCTCATAGGTTCTATATAGTGGATCTCTTTAATCAGAATTGACCATCCGTCAACACCTCCAACTTATTATTCTTAGATTCATGGGTTTAGATTCACCAATCAATCTAAGTTCTCCATTCTAATGAAATGTTCAATTTCACTCTGAGAGATAAGATGACCATATTTCCACCATGATTATTATAATAAGATCCTTAAAAAAGATTGTTCCTTCAGTTTCTATTACTCTTTGAAATCCGTCCATAGATGGGATCCTCTAATTGAACAAATCAAGGATAGTTTCCTGGGACTTCTATCACATTTTAAAAACCCAAAAAATTCTATCAATTTTTGGAATCATTGTCACATGATATTTTTGATTTTAAAATAAATATAAATCCATTTTTCATTCAATTTTTCCTCACATTATTCTGGAAATAGATATTTCAAATATTCCGATTGGATTTGTATGGACTATGATAGAAAATGAATATTTATTAATATAGGTGGTATGTTTTGAGTTTTCGACATATTTATGATCTTCATTCTATCATATAGGATACCTCTAACTAGTCTTCACGTACGGCTCAGTCCACCGAAGATATGATCACCCAAACATGGATTGTGATGTTGAGAATGTGTATAGTGAGATGATGATGTCTTCTATAGCCATGAATTCAGTACATTAGTGGTTCAAGCTTGGATCTGATAATATTGATAGTGGTGTAAGATTGGTTCCAATTACTGAATGGGTGATGAGAACAATAGATACTACTTCATGATTGTAGAACCCCATAACATTCATTTAGATTCACTCATTTTGACATGTGGACATATCTTACGGGTATATACAAATTTATATGATAACAACAGTAGAGGATATCCAACTGATCATCCAATAAGAATATTTTTCTAGTTTTAAGAATATATTTTTTGATATATAGGATCAAGGGGGTTATATTATGGTGAGACACGTGATGGCTAAAAAGATAGTTCTATCCATAGTTGTGAAATATTTATAAAAGAATGCATTGTTAGCTTGGAACTCCATTCACATTTAGTTTATGAGGATGATAACGAAGTAAATTGTTTCTCATAAAATTAATCATATAAAGGGAAGAGAAGTATCATTGATTTTGGAAACTATTTCATGAATGTTTGGAGAATGAAGAAGGCTTGTGCTGACTATTCATACCTTCCAAAACTTATGATTACTCAATCAGTAGGAAAGGGTATTAAATATAGAGAGATTGTTTTTTATTATTTTAATGCTCATGATATACTAGAAACACATCCTTGAGAGGAGGATTTTGTTTTGAGCGATAAAGATGACCAGACTTATGGTGGAAGTCATAATGATACAAACTGGTTGTTTCACCATGAGGCATATGATAGAGTCCATAAGTAGCAATGAAATATGATGTTGTCTACTTTATTCACATACATTCTAAAGATGTGATGGTGGATAAATATTTTTATATTAATGTCTCAAAGGGGAAAGATTATATAATGTAAAATAGATCAATTTTATTTGATCATAATGATAATAATTTTGACTGGATCAACATTAAATACCAAATTTTCGTTCAGGAATTTAATGGATGGAAAATAAATTTATAAGAATATATTTTGACATGGGAAAAGTTGTCCAACCAATTTGAGGACCATGAAATATGTGATCTATACATGAAGGTAATATATATCTTATGGATATTACATTAGGTAATTAATAAAAAATAAATAAATAATTTTTTGAATTTTTGTTAATTTATTTCGAGGGATGAACTTCGTAGGAAATTAATTTTTTTTGCATTTCTCACTTTCCCTATAATTTTATTTCAAAAATAAAATATTTAATTGAGTAGGTGGAGATTTATATTGTGTTTCCAATATCATATTTTAATTCTAGGTTTAAAGAACATGGATCAAATTTATTTATGATGTCTCGCTTAGGTGTCTTCTCTCACAGATGATCTGTTGATACATATTAATTTAACGTTTTTAGTGACTTACTATTTGAAAAGTGATTCTAAAATATTTATTTCAAAAAAACATATTATTCTAGTTTTAATAAAACAAGTTATATTAAATTTATATAAATATATCTCAAAAATCACATAATGTGTTAATGTTACAATACCAATTAATTTCTCAACACTATAATGGAATTTTCAAACTACTAGATTATTAATGAGATTCAACAAAATGATTAAAATTGAAATAATATGAACATAGAAAAGGAGTAATGGTCTAAAATCTATTAATAGGGAAATTTATTTAATTTACTAATAGATTCAGGTTGATTTCTTAACCCATAGATTGTTCAAATACAGTCATTATTGAATTTAATTTTAATTTTTTATATAGATAGTTCAAAAATGAAATAAAAAGGTAAATACCAAGGATTGAAAGTGTTAATATAGCTATAAATAAACTATTCTAGATAAAATTTTTAATGGAATAATTTGATATAAACATATAGAGTCGCATGTTATCATATTTCTCAATCATTAATTTTACATACTCTATTATTTATAATTTTCTTTATTCTAGATAATTTCTAAAAAATAGGTTTACTCATTTCAAAGGACTTTTGGCATCGGTTTATAAATCAAATTGAATGAATACATGTTAACCATTAGCAATTAGGTTAGGGGATGTACCTAATTATTGTATCTAGAATATTATGTATTCCTATAGAATATCATCTATTTTCATAGTCTATTCCTCATTGTAGGGATACACTATCTTCTCCATTATCCTTTAAACATTCATATTAGATAGTTTTTCTAGTACATTTTTTTGGTTTGCAATGTATATTTTATGGTTTAGTCCATATTTTCTCAAGGGGGACCCCATATATTTATTATTGAAAGGTGTTCCTTGGTCCATTATTAGATATCGATTTACTCCAATCCTACAAAATATTTTCAATTTTATAAATTCAATTATTGTTTTTAATTCAGTAACAGTAGTGGCTTGATTATCTTTCAATGTAAACAGAAATTATACTACAAATAAGATATGTGAAAAATCCAAAATACACATGGAATTTTTCCTCTATGTAAATTATACTTTTTATGAATATTTGAAAAATAATAAATGGTTTTTGTATCATTTAATTTCTTTTGAGGAATACACAAATAGACTAGAATTTATATATCTTTTTCAAATATCATAAAAATTTTGAATAATTGAGAGGACAACCCCATCATAAAAATATTTTTCTAGAAATTATATGATTTCCAAAATGGAATCCATGTTAAAAAATATATAAAAAAACAAATCACCAAATTTATTTATTCATTATAAATTCATCTTATAATTATTTCTTCATCATAATTTTTATATAAAAAAGTGTTTTTCTAAACATATTATCTTTAGTCAGATTTATTTTTAGTATTATTATTTTTGGAAAAAAAATTTGGTACTTGTTCTAGGAAAAGAATATTTACCATTTTAGCATGCTAGGTTACATAGATTATGAAATATATCTTCTCACTGTATAATGAATCATTTGGACTACTCTTTGGGACTAGTTCTACCTCGGTAGTGTGAGGCAGCCTTCTCATGTGATCATCCACTATATTTTCATAGCCCTTATTATACACAATCTCAAAATAATAAGTATCTTACCAGTATCATCATTGAATAATAATTATTGATCATAAATTATAATGATACATGATCAAAATTAACAATTATTTTATATATGAACAAAATTTTGTTAAATATAAAATAATAGAAAAAATATCTTTATCTGTTATTGTGAAGCTAGTCTGGATAATATCCAGGGTTTTTAAACTATAGGCCACCACTAATGGAATCATATCAATATTTTGGGACAACATGACCCAAATAACTCTATTGGATAAATCACAAAGTAACTCTATGGGGTGATTTAATTTTTGTGGGATGATGATAGGGAAAGTGGTCCATAAATTATTAAAATTTTCAAATGTTTTTTACATAAATCATTAAAGAAAAAAAAAATTTAGTAGTTTAATAAGGGGAAATTAAAATTTTCTAAAGTACTTATGAATAATTAATAAAATCCATCATGGCATAAATTTTTTTTAGTGTTATAATAATACTGGGGTGGGGTAGTATATAAATGACATAAATTTTGGATTTATAAATATCAATCTCATACATGGAAATTAAATAAATACCATTTCATTTTTTCCACTTAAAAATGAAATATTTTGAAATTCAAAACTAGATGTTTCTCGATACATTGTAATAAAAACAATTCCATAATACCTATATATTTTTGAAAATTATTCCCATACATAAAGAAGACATCCAATATTTCTTATATGAAACTCCCAATATGGTATTTTAAGATAATGAAATTACAACATTAAATGATAATTTGGGATTATAATATACCCAAAGGAATCCTTTACTAGGAAAATTTAGTGAAGGGGCATGGGATGGTGGTATTTCCTTGATCATTGGGATAAATTAGGACATAAAAATATTCATAAAAATTGGACAGGATACAATATCATTCTTTACAATCTATTCTATATATTATTTTCTCAATAAATTGTGTGCTGAAGTGGGATTTTCTTTTCAGATGGATTAATTATATATATTAAATAGAAACTATCCAAATAATTGGGAATTTTTTCGGTACCAATTCATTGTTTTAATTATTTAAAATATTATAACAAGTTTAGATTCAAACTATTTGAATAGGGATCAACTGATTAGAATCAAATATATGATAAAATTTCCAACTTCTAATGGGCTGTTTATATATTTTTCTACCTCCAAAATTGTTGGATTATGCCTTTTCTACATTTATATTACTGAATTTAATAATTATTTCAATATTATTTGGTACGTGCAGGTGGTAGTGATTATTCCTTGAATATCTTTTAATTTCCATCTTATGGAATTAAAATTATTCTCATGATTCTTAAGATTTATTTTTCATGGATATGTTATATGTTATTATAAATTATGATGTGCAGTGTCATAAACTATTTTCAAAATATATATTTAATATTTTAGGGAAATAACTATAATTTCAATTCGAGGGGTTTTTTTGAGAACTATTATTTTCATTGTTCTATGTTCTAGCCACCATTACATGTAATAAAAATGATAGAGTTATATTTTATTAACTCATCATAATATCATTTTTCAATATCATCAAATTTAATAGAGGATAATTTTTTTCCTAGAATATGTTAATTTTCAACAATTTTTTTATTTGGAAAGGTATTTTCAAATATTAACTCTTTTAGTTATGTCAGATAAAATATCAATTTCATCCCTTGATGAAAAGGGGATCTCCAAAATATTTAAGGTGAAATTAGAACATCCATCATGTGGATGTTTCATGGAATCAAGGATGATGAAGTCTACTTTATCCTCACCAAATTTCATGAAAAGGGTTCCTTAATGGACACTAATAATAGATTTACAATACATTAGGGATGGTATACATAGAATAATGAGAGATATATATTTAACATTTAATTCTACCATGTTTATAATATATAAATTAGTTGTTAAATGGTATCATGTACTCATACCAAGACAACCTAATGGACAACAACAAGATAGGTTGTAGTTATATTTCAAAGTTGTATAACCACACTACTAGGTTTATATCATCCAATTTTAATATAATAAAAAATGGAATATATAATTACGTTAATAAAATATCACAATTCACATAGTGTATAAAATAAATTTAGCATCCCATCTTTGCATGGAATAGAGAAAGTAATTAGATAATATAATGATTATAGTATTTTAAGTGTGTTATGATGATCAACATTATAAGATAACCATTCAACATAACTTCATATCAATATAATTTTACTAGTACACATGTCATTAAATAATATTTCATACCTTTGAATCTATGAGAATGGATTCTTGTAGAGGGATATTAATCATCAAGTTTTGAAAACATTCTATGTCTCTTATTAAGTGATTACACCTTAGTTATTCATGGTTGTTGATATATTATAGGAAACATAGGTCTGGGTTGTAGTGGATGTTCCTAGGATTTCCTTCTGTATATTGATGGTTCCTTCTAAACCACATGCTCTGGTTCCTTCTTTCATAAGATTAATTATACAAATGAAGTAGTTTATTACTAGTTTCAATTATTAGGGTAATCATTTTCTATCATCATGTTCATTCCAAATACTCAATGTAATTAAAATAAAATTTCATTTAGGTTTTTGAATTTTCTACATAGAAATATTACATGATCCTTAATTTAATAATTTATTTAGGGTCTTCAGGTGGTGGCTGAATTTTATTTTTAAATATTTTAATGTTGAACCATGAGTGCTGAGGGTGGTGTGCTCAATTTTTTTGAGAATATATTACATGTAATAGAATTCCATTAATTAATGGTTCTTGTGGTTTTCTATGATAGCATCTTGGATATGGGTCGATATTCAATCATTATAGTAGATGTGTTAGAATTTTATGAGAAGCCTTATAAAATTTCGTTCTCTGAGTCTATTAGATCATAGATCCAAAATGGTTGGTTTGGAATTATGTAACTTCTTAGTATCCACATGGTTACATTCGTGATATATTAGGAAGCATGGAATCACAACCGAATTTTCCCTAAAACGTCATGGAATCCATTAGTAAAATGAAAATGGTAGTGTATTATTTAATAGGTCCTTCGTGGTGTGGTGGTAATCTATTCATGAAAATAATTCACACATATTTTTTTCAATATATGTTATTTGTAAAATTTTATTTTCTAACAAGAGTGAGTTTCTATTTTCATGAATCATTCGTGTTGTGTACATTATTCATGTACACCTATGGTTATATATTTGGTACCAAAACAATTGGGAACTTTTTGAGATCCTTGAAATTATTTCACATTCCTCAGGTAGTAACTTATCGAAAAGTGGTACCACTAAAGAAAAATCAAACCAGTTCCTATCATTGTACATCAATAAATAGTTGTGAAATATTCATAAGTGATGTTATTATTATATACAGTGTTGGAATGATGTTATCAGTTTCATTAATCTCTCATATAACTCATAGTAAGATTCCCATGTTTCCTTCTAGATTCCATAAATTTCATTTTTCGAATTTTCACTTCATGGGACATGAAATTATTTTTGCTGGAATGTATTCTATATATCTCCCAATGATTTAAATTCTCTTGGTTATAAATTATTGATCCACACACTAGCTACAACATTAACTGAGAATGGTAAATCCTTAATATAGATTTTAACCCTAGTGACTCCTATGGTTCTCAATACAATGAAAACTTTGTTAAATTGTTTCTCATTCCTATAGGGGTATTCAAAAGATATTCCACTATATGTATACAGTATCCCAAAAAATCCGGTTTTTATTTCGTAGTCTTACTGATCATTTAATTGTCATTTAAATTTTTTAATCCTGGTATTGGGTTTATAAATGAATCTTAGTGTCATACAAACATATGGTATATTTCTTTCCATATTTTCAATTTCTATTGTATCTTATTATAATGATGAGACTATGTGGGGAGAATTATCAAATGGAATGGTTATACACTCGCATCCATCTTTTTATGTGTTCCTTAAAGATGTGATTAAAACCTACATAGACCTACTATCCACTAGATATGAGCTTGTGAGGATGGAGGAACTAGATCATGTCATTTGAGAGGAAAAAGTTTGAACAAAATTTTAAAAAAACATTGGCCTCCTAGAAATCGCACCAGGATATATAATAAACTATCACATGGTCCTCAGAAATAAATTTCTTAAACTTGTGAAATATGTAGTAAAATTGAGAATTTTATTTTCTCTAGAGAACAATGTGATTATTGTTTTGAAGTCTTATATTCAGAATCTATTTTAATGAAAAAGTATGTAATCATTCATTGTTTTAAAATAAACTAAATAAGAAGTGGTATAACATTTTATGATTTTATTACCCACATGTTGAACCATTGTTTGGTTGTTCCTTCATTGAAGTTTCACAAAAGTGAAACAAAATAAATCAAGAGTTGTGGCTAGTT
This sequence comes from Viscum album, assembly GCA_963277665.1. NCBI lineage: Eukaryota > Viridiplantae > Streptophyta > Magnoliopsida > Santalales > Viscaceae > Viscum > Viscum album. The sequence goes on from OY728153.1 coordinate 39,595,610, forward strand.
TTGATTGACTAAAAACATGTAGAGAATGTATCCCCCTATTGAGAGTTCAAGACTCTCCAAAACCTCCCTCTTCCAAATATAGTGATATCCTTATATAGTTGAATATTGATTTTTCCTGTTTCTCTCCCATTAAAGGGGAAAGTATTCTTCATTTAATTCTGTAATTTTTACACTTAGTAGGAAAATGGTTTACATTTCATTAGATGGTTGATACATGTCACGAAATAATGTATTCTATATCTTTTATAACTAATTTATATTTTTCTATAATTTATCCATGAATCCTTTTGATTGTGAAGTGATACAATGATTCTAAACATAGTGAGTGTCCCTTTTATTCTTGGTGGTAAAAGTTTGACACGCACATTAGCTGAAGGGATTATTTTTTACCATAGAGCCTAAAAATTATTTTTACTACTGAGAATTCATAGTCCACCAATATCTGCAACTCATATTATAGAATTGTAGGATGGGAAATTTAAACCACATCTTTTTATGTGGTCTTACATTTCAACACAAGAATGGATTTTATTAGTTACCTGACACTGAGAACATACACCCACTAGTTGTTAAATATAATTTATAAGAGAGCTTCCAAAAAAATAGATCGATGATAATCCATTATATAATTTAGTTTGGACCTCGAAAATTTTTCATATGGATATGGTGTTAAAAATCAATAATCTTGTTTGTACCATAGGGTAATTACAATGATCCCTTAGAGGATGTGTATGTAGGAGGATTCAATCATAGCATTCTTCGTGGTATCTTAACTATAATAATTCCATATATCATATTGGTGTTGAATAATACCATGATGCTATATTTTTCCCATTAAAAATCTTTTGGACACTCTCTAACATAAAATTTATAAAAATTTAATTAACCTAAAGGTAAAAGATAATAAACCAATTTGGGAATATGAAGTTAATGTAATCTGATTTTCATAATATGACTCTATAATTTTTATTATCTTGTAAATTATATTTTACCACTTCTTATGTGGGATAAAATGTTAGACCAAATTTAATTGGATATTTCGGATGTTTACAATTGTGAGGATATTTTTCCACATTCCCTCAAAGTAAAAATGGAAATAAGTGAATCTCTAGGATATCATGGGGATATGAAGTGGAAAATGGAGTATAATAATGGGGGTATGATAGGGAAATATAAAGGTGTCAATAAATTACATCATCCCAAATTTCATGTGTGGGAAGAAGTATCCAAAAAAAATTATATAATGGATAAGAAAATAATTTAAAAGCTTGAATGTAGGGAACACCAGTAGGGATTGTTGATGAAACAAACCTAAATACATTATGGAAGAAATTAGTTATCTTGAAAATCCTTTTCATATTTTTCATTATTTCAATAGTTGGAAATAAATATACTATGTGATTTAATTCAATATGACATGTGTTCTCAATGAAAACTCATGTCACTATCCAAAAAAACATATAGGGTATGTACAATTACAGGAAATAAAAAGTACTAAGGTTGAAATCAATAATTATGTGGTGAAAAATATCATTATTTATTAATGAATAGTAATCATTCCTTATATTTTGATTTTAATATTTCGTTAAATCATGTATTTTTTTATAACTATTCAATCACCACCTCAAAACATGTACTCTGTGTTATTAGTGGAGATGTAAAATGGTTAAATTATTATATACTATAATTTATACTTATTCCCCATCCATATTTTTTGAATTTAACATAATAGAAAACATTTTTATACTTCCTTTAGAATAATTTTATACTAGTATTTGTATGGACTGTATTTCCCAATATAGAGCCAATATAAATTATGAGTAAAAGGAAACAACCTCCATATCGTGAATCACACTCAAATTATATACATGTATAAGGATAATGATGTTTCTTATTTGGTATTATCATATCAATGAGGGATAATATTTCTTTATAATAAATGATATCATTATTAAAAGTTTGAGACTATAGAATTGATCATTCATGAAGTGATTCCCATATTAAGGGAATATGCTATTAAGTTTCTTGAAATGTTTATAGCTCTTTTTTAAAGACTCAAGGTTGAATTTTTCATAGACATTAACCCTATTGATTTTCAATTATACATTAATCTATATATAATGGATTTTTATTAACATGATAATATGAATATGAAATTATAGGATAATCCAAATAAAGGGGTTATACACCCATCTGATTCATTGTGCGGTGGACTGGTATTTTCTTCAAGAATAAATCCAGTTCAATGCACCTCGAAAATGACTGTCAACTGGAAAAAAGGTCATGATATAGATAAAATGTCATCAACCATAGATTTATGAAATAATTAATCAACTACATGGATCATTTTATTTATCTATGTTTGATCATATATTGGGATATTATTAGGTAATTCTGTTGATGGATCATATCCCTAGGGCTTCTATTCATACAATATATGGAAACTAAAACATCATAGTGGGTATATTTTTACTCATTAATGTTCCACTAGTCATCATTGATGTAATGAATAATGTACTTTTTTATTACATCAATAGATTGTTTATTTTTTTAATAGATGATATTTTTATTTCTTTATGATGAATGCAGATTAATGATGAGCATTTTAATATTTCATTAATGAATATATGAAACCAATAGTTACTTTATATGTAAAATATATGTGAGTTTCAGACTGATAATGTATCATTGTTGTGATATGTTAACAATAATATAGTTCTATATGTAGATCATTTAAAAAGGGAGTAAATTGATTGATGTCTCATACCAACATATGTGATATAAATTTTATTGGTTTGGGTGGGTGTGGTTTTCTATTTGTGAGAATATTTTCAAAATTTTCAATCCCACTATCAAATATAACTCAAAATGGGAATATGTTTTTTATTAAGGATTAATTTATAGAAATAAAAAATTATATGAATAAGATGGTAATCACTCTACTTGTTCTCACGTTATCTACAACTCGGGAATAATTATTATCTATCATGGAGAAACCAAAAAGTATAGGATTTAGTACTCAGACAACATTAAAAGGTGATATTTTCTTCTTTCCACCAATTAATGATCCTTTAGAATAACGTCATAATTAATGATCTATAATTTTTTACTGTGATATCCATATTGATGATTACATAAAAATATCTCTATATAAATAATTTTGAAACATATGTGGATAAAAAATTCTCCAAGTATATATTAATAAAAGGAACATAAAATGTTCCAAAAAATTTGGTTATAGTTGATGAACTATAATGGTTTTTCAATCAATTACAATAATGAGACGGAAAAAAGTGACAAATACTCTATGTATAAAGGAACCTAATACACAATCCTTGATGAGTATTATAAGGGTTTAAATATTCAACGATAGGAAAATAATGGACATGAGAATAATAAATTCATAATAATAATCCCTTTTTCAAATAAATTTGAAATCATTATTTAATTATTAGATCTAGGAGGCCCATAATTTTGTTGAATGTCATCAAAATGAGGTAATAAATATTCAGTAGTCAAATTTTGGTAAACAATCATTTATATGGATTGGATACTATATATTTGACCCATAAAATATTAAACTAAATAAGGATCTTATGAATGATGTGCATAGAGATAAATTCAATACAAACCCATGAACTACTATTATTATTATAGATTTAATGAAAAAAATTATAATTGTATAAAATCTATAAGGAGATTTAAAATACGGAATGTTCTTGAATGATATTTAAATAATGTCTAGGATAAGTGATAGAATTATAAGTGAATGAGGAAACCGTTTCCAATACATGAATATAAATTGGAAAACATAAGCATTGATTTCAATGTCGGACTCCCAAGGAACACTAAAGGAAATGATTTCATCTGAGTGGTAGTAATCCTCCTTACAATGTAAGTGATTTTCATTGGTATGATGGATGATTCCCCTATTTAACAACTGAATATGATATAAATCAGTGTATTATAAATATTTCATGGATTTACACTATCCTTTGTATCTGATCAAGATACAATTTTTACCTCAAGATTCTGGAGAATCCTTCAACAATCATGGGATACAGATTTGGGTTTTAGTTTAACCTATCACCCTTGGAAAGTTTTTATGACATATTAAAATATCCAAACATCAAAGGATATTCTATGATAATGCCTTGTGTATTTACATGGATGTTGGGATCATGAAAATCAACCATAAAAGTCTTTATATCACCATAGTTTCTCCTCTATAACACAAATGTTTCCATAGTTGGTTTTTTGTAATGATTTATTATACTCCAACATTTTGGGAAGAAGATAGATAGTGGAATATATTTTGAATTTATCATATTCTAGAGATTTTATCATATTACAGAAACATTAATTATAAATTTAAATCTATGAAAATCCAAGAAAAATATTACGTATATAATCATCTTCGGGACCAAGAGATTGATGTTGGAAATAAATTGTAGCATTATATATTAATATGGATGAAATTTTTGAGGCTTGGGGTTATTTTAAGGCATTTTCCAAGATTAGTGATACCCATTAATCTCCTTGATCACTTCAAAGTTAACGCTTATATAATTTCATTCCTCCTAACCTATCTTACATACATTATTTGTTCTATATATCTGTTCTGAGGGTGTAGTTACCAGGTCCCCCACAAGTACTGAATTCTATGTAGATACTATTGGAAAATGATATTTCATATGAGGAGTATCTAATGAAGCTCAAAGCTCATTGGGAAAAATTTATAGGAAATAAGACAACTCACATGGTCAATGTATTGTTAGAGAACAACTTATTTAAAGAAAGGAATTAGGAATATGAATTGGTGATGAGATAGAAGTACATATAAATATTTTATTTTATCAAACAAAATATCAGGGGAGAAATATCTAAATAGTGGAAATATAATTAGTTGAAAATTTATAAATAAATTTCTCTTTCTGAATGAATAAATATATTTTTATGTAAAGTAGTTGTAGAGAACACAAGAATTTTTTTTATTGTTTTATAGTGTTATAAGATATATTATAACATCTGAAAACCATTTATCAGTGCATCTCAGGTAGATTAAATCATTGAGATTTGTGCATGAATAATATGAAGATTAGATTTATAAATTGAATCATCATTTAACCCATTTTTGGGATAATTTCATTCATATTAAAATCATGACCCAAACTTTTTTCACATAACCACCCCATGAAAGTGTCACTATCACACATGTTATAATCAAATAATACAATTGTGTAAAAATTATTTTCATATCAATTCCCTAAAAAAAATATTTTTTAATATTATTTATTATTTGATAAACCAATAATTAGATATTTTTTCAAATTTTTATTAATTTTAGAATGATTAATTAATGAGTATGATAAAAATTGTATTTTGATTTGATGGGACAAAAAAATTATTTTTTGGAAATTTATTCATTGAATCAAGTTACTCTTTTTGATGAATTAAATATTTTCTAAAAAAATATTATTTAATTAAAATTTAATTATAAAATAATATTTATTTAATTTATAATCGTATTTTAAATATAAAATGTTAAATACCATTTATATACGGACAAAGAAACTATTATTTTAAAAAAGTAGGATTTTATATTTAATGGGGGTTTTATTATTTTAAAGAGTAAAATTTAAGATTAATTAAATATTTAGATAAAAAATATTAATTTACAAACCAAAAAATTGAAATTATGAATCATATAATTTTTCATTTCATTCTGGGAGAATTGAATTTTTTGTTAAAAATTATATATCATATTAATATACAATATTTATTATAACATCATAAAATTAACAAAAATTATATCATAGAAACTATTAAGTGTATCATTCACTGAAATAATTATTTCCATTTAAAAAATTTGTTTTTTATGATACTATACTTATCTTATAAACCCTTTATGAATTCCTCGAAACCTATACTATATTTTATGTTTTTTATATTAATTCATTATAAATATGATTCACATCCACATCGGTTATGGTATTAATTTAATGAAATAGGTTCCTTTACAAATAATATTATGATATATACACTTATTTTTTGGAAACTATAGAAATACTATGGGAATGTATTTGGTTTGGATACATTTATTATACATATTGTAAAACCTATATTTTTACATTTATAATTTATTTCTATATTTTTTTCAATATAAATAAAAAATATATAATTCATCTTCACTAAAAACCAATATTTCATGAGATTAATCAACCTTAACCTCTTTAAATTCATCCCAATGTGCCCCCAATCTCATATAAATCCTTGCTCAATCCTTTAGAATCTTCCTTTAAATATAAGGGATACATTCCATCTCCTATAATTTAACGCATCTTTATTATATTGTACATTTTTAATTCCTATTTATCAAGTTTTAATATGTCTTTAATCTATAATATATAACATTATTGGAATATTTTTGTTATTTTAAAATAAATATAAAAACATTTTTATCTAATTTTTCCTCCAATTATTGTGGAAATAGTTTTTTCCAATCCTACAATTTGATTTATATTGACCATGATAGAACATTAATTCCCCTATTAAAATACGTGATATTTTTTGATTTTTTTATATATTTATGGTCTTATTTCTTCATCTAGGTCACCTCTTACTAGTGAATATTTACATTTTGGTTGTCAACTGATATGATCAACCAATCATGGTTCGTGATGTTGAGCATGTGGGTAACGAAATGGTGTGGTCTTATGAAGAAATTAATTCTCTACCATGATGGTTTAGGATTGATTATTTTGATTCTAACAATAGTGGAATCATTATTTTGACTACTGAAGGGGAGATGAGAACTCTAGAGAGTGATTTAAGTTTCAAAAACCCCAGACCATTCCATCTGGTTCACTCTATGAGACATGGGAAGATATAATCCTAGTCTATAAAAGTTAATACACTAACAAAATAAGTTAATATAAAACTTATCATCCAATATAAAATGTTTTGTAGTTTTTAAAATATATTTAATGAGATGGCGGATCAAGGGGGATGAAAAAGAGTGAGACATAAGATGGTTAAGAAAATTGGTCTATCCTTTGTGGGGAAATCTTCATAAAATGAGGAATTGTTAGTTGAGAACCCACATCACATTTAGTTTAGGGGGAAGATAATAATGTAAATTGTTTCTTAAAAAATAAACATTAAAAAGGGAATTAAAATATCATTGATATTGGAAACTATCTTGTGAATGTTGGGATAATGAACACGGCCTATAAATATTATTCATACCTTACAAAAGCAATGAATACTCAATCCTATCTCAAGGGTATTAAATATAGGATGCATGTTTAGTATTACTTTAAGGTTCATGATGTACCAGAAACACATCCTAATGATGAGGAGGTGGTTTCTAGTGATAAGGATGAGGGTGCTTAAGGTGATATTCTTGATGATCCTAACAGGTTGTTTAATATTTTGGCATTTTATGTAGTCCATAATTAGCACAAGAATAGGATGTTGTCTATAATATTATCCTAAATTCTGTGGTTGTGATCATGGAGGAATATATTGATATTAGTTTTTCAAGGGGGGAAACATATATAAACTAAAATAGATCAAGTTTAATTGATATTAATAATGATATATTTGATTAGATCAACATCATAGATCATATTTTCATTTAGGAATAAATGGAGGGAAAATAAATTTGGTAGAATACATTCAGTCTTTGGACAAATTGGCGACCATTTAGGGACCTTATCAAAGGAGATCTATACAAAAAGGTAATATCTATCTAATAATTCTTACATTGTTTGTTTAATTCTAAATTATTAAATATTTTATGGATTTTTTTGGTAATTTATTTTGAGAGTTTAACTTGGATGGAATGGTAAATGTATTGGGTTTATCACATTCCAACAAAATGAATTTCATTAATAAAATATTTAATTAAGGAGATTGAGATATATTTTGGGTTCTGAATAACCTATTTATATTCCAGGTTCATTGAACAGGGATAATTTTAATTTATGATGGATACCTTATGTGTATTTTCTCATAGAAGATAGGTTACAACATATTAATTTAAAAATTCTACTGACATATTATTATAAAAGTGATTGTACACAAATAATTTCACAAACACACCATATTGTAGTTTGAAAAGAATATTTACATATAACTAGAAGGAAAATCACTCAATAATCACTTATAGTATTAGTGTTTCAATACCTATGAATTAATGCACTCTATATTGATATTCTCAAACTACTCAGGTATAAAATAAATTCAAGAATAAGAGTGAAAATACCAATAATTAGACCTTGATAAAATTGTAATGTTTAGACATGTATTTATAATAAAATAAATTATATTAACTAATAGTTTTTTTGATATCTTAACTCACATTTTCTTGTTATACAATTCCTATTTATTTTATTTATGATTCATTATAAGTATTTTTTAAAAATGAAATAAATATCTTGACCCAAATAAATGAAATATTTAACCTAGTAAAAAATATTTTTATTTAGTATATATGAGTCTAGACTCTTCCATTAGTTATTTCTAAATTTACTCCTCTTGTGCCTTTATTTGTTTTCCATTCATGTGGAATGATTACGTTGAACCTTTTACATTAATCTAAAATACAACAAATGGAATAATATTAATTCTTATATATGATAAAATCCATTTATAGAGAATATTAGTGGGGAAATAGTTCATTCATGGAGAAAATAAAAGTACACAATTTCTATTGTAAAATAAACTATTCAAGATTAATTTTTCAAGGGAATAATTGTATTTCTTGTTATATAGTAGCATGTTCTTATATTTCTCTATACTTAAATCATAATAATCCATTATTTATAGTTTTCTATAGTCCAGAGACTTTTTATAGTCTAGGATTACTCATTTTAAATTACTATGTTTGATTCAATAACCATTATGGGATGGTCCCCATTCCAAAAAGACAAATATTATTCTACCAACATGATATGTGAAAGTCTAAAATACACATGAAATTCTCCAAATACGTTAATAACACATTCTTTTAATATTTAAAAAAAATAAATCATTATTTTGTCATTTTATTTATTTTGATGATTCCACCAATATATTATCATTTTTTGTTTTTTAAATATCATAACAGATTTTTAAAAATTAAGGGGATAATCAACCTTGTAATTTTTTTTCTAGAAATTATTTGATGTCCAAAGTTTCCTCCACATGTAATTGTATGGAAAAAATAAATCACTGAATTTATTTAATCCTTTCGAATTCAAATAATAATTAATTATAAATAATAAATTTAAAATAAATAAAGGTCTTCTGAATCATATTTTCTTGATTAAGATATAAATTTATTATATTGATTCATGGAGGAAATAATTATACATGTTCCATAAAAAAATCAAATTTAGAAAATTGGGTTACATGTGTTAGGCTATATAAATACTCACTGTATAATGAATCATTTAGTCTACTTTTTTGGGATTTTTCTCCCCCAATAGTGTGAGGTAGCCTACTCGGGTGGTCAACCACTATATTTTCATATCCTTTATTATCCTTAATCTCAATGTCAACCACGTATTGTAAAAATATCTATATTAATAGTCTTGTGACTGAGTAAAAATCGTTGAACATATATCATAAGGATACATGATCAAAATGAACAATTACATTAATTTTTATGAGATGGGAACAAAATTTATCTAAATATACAAAAATAGAAAAAACACACTCTTTATCTGTTGCTATGAAGTTAACATGGATAGTGTCCATGGTTTGTAAACCATATTCCACCACTCATGGAATTGTATCAATATTTTTATTGCAACATGAATCTAATATTCCTAATGGATATATCACAATGTATTTCAATGTAGTGAATTCATTTTGATAGGATGACGATGGGGGTGGTCACAAATTCATTTAATTTGTCAAAATATTTCCTACATTAATCACTAAATAAAATATAAATTTCCGACTATATGATGCATGAATGTAATGTGTTACTTAGGAGAACAAAATTTGATATAGAGAAATATATAATAAATGTGTTTCAATGATTTTAATTAGAGAATTTATGGTTGTGTGTGTTGAAATCAATTTTTTGGATTCTCATTTAATGAAATACTATGTAAACTTGGTTCGTTTTATAATAAGCTAAATAATAAGTTAATCAACATTTAATTATTTCTTGAATATCTAATTGTGTCCTTATTCCATTGGTTTATAATTATCCTCTCATCATTTTAATCAAACAGATTATTCTGATCAGGTAATTTTGATTCAAATAGTGAAATACAATGATAAACATATTTCCTACAATTCCTATGATGGTGAGTGGATACCTCCATTAAATATTTAATTTACCATTTACATATATCTAATGAATTTTATTTAATATAATTTTATCATGTGTGAAATGTAAATAAAAATAAATAGAATATAAAATCATGAATTAGAAGAAACCATAACTAAAAAATCCATTAAATTCTAAACAGTTGTTTTAAATATCTTTGAAGGATCATAATTCATCAATATGGGTAGTTAAGGTTATCTTTATTGAAAAATTATCTAGGTTCTATTGTGAAATAATTAATATTTTGTAAATGGATAACAAAATAACACAATAGATATTTCTGATGGTGATTTAACAATCCATGTAGACAATGTTTCCCTCAGTCCAATAATTTAGGAGTCTCCACGTCCTCCTCTATTTTCCAGTACTGATATACATGTATAAATGAACAATTAGGTGCCATTGTTTTCTTCATGTAGGATTTAAATAATGATGTAGATTCTCAATATACAAGAGGGGGTGAATTGTATTCTTTAAAAATTTCTTTGGAACCTTTAAAGTTAGTTACGAATAATCATATTTTCCATAAGTAAAGTAAAGGGTTAAGTTTAACAAAGTTAAACTTAAGTAAATTCACAACACCTCAAATACCAAATAAAACATGGAATAAGGATTGAAGTTATAAACTTCAAATCCTATGATCTTTCTTAAAACTGAAAAGAGATTTCGAAAGTAGGTTCCAATAATATGGTTACGGAAAGTGAAACTTAAAAAATTATTACAAAATTAGATTCTACATTAAAGCGTATAGAATCTAAATGAATCAGAGTACAAGTAAAAAATTATAAGAAGGTTATACATTCCTTATAATACAGAATACAGCAAGAAAAACAAGTAGTTGAACTACATGTAACACGATATAAGTCTTTTTACCCAAAGAGAAGTGTATCCAACAACCTTGGATAAAGGTCCCTTGATTTATACATTCAAGCAAGTCTGTCTTACCCACACCAGGGTAATCCCTCGATACGATGATCGGAGTCTCTGTCTTGTTATCCCCGCAAGACCTCAACTTCAAGGTAGTTGGTACCTCTATCTTCTTCAGCATGGAATCCCTCAAACTTCAAAGTAGTCGGCAACCTATGTCTTCATATCCCTGGAAGTCCACGAATTTAATCACCAACATTTGGAGTCGCAAAAAGATTTGATATTTAATAAGAGCCTCTCTCTCTAGAAATCACTTCAAGCATGTAATCACATGAGTCGAAGATCAGTCTTCCTTTCATCCTTTCAGCAGCCTTTTTTCAGCACTGATCTCTTTCAAATGAGCTCTTATTTATAGGTAAGGTCATCCTCCTTCCCAATGGTCATATTTTCCTTAAAAATCGGAGGGACCTGTACAGGTGTATCTTAGCCAATGGTTAGTTTATAACATAATAGACTGCATCATTTTATAACAAAACAAGTGTAACAGAATGTACGACACCTTTTAAAATCTAAATCAATAGTTCGTAATGAAAACCTTGGACTGAAGGTTCGTATTGTAAGGAAAATAATAAAGAGTAGACAAAATATAAATTCATAAAAAAAATTAATGTTCGGAGTCTAACCAAAAATAATTTTTGGAGTCTGAATAAATTCAGAGTGTATAAAACAGAGTTGATCAAATTTTGTTCAATAGGTGAATTTGGAATGAGAATTCGGAATGGGAATTCGTCATCAGAATTCGTAATGAGAATTCATCATCAGGATTCGTAATGAGAATTCGTCATCAGAATTCGTAATGAGAATTTGTCATCAGAATTCGTAATGAGAATTCCTCATCAGAATTCATAATGAGAATTCGTTATCAGAATTCATAATGAGAATTTGTTGTCGAATTGCATAAGGATTCGTATCCTGAATCTGGAGTAAAACTGTATCCGGAATTCAGAATGAAACTTTATCACAGTTATCATTCTGTATTTTGGAGTGAAACTTTATAATAGTTCTTATCCAGAATTCATATCCTAAAAACAGAATACTTCATATTAATGATTCATGAAATTTCTAGAAAATAGAAATGAGTATCAATCTTATACTTAAGAAAAATATGGATGAAAATATCATAAGGATATTTTTTCTTATAAAATCGATTTTCCTTATAAAAGTAATTTTCATTATAAAAGTAACTTTCTTAAAGATAAGGTGTTTGTGATTTTCAAAACAAGAAGGATTGGAAAAGTCATAAGGAAAACCTTCTTGACTCAACAATCTCTCCCTTTTTGGAATGCACAAACATCCTTACGAAAAGGAATTCTAAGAATAATGAAAAAAATTAAGGCTTATCTCCCTTTGCTTTAAGGATATTGATGAATACGGCTAACTCCCCCTTAAGCTTTGAAACTATAAGGATCATATTCTAGATTTTCGGAGTAACATTTCATTATGAATAAGAATGTCTTCTTTAATGGAAAACTCCCCCATCGATAAGCTCATATTAGAGTTCTTTTTCCTTAAGGATCTTTTCCTTCTCCCCCATTGTGAATTTCAAAAAGAATTAGAGGTAATGGGAAAATATAACAAAGTACCTGAAAAATTTGTAACAATAACAAAATAAACGACAAGAAAAATTTTCATTATGTTTGAAATCTTGGAAAAAAATAAAATTTATAAACAACAAAAGATTGGATCTGTCTATTTTGGATATTTTTCCTTCGCCATGAGACCCTTAAGAATAGTCTTTATTTTCATCAAGTCTTTACGGTCTTCTTCGGCTTGATTCTCTAAAACCATTATTTTTGCACTTTGAGCTTCAATATTTTCTTCCTGGTCTTGAAGCTTTTCTTCCTGATCTTTGATCTTTTCTTCCAGAGCCATAAATTTCTCTTCAAACACAATCCGATGATCCCTTTCAAACTTCCAGTTTTGAGAAATAGAATTCAGCTTCACATTCAGATCTCTGACTTCGTGAATCCGGAAGTTCTTTTCATCTGTCAGATTTTCTTCAAAAGATGAAGAAAGATCATTTATTTTCCTGTCCTCAGTCTCAATAGAATCTTTAAAACTATATTGAAATTCATCAAATAGGCTTATCTCTTCTTCAGTCTCCCTCGACCAGTTTTTCATCATATTGCAAGATCTTCTATGGGCTTCATAGCTGACAAAGAAAGTTTTGAACTGAGCCTCTATTTAAACACACTTGTCCATAACCATAGATACTGAGTCTGTTTTCTGATTTAAAACATGTTGGAGCATTTGTCATCTTGATTCAATGCTTGAGAAGGTCTGAATAGAACCTACCATCTTCTTTAAAGATTTAACAATGAAGTCATGCCCCAATAAAGATGACTCCGAATCCGAGACTCTTCTTGGAGAATTTTCTTCTTCAACTTGGTCAAGCATTCTCTTTGAGGAAATACCTACTTCCTTTCTCTTCACCACTACTGAGCTTGGAGTATCATCAACATTTTTCGTTCCCTTGTCTCTTTTTGGAATAGAGTCCTGTTCCAGAGTCCTCTTTTCACTATCAGAAACTTGGACAACATTGTCTTCCTCATCAGTAACTTTCTTAGAAGCAACCTCTAAGTTTTCCATCTGAGCAATAAAATGTAGAAGTTGTTCTTCTTCTGCATGATAGGATACTTATTCTTCTCCTTTCTCCTGATCCATTGCTGGAGTAACTAGCTTCGATTATTTATATTCTGACGTTCGGAGTGACAAATGTTCGGAAGGAGTCCCTTTATAATCATCTACTTGATTCAATACATCTTCGGTTTCACCACTTCTTTCAGCAAAATCTTCTTCTTCTTCCACTTGCTCATGTTTCTCACCTTGCTCAATAGACTTATCTACTGCCTCTTCCGGAGCAAAAATGTCTCTTCCTAGAGTCTCAGGTAGAGATTCCAGAGAAAAATATATCGGAACATGGATATTTTCTGAAACCATCTCATTAAACTTTAACAAAGCCTGGGCTACTTCAGCCATATACATCTTCTTCTTGAGCTTCTTTTCTTTCACTTGTTTTTCTAGCTCATCTGCAGTTCTTTCCTTCAAGTCCTTAGCCTCCACAGGGTCAAAGCTAAACTGAGGTTCCCCTTGCACTCTCTTCTCTTTCATTTCCCTCCATTTAGAAACAACTTCATCTAGGTAAGTTTTCTTCTTCTTTGGTTTTGGAGGTGCAGAATGAACTTCCTTAGACATGGGATTCTCTGCATCTACTTCCAATTCATTCAACATTCTCTTCCTTATGGGTTTAGAGGATTCCGGATCCGCAACTTTTGGAACTGTTTCTCCTTGAGTAGGTAAATCAATAAACTGACCAGTCTTCTTGTAAAAATCTACATCCGTTCTTTTAATTGTACCGTCACCCACCAACATAATCTTGCAAACTCTTGGCATAGACTTGCAAGACTTCTTGAAAGACTCAAGGCACCGAAATATGAACTTTGAGATGATTGCTGGATACATTATAATCTGAGCTCTCAGATTCCCTTTCTTAACATTCTCAAGAGGGATAAGAATGTGCTTCATCAAATTGAACTTCCTTAGATTTATCATAAAATCTAATATGTAGATATCAATCTTGTTTAGACTATATTTTTCACCCTTCCTCGATACGATAAGACCTTGTACCCATAACTCTAGAATCCAGAAATTTGTAGATAGAGAAGCAATCTTTGGAGCCTTGTCATCTTCCAGTCCGAGAGTTTCTAAATCTTTTTCCTAGTCGAAGCTACCTTTCGAATCCAGCAACACATGAGATATGAATTCACCATCTCCTTCAGAGGTCAGCCCTATCAAGCTTGCTACCTTGGTATAAGAAATCATATAAATCATTCCATAAGACTTTGAAGAAAATTTCTACATATTACCTTCGTTAAACAAGGAAAATGTTTCATAGAATTCAAAAAGTAAATCTAAATACACATCATCTTGGTTCCCAGGTTTTAACACCGCAACATCTTCCCAACCATTAAGAATAATATTATTGGAAATAATAGAGTCATACTTGTTGAAGAAATCCGGATGAACCAGCCACTCTCTGTATACTAACCACTTCGAAGTCGGCTTAGAGGAAGACATGTTTATAAGAAAATTCCAGCCAGAAAAGTATGACTACAAAAACATAAGTAAGGAAATCATACCTTTCGAATTGGCTTAGGAAGATTATTCATAATTGGTAACATTATTAAGAAAACTAAAAAAACATTACTATGAAAAACAAACTGAGTACGAAAAACTCAGTATGAAAAACAAACTCCGAAAGGAAAACTCAGTACGAAAACTCATGTCACCATCCAAAAAAACATAGAGGGTATGTACAATCACAATAAATAAAAATTAATATGGTTGAACTCAATAATTATGTGGTGAAAAATATCATTATATATTAATGAATAGTAATCATTCCTTATATTTTGATTTTAATATTTCGTTAAATCATGCATGTTTTTATAACTATTCAAACACCACCTCAAAACATGTACTCTAAGTTATTAGTGAAGATGTAAAATGGTTAAATTATTATATACTATAATTTATACTTATTCCCCATCCATATTTTTTGAATTGAACTTAATAGAAAACATTTTTATACTTCCTTTAGAAGAATTTGATACTAGTATTTGTATGGACTGGATTTACCAATATAGAGCCAATATAAATTATGATTAAAAGGAATCAACCTCCATATCGTGAATCACCCTCTAATTATATAAATGTATAAGGATAATGATATTTCTTATTTGGTATTATCATATCAATGATGGATAATATTTCTTTATAATAAATGATATCATTATTAAAAGTTTGAGACTATAGAAATGATCATTCATGACGTGATTCCCATTTTAAGGGAATATGCTATTATGTTTCTTGAAATGTTTATAACTCTTTTTTAAAGTCTCAAGTTTGAATTTTACATAGAACTTATCGCTATTGATTTTCAATTATACATTAATCTATATAGATTGGATTTTTATGAAGATGAGAATATGAATATGAAATTATAGGATAATCCAAATAAAAGGGTTATACACCCATGTGATTCATTGAGCGGTGGACTGGTATTTTCTTCAAGAATAAATCCAGTTCAATGCACCTCGAAAATGACTGTCAACTGGAAAAAAGGTCATGATATAGACTAAATGTCATCAAACATAGATTTATGAAAACATTAATCAACTACATGGATCCTTTTATTTCTCTATGTTTGATCATATATTGGGATATTATTAGGAAATTGTGGAGATGGATTATATCCCTAGGGCCTCTATTCATACAATATATGGAAACTAAAACATCATAGTGGGTATATTTTTACTCATTAATGTTCCACTAGTCATCATTGATGTAATGAATAATGTACTTTTTTATTACCTGAATAGATTGTTGATTTTTTAAATAGATGGTATTTTTATTTCTTCATGATGAATGCAGATTAATGATGATCATTTTAATATTTAATTAATGAATATATGAAACAAATAGTTATTTTATATGTAAAATATATGTGAGTTTCAGACTGATAATGTATCATTGCTGTGATATGTTAACAATAATATAGTTCTATATGTAGATCATTTAAAAAGGGAGTAAATTGATTGATCTCTCATACCAACATATGTGGTATAAATTTTATATATTTGGGTGGGAGTTGTTGTCTATTTGTGAGAATATTTTCAAAATTTTCAATCCCACTATCATATATAACTCAAAATGGATATATGTTTTTTATTAATGATTAACTTATAGAAAGAAAAAATTATATGAATAAGATGGTAATCACTCTACTTGTTATCACGTTATCGACAAGTGGGGAAGAATTATTATCTATCTTGAAGAAACCAAAAAGTATAGGATTTTGTACTCAGACAACATTAAAAGGTGATATTTTATTCTTTCCAAAAATTAATGATCCTTTTGAATAATTTCATAATTAATGATCTATAATTTTTTACTGTGATATCCATGTTGATGATTTCAGGAAAATATCTCTATATAAATAATTTTGAAACATATGTGGATCAAAAATTCTCCAAGTATATATTAATAAAAGGAACATAAAATGTTCCAAAAAATGTGGTTATAGTTGATGAACTATAACGGTTTTTCAATCTATTACAATAATGAGAAGGAAAAAAGTGACAAATACTCTATGTATAAAGGAACCTAATACAAAATCCTTGATGAGTATTATGAGGGATTAAATATTAAAAGATAGGAAAATAATGGACATGAGAATAATAAATTCATAATATTACTCCCTTTTTCAAATAAATTTGAAATCATCATTTAATTATAAGATCTAAGAGGCCCATAATTTTGTCGAAGTGCATCAAAATGAGGTAATAAATATTCAATAGTTAAATATTGGTAAAAATTCATTTATATGGATTGGATACTATATATTTTTTCCATAAAATATTAAACTAAGTAACGATCTTATGAATGATGTGCATAGAGATAAATTCAATACAAACCAATGAACAACTTTTATTATTATATATTTAATGAAAAAAATTATAGTTGTAAAAAACATAGAGGGAGATTTAAAATATGGAATGTTCTTGAATGATATTTAAAAAAACTACAGGATAAGTGATAGAATTATAAGTGAATGAGGAAACTATTTCCAATACATGAATATAAATTGGAAAACAGAAACATTGATTTCAATGTCGGACTCCTGAGGAAAACTAAAGGCAATGATTTAATTTGAGTGGTAGTTAACCTCCTCACAATGTAAGTGATTTTAATTGGTATCATGGATGATTCCACTATTTAACAACTGAATATGATATAAATTAGTGTATTATAAATATTTCATGGATTTACACTATCCATTGTATCTGATCAAGATACAATTTTTACCTCAAGATTCTGGAATCATTCAACAATCATGGGATACAGATTTGAGTTTTAGTTTAACCTATCACCCTTGGATAGTTTTTATGTCATATTGAAATATCCAAACATCAAACGAAATTATATGATCATGTCTAGTGTATTTACATGGATGTTGGGATCCTGAACATCAACCATAGGAGTCTTTATATCACCATAGTTTCTCCTCTATAACAAAAATGTTTCCATAATTAGTTTTTTGTAAAGATGTATTATACTCCAACATGTTGGGAAGAAGATAGATAGTAGAATATAATTTGAATTTATCATATTCTTGATATTTTAGCATAGTATATAAATGTTAATTATAAATTTAAATATATGAAAATCCAAGAAATATATTACGTAGATAATCATTGTCGGGACCAAGATATTGATGTTGGAAATTAAGTGTAGCATTATATATTAATGTCGATGAATTTTTTGTGGTTTGGGGATATTTTATTGCATTTTCCAAGATTAGTGATACCCATTAATCTCCTTGATCACTTCAAAGTTATTGCTTATATAATTTCATTCCACCTAACATATCTTACATACGTTATTTGTTCAATATATCTGTTTTGGGGGTGTAGTTACCAGGTACCCCACATGTGCTGAATTCAGTGGTGATACTATTGGAAAATGATATTTCATATGAGGAGTATCTAATGAAGATCAAGGCTCATTGAGAAAAATTTATAGGAAATAAGACAACTCACATGGACGTTGTATTGTTAGATAACAACTTATTTGAAGAAAGGAATTGGGAATATGAATTGGTTATGAGATAGAAGTACATATAAATATTTTATTTTATCAAATAAAATTTCAGGGGAGAAATATCTAAATGGTGGAAATATAATTAGTTGAAAATTTATAAACAAAATTCCCTTTCTCAATTAATAAATATATTTTTATGTAAAGTAGTTGTAGAGAACAGAAGAATTTTTTTTATTGTTTTATAGTGTTATAAGATATATTATACCATCTAAAGGCCATTTATCAGTGCATCTCAGGTAGATTAAATCATTGAGATTTGTGCATGACTAATATGAAGATTAGATTTATAAATTCAATCATCATTGAATCCGTTTTTGGGATAATTTCATTCATATTAAAATCATGACCCAAACTTTTTTCACATAACCACCCCATGAAAGTGTCACTATCGCACATGTTATAATCATAGAATACAATTGTGTAAAAATGAGTTTTATATCAATTCCCTAAAAACAATATTTTTTAATATTATTTATTATTTGATAAAACAATAATTATATATTTTTTCATTTTGTTATTAATTTTAGAATGATTAATTAATGATTTTGTTAAAAACTTTATTGTGATTTGATGGGAAGGAAAATTATTTTTTGGAAATTTATTCTTTGAATCAAGAGACACTTTTTGATGAATTAAATATTTTCTAAAAAAATATTATTTAAAATAAATTTAATTATAAAATAATATTTATTTAATTTCTAATCGTAATATAAATAGAAAATGTTAAATACCATTTATATACGGTCTAAGAAACTATTATTTTAATAAAGTAGGATTTCTATTTAATGATCGTTTTATTAATTTAAAGAGTAAAATTTTAGATTAATAATATATTTATATGAAAAAAATTAATTTACAAATCAACAAATTGAAATTATGAATCATATAATTTTTCATTACATTTTGGGAGAATTGAATTTTTTGTTAAAAATTAAATATCATATAAATATACAATATTTATTATAACATCATAAAATTAACAAAAATGATAACATAGAAACTATTAAGTGTATCATTCACTGAATTAATTATTTCCCTTTAAAAAATTTGTTTTTTATGATACTATACTTATCTTATAAACCCTATATGAATTCCTCGAAACCTATACTATATTTTATGTTTTTTTTATATTTATTCATTATAAATATGATTCACATCCACATCGGTAATTGTATTAATTTAATGAAATAGGTTCCTTTTAAAATAATATTATGATATATACACTTATTGTTTAGAAACTATAGAAAAACAATGGCAATGTATTTGGTTTGGATACATTTATTATACAGATTGGAAAACATATGTTTTTATATTTATAATTTATTTCTATATTTTTTTCAATATAAATAGAAAAAAATATAATTCCTCCTCACTAAAAACCAATATTTCATGACATTAATCAACTTTAACCTCTTCAAATCCATCCCAATGTGCCCACAATCTCATATAAATCTCTGCTCAATACTTTAGAAGCTTCCTTTAAATATAAGGGATACATTCCATCTCCTCTAATTTAAAGCATCTTTATTATATTGTGCATTTTTAATTCCTATTTATCAAGTTTTAATATGTATTTAATCTATAATAGATAACATTATTGGAATATTTTTGTTATTTTAAAATAAATATAAAAACATTTTTATCTAATTTTTCATCACATTATTGTGGAAATAGTTTTGTCCAATCCTATAATTGGATTTATATTGACCATGATAGAAAATTAATTCCCCTATTAAAATATGTGATATTTTTTGAGATTTTGATATATGTATGCTCTTATTTCTTCATCTAGGTCACCTCTTACTAGTGAATATTTACAGTTTGGTCGTCAACCAATATGATCAACCAATTGTCGTTCATGATGTTGAGTATGTGGGTAACGAAAAGGTGTGGTCTTATGAAGAAATTAATTCTCTACCCTGAAGGTTTAGGATTGGTAATTTTGATTCTAACAATAGTGGAATAATTATTTTGACTACTGAAGGGGAGATTAGAACTCTTGAGAGTGATTTAGGTTTCCAAAACCTTATACCATTCCATCTGGTTCACTCTTTGAGACATGGGAACATATAATCCTGGTATATAAAAGTTAATATACTAACAAAATAAGTGAATATAAAACTTGTCATCCAATATAAAATGTTTTGTAGTTTTTAAAATATATTTAATGAGATGGCGGATCAAGGGGGATGAAAAAGGGTGAGACATAAGATGGTTAAGATACTTGGTCTATCCTTTGTGGGGAAATCATCATAAAATGAGGCATTATTAGTTGAGAACCCACATCACATTTAGTATATGGGGAAGATAATAATGTAAATTGTTTCTCACAAAATGAACTTTAAAAAGGGAATACAAATATCATTGATATTGGAAACTATCTTGTGAATGTTGGGATAATGAACATGGCCTATAAAGATTATTCATACCTTACAAAAGCAATGAATACTCAATCTTGTCTCAAGGGTATTAAATATAGGAAGCATGATTAGTATTCCTTTAATGTTCATGATCTACCAGAAACACATCCTAATGATGAGGAGGTGGTTTCTAGTGATAAGGACGAGGGTTCTTAAGGTGAAATTCTTGATGATCCTAATTGGTTGTTTAATATTTTGGCATTTTATGTAGTCCATAATTAGCACAGAAATAGGATGTTGACTATAATATTATCCTAAATTCTGTGGATGTGATCATGGAGGAATATATTGATATTAGTTTTTCAATGGGGGGAAACATATATAAACTAAAATAGATCATGTTTAATTGATATTAATAATGATATATTTGATTAAAGCAACATCAAAGATCATATTTTCATTTAGGAATAAATGGAGGGAAAATAAATTTGGTAGAATACGTTCAGACTTTGGACAAATTGGTGACCATTTTAGGGACCTCATCAAAGGAAATCTATACAAAAAGTTAATATCTTTCTAATAACTCATACATTGTTTGTTTAATTCTAAATTATTAAATATTTTATGGATTTTTTTAGTAATTTATTTTGAGAGTTTAACTTGGATGGAATGGTAAATGTATTGGGTTTCTCACATTCCAACAAAATATATTTCATTAATAAAATATTTAACTAAGGAGATGGAGATTTAATTTGGATTCTGAATAACCTATTTATATTCTAGGTTCATTGAACATGGAGAGTTTTAATTTATGATGGATAACTTATGTGTATTTTCTCATAAAAGATAGGTTACAACATATTAATTTAAAAATTCCACTGACATATTATTATAAAAGTGATTGTACACAAATAATTTCACAAACACACCATATTGTAGTTTGAAAAGAATATTTACATATAACTAGAAGGAAAATCACTCAATAGTATCTTATAGTATTAGTGTTTCAATACCTATGAATTAATCAACTCTATATTGATATTCTAAAACTACTCAGGTATAAATTAAATTCAAGAATAAGAGGGAAAATACAAAGAATTAGACCTTGATAAAATTGTAATGTTTAGAAATGTATTTATAATAAAATAAATTATATTAACTAATAGTTTTTTTGATATCATAACTCACATTTTCTTGTTATACAAACCCTATTTATTTTATTTATGATTCATTATAAGTATAGTTTAAAAATGAAATAAATATATTGACTTAAATAAATGAAATATTTAACCTAGTAAAAAATATTTTTATTTAGTATATATGAGTCTAGACTCTTCCATTAGTTATTTCTAAATTTACTCTTCTTGTGCCTTTTTTTTCATTCATGTGGAAGGATTACGTTAAACCTTTTCCATTAATCTAAAATACAACCAAAGGAATAATATTAATTCTTATATATGATAAAATCCATTTATAGAGAATC
This sequence comes from Viscum album, assembly GCA_963277665.1. NCBI lineage: Eukaryota > Viridiplantae > Streptophyta > Magnoliopsida > Santalales > Viscaceae > Viscum > Viscum album. Next base: position 39,618,369 of record OY728153.1, read on the forward strand.
TTAGTGGGGAAATTGTTCATTCATGGAGAAAATAATAGTACACAATTTCTATTGTGAAATACACTATTCAAGATTTAATTTTCAAGAGAATAATTGTATTTCTCATTATATGGTAGCATGTTATTATATTTCTCTATACATAAATCACAATAATCCATTAATTATAGTTTTCTTTAGTCTAGAGAATTTTTATAGTCTATGATTACTCATTTTATATCTTGATAGGCCTTGTTCAATAACTCATAATGTATATGGATATGTAAACCATTTACAATTAGGTATGAGGATATCCCGGATGAGTTATTATAGAAAATTCATACTTCCCATAGTTCATCTTCTATTTTCATAGTCCATCCATTATAGTAAGGGTATACTATCTTCTACAATATTTTTTTTCACATCTATATTGGACAATTATTCTAGCACACTTTTTGTTGTTTTTTCTAGGCAATTGATATTTTTTGGCTTAGCCCATATTTTCTCATCAAGGCCTCTATGTTCTTATTATAGAATGGTCTTCCATGGTCCTTGATTATATTTCAAGAATCTAAAAAACTAAGAAATATTTTTTATTATATAAATTAAATTACTATGATTGATTCAATAGCCATTGTGGGATAGTCCCTATTCCACAAAGACAAATATTATTATACCAACATGATATGGGAAAGTCTAAAATACACATGAAATTCTCCCAATACATTAATAACACATTCTATTAATATTTTAAAAAAATAAATGGTTATTTTGTCATTTTATTTATTTTGAGGATTCCACCAATATATTATCAATATTTTTAATATCATAACAGATTTTAAAAAATTAAGGGGATAATCAACCTTGTAATTTTTTTCTAGAAATTATTTGATGTCCAAAGTTTCCTCCACATGTAACTGTATGGAATAAATAAATCACTGAATTTATTTCATCCTTTCAAATTCAAAAAATAATTAATTATAAATAATAAATTTACAATAAATAAGGGTCTTCTGAACCATATTGTCTTTATTAAGATATAAATTTATTATCTTGATTCATGGAGGAAATAATTGTACATGTTCCATGAAAAAAAATTCAAATTTAGAAAATTTGGTTACATGGGTTAGGCTATATACATACTCACTGTATAATGAATCATTTAATTTACATTTTTGGGATTTTTCTCCCTTGGTAGTGTGAGGTAGCCTACTCAGGTGGTCAACCACCGTATTTTCATATCCCTTATTATCCTTAATCTCAATGTCAACCACGTATTGTAAAAATGTCTAAATTAATAGTCTTGTGATTGACTAAAAATCATTGATCATATATTATAAGGATACATGATCAAAATGAACAATTACATTAATTTTTATGATATGGGAACTAAATTTATCTAAATATAAAAAAATTGCAAAAAACACACTCTTTATCTGTTGCTATGAAGTTAACATGGATAGTGTTCATGGTTTGTAAACCATATTCCACCACTCATGGAATCGTATCAATATTTTTTTTGAAACATGAATCTAATATCCCTAATGGATATATCACAAAGTATTTCTATGTGGTGAATTCATTTTGATAGGATGATGATGGGGGGTGGTCACAAATTCATTTAATTTCTCAAAAAATTTCCTACATTAATCACTAAATAAAATATAATTTTCCTACTATATGATGCATGAATGTAATATGTTACTTAGGAGAACAAAATTTGATATAGAGAAATATATAATAAATGTGTTTAAATGATTTTATTTAGTGAATTTATGGTTGTGTGTGTTGAAATCAATTTTTTGGACTCTCATTTAATGAAATACAATGTAAACTTGGTTAATTTTATAATAAGCTAAATAAGTAGTTAATAAACATTTAATTATTTCTTGAATATCCAATTGTTTCCTTATTCCATTGGATTATAATTTGCCTTTCATCATTTTAAGCAAACATATTACTATCTTCAGGTAATTTTGATTCAAATAGTGAAATACAATGATAAACTTATTTCCTACAATTCCTAGCATGGTGAGTGGATACCTCCATTAAATATTTAATTTACCATTTACATATATCACATGAATTTTATTTAATCTAATTGTCTTTTGTGTGAAATGTAAATAAAAATAAAAAGAACATAAATTCATGAATTAGAAGAAACCATAATTAAAACATCCATTAAATTCTAACCAGTTGTTTTAAATATCATTGAAGGATCATAATTCATAAATATGGGTAGTTAAGGTTATCTTTATTTCTAAATTATATAGGTTCTATTGTGAAATAATTAATAATTTATAAATGGATTACAAAATAACACAAGGGATATGTCTGCTGGTGATTTAACAATCCATGTAGACAATGTTTCCCTCAGTCCAACAATTTAGGAGTCTCCACATCCTCCTCCATTTTCCAGTACTGATATACATGTATAAATGAACAATTAGGTGCCATAGTTTTCTTCATGTAGGATCTAAATAATGATATAGATGCTCAATATACAATAGGGGGGTTAATTCTATACTTTAAAAATTCCTTTGGAACCATTAAAGTTAGTTACGAATAATCATGTTTTCCTTAAGTAATGGAAAGGGTTATGTTTAACAAAGTTAAACTTAATTAAATTCACAACACTATAATACCAAATAAAACTTGAAATAAGGAGTGAAGTTATAAACATCAAATCCTATGATCTTTCTTAAAACTGAAAAGAGATTCCTAAAGTAGGTTCCAGAAATATGATTCCGGAAAGTGAATCTTAACAAAAGATTACAAAATGAGATTCTACATTAAAGCCTAAAGAATCTAAATGAATCAGAGTACAAGTAAGAAAGTATAAGAAGGTTATACTTTCCTTATAATACAAAATGCATCAAAAAAATACAAGTAGATGAACTACAAGTAACAAGATATAAGTCTTTTAACCCAAAATAAAGGGTATCCAACAACCTTGGATAAAGGTCCCTTGATTTATACTTTCAAGCAAGTTTGTATTACCCACACCAGGGTAAGCCCTCGATATGAATATCGAAGTCTCTATCTTGTTATCCCCGCAAGCCCTCAACTTCATGGTAGTTGTCACCTCTGTCTTTCTCAGCAAGGAAGCCCTCGAACTTCAAGGTAGTCGACAACCTATGTCTTCCTATCCCCGTAAGTCCTCGAATTTAATCACCAACATTCAGAGTCGCACGAAGCTTTGAGAGTTAATAAGAGCCTCTCTCTAGAAATCACTTCAAGCATGTAATCACATGAGTCGAAGATCAGTCAGCCTTTCAGCCTATCAGAAGCCTTTTTTCAGCACTGAGCTCTTCCAAATGATCTCCTATTTATAGGTAAGGTCATCCTCCTTCCCAACGGTCATGTTTTCCTTAAATATCGGAGGGACCTGTACACTTGTAACTTATCCAACGGTTAGTTTATAACAGAATAGAGGACATAATTTTATAACAAAACTAGTGTAACAGAATTTACGACACCGTTTAAAATCTAACTCAAAAGTTTGGAATGAAATCATCAGAGTGGTGGTTTGGATTGTAAGGAAAATAATAAAGAGTAGACAAAATATAAAGGAATAAACAAAATGAATGTTCGGATTCTTACCAAAAAATAATTTTTGGAGTCTGAAAAAATTCAGAGTATATAAAACAGAGATGATCAGATTCTGTTTAATAGGTGAATTCGGAATGAGAATTTGGAATGGAAATTCGTCATCAGAATTCGTAATGAGAATTCATCATCAGGATTCATAATGAGAATTCGCCATCAGAATTAGTAATGAGAATTCTTCATCATGATTCGTAATGATACTTCCTCATCAGAATTCGTAATGATAATTCCTTATCAGAATTCATAATGAGAATTTGTTGTCGAATTTCATAAGGATTCGTATCCTGAATTTGGAGTAAAACTGTAACCGGAATTCGGAATGAAACATTATCACAATTCTCATACTAGATTTCGGAGTGAAACTTTATCATAGTTCTTATCCAGATTTCGGATCATAAAAATACAATACTTCATATCATTGTTTCAAGCAATTCCGAGAAAATAGAAATGAATCTGAATCTTATACTTAAGAAAAATATGGATGAAAATATGATAAGGATAATTTTTCTTACAAATGTGATTTTCCTTATAAAATTAATTTTCCTTATAAAAGAAATTTTCCTTAGAAAAACAATTTTCTTAAGGATAAGGTGTTTGTGATTTTCAAAACAAGAAGGAATGGAAATGTCATAAGGAAAACCTTATTGACTCAACAATCTCCCCATTTTTGGAAAGCACAAACATACTTACGAAAAGGAATTCTAAGAAGAAAGAAAAACATTAAGGCTTATCTCCCTTTGCTTTAAGTATATTGATGAATACGACTAAGTCCCCCTTTGGCTTTGAAACTCTAAGGATCGTATTCTAGATTTCTGGAGTGACATTTCATTAGGAATAAGAAAGTCCTCTTTAATGAAAAACTCCCTCTTAGATAAGCTCTTATTAGAGTTATTTTTCCTTAAGGATATTTTCCTTCTCCCCCTTTGTGATTTTCAAAAATAATTCGAGGGAATGGAAAAAAATAACAATGTACCTGAAACATTAGTAACAACAACAAAAGAAACGACAAGCACAATTTTCATTATGTTTGAAATATCTACAACAAAGAAAATTTAGATACAACAAAAGATCAGATCTGTCTATTTTGGAGCTTTTTTCCTTCGCCATGAGACCCTAAAGAATAGTCTTTATTTTCTTCAAGTCTTTATGTTCTTCTTCAACTTGCTTCTCTAAAACCACTATTTTTTCACTTTGAGCATCAATATTTTCTTCCTGGGTTTGAATCTTTTCTTCCTGAGCTTTGATATTTTCTTCCTGAGCCATAAATTTCTCTTCAAACTCAATCCGATGATCCCTTTCATACTTCTAGTTTTGAGAAACAGAATTCAGCTTCATATTCAGATCTCCGACTTCTTGAATCCGGAAGTTCTTTTCATCTGTCACCATTTCATCGAAGGATGAAGTAAGCACATTTATTTTCCTATCCTACGCCCCAAGCATCTTTAACATTGTCTTGAAATTCATCAAATATCCTCATCTCTTCTACAGTCTTCCTCGACCAGTTTGTCATCCTCTTGAAAGATCTTCTATGGGCTTCGTAGCCGACAAAGAAAGTTTTTAACTAAGCCTCTATTTCAACACACTTGTCCATAGCCATAGATACATCTTATTTTCCTTTCCCCTGATCCATTGCTGGAGTAACTAGCTTCGATGATTCAGATTATGAAGTTCGGAGTGACAAATGTTCGGAAGGAGTCCCCTTATAATCATCTACTTGCTTCAACACATCTCCGGTTTCACCACTTCCTTCAACAACATCTTCTTCTTCTTCCACTTGCTCATGTTTCTCACCTTGCTCAACAGACCTATCTAATGCCTCTTCCGGAGCAAAAATGTCTCTTCCTAGAGTCTCAGGTAGAGATTCCAGAGAAAAAGATCTCCGAACATGGATATTTTCTGAAACCATCTCATTAAACTTTAACAAAGCCTGGGCTACCTCAGCCCCAGACATCTTCTTCTTGAGTTTTTTTCTTTCAGTTGTTTTTCTAGATCATCTGCAGTTATTTCCTTCATGGCCTTAGCCTCCGCAGGGTCCTAGAAAAACTGAGGCTCCCCTTGCACTATCTTCTCTTTCATTTCCCTCCATTTATAAACAACTTCATCTGGGTAAGTTTTCTTCTTCTTTGGTTTTGGAGGTGAGGAATGAACTTCCTTAGATTTGGGATTCTCTGCTTCTACTTCCACTTCTTTCAACTTTCTATTCCTTATGGGTTTAGAGGATTCCGGATCAGCAACTTTCAGAACTGTTTCTCCTTGAGCAAGTAAATCAATAAACTGGCCAGTATTCTTGTCAAAAGCTACATCCATTCTTTTAAGTGTACCATCACTCACCAGCATAATCTTGCAAACTATAGGATTAGACTTGCAAGCCTCCATGAAAGACTCAAGGGACCAGACTATCAACTTCAAGAGGATTGCTGGATACATTATAATCTGAGCTCTCAGATTCTCTTTCTTAACATTCTCAAGAGTGATAAGAATGTGATTCATCAAATTTAACTTCCTTAGATTTATCAGAAAATCTAGGATGTAGATCTCACTCTTCTGCAGACTATTGTTGTCACCCTTCCTCGGTACGATAAGACCGTGTACCATAACTCTACAATTTGGAAATTTGTAGATAGAGAAGAAATCTTCGGAGCCTTGTCATCTGCCAGTCTGATATTTTCTAAATCTTTTTCCTTGTCGAAGCTACCTTTCGAATCCAGCAACACATGAGATATGAATTCAGCTTCTCCTTCATAGGTCAGCCCTATCAAGCTTGCTGCCTTGGTATAAGAAAGCTTATAAGTCTTTCCATAAGAATTAAAAGAAAATTTCTCCCTATTATATTCCTTAAAGAAGGAAAATGTTTCATAGAATTCAAAAAGTAAATCTGAATACACATCATCTTGGTTCCCAGGTTTTGACACCGCAACATCTTCCCAATCATTATGCTTAATGTTCTTGGTAATAAGAGAGTCATACTTGTTGAAGAAATCTAGATGAACCAGCCTCTCTCTGTTTACTAACCACTTCAAAATTGGGTTAGAGGAAGACATGTCTTAAGAAGCTACTTCCACATATATTCAGATTTGAAGACCTCTGAGAAGTTCGGAACGGAGAAATCCGATGTTCGGAACAGAGAAAGCTGAATTTCGGAACGACTTTAAAACAGAGATGCAGAGCTTCGCTATGTTGGAGCTTGAAACCGATGTGGGACAACAGTTTGGGGTCCCCTTTAAATAGGAAATGGAAAAACGGTTCATCTTCCACTGTTGATCGAACATCTGTGATAAGCTGAGATTAGATCTAACGGTCGAAAATTAATTCTCAAGAAAATTGGAATCCAATCTTTTGAGGTTTTTATTAAAATAAAGAATTAAAAAAAATTTAATATAATAACTTAATATAATAAAATGTCTACAAGAAAAGTATGACTACTAAAACGTAAGTAAGGAAATCATACCTTTTTGATTGGCTTAGGAAGATTATTCGTAATTGGTAACATTCTTAAGAAAACTAAAAAAAGATTTCTACGAAAAAAAACTATGTACGAAAAACTCAGTATGAAAAACAAACTCAGTAAGGAAAACTCAGTACGAAAAATTCATTCTAAAAATTTGAAAATAAAAAACTCATTATGAAATATTCGGTATGAAAATTATGTTATGAAACACCAGAACGATATTTTCCATTCCTGAAGTTTTTAATACGAAAATTTATATTTCAGATGTTTTCTATATGAAAATATCCATTCTGGAAAATTTTAGTTCCAGAAATTCCATTCTGTAATTTTAGTTCTGAAATGTTTGAAAACAAATTTTGAAAAATTTTATTATTCTAACAATTAGATGTACTCCCCCTATGAAAAGGAGTATATTGTTGTAAGGATACTATTTCAACAGAAATTTAATTAAGGAGGATTACCTTATGGTTATCATCCCTAACTTCTACTTAATGTATTCAAATCTATCAAGAGGCAATAATTTTGTGAAAATATCAGCAAGTTGATCTTGTGTTCCGATAAATTGAAGAATGATATCTCTTTTAAGTGTGTGATCCCTAAGAAAGTGATGCCTCATATCTATGTGTTTTTCATGAGAGTGATGTGCAGGGTTCTTAATGTGGGAAATGGCACTTGTGTTATCACACAAAATTTGAGTTTTAGTAAAACCGAAGCCATAGTCTATGAGTGTGTTTTGCATCCACAACACTTGAGCACAACAACTTCCAACTGCTACATATTCAGCATCAGCAGTGGAGAGTTCTACAGAATGTTGCTTATTGCAGGACTAAGAAACTAATGAATCTTCTAAGAAATTACAAGTTCCTGATGTACTCATTCTATCCATTCTACATCCACCAAAGTCAGCATTAGAAATGCTTTTTAGAGGAAAATCATTTCCAGAAGTATAAAATAATCCTAGATCCATGGTTCCCTTAATGTAGGAAAAAATTATTTTTACTGCCATTAAGTGAGATTCCTTAGGATTGGATTGATATCTTGCACATAAGAATACTGAGAAAATTAAGTCTGGTCGACTAGCTATTATGTACAGTAAACTTCCTATCATACATCTAAAAGATGTTTGATCTACTGGTTTCCCAGCTTCATCAGGATCTAAAGAGTTTGAGGTACCCATGGGAGTACTTATACTCTTAGTGTTGTCATAGCCATACTTTTTGAGAAGATCATTAATATACTTATGTTGAGATATGTATGTTCCTACTGGTTTTTGAGAAATTTGAAAACTAAGGAAAAAAGTTATCTCACCCATCATAATCATTTCAAACTCAGATTTCATTAGACTTGCAAAAGAGTCGGTCAAAGATTACTGAGTTGAACCAAATATGAGGTCATCAACATATATTTGAACAATCAAAACATTTTTCTTGTCTTTCTTTATATAAAGGGTTTGATCTCAATTTCCCTTAACATAGTTATTTTGAAGCAAAAATCCAGTGATTCTATCATACCATGCCCTTGGGGCTTGTTTAAGACCATACAAATCGTTGGTATGTCTAAAAAGATGATCAGGATGTTTTGTATCTTCAAAGCCAGTAGGTTGTTCAAAAAAAACTTTATGTTGAACTGAACCGTTAAGAAAAGCACATTTAACATCCATTTGAAAATGTTTAAAATTAAAGAATGCTTCAAAGGCAAGTACAATACTGATAGATTCAAGTCTAGCTACTATAGCATAGGTTTCTTCATAGTCTATTCCCTCTTGTTGATTATAGCCTTTAGAAACAAGTCTAGCTTTATTTCATACTATGACCCTATTTTCATCACATTTATCTCTGAAAACCCATTTTACTCTAATAACAGATGTTTCCTTAGGTCTTTCAACCAAGGTCCAAACATTATTCCTTTCAAATTCATTTAGCTCATCTTGCATAGCTTTGATCTAATCATCATCACCTAAAGCTTCATCAGTGCTTTTAGGTTCTAATTGTGAATGAAATGCTACATGTTATACTTCATTTCATAAGGAACTTCTAGTCCTTACAGGTTGATTTACGTCACCAATGATACTATCACTGGGATTATTCTTATGAAACACCTGTTTTGGGTTTTGTAAAACCTGTTCATCAACATACGGTAGAAAGTCTTATGGGGTAAATGTTTCATAAGTATCTTCTAGAATAATTTCCTTATCAGAAGGTTCTTCTATCAAATGTTCATAGTCAGTTTTTGAAAACACATATGAGGATGTAGGTTGAGGTGGTTTAAAAACAAAATGATCTGACTCATCATATTTGACATGTACTGTATCTTCAACTATACAAGTATTTTTATTAAAAACGCTATAAGCCTTAGAAGTTGTGGAATAGCCTAAGAAAATTCCTTCATCATATTTTAGGGAGAATTTATGTAAGTTATGTTTAGTATTCAAAATGAATACTTTGCAACAAAAAACCTTGAAGTAGGATAGTCTTGGTTTTCTACCATTCCATAACTAATAACGGGTTTTATTAAGAAATGGTCTAATCAATACTTGATTGATAGTATAACAAGCAGTACATACAACTTCAGCCCAGAAATGTCTAGCTACAGAATATTCACTCAACATGGTTCTAGTTATCTCTTGAATAATTCTATTCCTTCTCTCATCTACACCATTTTTTGAGGATTTCTAGGTGATGAAAAATTGTGAGTAATACCTTTTTTACTAAAAAAAGTTTCAAAATCTGAATTTTGAAATTCTCCTCCATGACCACTGTGAATAGTATTCAATGGAAGTTTTTTCACATTTTTAACATGAGCTCTAAATCTTTTGAAATAGGAAAAAGCTTCAGTCTTCTTTGCTATAAAATAGACCCAAGTAAATCTAGTGTAATCATCAACTAGAACAAAAACATAGTATTTGCCTCCAATACTTCCAGTTTGTGTTGGACCGAAAAGATCCAAGTGCACTAACTTTATTGCATCGGTTGTTGAGACTTCACCGATTGATTTAAAACTAGATTTATGTTGCTTGCCATATTGACAAGGATCAAAAACATTAGAAGAACCAAATCTAAGATCTGGTAGATCCTTAACTAGTTTCTTCTTAGAGAGTTTACATAAGTTCTTAAGATTACAGTGACCTAGTCATCTAAATGATCTTCCATTGCACTAAGGCAAGGTAAATCTTGGCTTCTAAGGACATCTAAGTTTAAAGTTTAAACATTATCTTGCCCATTGGCTGAGAGAATAAATTATTCCTTGGAATTGTGAACTAAGCACTTATCATTCCTATAATTTCCAAGGTATCCTTCATCACATAACTAACATATGCTAATGAGGTCGTGCTTAAGACCCTTAACAAAAAGAACATTTGAAATCAAGGTTTTACCAAGAAGAACTATATTACCAATACCAACAATCTCTCCCTTAGCATTATCTCCTAAAGTTACCTTTCCTCCTTTCGTTTTGAAAATCTTTTCAACAAATCTTTTGTTACCAGTCATGCGCCGGGAACATCCACTATCCATGTACCATTTATTTTTGCTGGTACTCTCTTTATTTTCCTGAAATCAAGAAGAGAATTAGACTTTTGGAATGGAAACTTGCTTGGATCCGAGATTTCCTGATAATAAAATTTTAGGTACCCACATCTTCTTAAGAAATAAGCTTTGTGAAATCCTAAAGATTGGGTTTTGTTTAAGGAACAATTCTTTGCCCAGTGACCACCACATTGACACTTGGTACAAAATGGGGCACTTTGAGGAACAAAATAATTGTTACTATAAATTGGTTTTCCATGGGTATAACCAAAACGAGATTTATTTCTTAAAGGTCGTATTTGGGAATACATTTTATCAAATTTTTCCTTACCATGGCTAATGTTTGATAAAGACTTATTTAAGGAAAAAATTTCGGACATGAGTTTTATAACCATGTTTTTATCTTCAAAATCATTAGTTTTAGAACTAGAGCTAGCCCCGAAATCATTTTTCATAGAAATTAATTTTTCTAATTCATTAGAATGTTTGTTCTTCTCAGAACATACTTCTTCAAGATTTTTTGAAATACATTCAAAATCAGAATTTTTCCTATCATGATCTTTAGAACAATCTGATATCTCTTTCGTAAGAATATAATTCCTAGAGTTTGCCTTATCACGTATCTTATTGAGTTTGGAATTCTCAATCTCAAGAAGTTCAGCAAACCTAGAGACTTCTTCATAAGTAGGTAAAGTATTTTCTTCATTAGAAGAGGATTATTCATCAGAAGCTTTATAATACTTACTATCATGGGAATTTAAAGAAACATTGGTCAATGATTCAGAATTTCCTACCATAGCCATAAAACAATTATTGTCAATAGGTAATCTGGCTATAAGACTAAGATTCTTCTTTCCTGAAGATTTGTAATCAGAAGATTCATCTTAAGAGTCTCCACCACTGGAACACCAGGTATCATTAGCTTTCAATACTTTCTTAGCTTTTTCTTTATAATATTTCTTTTTATTCTTGTATGAATGCCTTTATTTTCTTTCTTTATTTTAATGAAAAAGGCAATCTGGCCTAATATGTCCAGCTCCCTTGCATTCATAACAAGTAACATCTCCATCTTTCTTATCTTTTCTGTCCTTTTTCTTATACTTGGATTGGAAATTTCTCTATCCAGCTATCTTGTTCATCTTTCGAGAAAGATTTTCTAATTCATTATCAGAGACTTCACTCTCACTAGATTCGGATTGGAAAATGACTTTCTTAGACTTGGATCTGTTACTCTCTCAGGAGTCTTAGCTTTCATATGATTTGATGTTGTTGTAAAAGCAATAGTACCATTTTCATTCTTCTTCTGGATGTTGTCTGTTTCTCTCTTCATTCTGGTTTCATGTTGAAGAAGAGTTCCAAATAACTCATCTTGAGAAATTTGAGTGACCGTCCTGTTCTCATCTATATCTGTTCTTTTGGATTCCCACTCAATGGGCATAATATTAATTATTTTATCCAAAAGGGCTTCACCATCTAAACCTTTCTCTCCCATAGACTGTAAACGGTTGACAATAGTCATAAATCTCTGTTGAACTTTACTGATTGGTTCACCATAAGGAATGTTGAAGCCATGATATTAATCTCTAAGCATATCTATCCTAGTCTCAATAACATTAGAAGTTTCAAAGTGTGTAACCTCTAACTTCTTCCAGATACAATTAGCTACTTCACATGAAGAAAATTGGCTATATATTTTTCTAGACATTGAACAAAGTAGAGTATTGTGTACCTTATAATTGAGTTGATATTCCTGCATTTCCTGGTTAGTAAATGTTCTAAATTCCTTGTTAGGAATTTTATAATCACCAGTAAGTATTACAAAGTTTTCCACTCCAGTATTGATAACAAAAGTCTCATTCTGTCTCTCCAGTACTCATAGTAGTTACCATCAAAGATTGGTGGTCTTGTAGGGTTTATATTATCAATAAAACCAGCATTAATTCCTGCCATACTGGAACAACCTTTGGCAAACAAACTTGTTAGTAGAAATGATCCGTAATAACAATGTTCGAAATGAGAAAGTTCAGAATGATAAAGTGAGCAAGAAAAACTGGTATGTGAGTACAAGTATTTCAGAGACCTCTTCTGATACCAATTGTAGTATCGAAATAATGATGTAGATGCTCAATATACAAGAGGGGGGGGGGGGTTGAATTGTATACTTTAAAAATTCCTTTGGAACCTTTAAATTTAGTTACGAATAATCATGTTTTCCTTAAGTAAAGGAAAGAGTTAAGTTTAACAAAGTTAAACTTAAGTAAATTCACAACACCTCTAATACCAAATAAAACTTGGAATAAGGAGTGAAGTTATAAACATTAAATCTTATGAACTTTCTTAAAACTGAAAAGAGATTCCGAATATAGGTTCCGGAAATATGGTTCCGGAAAGTGAAACTTAACAAAAGATTATAAAATGAGATTCTACCTTAAAGAGTATAGAATCTAAAGGAATCAGAGTACAAGTAAGAAAGTATACCAAGGTTATACATTCCTTATAATACAAAATTCAGAAAAAAAAACAAATAGTTGAACTACACGTAACAAGATATACGTCTTTTAACCCATAGATAAGGGTATCCAAAAAACCTTGGATAAAGGTCCCTTGATTTATACATTCAAGTAATTCTGTCTTACCAACACCAAGGTAAGCACTCTATACGATGATCAGAGTCTCTGTCTTGTTATCCCCGCAAGCCCTCAACTTCATGGTAGTTGGCACCTCTGTCTTCCTCAGCAAGGAAGCCCTCGAACTTCAAGGTAGTCAGCAACCTATGTCTTTAAATCATCAGAAGTCCTCGAATTTAATCACCAACATTCGGAGTCGCATGAAGCTTTGAGAGTTAATAAGAGCCTCTTTCTCTAGAAATCACTTCAAGCATTTATCACATGAGTCGAAGATCAGTCAGCCTTTCATCCTTTCAGCAGCCTTTTTTCAGCACTGAGCTCTTTCAAATGAGATCCTATTTATAGGTAAGTTCGGCCACCTTCCCAAAGGTCATATTTTCCTTAATAATTGGAGGGACCTGTACACGTGTAACATATCCAACAGTTAGTTTATAATAGAATAGATGACATCGTTTTATAACAAAACATGTGTAACAGAATGTACGACTCCATTTAAAATCTAACTCAAATGTTCCGAATGAAAACTTCTGAGTGAAGGTTCGGAGTGGAAGGAAAATAATAAAGAGTAGACAAAATATTAAGGGATAATCAAAATGAAAGTTCAGACTCTAACCAATAATAATTTTCGGAGGCTGAATAAATTCAGAGTGTATATAATAGAGATGATCAGATTCTGTTTAATAGGTGAATTCAGAATGAGAATTCGGAATGGGAATTCGTCATCAGAATTCGTAATGAGAATTCATCATCAGGATTCGTAATGATAATTCGTCATCAGAATTCGTAATGAGAATTCTTCATCAGAATTCGTAATGAGAATTCCACATCAGAATTCGTAATGAGAATTCCTTATCACTATTCATAATGAGAATTTATTGTTGAATTTCATAAGGATTCGTACCCTGAATCTGGAGTATAACTGTATCCGCAATTCGGAATGAAACTTTATCACAGTTCTCATTCTTGATTTCTAAGTGAATCTTTACCACAGTTCTTATCTAGAATTCGGATCCTAACAACAGAATACTTCATATCAAAATTTCAAGCGATTCCGAGAAAATAGAAATGAATCTGAATCATATACTTATGAAAAATATGGATGAAAATATGATAAGGATAATTTTTCTTACAAAATCGATTTTCCTTATAAAATCATTTTTCTTTATAAAAGCAATTTTCCTTATAAAAGAAATTTTCTTAAAGATAAGATTTTTGTGATTTTCAAAACAGAAAGGAATGGAAAAGTCATAAGGAAAACCTTATTGACTCAACACTTCAGACGAGGGGAATATGTTTCATTATTGAATTTAGGAATGTATTATTTGATCATAGAGTTTATTTACCATCAAAATTAGTATCTAATATTTTTCACAGGTGAAGGTATAGATTAATCATATAGGGAATCAATTATATTCCATGATCCATTTTTTTATCAAATGATAATTTTAATGGGAAGTGTAAACCCAATCAATTTTTTCCATATAAAACTACTAAAAAGGGAAAATTCATCCCAGACAATGACTGTTTAGAACATCTCCTCCCTTGTGACTCCATCATTACGTCAGAAATCCCCCTTTGAATATCTTCTTGGTAGTAGTCCTGTGTAATGTTTCACATGCTTGATACTTATGGAAATCATCATACCCTATCATTATTTTAAATATTGATGGAAATTTTATGGTGATTACTTCCTTCTATAAATCCTCGTTTAAGGATTTCCATGTAGTGAATATGGTTGTGGATACATTATCTTTCTTGAAATGACAGGAAAAACTAAAATGTTAATCATATAGGCTATTGGGGAAACCGAGATGCATATCAAATAATACATTGGTGAAATGAAATGATACATCATAAAGAAAAAAACAACAACCACCATGACAAGAACATCCAAAAACTGAATCCACAAGAGGGGGAGTCAAAAGAAATTAGAGCAGCCGAAAGCACATTTGAGAGGTAGTTGGAGCAATTGAAATGTGCATCCTAGGGGATAATGTATAATCAAAAAATCACATCGCTATGACGACTGATGAAACTTTATTCCCACATCACTGAGTCCTCTGGATAAATTGAAGAGCATATCACATGTCCTAAAACCTATAAAACATGGTATAAACCCCCACTGAATCCACATCAGTAAAATATAAACACAAAAAATCAAGAGAAAAGAAAATAAAGAAAAGAATTCTAGGTGACCCTATGTTCCTCATTATATTCATAAGGATGAAAAATGATGATGTAAAAATAAAATTCATTGACATTATGAATTTCATGAAAAAATACTACCTTGTCCGCAAAATATCCTTCACTTACACTATCATAAGAAATGAAATACTTACAGCCAATGAACATGAGTCGCACTGATGAAACAGAACCCCCATAAAATGAGAAAATTCTAAGATAAAATAACCCACCATTTGATATGGAACAAAAGAAATCAATTAAGAACTACACGTAAAACTATACGAAATGTACTTAGAAATTTCATATCACACCCTAGTCCATCCATAGTGATGCCTAAAACAACACAAGCATGACTCTAAGAGAACCCTAGCCATAATGGAAGACAATGCTATAGAGAAGAGAGATACTTTGAACTAGACCCGAAATTGATGAAGAATAAACATGGATGAAACTTGATTCTTGTAGATACCCAATGATTGATTTACATAGACATTACATTACTTTTGCAGAATACTTAATACATGAAAAAAATAGACTCCGAAAGACTGTATTAGTTTATTGTCTTTGGAAACTCAGAACATATTATTCTAATCAAGGTGAATGATCATTAAAATATCCCATAAAGAACTTCCGATTGGGTTTTCATACCTATAACCTTTCTTTATATCCTCAGGAAAATAAAACATAAAAATGTTGAGCTCAAATACTCAGTATGGGTAAACATGGAGAACATAAAACAATCCCTGAACATTAGAATGTAAGAACATGAACATAAAACATAAAAATCATGAGTAATGAGATATGTCTGGGTAGTTAAAAATGCATATATCATAAAGGATAATTTAGCATGATAAAATTGAATGGTAAGAAATAGGTAATTGTGGAAACCGTTAGGCACATGTTTTGATTTCCACTGCATCCAAAGCATTGCAGCCAAGACCATCATAGTGGAAAATTTCCCTTACTGAACCAGGTATACGTGTCGTTCCATCCATATCTATCTCAGGAGATATAAATCATTACCCAATGCATTAGAGGTAGATATAGGTCCCACCCATCTCATAATGAAATCATTCCTACTTGTTCTACAAAATAAATATAAATCATTCATCATATCCCAAGGAATAAAATATGTTCCATAAACATTGTCCCATCTTAATATAATCCATATAAAACAAATGGATATCATTTAATCATTAGAATAATCAAACCATGTAAGTAAAAGTGGCATTATACATGACACATAATAATACTATATAATGTCATCATAGAAGGAAAATTGTTCTGACAAAACGCTTGAAATGAATTCTTGAGGAAAATATCCATTCTTCTTCAAAATCATTATCTTTTCAAAAAATTCCATTAAATTTTAAAAGAAATGGATTTTTTTGAAAATAATCATGAAATCTTGTATAGTAAGATTCATGAAAATTAGGCGTTATGAAACCGTAAAAATCCATTCATGCCGTATATGATAAAAAATAATTCTCCTTGTACTTTTTCCAGAAAAGTCAAAAAGTTCATCGCATCGTAATCAAAAGAATGATTTCATATATAACATGTGGTAAAAGGAAAAAATTGGTAAAAATGGTCTTTAAAAATACTTGATTTTCTTAGAAAACATGGACACGGATGATAAAAATAACCCCAGTAAATACATATGAACAAACAATCAAGAATAAGAACGAGATTGGAATAATTATCCCTTACCTTATGTCAAATTTCCTCCATATGTGTCTGAGACTCTTGTATATTGGATTTAAACATATTATTAACTTGTAACAAAACAATAAAAATATTTATGATATCTTATATGATTCAATTATGACTTTATATTACCCGTTCTTTTGGCAATTCAATGTTAAAGCAACATTTTTGGTAAAATCATTTCATTTATCATACGTGTTTGGAATTGTTGTTCTTGATATTATTAAGTATAACCTGATTTATGTAATTACACAATGTAAAACAAGATATATATATATATAATATTCATAATTTAAACATATATTATAGATGGATAAATGGAATGAAATACACCTTTCATGGAGATGGTAGGCCGTTCATATGCATGGATGTTGTATTCATTTCCTTATTGAATTGAATAGAATTATGTAAATGAAATATATATGTACATAGATCCAATGTAATTATTATCTAATATCTATCATAATTACTTATTATATACTTTTCTATAATTCTTGAATGGTAAATATGGATAATGAATCTCATCGCGTCGTGGAGATGGTAATCCGTACGTATGCACGAGCGGTGATATCGTTCCCATAGTTATTGAATGGAATTGTAGTAGATGATATAATATATCATAATAATTATGATGTTATAATGAACATATATAGTTATTATTCACACCATTATACCAATCCATGTAAGGTGGTGGTGTAAAAATAGATTACACCATAGTGTGGAGATGGTATTCCGTACGTACGCACGCAGGGTGAGTTTGTTTTTCGTTGGATGAATAGAAGGTGAAATAGGGCTGTTTAATATTTATAATAACATATAATTATATTATTTATATTGATGTTATTATATTATATTGAAAAAACTAAAAAAGAGGAAGTATAAGAACAAATAAACTTGAATGAATTGCTAGAAGAGATTACATCTTATTCGAACCAATTTATCTTAACCTCCACTTAGGGAACTAAATATGGTAATTGAAGAATAAAAATACCTCTAGTAGGTTTATATGGACGTTTAGAAGGGAAATGGGTAGGTTTTGTCCGAGCTTGAAGGATTAATGTTTGTGAAAAGGAGAGTTGGGAGGTTCCCTTTTATAAGGGAGGAAAGGGGCATCTTTGAAAACGTAAAAAATATGAAATTAATATAAATCAAAACCCCACATAAAAACACCCATAATGACTCCAATACAAATCATAGATAAGATAGGATTTTAATATCATCATCCAATAATATTTATACTTGTTGGAAATTTATTTTAATCATTATAAATGGAATTTTTTCTTATTTAAGATGTTTAATATTTTGTGGTAATAATATTCTAAATTTTAAATTGTTATAAATAATTAATTTTGTGTTGTTAATTGTATATAATTGTATAATTAATTACATTTTAGACCATATAAATTTAAATTAATTATTTTTAAATGGTTTTTTTATTTTTAATCAATTTTATAATATATTATTCTTATAAAAAACAATAGTGTCAATTTTGACACTATTCATTTATTGGAATTTAAATAAATTCCACATAGAGGATATTTTCGAACCACAATTTTTAGTACAATACTAACATGTCATATTCATCTATAATATTTTTGTGGATCATTAATTAGTTCATATAATATTAATTTTAATATTTTTAAAACCATTTATTTCCTATTTCAATCAATAAAATAATTTCTTTATCACTATTTTTTCATCATTAATGATAATTATTTAATCACTAAAAAATATAAATAAATTATAATGATGTAGATACATTTATTATATTTATAGATACTATTAATGTTCGATGTTTTATGTAGTTTATCACTAAAATGAATTTATTTTTCTTATAAGATATAAGAGAGTGACAAGTTGTCACATTATTTGGTTTTAATAATAATTATATAATTCTCGTTGTCAAAAGACCATGAAATGAATATATTACGACAATTTGGTGATATTGATCAACATTTATTCATCAAATAGAATATTTTCAGATGTTAGGGTAATTTTAAAATGTTATTTTTACACTTAATTACACGATTTACCGTTAACTGTTGTAAATAAACATTACCGTAGTTACTATTCATTATATCAAAAATATATAATTAACCTATTAAAATAATTTAGACCCACTGAATCCAAATATGGAATCCATTTTTCAAAATTCAAAACATGTAAGCTGTAGTAATTAATTTAATATTAATCCTGCTGCTGAGAAAATTATTTTTAAAAGTCAAAACGTTGCAAACAATTGATAGGTTTTAACACATGAATTCAATGTAAAATTAATGATAATGACATAAATTATATTAAATGGTAAAAATATATTCTATTTATATTTTAAAACCATAAATTATTATAATTTGACCGTATAAATTATCTCGATGAAAAAAATTGTATTTAATTAAAATTTAGCGTATTTTTACAATTCATCAAAATATGAAGGTTATCAGAATAATCTCAAAAATTTATCCAAAGTAAATTTTTATATCCTTATTATAAGAAATACTTTTTAATTTTATAATTGAACTTATAAACTTGTAAAAAAATTATTTAACGTGGGTGCGCCATCAAAAGTCGGTAAAACTGTATTTGATGAAAAATACTTATTTTACAAGAAATGTTTATTTTTTTTCGCAAACCAATTTCTATAATAAGTGTAAGATGATTTATAATGTCATAAAATAATAAATTTAGTTACTAATATTCTTAATAGGTAGTTCATAAAAATATTATAACAATCAATCGTTGTTTTGTGAAACTAAGTATTTCATACAATACACGGTATCGAGGAAGGTCTCTCTTTCATGCAACACAATCAAAGAATAGTGTTTGTGTATACTAAAAGCTAGTACATTGTTGCCTATAGCACAATACAATATTGGTGTATAGTACAACACAAGGAATAAAAGAAATTAAAAACAATCTTTCTCATAAAATTTCAGGGTGTTACATTCTACCCCCTTTAAAATGAAATTCGTCTTAAAATTTTTTGGGGTAATAAATGGTTTACTATTTGAAAGTTTCTTTTATAAAAACCCACATTGTAAAAATGTATACTAAAACTTAATTTTAAAAACTAATGTATGAAACATAACAGTTACCCAAATTCACTCATCACTCGGTTGCCGCATAGGAGAACATTGGTTAAAATATGGATATGGAAGAGAAATCTAGTCGTCAAGTTCTGAGGGAGAGTGGTAGAGATAATGGATATGAAAAAACCAACAATCACTAAGCCATATATTTTTGATGATCTAAGGTAACATATAATTCATCTAATATGAGGGTACTTGACAAAATTTTTGATTTTGAAGATCATTTCCCTAAAGTTGAAAACTTTTGAATTAAAAGAAGTACTTACTTGATTTTGGTACAATCTCAGTGTTTTTTGTTCCTTGAACAATTTTCAATTTATCTCTTCCTGAAATGTAGTTGAATTTGTCTTTCGTGAAGTGTTAGCAGACCATATAATAGAATGATAAGTCATTGTTGATGTCTCAAACATAAGGCTAGAAAATGTTATATATATAAGTCAATCTTATGGTGATATTAACTGTATATGATTCCAAAAATGGACTTATACTTCAACTATAATATTGAATAATAAAATAAATCTAATTTCTATTTACTAGGGACTTCTTTTAGGCCAGTGGTACGTGATAATGGCATGTCGTACTTCGGTTGTGGGTTCAATTACTGCAACCTTATCTGACACGACGGGTTGTCGTCCATCCTACAGGTTATACTTTTTCTAAAACTTCACCATTATAACATTATAGAAATAATTTTGAAAAAAATATTCAGGCTATAAACAATACATTATGATTTCCTACTTAATACATTCCAATCTTTAGACTTATACAAAAAAATTCTATCCAATATCATAGTGTAATGTAAACGAATACTAGAAATGTCATCTACCGATCAAGTGAATACCATCTTCTATCATATGATATATCTTGTTGGTCACATTACAATCATGTGAATACCTGAATCATGTATTCTCTTGAATAATAAATACCCATTGAACCTTAGTGAAAACATGAATTCAATCAAAATCGTACTCTTTCCATATACCAAAATCCAAAATTTCTATATACACAATCCATTATATCACTTTTTCCTTATATCAATCCTGAGATCATTAATACTATGAAACATATTATTTTATCCTTATCACTTCATTATGCGAATATCATCTGCTTTACAAAAATATTTCAATCACTTTTAATGGATACGAGTACCATATAATAATTGAAAACCACAATAAACCGATAATTTTTTTTTCCTATATTCCACAATAATATAAATGAGATTCCATAGTAATTGTGTCAACCATTAAGCACATGTTATGATTTCCATAGTAGTAAAGGCATTACATCCAAGACCAATAGAGTGGAAAAAGTCCCTTACTAAACTGAGTTTAGTTTCCAATCCAACCATGTCTACCTCGTGAGATATAAATCTTTACCCAATGTATTTGAGGGAGATATATGTCCACCCATATCATAATAAAATCATTAATACTTGTTTCACAAAATAAACATAAATCATTCATCATAACACAAATAATACAATTGGATTTATAAACATCATCCCATATTAATGTAATCCATATAAAACAAATTGATATTATTTCAACATAAGAATAATAAAATCATGAAAATAATAGAGAAATTATACTTGAAACATAATAATACTAAATAATGTAATCATATACAGAAAATAGTTTTGACAAAACACATGAAATGAATTATTAAGTAAAATTACCTTTCTTCTTCAAAATCATTTTCTTTTCACCAAATTCCATTCAATTCTAAAAGAAAAGGATTTTGTTGAAAATATTCATGAAATATTTTATAGTATTCTTCATAAAAAAATATGCATTATAAAACCGTAAAAATCGGTTCATCCAGTATAAGTTAAAAAACATTCTTCTCATATCATGTAATCATTTTTAGAATACATGGACATCGATAATAACAATAACCCCTTCATATACTTAAGAATAAACAATCTCAGATAAGAACGAGATTGGAATAATTATCCCTTACCTTATGTCAAATTTCCACCATATGTGTCCGAGACTCTTGTATAGAGGGTTTAAATATATTATTAAATTTAAACAGAACCATAATAATATTTATGATATCATATATGATTCACTAAAGACTTTATATTACTCGTTCTTTTGTTAATTCCATGTTAATGCAACATTTTGGGTAAAATTGTATCATTTATCATATGTGTTTGGACTTATTGTTCTTGATATTATTACATATAACATGATTTACTTAATTCCAAAATGTAAAAAATGTTATATATATATATATATTATATTCATCATATAAATATATATTATAGATCGATAAATGGAATGGAATACATCGTTCATGGAGATGGTAGGCCATTCGTTCACATGAACGCTGTAGTAGTTTCTTTATTGTATTGAATATAATTAAATAAATGAATCATGTATGTAAATAAATATGGTATCAATTTTATGTCAAATGATTCATGATTACTTATCATATATACTTTATAATAATTCATTAATGGTTAACATGGAAAATGAATCTCATCGCGTCGTGGAGACGGTAATCCATATGTACGAACGAGCGATGATATCATTCCTATAATTATTGAATGGAATTGTAGTGTATGATATAATATCTCAGAATCAATATGATGTTATAATAACCATATATAGTTATTTTTTATGCCATTATACCCATCAATGTATGGTGGGGGTGGAAAAACTGATTACACCATGGCGTGGAGATGATATTCTGTACGTGTGCACGCGCTGTAATTTCATTTTCCATAGGATGGATAGAAAGTGAAATGGGTTTGTTTCATATTTATAATAACATATCAGTATATTTTTTATACTGATTTTTTTACTTTATACTGCTTCAACTAAATAAGAGGATGTAGAAGAAAAAATAAACATGAAAAAATTGGTATAAGATATTACCTCTTCTTCGACGCGCCATCTCTTAACATCCACTTAGGGCACTAAATATGGTCTTTTAAGAAGACCAAGACCACTATTAGGTTTCTTTGAAATTGGATAAGTGAAATGGGATGGGTTTTTCTGAGCATGAAGGCTCAAAATTTTGTGAAGAGGATAGGGGGAGGGAGCCCTTTTATAAGGGTAGAGAGGGGCACGTTTGGAAACCTCAAAAATATTAATTTATTATAAATTCAAAACCAATAAAAAAACTTCCAAAATTACTCAAATAAGAATAATAGATGATAGAGGGTTGAAGTCTCTTCAGACAAATTTTATATTTATTTTAAACCTTATAAACATGATTTATATTTATTTAATCTATTTTTTTTCTAGTAATAATATTCTAAATTAAAATTTGTTATAAATAATTACTTTTTTTTGTGAATTTTCCATAATTTTATAATTTATGACATTATACACCAAATAAATTTATATTTATAATTTTTAAATATTTTTGTGATTTTTAAACAATTTTATAAAATGTTATTTTTATAAAACAACAATAATGTCAATTTCAACACTGTTAATTTATTTGAATTTAAATAAATTCCAAATAGAGGATTTATTCTAATTATTTGAATATAATCCTAAAATGACCTATTCATCTATAAAATTTGTGGGGAACATTAATTGTTTTATATAATATTTATTTTCCTATGATTAAAATAATTTATTTGATATTTCAATAAATTAAATAATTTCTATATCACTATTGTGTCATCATTAATGATAATTATATAATCCATAAAAATTATAAATAAATTTAAATGATGTATAGAATTTTATTATATTTCTGGATACTATTCATTTTCTATGTTGTATGGAGTTTATTTCTAAATTAAAATTATTACACTTATAATATTTTAAAGAGTGTCATGTTTCCACATTTTGTAGTTTTAATAATAATTATATAATTTTCATGTTAAGGAGTCCATTAAATGAATCTCTTCAGACTCCTAGGTTATATTGGTCATCTTTTATTCATCAAATTTAATTTTTGTAGGTTTAATGGTAAATTTATAATCTTCTTTTAACCCTTAATCACCTGATTTTACGTTTAACTATTGTAAATAAAAATTACCATAGATACTATTCATAAAATCAAAAAAAATAAAAGTATCCTATTAACATAATATGGACCCACTGAATCCAAGTATGGAATCAATTTTTCAAAATTCCAAACAAAGAAGTTGTAGTAATTAATTTATAATTAATCCCACTTTTGAGAGAAATAGTGTTAAAAGATAAGACTTTGCAAAATATTGAAACGTTTTTACCTAATAATTAAATGTAAAATTAATGGTAATGACTTACATTATATTAAATGGTAAAAATAAAATTCTATTTAAAATTTAAAAAAATTCATTATTATAATTTTACCATATAACTTATCTCGATGAAAAAAGTTGTTTTTAATTAAAATTTAGCGTATTTTTACTATTTATCAAAATATGAAGATTTATAGAATAATCTCAAAAATTTATCCATATTTAATTTTTATATCATTATTCCAAGGATGAAGTTTTATTTGTCAAAATGAACTTATAAATTTGTCAAATAATAGATTTAATGTGGGTACGTCATCAAAAGGCGGAAAAACTGTATTTTTTGAAAACAACTTATTTTAAATGAATATATTATTTTGTTCTCATAAAAATTTCTATAATAAGTGTAAGATGAATTATAATGTAATAAAATTAAAAATTTAGTTACTAATATTCATAACTTCTAGTTCATAATAATATTATAATAATATATTTTTGTTTAGTGAAACTCAGTATTGTGTACAACACACACTATCGAGGACGGTCGTTGTTGCGTGAAAAACAATCCATGAATAGTGTTTGCATATAATAAAATCTAGTTCTGTATTTCATATAGCGCAAGATAATTTTGTTGTAGCGTAAAACACAACACATCAATGAAATTAAAAACAATCTTTCTTATAAAAGTCCGGGGTGTTACAAAGCGGATAAAAAACGATTCATAACCCCTCTTATCGATGATCAAAGTCCAAAACCATCCAAAACAAAATTGTAAAATAACCATAGTAAAAGAGACTCCACTGACATGGAGTAGAGAGAAACAACCAAATATGTGACCCCCATATATTCCATGATCTAGACCAATATCATTTTTACATTGTACTGACCAATTAGTTTTTTTTATAGTTAGTGTCATTATTATGTATGGAGGGAAATGTTAGGACTATGAATTAAATAGTGGAACTCATCTATTTTCGTAGTACCTAGGATTATTTATTTTTACACATGTTATATCAGATTTTTCCAAGATTTTATAATCATATTTTCCTATCATTATCTAGTGAACTCCAACTATTAATGTGTCTGTTCACTAAATTTTCTCAGAAGAAAATACTTTATTTCATATTTAATGTTAAAAATTTTCAACAACTAGGGGTTCTATTTAATGATTAAATTAACTTCTCAAAAATATAGTACAACCATAATCCTTTAATTCTGACATATGGGATCCCATTCAATTTACATGGAGATATTGTGTTGACATGTAACAATCTCCATTAGATTAGACTAGTTTAAAAAATCATCCTTTGAGGCTGATCATGAAAGGAGACTTATCCCGTGGCATGATTGGATGGATTTCAGTCATAATTGATATAGAGACCATATTATAGAATATTAGTATTTTAATTTTCCTATTGATGTGGCATCACACCATTGTAATCTCAAACACATTGGTGTTTGCAGAATTTAGATTCAGAAGGCTACATGGAATTAGATTTTTATACTATGTGGTAGATAAATGACGGTGGTATCATTTTATGTTTAAAACTGACTTAGGATCTCCAAAATGGTTTTTTAAACATGAAAAGTTTCCTTCAATTGAATTGGAGGCTTTTGGTGTGTTTATTGTTACATGAAAAATGCATTGTATGAATAAATAGATAAATACTGTGATAAGTATATCTACCATGAGAGTCATGGTTAGTGTATTGACCATGATATAGTGTCTAATGAGGGTGATCACAGTAGATGTGACTAAAACTAGATAAGTATCATATAAAATATAATTTCATCGTTTGGTTATATATTTTTCATTTCTGTGGAAATTTTAGGACACACCACCAGCTAGTAGAACTCACCATATGTATAGCTACATTGAGTATTGTGTGTGGAATGGAAAAAAGATGACTTTATGTAGATCTTGTGGTATGTTGAAGATATTATAACCATGACTAACATGTGAATGTTTTTTTTTGTGAAGGGGTAGAAAATAGTTTGTACTCATGGTATGAATAATGACCATGTGCATCATAGTCACTCATAGCCTATGTAATTATCCAACATGAAAAAATTCATATGTTTTTCTTAGTTAGTATTTCCCTAAAATTGTTATCCACCTTAATAATTAAAAAATATAAATCTCTTTCAAATAATGTGTCTCCATTTTTTATAATATGTTCTACATTTCAACAAAACCATATTTAAATAGAATTTTTAGTTAACATCCAATTTCAAAATGTCAAATAATTTACCATAATTCGTTGAATTTAAATATAATATAGGCTATTATCGATGAATAAATGAAAATAATTATGGAAAATTATATCTCAATACCGCTACCACATAATTAAACAACTACACTACTGAGAAATATTAACAATGAATTTTAAAATTTTTTGAAAATAAGATAATCCAACAATAATTATCCAATGAGAGAAGAATAAAATCAACTCCTATCAACAATGAAAGATTATAATTCCTTATACATTAATCAAGACACTCTCTAAATATGATTTTATAAATATTTTAGTTCTGGTGTGGATCAAATCAGAATTATATATAACAAAAATATTAGAAATAGAACATGTATTTTTCTTCTTTCCAATTGTTATTCAAGTTATAGTTTGAATTTTTTCATTATTGTTACAAATTAATAAAATTTTCTATAAATAAATATTCCATTTTTATAGGGGGAAAATTTTCCCCTAATCTAAATGGATTCATTTATTGAAACATACATCAATTAATTTTTTAAGACCCATAATCTTTTCAATGAAATGATTATAGAACTTAATGTGATGGATTTATTACATTAGAAAAACAAACATAGTTCCCTTGTATTTGAGATCCATTTTGGTGAGGTGTTCCTACAAATCCTCTTAGGTTATCCACGGCCTGATGGCCATGCCCACCAATTTTTTATCACCCCTTCCAATGAAGGGGAGGGGATGTGAGGTCTCAAATAACACAATTCCATCTCCCCTCTTGAAAACCCATACAATATCCCATATACACTTGTCATAATGCTCAACCCCAATGTTACATCTTTTGATCATGTATTTCCCATACTTCTGATTTCTGTATGAGAATCAAAGAGTAATCATATCTTCATATGATCTCTCTAGTGGTTCACATTAGTCAGAATCGACCATCAGTCGACAACATTGATTGATTTATCTCAAATTGTTTTGGTTTTAATTCACCACTCTATAGTAGTGATCCATGACCCTAATACATTCTCAATAAATTTGATAAAGAGGACGACATAATTTCTACAATGATTTGTGGAAAAATATCCTTAAAAAGGTAGTTTCATCCTTTTCTCTTATTTTTTGAAATTCATACTTACATGGGATCCTATGACTGAACCATTTTAGGATTGTCCTATGGGACTTATAGCACCAATTTAAAAAACTAAAATCGTTGTATATGGTTATAAAATTTGTTGGATATGTTTTGTGATTTTCTCATAAATATAAATCCCATTTTAATCCAATTTTTTTCTCAAATTGGTGTGGAAATATATGTTTCCAGTCCTATTATTGTCTCTTTATGGATTGAGATAGAACATGAATACCTGTTAAAATGGTTGGTGTGTTTTGAAATTTATACATATTTATGCACTTATTTATGTTATCTACGTCACATATAACAAGTATACATGAAATTTTTTTTCTACCATAAATATGATCATTCAGTCATGGTTTCTGATGTTGAGCATGTTGGCAGTGTGAAGATGAGGCCTTATGCAGCCAAAAATTCACTACCCTAAGGGATTAGGCTTACTTATTTTTATTATAATAGTGGAGTAACCATTGTATCTACTACTGAAGGGGTAATGAGAATATTGAGACTTCTTCAGGTTTCCAGATCCCCGAATCATTACCTCATGTTTACTCATTTAGACATGGGCACAGATCTTCCTGGCCGATGAATATTAATATTCTAACAACAATATTGGATATCCAACTAATAATCCAATAGAAAATAATTTCTATTATTTTAAATTGATTTTATGATAAAATTGATCAATGAGAATGGAAAATTGTGAGACATAAGATGGCTAAAAAGATAGGTCAATCCTTTGTGTGGAAATATTCATAAAATAAGGCATTATTAGCTGAGACCCCCGAATCACATTTAGTTTATTAGGAAGATAATAATGTAAATTGATTCTCTCAAAATGGTATTTGAGGAAGGTAATACAATGATCATTTATTTTGTAAACTATCTTTTAAATATTTGAAGAATTTAGAAGGATTTTAATGATTACTCACATCGTTCAAAAGTGATGACTACTCGATCAGTAGGAAAGGGTATTAAATATAGGGAGCATGTTTAGTACACATATAAATCTCATGATATTAGAAAAACACATTCCAGATATGGGGAAGTTGTTTCTAGTGATATGGATGGGGAGAATTAAAGTTAATGTCATGAAGACCATAATGTTTGTTTGATATTGAAGAATATTAGGGAGTCTTTATGTTGCAAAGAAGAGGATGATGACTAGAATATTATCCTACATTTGAGGGAACTGCTATGAAAGAATATTTTTATAAGATTTTTCAATATGGGAAGCTGATAGTATATTTAATATTTAAATTTTATTTTATCTTTAATGATGACAATGATGATTGGTTCAACATGAAAGACTGGATTTTCATACAGGATGAATTTGAGGGGATATAAATCTGGAAGAATACATTTATACATATGAGTAGTTGGCCTACCATTTAGATGACCACATAACATGATATTCATACAAAAATGTAATATCTATCTAATTGATCAATAATTTGGTGATTAATTCAAATTTTTTAAATATATTATCGAATTTTTTGATAATAGTTATTTAATGTTGAACTTTGTATTAAAAGTAATCTTTTATGGTTTCTTAGTTTCCGTCAAATTTTTTTTCAAATATAAAATTTCTAATTGAGGAGGAGGAGATTTAATTTTTGGTGCCAATATGCAGTTTTAATTCAAGGTTCATATAACATTGGTCGTTTTTTTATGATTTCCCTCTTAAGTGTATTGTCTAATATAGGTTGCAATATATCATATTAATTTAAAAAATCCAGTGACATATTGTAATAAAAATGATTCTAACCAAATCATTTCAAAAACACTCCATATTTTAGTTTTAAAAAAATAATTACATAAAATTAGGAGAATAATCATTAAAAAATCACATAAAGTATTAATGATACAATACATATGAATTATTCAACAGTATAATATAATTTTAAAACTACTAAGGTATAAATGACATGCATGATAATGGGTAAAAAATAAAAGCATAAGACAATAGAAAATGATTATTATTTATAAAAGTTTTTATATTAAAATGGATTTTATTTTCTAATTTTTTTTTGATATCTTACAAAACACATGGTTCTAATATTATACTTGTTTAATTTAATTATGATTAATTAGAGTGATAGTTAAAAAAATAAACACCACGACCTAAATGAAGGAATGTTTTTTCGAAGAAGTAAATATTTTTTTGTAGTACGGTGGAGTCTAGAATCATCCCAATGTTCATTCTAAATTTAATTCCTTAATGTCATTAGTTGTTTTCCATTTAGGTTGAATAATTATATTGAACCATCTCCATTAATTTAAACTACACCGAAAGGAAAAAATATTAGTTACTATGTATTTTCCAATCCATTTAGAGTGATTCATAGTAGGGAAATGTATCATTCATTAATAAAATAGTAGAACATTATCTCCAAACTGAAATTCAATATTATCTATTAAATTAACATGGGAATAATTTTATTTCTCATTATACAGTAGCATTTTTTTTATATTTGTGTTTCCTTAATTCCTCATGCACAATTATTTACATTTTCTTTTATTCTATAGACATTCTAAACTATTGGACACCAAATTTTATATACTTTTAGGCCTTGATCTATAACACTAATGGTACATGGATATGATAACGATTAACTATTAGCTAATGTGATATATCAAATGAATTATTCTAATAAATTATATATTCCCATAGTGCATCATCGATTTTTTAGCATAGACTTTATAGTATGGATATACTATCTTCTCCACGATCCTACTTAATTCACTATTAGAAACATTTTCCTATACATTTTTTTGATATTTTGGGTATGCAATGGATTTTTAATGGTTTAATCCCTATTTTCACAATAAGGCCTCCATGTTCTTATTATTGAAATGTGTTACTTGGTACTGGATTATTTTTATAGTTACTCCAAACATAATATTTTTTATTTTAAAAATTCAATTAATATTTTTTATTTACTAATTGTAGTGTTTTGTTCAACTTTCCATGTAAATAGAAATTATAGTACAAACAAGATATCGTAAAAATCCAAAATACACAAGAAATGGCCACACTATGTCAATTACACATTCATTTAATATTTAAAAAAAAACAGTTGTTTTTGGTTCATTTCTTGTCTTTTGAGGATTCCACAAATAGACTAGCATTTGGGTTTTTTTTAAATATCATAAGAAATTATATAAAATGATGGTAAAATTCTATCTATACATTTTTCCTATAAATTATGTGATATAGAAAATGGTCCCCACATGCAACTATAAAGAAAAAAGATATCAGTAAATTTATTTCTTCCTTAGGAATCCATCTTATAATGATTTTATCATCATAAATTTCTATAAATAAGAATCCTTCCAAACATATTTCCTTGATTAAAAGTAAAATCTTGTAGTTTGGATTCATGAAGAAAAGGAGGGTACTTGTTCCATGACAAAAAATGTTACAATTTTAGTAATCCAGGTTACATGGGTTAGGATATATATTACTCACTATATAATGAATAATTTAGACTAATATTTGGGACTAGTTCAAAGTAATGTGATGAAGATTACTCATGTGTTCAGAATATGTATTTTCATATCCCTTATTATCCATAATCTAAATTTCAAACTCTTTTCGTAACAATATCTATCTTACATGTCGTTTCATTTAATGATAGTTATTTATCATATATCATATGGACACATGATCAAAACGAATGATAATATTACATTCTATGAGAGATGAACTATATTTTTTAATCATACAAAAATAGACAAAAACTCTTTATCTGTTGCTATGAATTTAATATGAATTGTGTCCAGGGGTTTTAAAATATATGAAATCACTCATGGAATATTAAATAAAATTTTGGGACCACATGACCCAAATAGCTGTATTAGATACATAAAAATGTATATCAATGGTTTGAATTCATTTCCGTGAGATGATAATGGGGAAAGTGGTTAAGAATTTATTTAATTTGTCAAATATTTTCCATCCTGAATTATTATATGAAATCAAATTTTCTTTCTTGAGTAAGATAATAATGGGAAATTAAATTTTTTTAAAGTTCCTATGAATACGTTAATAAAATACATCATGGCCAAAAAATATTGATAGTTTTAATAATGGTGGAGTAGGGTTGTAAAAAAAATGAAATTAAATTTGTATTTATAAACACCAATTCCATCATTATAAACTAAATGACCTAAATCATTTCAGTTATTCCACTATAAAATGGTGTTTATTAAAATTCAAAACTAGTTGTTTCTCAATACGTATATAAGAAAGTTTTTCTATACAACCCAGATATTTATGAACACTAGTCCCATATGTAGTCAATTCATTATGTATTACTTCTATGAAACTCTCAATATGGTATCATATGATACGTACCTTAAAGCATTAAAAATTAAATTTGGAATTTTGTAGACCAAAAGGCATCCTTTAGTAGTACAATCTCACAAAGGGGCATCTGATAAAGGACTTTCAATGGCCAATGGTAATTATTAGAACGTGAAAAAATCCATACCAATTGGATAGTAATCAATATATTCTTTTACCAGCTATTCTCTAATGAATATTGTCTACAATGTGTAGGATCAAGTGGTATTTTATATTCACATTGTCTAATAATATGTAGTAAATTGATACTCTTGAAATATTATTTATTTTTGTGGGTACCAATTCAGGGTATTCCTTATTCCAAATTTTTTAACCAATTTTCACTAAAACTATTTGAATCGGGATATAATTATGAAAATATGAGATGTGATAGATTATACAAATTTTTAAATATATATTTATATACTTTTTCTACCACCTAAAGGGTTGTGTTGAGCCTTCTCTAATGTTATACTATCATATTGTATCATTCTTCCAAAAAAACATTGTACATGCATGTGGTAGCGATTATTTATTGAATATCTACTAATTTACATCCAATGGAATTCACATTATTTTTATGATTTTAATTAGTTAATTTTCAATGATAGGTTCTATGTTATTATAAATTATTATGGGTATTTTATTATCCTATT
The DNA here is from genome assembly GCA_963277665.1 of Viscum album. NCBI lineage: Eukaryota > Viridiplantae > Streptophyta > Magnoliopsida > Santalales > Viscaceae > Viscum > Viscum album. Next base: position 39,651,065 of record OY728153.1, read on the forward strand.
TTAAAACTTATAATTTAATATTTGTGGTAAATATATATAATTCTAATTTTAGGGGGGTTTATAGAGATTTATTGATTTCATTGTTCACTATTCTTTCCACCATAACATGTAAGGTAAAAATTTACAGTCATATTTTATTAACTCGGGAAAATAGTTTTTGTTAATTTCATTAAATTTTTATCGGTTGAAATTTTCTCTATATGAGGTTCTTTTTCAACAATATACTTTTATAGTATGTGTGGTATATTAAAATAATAGACTATTCTATTTTTGTAATATTACTTTTAAATTTACTCCCTAGAGGAAAAGGGGACCTCAAAAATATTATTGGTGAAATAAGAATGTCCTTTATTTCAATGTTTCATTGAATCAAGGATGATGGAATCTACATTATGCACACAAATTTTAAAATAAAAATGTTCCTTAAATGATACTAATAAATGATTTACAAGTCTTTATATATGGTATATTTAGAATAATGGGAGGTCTATATTTAACATTTCATTCTTCCATGTTGAGAATATAAAAATCAACAGGGAATGTTTAAAATGAACTCATATGAAGTGAACATCAAGGATAACTACAAGATAGGTAGAGGATCTATTTAAATGTTTTATAACCACACTTCTGGGTTTATACCATATAATTTTTAAATATTAATTATTGGAATATATAATTTCATTAATTACATTTCACAAGTCACATAGTGTATTGGAAAAATTGAGCATCAGAATTGTTCATGGAATACAGAAAGTACATAGATCATGTAGTGTTTGGGGTATTTTATGATTGATAATATTAGAAAAAATTTTATTATATATTATACAAAATTAAATATCAATATACTTTTACAAGTACAAATTTCCTTAATTAATTTTTCATACCTTGGAATCTTGGGAATGTCTTCGAGTAGAGGGATATAAATCTTCATTTTTTGAATACATTAATTATCTATTATTGTAGTCATTATTTCATAGATCTTAGGGGTTCATAATATATTCTAGGAAATGGAGGTGGGGGTTTTAGGGGATCTTCCATGAATTTTCATATGTATATTTATGGTACCTTCCACACTTTATCCTCATGTTCCTTTTAAAAAATGAATCATTATGTACATGATTATATTTATTAATATTATCAATTTAAAGGGGTAATACTTTAATATCATTCATTTCATTCCAAGTACTCAATGTAATAGAAGTGACATTTCATTTAGATTTTTATATTTTCTACTTTGAAATATTACATATTCCTTAATTTAATTATTTATTTTTGTTTGTCAAGAGATGGATGAATTTTACTTTTATTTATTTAAATGTTGAAGAATTAATGGTGAGGGTGGTGTGATAAATGTTTTTGAGATTATATAATCTGTCATAGAATGTCCTTTATTAACATTTATTTTCATTTTACCTGATAGGAAGATGGATATAGTTTGATCTTCTATCATAGTAATAGTGATGTTAGTCTTTTTTGATAAGCCTTATGAAATTGTGGTCTTTGATTCTATTATATCCAATATCCAAATTGGATCGTTGGGGATTCTATGAATAATTGGATTCTATATGGTTAGTTATAGTATTTCATTTGAAACATATAATCACAACATCTCGTTCCGTGAATATCCGGGAATCCATTAGTAAAATGGTTATGGGAGTTTAACATTTATTATTTCCATGCTGGCCTGGTTTTCATTGATTCATGAAAATTACTCACACAAAATTTTCAGAAAATGGAAGTTAATTATTTAATTTTATTTTTGAAAAATATTGAGTTTCTATTTTTTATATTATTCAAGAAGTCTACATTATTCATATTCTCCTATTGTTGTAGTTTTGGTACCAAAAAAAATTTAAACTCTTTGAGAACCTTATAATGATTTCACATTACATGGATATTGATTTATCAATATGTGCTCCTCCAAAAGAAAAATAACGTCAGTTCATGTCATTGAAAATAAATTTGGGGTAGAGAAATACTATGAAGTGATGTTCTTATTATAGCTATTTTGGGAAGTATGTTATTTCATTCTTGAATCTCTCCCATTACTCATAGGGTGTTTATTTAGTTTCAAACTAATTACATAAATTTAATTTATAATATTAGCACATCAGGGGACATGAAGTTAGTTTTAAAGGAATGTAATCTACATATCCACCAATTATTTAACTTCTCTAGTATATAAATTCTATATCTTCTCATTTTCTAGTCCTTCAATGGAGAAATAGAAATCCTTCTTATATATTTCAACCTCAGTGACACCTATGGTTTTAAAGACACTAAAAATTCATTTAATGAATTAATGTTTTCATTTGGGTCTTCCCTAAATAACCTATTATACAAATATAGTATCCAAATAATTTTTTTTTTGATTTTACTATCCTACTGTTCATTTAATTATAATTTTCATTTGTTAATTTTGAAATTGGGTTCATAAATGAATCTCAGTGTTCTATTATCCAGAGATATTTTACCATCCATATATTCAACTTCTATTCTATCTTTTTATGGGGAAGAGAATAAGGAGGTAGAATCATCTATTATAATGGTAATAAAATATCTTACATCTTTTTATGTGTTCCATAATGTTTTGATTCTATACTACATAGATCATTCATCCATTGGATTAGAACGTGCGTGGTTTGAAGAAATAGAACATTTCACATGAAAAAAATATTTTAAATTAAATTTTAACAAAACACCAGCCTCATAGAAATATAACCTTGTCATATACACCTATATCACATGGTTATCAGAAAAACAATACCTGAACCTCAGATAAATGTATTAAAATTTAGAAATGTATTTTCTCTATAAAAGGCAGTGATGTGTGTGTTGATGCCTTAATCTCTTAATATTTTTTAATGAAACAATATGTAATCATGCATGGTTTTAAAATGAAAAAAATAAGATGTTGTATAACCTTGGATTATTCCTTTACCCACATGTTGAACCATTATGCAATTGGGGTGTAGTAATCATGATGTAAATTTTTATAATTTCATACATACATAAGGAAATTTCTATTCTGATAGTGATATAAAATGATAAATAAATTTCAAACAAATTATTATAATAGTTAGTGGATACCTCTGTTCACCAATTGTATCAACCCATGGATTGATATATCATGTGATGGATATAATTATAATAGATTGTGTTTACAATGATGATATTATGAACATGAACATAAAATCTATAATAAGAATAAACCTCTACTAAAAATACAATTAAATTATTTAAATGAGATGTTAAATTAATTAAATGATCATAATTCATCAATATGTGAGTATATGGATTCTCCATACATAAACGTTGAACTGTTTATTGCACCGTAATCTATGTTTTACAAAACAGAAACAATATAAAACAAGAGTTAAAGGTAGTGTTGATTGAGGGAAACCATTCAGAGAATTTTATCCCCGATTTATAGTTATAGAGTCCCCAAAACATTTCTCTTCTGAAATTAGTGAAATCATAATATAGATAAATTCTTATTTTTGATGTTTCTCTCAATGAAAGGGTCAAATTTATCATAATTGAATTATAAAATTTCTACTCTATAAAGGGAAAAGGCTTATATTTAGTTACATGGTTCACAAATGTCATGATGGAAGGGTTTTTATAACTTTTAAAAGGAATCCATAATTTTCCATAATGTATCCCTATATAATTTTTAAGGTGATGTGATCTAATAATTCTCAATATAGTGAGTGTCTTCATTATGATTGGTGGGGAAAATTGTGCTTGCACATTTTCTAATGCGGATTTTCTCCATTTAAAGATTATGAATTTTTTTTACTAGTGATAAATCATAGTCCTTCAATATTTAAAACTCATATTATACCATCATTGGATGAATAATTCCGACCAGTTCTTCTTCTGTGTTATTGTATTTCCCTAAAATAATTGAATTTTTTAGTTACCTCACACTCAAATATTACACCCACTAGTTGTTAAATTTAATGATTAAGGGAGCTTCAAAAAATTAGGTCTATGATACACCACTATATCATTCACATGGGACCATGATATATTTTCATATGGATCATGTTTGAGAAATCGATAATCTTATTCATATCAAAGTGTAATTCAAAAGCTATCTCAGAGGATTGAAGGCAGCACGATTAAAGCATGGCATGCTTGGTTATATGACTACCATAATCGATTTATATATCAGATTAGAGTTGAATAATTACATGATTCTATATATGTATCTTTATATATTTTCCTCACATTATATAACAGAAAATTTAATGGAATTTCATTAAGATATAAAAAATATAATTTCCCATTTCATAATATCAGCTTAATGTAATCTGAATTTCATGATATAAATCGAACTTTTTAATTACCTTCTAATGTAAATTTTACCAATTCATAGGATTGGATAAAAAACTCTGCAAAGATAATTGGGTAATTAGAATGTTGATAATTTTGATGAAAGATTCAAGTGTTCCATAAACATCAAAATGGAGGTATGTAAATCTTGAGGATATCATGATGATAAGAGGTGGAAATTGGATTCCAATAATGGGAGTGTGTTCAAAAAATATAAATGATTCATGAAATTACAACATAAAAATTTTCATATGTGGGAATAAGTATCCCCAACATTTCATATAATAGATTTGGAAATTATTTAACATTGAGAGGGTAGGTAACCACATTAGTGATTGTTGATGAGAGAAAAACCAAAAATTCTAGGGATTAAAGGATTTATCTTGTAAAAACATTTATTATTGTAATTTTTTTCAACTTTAAGGAATAAAGTTAGTATGTTAATTAATTCAATAAGCAATAGTTTGTCGATGACAACTCAGGACTACATCCAAAAAACCATAAAGAGTAAGGGAAAGCATATGAAATCAAAAGTACTGAGATGGACCCCAATAAATATGTGGTGAAACAAAATATCATTATTTATTCAAATATAGTAAAAATACCTTCTATTTTGGATACTCGCATTCATTATATCATTCATGTTAATAATAACTATTCAAACACCACCTTATAACATGTACTTTTTGTTATTAGTGGAGTTAAAACAAGGTAAAACTATTATATATATTGAATTATACAGATCCCCTATCCATATTTTTGTAATGAACTTCATAGAAAATATTTTCATTTTCCTTTTAAATAATTTTATTCTATTTATTGAATAAACATTATTTAACTATATAGAGCCACCATAAATTATGAGTAGAAGGAAATAACCCTCCATATCATGAATCGACTTCTTATTCTATAAAAGTGGATGGAGAATTTTTTTTAATTTTGTATCAACATCTAAATGATGGATACTATTTCCTTATATAATATAATATAATTATACAATGTTTTATACTAAGGAAAAGAACATTATTTTAGACATTCCCATATTTTGAGAATATGCTATTATGTTCCTTGAATATTTTACTAGTCTTCCTTAAAGAGATGAGTATGATTTTTCCATCAAAATTATCCTTATAGATTTTCAATTATGTATTATTCCATATAGATTGGAAGATAAATAAAATGATTGGGTGAAAAATATATTATAGGATAATACTGATAAAGGTATTATACACCCAAGTGATTCACTGTGCGGTGGACCATTCTTCATCTTCGAGCATAAACATGGTTTAATGGACCTCTAAAATTATTATCAAGTTGTATAAAGAGCAAGATATGTTAAAGGTATCCTCTAATACATATTGATATATTTATTGATCAAAAAAATGGATCCTTGTAGTTCTCTATGATAGATCTTCTATTTGGATATTATCATGTAATTTTGGAGATGGATCATATCACCAGGGTTTCTATTAATACAAGGTATGGGAATAACAATTTCATAATGGGTCCATTTTGACTCAATAATGTGTCATCACTCATCATGGTTGTAATGAATACTATATTTTGTTATTACCTAAACAAATTTTTGGTATTCTTTATAGATGATATTCTTATGTAATCCTAAAGAGAGGGGGAGAATGAGGAGAATTTGAATATTTCATTACAGAAAGTTTGAAAGGAATATGTATTTCAAATATAAAATAAATTTGAGTTGTAGTTCAACAAATTATAATTTTTGTGATATGTTAAAAATAATTTACGTTTTTATATGGATCATTCAAACGGGAGTAAATCAAATGATGTCCTATACTAACATCTATGATAAAAATTCATTGATTTCATGGTTAGGGTGGGTACTATTGACGTTTTTTGAGAAAATTCTCAAAATTTTAATCACCACTATCTAATATAACTAAAAAGGGGGATATTTGTTTCTGGAATGATTAATTTCAAGAATGAACTAATGAAATTAAGAAGAGGCTAATCAATTCACTTGTTCTAACATTACCCACAAGTGGTGAAGGGTTTTCGATCTAATTTGATGCCACTAAAAAGGAATGTATTTTGTATATAAACAACATTAAAAGGTTATATCATATTACTCCAACCAATTAATGATCCCTAAACATAACTTCATAATTAATCATCTAGAATTTTATATTGTGATCTTCACATTGAATATTTGGAGAAAATATCTCTATATAGATAATTGTGACCCATATGAGGATCATAAATGCCTCAAGTATGTATTAAAAAAAATTATTTGGTTATAATGAATGTGGTTCTATCTGATTAGGTTTATGGTTGTTCAATCCATTATAATCTTGGGAAGAAAAAAAGTGACAAATTCATTTAGTAGAAGAAAACTTGTAACCCTATCCATGCAGATAATTGTGAGGGATATAAAATTCATAAACATTAAATGAATGTACATGGGAATGATAAATTAATAATATTACTCCCATTCTCAAATAAATAATCAAACATCAATATTTTATAAGATCAAGGAGGTCCATAATTAAGATTCAGTGCCACAAAATGAGGTAATAACTTTTCAAGAGTTCAACATTGGTAAAGATGGATTTATAATGTTTGGATCCGGGATTTTTGTCCAATAAAATTTGAACGAAATAAAGATCTTATGAATTATTTTCATACATAACTATCTTATATTAACCCAATAAGAACTTTGATTAACACAAATGTAATGAAATTATTACAGTTGTATAACGTGTAGATGCAGATTGAATTTTTTTAATCTTCTTTCTTGGTATTAAAAAATGTCAAGGATAAATAATATAATTTTAAGGCTATAATGAAACAATATCCAATACATGTAAAGTAATTGTAAAAAATAAACAGTGATTTGAATGTAATACTCGCATGGTCAACTAAAAAAATGCATCCAACCGGGAGGTAGTAAATTTCCTTACAATGTAATTGATTATTATTATTATCATGAAAGATTTAACTATTGACCAACTTACTATGATATAAATAAGGGTAGTTGAAATGTTTATGGAAGTTCCAATATCCATTGTATCTAATCAAAATACATGTTTTACCTAGAGATTCTAAATAATCCTTTAATAAGCATGGGTTACAGAGTTGAGTTTTTTTATAACTTATCACGCTTATATAGTTTTTATGTCATATTGAACTGTCCAAACATCAGAGGATATTCAATGATAATGGTCAATGGATTTACATGGATGTTGGGATCATAAAACTCATATATGGGTGTCATCATATAACACAATTTTGTTCTCTTTCATAAAAATATTAACATAAAAGGATTTTTGTTAAAATGTATGAGAATATTACATGTAGGAATGAGTTTAAAGAGAGGAATCTAATGTGAATTGATCATATTAAATATATTTTAGAGTATTTTTAAACCATTTATTGATAATTTAAATATAGGAAAATCCAAAAAAAATATAATAGATAGAAAATCAATTTCGGGACCTAGAGTATGATGTTGGAGATAAAGTGTATCTTTATATATTAATGTGGAATAATTAAATTAGGTTTGGGGAGTCTGTATTTCTTATTCAATGATTTATGACACACTTGATACCCTTGATCATATCAAAGTTAGTACTTATCAAATTTCACTCCCACCAGATCTATCTTATATAAAAGTTGAGTTATAAATCTCTATATAGGGGATATAGATATAAGGCCCCTCACTTATACTAAATATGAATGTGATGCTATTGTAAAATAATCATTCAAACGAGGAGTGTCCAATGAAGATAAAATATATTTGAGAAAAAAAATCAAGGAAACAAGATAACTCATAGGGTCATATTGTTATTGGAGAACCACCAATTTGAGTAAGTGAATTTTGAATATGATGATGTGATGTAACCGAATTAAACATAAGTTTTTAAGTGTATTGAATAGAATTTCATGGGAGAAATATCTAATGGGGAAAATCTAATGGTCTTAAAATGTTTAAAAAAAATCCCATTTTGAAGGAATAAATATATCTTTATATAATGTAGTTTTTTAAAACAGATGCTAAAAGTTTTGTTATTTTTTACTATTATAAGTTATATTATACGCCATGAATCCAATTTATCTGATCATGTGACGTAGATTTAATCATTGGGATTTGTTTTTGACAAATATCATGTTTAGATTGAAAATTTTAATCATAAATGAATCCATTTATGAGAAATTTCATTCTTATTAAAATCATGACCCAAAACATGTTTAATGAATTTGATTTTATTAAACAAAATAAAACAATTATTTTGAAATATATAATTTCAATTAAGAGACACCTTTTGATGAATTAAATAATTTTAAATATTAATATTTTTAAATAAAATATTATTATAAAATAATATTATTAATAGATATGAATGATAATATAATAATACAATGTTAAATATAATTTCTACATGGAGCAATAATTTTATAAAAAATATATTATTTTTTAATAAATGGGATTTTTTATTTTAAATAGTAAAATTTTAGATTAATAAAAATATTCCAAAAAAATATACTAATTTATAAATCAACACATCGATGAATAATATAATTCATTTTATTTAAATATTTATTTTATGTTATTATATTAATCTTATAAAATCTTAATTAAATTCTCAAAACATGTACTATATTTTTTGTTTTTAATATTAATTCCTTATAAATATGACTCCCTTCCACATCACCAATTGTATCAATTTAATTAAATTGGTTAAATTACATATAATATAATGAAATATACACTTATTTTTTAGAAAATATAGAAAAACACTATGTGATGTTGTGTGGTTTGGACTAATTTATTATATAGATTATAAACTTATGTATTGAAATTAATAATACATTTCCCCATTTTTTCCGATATAAACACACAAAACATCCCATTCCTCTTCACTAAAAACCATTATTGCATGATTTTAAACTACCTTACACTCTATAACTCCTTCTCAATGTTACCCCAATCTCATATTAAAATCTACTCAATCATTTATAAGAACCATCTAAATATAAGGTGTCATCTCCTTCTCCTATTATTTAATGCAATTTTATTATTGTATGTATTATTATTTTAAATTTATAAAGTTTTAATATGTCTTTAAACATAATTATAAATATCCTTATGCATGCAAATGATAATAATGTTATGGGAATTCTAGAAATTAAATTTCTCTATAATGTAGTTGGTAATTCGTTAATCTAATTATTAACCATTCATGGTGACTGTTAGTTTAAGTGGTGAATGTTATGTTATGATGTCTCACTGGTTATCATTTACGTATGTTTTTATGTTATTTATTATTGTTTCCACATTCCCTTGTTTCTTGATGTTATCATATTATATCATGAATTGACATTATATATTAGGATTCTAAATCATATTAGTTTATATAAATATTCCTATTAACTGACATTTACTATATTTATTGATAATATGCTTTAATTATTACCTTATATTTCTTTATAGGTCACCCCTTATTATTATTGTTCCTATTTTATTCAATTAATTTTTTTTGTTCGATATATTTCATGATCAAATTAAAGTAGTGGTAAATAATTACACTATATCCTTATTTAGGTTATTATATTAGGTATATAATTTGAAAAATACACATGGAAAAAATTCTTCAAAAATTATAATATGTCTGTATTTATGAAGTAAATTATACATTATGTTATATTAAATATATGGGTTTCAATAACATTCTTTGAGTGCCATCTAAATTACATCAAATAAGAATTAAATTCACCCATTTTAATCCCACAATTAAGTAATATTGGATTAATTTGTAGATGCCCTTAAAAATAACAGATTTTAATATTAAGGTGAATACCCATGAGTTGATAGTTGGACATGTATTTATAATACAATTTATTTTAATAGAATATCATAAAATAATTTCTACAGTATAATGGGTGTACATAATGGTTGATATAAGTTGTTACATATTGTTAAATTCAGGATCCCATTACATGGTAATAATAATGATAGTGAACGGATGTTTGAAAAACATGAAAACATGAAAAATTTAAAATAAATTTTTATAATATTAATAATGTTGTTGAATTATGTTTAAGAGGAATACAATCCCATTCTTTAAAAGAGTTCTTTTAAAATCATTGGGAAAATTCTAATGTGATTATAAACACATTGGGAGGAATATATATATATGGATATAGAGTGGAAAATGTTCTAAATGTGTTTTTATATAAGTGGGATATGCGGTTGGGTTGATATTTATTGAAAATGTGGGTATTCATTATTAATTTTGAAACATATATTCTGGAGTCTATTTTATAAAATAGTAAAACCCAAAAAACATTGAATGGATTTTTCCAATGGTTTTTCCAATGTAGATTGGTTTACAATACCTTCTTTGCATATGAACTACACTCTTTAAAATAAAATAATTCATTTTGACAAACTGTGTTATGTTCTAAAATAATAGTTTTTAAATCCTTAAAATATAATATAAATTTTCTATATTTAATTAATGATTTTAAAATTTATCAAATAACATCAAATACATGTTATAATAAGAAGTAAATATATTATTATATTTTCTACATTTTTTGGTATTTATTACATCATTTTCGGTATTTTTATGCTATGATACATATATTACAGTTACAACATATTTTATTTAGACCAAAAAATCATACATATTAGAGTTAAAAATTAACCATTCATTAATTTTGACAAGGTGATTTCCAAAATTTTATTTATTTTAATAGAATAGTTAATATATATATATATATATATATATATTTATAATCTTAAATAAAATTGTTTATTTATCAAATAATTATAATTTTTAATACACAAATTGCATTACTACCATTATAAAAATAAATGGGACATCATTATATCATATTATAGAATATATTGAAAAATAATTTTTTTTGAGAAATATATAAAATGAAATTTATATTAATATGATATGTCTTGTATTTATCAAGAATATTTTGCCACATGAACCTATATATTATTTTCCTAAAAAATTTGATTTTTTATTCTAATTATTTAAATAATTTTTTTATAAAAAAAATGAAACAATAAAATATATATAATTTAATGATTAGAAGTTATAAATGTAATATTTATTTTTTGAAAATAAAATAAATAAGTACATAATACTAGATCAAATATACATAACTCTATATTACAGTAGTGTCCTTAATAATGTTATGGTGCGTGATGGTGGTTCTTTCTGATGGATGTTTTCTGAAAACGAGTAGGGTTGTAATATATATAAGATTTAACTTCTCTTTTAAAAAATATTTCATCAGTTTCAATCATTAAATATCAAATTAGGAATTATCATGGAGATATAATACTAATTCTTTATCCCTCGTATGATCTAATAAATGGAATTTATATGGTACAATTATATAGGTTGTGATTTTCAATTTTTATTTATATGACAATTAAATCATATTATTACCAAAATTAAAAATTATTCTAAATTGTCAATATTGAATGACTATATTGTCGATATTAATAAAATTTATTCATCTATTATTCATAGCAGTAAATTTCTGACTAAATTTATAAAAATCTGAAATGAATAATGAAATATAGATATTTTGGTTTCCATGATTACATTACCAAATAATGAATTTATTCATCAAGAATTGGAATTTTATTTATAATTATTTTTACCATTAAATACATGTGTGTTTAACACATGTGACCCATGATATGACTATTTTATGGGTATCATCTCCAAATTATTTATATGATTATAATTATTCCATAGTTTTTGATACATTTTTATGACCTGATATTATGATAATTTCATACACTCTTGACTAATTTTTTCAGATTCATATATGTGAAATATCTTATAAGCTTCCCATATTTTTTCCATGAATCATAATTATGTAATTTTTTGTGTATTAATTTCAGATGTTATTCTTAAATTCACACACCCTTATACATATGGTATGCTTACCGAATAGCATTTATTTGTAACTAAAATGTTTTTCTTCACTGGGAAATTGATTTCCCAATTTAATTTTTTTCTTTTTTTCCTTCAGATATTAATTAATGTTTTGTTATTGATATGCCAAAAAAGGGTTTTTTCAAGTTGAACTATGTGGGATAATATTTAGATATTTTATTTTTAGTAGTTTATTTGGCAGTGCTTCCAAATACATTAATCCATTACATTTCTAGTATAAATCATTATGATATGTCATAAATATCATTCTAAATTGACGTATTATTTTTTAATGTTTTTTTCACTATAATTTTCTTCATATATATTTATAAATTTTTGATGTAATTATCAATATCCTGGATTATTTTTATTTAATCTCAATAATAGTGTCAAAATAATTCTATTTTTTTCAATTCATAGGATCATCTAAATATAGTAAATTTAATTTCCATAAAAAAATAATATCGAATTCCCCATAGAGTAATGATAGATTTTTTATTTTGAATGTATTCCATTTTTCACTTTCCTCAATGATTTCTACGAGTGCTTTACATTTTTAGTACCTCTTTGCAAATGTATATGATTTTTATTTTGGTTCTGATTTTTGATTCGATTTTTTGTCTTTTAAATCCAAGAAAAATATATTTTATGTTTGGTAAAAATATATAATGAAATTTATTTATGATTGGATTTAATTTTGAAAAATAATTTAACTATTAAATTTGATCATACGATTTACAATCAAGAATGATTCTGCTTCTATATAATTAATTCGCTTTGTATTTTCAATATAACATAAATAATAAATAACTTCTAGTAGTGGTGGATCCAGCAACTTATAATCATGTGTGGCTGAATTTCATAACTCATATGTCACCTAAATTATATATTATTTTAATGTTTCAGATATTACATAAATTTTCCCAGAGCTCATATTAGAATCTATTAACATTATATCAAGAATAAATTCCTTATATTCACGGGAAATTATTTGTTCAAAAGATTGAAAATTCTAATATATTAAATTACTTTTTTTAAAAAATTGCAATAATATTAAATGATATATATATGAAACATATGATCTAATAAAAATTGAGGTACTGATGGGTTCTTTCAGTAACCTTGAGAGTGCATGCAGAGTCATGGGTGGCCAACTTTTTGCTAATAATTTGAATATAAATTCATAATATTATACCACACAATCCTATAACATTGTTTATGATATATGTATTCTTCAAATTCAACCTCAATACATTTATCTAATGTTATACATAAAAGTATATTGTAAAAAATATTTCCATAAAATCCTATGTTATGATGATAATCTAGTCCATGTTGTGTCGAGTCCAATCATATCGAAAAATCTACTAATATTAATCTATTTCAAAAAAGAGATTGTGATGTGTGAAGTTACTTATTTATCCCAAAATTCACATCCCACCTACTAAATTTAAAAAAATTTCAATTTCTCTTGTTATCAGATTATACTAATGGAAATGGTTTAGAATTAATAAGAATGATAAACAGATCTTTGACTGCAACTTATTATCTATACATAGAAATTTATTTATGCCATATTATTATTTTGATATAATTAATTATAGGAAATTATTTATTTATAACTTTATGATCTAGTTTTCTATACATTACATAGAACCATATGTTCTAGTATTCTCAATTTACTACAACCTATCTATAACTTTCATGATTCCAAATAGTTGGAATATTAATATCAAAAATACTATCTCATCGTTAGCACTTTTAATTTATTTTTTTGGGATCATTTTATATACTAAAATATCATATGTAATTTTAGTGATTCAAAATATTCCAACATTGATATTTTACAACTTTAAAATTTTCAATTAATTCCATTAATATTAACCTAAAATTTAGGCTTCCGAAACCTTCATCATAACTTAGAGAAATTTATGCACCAATATCTACCACCAAAAAGAAGAAGGAATCTCGAACTATGATTCATAATTATTTGATTGTTGAAAGTCCAACTCAACCTCATCGTAATTTATTATCTACATAAATGAAAATCCATTGGAACAATTGGGTTTAATTGAATCTAATAAATTATACAAAAATTTAATAAATTATTATAATATATTAAAAATATTTATAATTTTATCCTACCTCAAAATTTATATTAATACATGATGGAAAAATATTCTTCATGCATTCAGATGTAATATTTATTAGAAAATAACAAATCTATAATATTCAAGGAAACATAATTATTCAACTTCTAATATTTTATATTTTAGTGAGATCAAAATTTCATATATATTATTTTAATATATATTTTATGTATCATAACATCCAATGTTTAACATCTGATATATTATTTATACATTACGATATATTCAATCATTCTCATTTTTTATATTATAAAAAAATATTTTGGTTGTTATATTGGTTTGAAAATGTATTTAAGAATTTTCATGAAGTATCTCACCCATATGATTATTCTTTAGAAAATATAATTAAATTTATAATTCTCACACTCCCACTTATGGTATGTCAACAATCACATTAAAAAATAATTTCATATATCATAAAAGTAATTTGTTTTTAATTTTCTTTTATGATCGACTTAGGTTGAGCTTACATTATATATTCACCATTACTCTTATATGTATAAATATTTCACATCATACGATACAATATTCAAGCTACATTATTTCAAAAATATTTAGCATCCTTTTGATGTTTTATCATTATCTTGTTCGTGAATCTTGTAACACAAAAATAATTTTTGATATATATTATTCTTCAAATATTTTTTTGGACAGCTTTAGATATATACAACCGTAGGTTGAAATAAATTGTCTTATCATATACTAAAATAACAATTCCATTCAACTGATAAGGTAAATATGAATTTTCATTTGTGAAAAATTGAAAAATTAAATATATAAAATGGTTTTACATAAATCAAATAAAATTATATTTATATATTTATGAAATAATTTTTTTAAATGTAATTTTATGCTTTAAAAAACATTTTCCCCCAAGACATGATTTGTTGTTTATCCCTTAGAGATAATATAATTAATTTCATATAGTTTTATAAAAATTATATCAAAAAGGAATTTAATTTTTATAATAGACATTTCAAAATGAACATATATTTAATAATTTATATGTTTTAGGAATGAATGATTTTTCGATGAATACTGTTAAATCTACGTTTAAAAAAGGACTTCTCTATTGAAGAAATGATGATGTAATGTATATATTAATATTATTATCAAGGTATATTTAAGAAATTTGTATTATTAATTATCCAATAATGGTCATTATAACTAATTTTATATTAGAATTTGGTTTAATAACTATTTATAGTTTATAAAATAGTATTCCAGAAAAAAGGTTTTCATCATGTTTTAGATGATTAATTTTTGTTTATTTATTACACTATAATGATTTGAATCCTTAAAAACAGATTCAATATTTCGAATCAGAATATACATATTTTGTAAATATAATAGAATTTTTTATTATTATGAATAGTTATTGTGGTAAATATTTATCAACCAAGTAAGGGTAAAAATGATAAAGGAGGATTAAAAGATTGTTATAAGGTCTCTAAATCAAACTAAAAATGAAATTATTGGATTGTTTGTGAGAAACTTTATTATATACATTATTAAATTAAATATATCTAATTTTGGTTCCATTTTACTATGATCATGACATTTATATGATTTTTTGTAATGGAAATTAAAAAATGTCACTCTCTTGAAATTTAAATCTCAAAATATATTACCCAGGTTTATAAAGAGTATAAATTTAGATTTAAATGATTAATTCATATATTAATTTATTATATTTATAATTTTAGTTTATTTTAAATTTATAATTAAGATTCAATTACATTAAATACTTAAACAATGCTATCACATTGCTTGTTCAAGTAGTATAAAAATCTTATACAGAAATTTTTTCCCATTAATGTTATATTGTTTTTGTCATTAATAGATACCCATGAATTTTATATATTATAAAAAATATTTATAGATTTATTAATTATTTATATTTTAATTAAATTACTATCGTGATGCCATTAAATACAAATTATGTGAATAGTGTCAAAAATAAAATTACTGATATGATATGAAAAATATTATTTCATTACATTATTTATATATAATAAAAAAATTAGATTTTTATATTTATGATAGAAAATAGTTTATAATTTCATAAATGGGAAAATTTTTGGACAATTCTTATCATATAAGTAAAATTACTACACTTTGTGATTGGAAACTTCATTACCATAATTAGGGATAAAATTTTATGATAAATGGGATAAAATATAACATTTAAAATCAGAATGAAAACTATATAAATCAATTAGATGAATATATTTATACCGTATGATATTTTTATACTAATTTATATATATCAGAATGAATTATACCTTAGAGACTCACTTATTATGTTTACATATTAAAAATAATTCCAGGTGTGTCATTTCCATCCATTATATTAGGACACTAATTCTCTATTTTCCTTAAACTTATATGATCCATATATATATCCCAATCAATAAAAACTACATTATATACATAAATAATCACTAATTATAGGTTTTTTTTTACTTTTCGTTGTCAATTAAATGTGTCCTTTTATGGAATATAAAGGAGGGCCCCAAAATAAGAAGTAATCATCTTATCCAAGCCCTTTTAATTTTCTATAAATATTAGAAAAAACTCCTACTCAACTTTAAATAATTATGTAGGTATCATAGTAATACATAAATATAATTATTATAATGTATTAAAAATTTTAATCTCTCCCTTATATCAAATGGGATGTGAAAATATCACTCGTGACTACGTGTGGGCTACCATCTGCACATAGTAATAAAATTTATTCCCAAGACAATCATTCATGGAAAATTATTATATTGTGTTTTATGTGTTTATATGATATTTATTTTATTCTATAATTTTATAATAATATTTTAATATATTTATAATGATATTACAATCCGTTATAAAACAATAACTTCACATTTGGGTACGTGTAGACTACCACCTCTACAAAGCAATGTGTTTTTATTCATTGCCTCCACAAATAGATAGTTATAAGGATTGGTTTAATGAATATATATAATATATATGATAAAATATTTACTTTTTATGATAAATTTTTATATTACAATCCTTTCATTCAATCATTACAAAAATTGAGTCATCATTCATGAATACATGAAACCTACAATGACCATGAATAGATCAATTAATTTATATATTATTAGCTATTAGGGATTAATATTAATGTATATATATATAAAAATATTAAAAATATATAATATTTATATAAATATTAACATTCTGAATTTTATTGAACAATGATCATGGTACATCTTCACATACTACCAATCCCAATTTCTCATGAAATAATAAAATAGTTGACGCACTGAAATGAATATATTTATGATGAATTATTTCAAAATATATGTTAAAATGTTAAAATTGAACATTATGTGATATAATATGTAAGTAAAGCATTATACGATATATTTATATTTTATTTTAATATATCATGTAGGATGTTATAGAACATTATAATACATCTCAACTTGTGTTAAGGGATTTATTTTACAATATCAATTTCTATAGGGAATGTATTTAATTATGTTTTAAATAATGAGTGTTCATGAAAAATCTCTAAAAAATCCATGAAAAATATTTTACTCTATTTAAATCTATTGAATAATTTTTTCCTTCAATTTTATTCGATTCATATAGTCAACAGACTAAATTAATATCTTTATGTAAACCAACATTAATACTCACATCGAATGAAAATAAATTTTCCACTATATACATGATTTTAACAATATTTTAAATAATGATTTTTGTTTTTATATATTAATATTTTAATTAAAGTGAAATAATTATTAAATATTTAAAAAATTAAATAAAAAATTATTATTACTGAAATTTTATAGATGTGGTATTTCATACATTTTAATAAAAATTTGAATCAAACTATTCATTCAACTTATAAAAAAGAATTAAATTTATTTCTATTATAACCACCAAGCTTTTTGAGTATTTATTTAAATTATTTAATTTTAATTTCCCTACAAAATTTATTCCTAAATATTGTGGAAATTTTTATATTTTAAAAATTTATTTCAAAGCAAAAATGTATATTGTCATTATGAAATGTCACAATGATATTTTAATGGAAACTATCATCTATGATAACATACATTGATGTTACTTATGCTTTATTGTGTATATATTACTATAATAAAGTCCTTATTATTTACGTTGATGTTTTTATGACAATGTTTACATTATTTTTGTGGAACCATTTTTTCTATTATGTATGATATAGTGAAATTCATAATTTCTTATGAAATCCATACCATTGAAATTGGTAATGATAAAATGAATGTTTAATGATCATGAGTTGCACAAATGTATAATATTAATTTTTTCATCATCATGACTATAATTATTTTTCCCTACAATTAACTGGATAATTATATTTATGTAATGTGTTAATAACGATTGGAATGGGGAGTGAACCCCATTCAATAATGTTATTTATCATCTTTGATAGTTTTGCGAGAATATCACGAATAAGGATGTCACTTTAAATCCAGTAAAACCAGTCCACTATGATAATATTATAAGAGATCCTTAATGATAGAAATAATTCTCCAATATTATGTTCCTTCTATAATCATATTTATTTATATATTATTTTGTAAATATATTGAATATTTATTTAATACTTTAGAAGTCAGGTCTTATCAACGTATAATACTTATTCAATGATTCAATATTATGAAATATGAAATGTTGGGTATCATTTTCAACTCTCATGATTAGGTTAGCGGACCCTTATTATCATGTAATACTTAATTTTTAATTGATATCTCCCTTGATTACCCATTCTTAGCATCTAATCATGCCCTTTATTATGTTTCCATTCTATATTATATGAAGAAATATTTTATATACGATATGACTAAAAAGGTTGATATATGTGAAGAACTAATTTGGATTTGATTTATATATATTATCATGAGTTTTTTATGTCTACATTTTTCCATGAATGTTATACCGATATAAATATTTCATGGATTTTATTATTATTTATCGAATATTGTATATTATGATGTAGAATTAGGGTCTAAAAATTATTATTCACTATTGTTAGTTTAGTTTCATTTGGAAATATATGAATAGAAATAATTGTTTTCAACACAAGGGATAATTTTATGAGTAATATAACAACCCAATTTTTTTGGAATACATTATTTGTTTTTTTTTTCATATGATAATTGTTTCCCACAATATGTTTTTTGGTTGTTGTAAATATATATAACCCAATACAGCCTTATTAATACAACTTGAGAGGGAAGATAAAATTATTTTCTAACTATTAAACTAAATGTTATTACAGATAGAATGAATCATATTTTTATTATTAATGAAAAATATTCACAATATATAAATCATTTTGATATTCTCATTAGAAAACGAGGGAGCAAGGATCAATTCAGTCCATTATAAAGAAATATCTACATACATTTAGGTGGCATGTGGATTCATTAACTATTTAGTTGTGGAATTATAACACTATTATGATATTTAATATAATCTTCTATTAATTACAAAAACATGTAATCATAACTATTTATGATTGCGATGGAATACCCGATCAATAACATCCTCTTATCTAGAACACATGGATACATGTTGAAATTGACTATATATAGTGGGATTATTTGAGTTTATTATTAAATTTTAACATTATTGATTTAATTTTCATGAAATTTGAGAATAATTTCCTCGAAAATTAGTTGAAATATTCTGAATCTGTAAGTACCAAGGAGGAAAATTTTTATATGGATTCCAATGTTGTATTTTGATATTAATATCAAACAAAAATATAATATTGATTGATTATTTTGTGGAGTAAAATAAATATCACATATGGTTTTGGAAATAATATTCTTCAATAGATATGCATTAATCACCATATGTTCTACAAAGAATGATATTGAAACATTAGTTACCCATTAATTTATTGGTTTTGATAAGAAAATAAAATTGTAATTAAATAGAAAATATAAAAACTATAAAGGGAAGATGGTGAGATTTAATTTATGGTAGAAGTGTTGATGGAAAAAAGGGATGAAACTATCTTTTTGGAACCATTAAATGATTTACATATTAGAATTTATGTCATTGATATATAATTTTTTTTATAAGTATTATAATTTAGTTAATAATATGGAATAAGAATCACAGAATGCACTACCCTCAGCATATTTTTTCAAATTCATGTAGTCTAAGAATTATACAAACCTATTATCAAATTAAAAGTTTGTTGATGATGATAAAAATTAGTAACCTCTTTATCCAATAGAGAAATTAAAATATCATGTGATCACTATTTCTAATGTGGGGTTATATAATTGGGTAGACCAATATACATCCACCATCGACAATATAACTGATATCTTATGTGAATATATATCTACACACTCTTTTATATCAATATAATTTTATATAGGTTTCATAATACCATAGTAATTATTAGATGATGAATTAGTAGTGAAAAACCCTATTCTTAAAATGGTCACACTCAATGTATAAGATTCCTATCTACTTTATGTCTTTGGTAATATACATACAAATTATTTTTTTATTCTCCCTATAGTATAATGATATTTTTTGTGTGGAGTTTATAGTTTTTTTAAATAAATTAAAAAAATTAGAGAAGTTAAGGCCAATTATTGTATTTCAAACCAATAATAGAAAATATATCAGATAGATGGAAAATATGAACATTAAAATAAATTGAATCCAATATATGTGTCTCAATTCATATTTAATATTGTATTTTTTATCTTAGATTGTTGGGGAGGGACCGAAAATAGTTGATATTCTTATTATATAATTTTTTTTAGTGTTATTATATTAGTGTATAATATTATTAATTAGAATATTAATGTTGATATTTGAATTGAAATCATACATGAGGTTATAAATATTTCATGGACATCAAATTTAATAGACCCTGTTGAGTTCTATGAATTAAATATGATTCCCCAAGTAAATATTGACAAGGGATCCGTTTATTGATGTGTATTACTATGGTTCGAAAAAATTCATTTTAATAGTACTAAAATGGAACAATTAAACTTTTCAAAGAATTTTCAACTCATAAAAATATTTAAAACAAGAATAAATATCTATTTCCCAAATTGATGGTTTTTTTGGATAATTTTTGAGGAGCATAATATTTCTCAAAGATTGATCTGTAGTATATAAATTTTAAGGTAATGGTCAATGTGATGACATACCAAGTACAACCATCAATTAGTGGTATGTACAATAAGAATTTATAGATAATCCATTTGGATATAGTAATTCCCTTTCTATATTTATCGTTTTAATGAATAGAGTCATTAGAGATTACATTAATCATTTGGGTTTAGTATTTATGGATGAAATTACTATAAATTCCCTAATTGAATAAGAGAATGATGATTACATGTGGATTTTACTAGTGGACATACAACTTGAGCTATTTTATAAAAATTTACTAATGTTGAATTTTAGATATATAACATTTAATTTTCTGTACATAAAATCTTAAAAGAGGTTATTTTGATGAATTTATAAAAGAATAATGTTATTGTATTTTGGTATTGAATAAGAACAATAATGAAATAAATAGTTTTTTTTGGATTGGATGGATATTATTAATGTGTTCTAGAATATTTCTTAGAACATTTGAATCCACTAACCCTGTTAACTCCCAATGGGGGATGTTTCTTTAGAATGATGGATGTGAGGAATTTTTCAATGAAATGACGGAAAGGTTAGTTAACAAACATATTATATCCCTACCATGATGTGAATAAGGTCTTTCAATACATATTGATATATCAATGATGATTCATAGAAGTCTTCATAGACATATTTATATGTTGATAGTATATAGATCATGGAAATTGATTTTCGATGACGAAAAATACCTTACTCGTGATTTGGTGATAAATATGGTACTTTTTACCTTTAAAACATAGAAGAATTACCATTACAAATAAATGTGTTTTATATTAACTGATCAAAAATATTTATTGTAAATATTGAACCAAAAATATATGAATGTGTGCCATAGAATAAGGTTGGATTTGATTAATTAAAATTAAATCTCAAAAAATAAAAACATTATGAGTGAAAACAAGATAGAAGATTATCTGAGTGTAAAGTATAATGATATCTTGTTTATGATGATGATATAAGAATAAAATATTTTTGTATTTAAAAAGGATGTATCTAGAAATGATGAAGTAGATAAATGTCATATCTATAAAATTAATGTTCAACCATATCTCAATGTGATGATTAATGAGGGTATGATTGATTATTTGTAATAAATAAACAAGAAAACATTTCTCTCGAGATCAACAATGATAATGATATAATAAGATTAACAATGAACCATTTATTATTTCAATACAAACTATATTGGAGAAAGGATATATTATCTGAAACACATAATTCATCATTCGCTATTAATCATAGAAGGATGCTCAATTATTGATATATAAAAACATACTTATAGAGGTAATAATGAAGAAATACATTATAGAGTATATATCATTTCTCATAGAATGTAGGAATGTTAAGAATGTGAGGGAAATTTCTAAAGGGTTGTTACAAATATTACCCATATTATAATGGTAATTGGAAAAAATAACCTTTGATTTTGTCATAAGACACCCCGAAACACCAAGAAAGATATAAGGTTATTAGGCATTTAGTTGATAACCTTGTGAAATAAATGCACATAATTTCATTAGAATAGGATTTATATCTAGATCATATTTCTATAATATACAATTTATGTGTGGTATGACTTTATATAGTACAAAATTATACTATATTTGATCAAGATCTGTGGTTTATATTGTATTTTAGGAAGATTCTCCCTTAAGGATAAGATTTTGAGTTGTGTTTTACCAAAACATATCATCCACAGAGTATGTTCATCCTAATATAATAATTGAATCTTAGAAGATATGATAATATTTATAGTAATGGATTTCAGTTGTCTTTTATATCAACATCTTCCTCTTGTATAATTGTATTATAATAATAACATTCAGTTAAAAATTCTTAGGGAACCTTCATAATACATCTATTGATGTATTTCTTAAAATACAATGTGATATGATGAATTTGGAGAATGAAATAAATTAAGAAACAAACTATATTATCAAATTATAGAGAATTTAAATTCAATTTAGCATCATATTAAGGTATCTATGAGTTAACCAAAATTTTATGTTTACAATCTTCACGAAAATATAGAATTTGAAGTTGGTGAGAAGGTATTAAAGAATATATCATTATGGAAAAAGGTTATGATATTAAAAAAGTAGGTAATAATGATCCTTAATTATATTGGACCCTTTTATATTTTTTATTTATTTGGGATCAATTATTATTTTATGGAGGTTCCTTTGATCCTCTCTCATATTCTCAATGTATTCCATTTATCCCTCTTGGGGATGTATATACCTGATCATTTACGTGTGGAGAACTCAACAATTTTCCCAATAGATCATCTTCATTATCTTGAATAAAACCCAGTAAAAATTGTATATCATATGGAAAATATTTTATTAAAAATATACTACTACCATAGTTAAAGTCCTCTAAATGAATCAAAAAAATTTAGAAGCAAAATGAGAACCTACAGATGTGATGAAAAAAATATAACCTTATTTCTTTAATCTATGTGGCTAAAATTTTTGGTTAAAATTAATTTTCATAGTGGTATAAGTATTACCTAATATGTTTTATGATAAATATATATATGTCTTCAAATAATTTAAATTTCATAGATTTTTTAGGATTCCTACTTCGTGATGTCTAAATGAAGAGTAGCATTGTAAGAAATTATGACATATCCCTCAAACTCTATGAGTGAATGAAAATTAACATATTTTTGAACATGGAAATCTAAATTATTAATAAAGGATTTAGATAAAGTAAATATATTGATAAATAATTACTCAATTTAATGAATTGTTTTTATATCATTTTAAAATGCATTTTCCCAAAAAAATTGAGTTTTTTTTTGAAAAATTATATAATTATTTTTTAAAATATTATTATATAAAAATAAAAAAATTAACATTATTTTTGAAATAATCATTTCAAAATTATATTGTATCCATTGTTTTCAAATTATATTCAATGTTTCGTTTTTTGATGAATAATGAAAATGCATATTTTAATCGATATTATTCATTTCATTTCAAGTATAGAAAAATATATATTTTTTAAAAATGAATATAAATTCAAAATAAGAAATTTATAATATTAATAATCTAATTAAGGGCATTGAAAATTACATTATAATTTTGAAGAGATCATTATTGTACATTAGAAATCATTTTATTAGAATAGTCTTTTTACAATATTTTTCAGGTTTAATTATAATGTAATTAATAATAAATATATGAAATAAAAATAATAAATTGATTCAAATTTTTATAAAAATGGATATATTTTTTAGAGGACCATTTTCATTAATTCAATATCAATTTAAACTGTGGAAAAGTATGTATTACCTTGTTTAGTGTGAAATGGATAAAATCGGGTTAAAACCATGATATAAGGAATCAAAGTCAATCGAAAACATTAATATCTTTTAATTTAATGGACAAATTAGACCATATCTAGCCTATATTCAAATATATTGTACATTGGTACCATTTACCTTGATAATGGAATTTATATTACTTTTTGTAAAGAAAATTTTAAATATCAACTCTCTTAAAATTAATATATTTAAAATTACATCATATGGATAAAACGAGAATAATTTTAGTTATATATTTATTTATTTTAGATATTAATTTATATTTTATTCTTGGTATTTTATTTTAAAATTTTACTAATGTAATAATGACCTTAAACGCATACACAACGTTAACACAGTTCTTGTGAATGTAGTATAAAAGTAATGTAAATAAATTAAAAATCACAAAAATAAACTTTTTGTGTCCAAATTATAGTTCACCATTAATAATATATATAAATTTATAACAAATCTGGGATCTTGGAAGTTTGAATATTCAAATTAAAAACTATTTTCATGTCTTTATAGTTGAATTTCTTGAATATTTTAAAAAATCATATTAATTATATTTTACCAAGAATAATTTTTAATTATATTATTTTAAAATTTAAAAAATATTTTATGGAGGAAATTATGGTAATACATGTTCTATTTTATTATCGCTTGGAAATTTATGATCCAATTTTTCTCTTATAAACAATCATATAAACCATTCGGATTGAAAATGTTTTTGATATAGTTAATGATAAAATTTGGGAATGAATGGGTAAAAGCGTTGTATAATTAATAAATTGAATCCAAACCCTATTTAATTTTTTAAAAAACGTATATTTAAAAAAAAAAAAATTATTGAATTATGGTCTATTTAGGATTTCTATAAACCATAATGACATTAATTATAATTAATTATTTTAAGTCATTCCATGTATTTTCTTTCACTAACATAAAAAATGACTCCCCTTATATCAATTATTTACCGCTTCATGATTCATCTAGATCAACATAAACACATTCAATAATCTTTTTATCATCTATATAAAAAAATGTAATGAAAAATATTTATAAAAGACCATTCCAAGGGTCCTATGAAGGGATATAAGGGAAGACTATTGAATACGAGTAAATCATACTACCTGAACTCTTTCGAATTATTTATTATTTCACTGCATAAACTAAATTTGTATTTATACACAATTATGATCTTATATATCCTCTATATAATGATAATTTATTATTATTATATTGTCACCAATATCAACAACCTTCTTCATTAAATTTTATGTGAATGTATCGATTGTGTGTATGTATGGACTTCCACCATCTCATATTGATGAAATTATTTTCTGACCACTATTATTAATAGATGGTTATTATGATGAGTCTAATATAAATATATGATATTTGTTAAGTAATTTTTCATCATGAGTCATATCATTTTATCTAAATTCACCACATCATCTAATATATTAGATATCAATAATGTTGGTCATCTGTATATGTGGATTACCACCTCCATAAAGAGATGTGATTAATTATTAATTTTTAATTTACATGGATGATAATAAGGATATATAGAAATGATAAATATTTCACTTATAATTTTTAAAGGTGAAATATTATTCACATTTCTTTAATTCCAACCACAGTAAAATGGCAACAAATTTCATGTGCACATATGAACTACTATTACAATTAATGGGGTAATAAATTTTTCTATATAAAACTATTATGTGTGAATAAAAAAATAAATTTAAATATACACATATAATAAAAATATAATATATTTATATCCTGATTAATTTTTTGGTTATAATTTCACTAATTTTTTAACTCCATCACATGGCGAGGGTGGGTAGGTTATGGGAAATCAATTTCGCCTCACCATAAGATAGAGGTAGATAAATTGTAGCTTGAATGTGATTAAAATAGTTGGGAGACTATACCCCATTGTACAAAGTTACATATGGGTGTAAATAAAAAATCATAAAAAAACATAATTAGAGTAATAGACAAAAATAAAAAATACCTCATAACCTTATGATATAAAAGGAGGAAAATTTAAACCAATAGTGGAAAATCATGTAATGACGTGCTGAGATGTATCTATAATGAAAATTGAAAACAATATAATAAAGTAATTAGTAGACACAAAATCAAAACAGAAGAATCCAATCATGAACCCTAATTTGGTCCCACATCAAAACTGTAGTCCAACCACCATTTACTAAAATCAATATCAAGGTCCCTAGTACATTCCCAGACATAATTCAATGAAATATTCTAAGCAACAAAAAGAATACCTGAATATGGTGTTTGTACACCCATCAGGTCAACAAAACGGAGTCCAAACATAAATATCTAGATAATAATATTATGAAAGTAGGGCTAAAACAATGTATTAATCAATCAGTAACATAATATAACAATAACCATTCTTTAGCACCATGCTAGAATGACTTTGAGTATGCAACACATACATTCCACCAATATAAATATTTCCAAATAACATACATTGGGGACATGTTATTTTTATTTTGTTCATGGGTCACAAACATTCCAAGAATTCCCAAATCTCTATGGGAAAGTAACACAAATCTTGGTCAATCCCATTACATAAGAATTTATATATCTATTAATGTTTTTATCCCACTGTAGAAGCATTTCAACATCTTCTAGGTTATATCCCGATATATAAGAATTTCAAAACGTGTCAAGTGCATAGCTTAGTATGAAATAATTTTAGCATATATTTTGGAATTTGAGGGTATATTATAATTTTTACATGTGTCTTGGAATAACTTAGCATATATTCATTTCATCGTGTATTTAGGAATAGTCAGGAATATAGGTATTTAATCATGATTACAAGAAAATCATAATGGTAAGGATATCAAAAAACAACATCATAACACACAATGGTTAATTATGAAAATTAAAATTTATCCATTAATTACACATTGATTTATATCTCAATTTTTATTCATGGATCATAAATAACAAGCCATAATCATTGATTCGATACCATGAAATCACATATGACCTCATGTCATGTTAATAAAAATTTATACCATTATCGCATTATATTTTAATAATGTGTTTTCTCACCAAATAGGTTTCCAAAATGCTAGGTTAGATAGAAACATTGATCCAAAGCGATCCAAACTATAATAAAATCCATGATTAAACATTTATCAAGGAATAAATTAATTATAGTTCCCATTAGGTTATAGAAATAAAAATATTTCCTATAATTGAAAGTAAATAGACTATAGGGTTAGGTTGAGACTCATTACCATTAACAGATGTCTAAAAAATTTCTTATAATGTTTGAAACCAATGATGAAGAATGTTCTATATATTGCATGAATAAATATAATCAACCATCATCATGATCAAGACCAAAATCATTCCAATGATTGCACCCAAAGTGGAGAACAATAGAATAGTAGAGTAAAAACAAATCCAAAGAATCACAATTGATTTATCACATAAATGAGAAATCTAAAATGGAGAAAATGAATCCATAAAAGCTTTTAATTTAAAATAGTTCAACAGGAGGAAGGAATCTCAGAAGAATAACCAAAATTACATCATCATGGAACCCTTAAATCCACTTCATTTGATAAATACATTGTATGTAACATCCATCGATTCCATGTATTTCCCACACAAGATTTATGCGGAAAACCCTCTCACCCTAGTTTAAAATATCATCTTTTGAACTTTTATATGACATAAAATATTACACTATTTGTATCCACTTCATGCAATATTCTAGTTCACATCATTTTTATCGAGGCATTTACCAGTAATGTTATATATACATATCGAGTAAATGATCTATTGATATTTTTCAATTTTGATGAAAAAAAGGACTCAATCCACCTCCAAATACTTCTAAAGTATGAAATCCCCCAAAATAATATTATGAAGTTTATACCTAGACTACATTAATTAAAATAAAAATATATGTCAAACTATTATGAAATTTTACAAATCAAATTATTTCATCCTCAGAACATTAATCTACACTCAAGGCTTAAAGACAAAGAAAACCCCAATTAAAACAATTAACACAAAAAACCAATGAGGTACCTAACCAAAAAAATATGGGATCATAAAATAGAGATGATGAATCAATGATAAAATTACAGTGTGTGTGATCATAGAATATAACAACGACTATGTCACAACCTATCACCTGGGGCATGTGTCGTTACTACCCCATGCATGCATTCTGTAGGCCATGGGATGGTGACTAGCACCGAAAGGCGTATTCCGGTAAACTAGAAAGGCATTGCCTTTATAACCTATAAATACACACAACCAGGCACACATCAACATAAAAACACAAGTAATATATACAATAAAAAAGTGTGTATAGTAATAAAAAGAGGCTAGAATACAAGACCAACATGAAAGTACAAGAAAACTGAAATGAACAAGTAAACTTAAACAACTCTTGTGAACAACCTCCATGGATTCTCCCTGATGGGTAGGTACATCTCTCAAACATGACTCTGTGGAATGCCTTGTCTAATGTCCAACTCTGAGCTACCTCATGTTCTAGTACTCTCATCCTAAGTCAGCGTTGTTTGTCATCCGTACCAAACACAACAATGTCTGGGTGTAACATGTGTAGCTATGAGTATAAAGATACTCAGTAGGGACCCCGAGAACCTCAAAGGTCTCACAAAATACAAAAAGGATAAACCAACTAGCATGGAATCAACTAATAACCTTACTTAGGATTATACACATACAGATACCTATGTTATCATGTAACCCATCTCAACCACGAGGAAACACAATGCCCAGCTGAAAATCCCAAGTCTCTATTATCCCACAGAGGATTGAATACCACGAACGTAACACCATAAAGATAAGTACCACAATTGCAGGAAACATAGAATAATAAGAAAATGGTATCACCCTGAAGGTAAGTAACATAGAGGTACTCCAAACAGATTAATACCACAAAGGTATCACCATGAAGGTAAGTACCACAAAGGTAAGGACTCATCTCACACCAGGTATAACATAGGTATGGTAGTAAAGATAATTATATGTAACTACTAAATAGTTTTACTCTATTAAAAGTTAATCCAATGTAGGATCCTAAATCATCAGACCCACATAGAATCCTAGTACAGCATTAACACGTAGGATCTTATTATAGATGACCCACGTAGGATCATAGAGTCATTCCACATGGATTCCTATAGTGGATCCAAGTGGGAATCTCGAACAAAAACCCACTTAGTATTCCATAGAACATATCCACATTGGATCCAAAATGGCATACCCACATAGGATCCCAATGAATAGAACCAAATATGATTTCTTTCTCATGATATAGCTAGCCATAGTGTTCCAACACTAAGATCGATTGATTCCAAGAGGGTCTGCACCACAAGCCATAGGTCGATAATCCAACTAACATGAATTCTCATGAATAGGTATCCGAATGGACCACCATGAATTAAGGGTCTCAACGTAATATATGGTGTGTCAATCGGATGCCCGATCATTACGTTATTGGCCTTTTAGTCTCGATGTCCCTGTTGGATTCGTGTCTGATCAAACTTGGACAAACCCCAATATTATCCAAATATTAGGTGGGGTATACCAAAAGGACCTTCTCGATCCATGTTTTCCATCACCATAGATTGTTTATAAAACTGAATCTCCCCAGCTCATGATATGGCTGAATGAACAAAAAGGGTCAAAGTGGGTCCGGGTGCGGACCCACCCGGTCGGACCGCCCAACATGACCAAACCCGACCCGGGTTCGGTGCAACCGATTGTGTGGCGTCCCTCGGTGCATCGGACCACGTTGTGTTGGCCCACAATGTGAAGTTCCACTGTGCGGCAGCCCGTACTGTGGTGGCCCACGGTGCGGTGGCCCGCTAGGCTCGCGGATGGCCAGATGGCCCACCCCCTTAACGAGGCACGATGATGCTCCACACCATGTCCCGCTACTGACAATGAGATGGACACCCCTCCACCGATGTTGTGTCCTTGTGCCACGACACCTAAATGTCGGGCATCATAGACGCACGCTACTATCACCATCTCGCTATCGGCCTTGCGCCGGCCACCGCCCTCACTCCACCGCATCCCTTCTTTGGTGGCATGGGTGCCTCCGCCTTCTTCGCTGTCGGGTGGTGTGCAAGCCACAATTCCCGAGCCCCACCGGTCATTGTCCTCATCCATCGTGAAGAACACAACAAAAACATCAATTATTGTGGAGAGTTTGGCCCTGTTCATTTGGCTCACACCTTCCGCATTAGAATGGTTGCATGCAGCTCATGGGGAGAGATTCAATGTAAAAGAAAAACTAATGATGAAAAATAAACAATAGAACCCTACCTTGTTGTTCATTGGAGGTTCTGTGAGGAATAAGATGATGTCTTTGGGGATGGTGACATTGGTGTTCTTCGCACTAGAATGATGATTCTGATCCAGGCTTGGGTTTGGTTTCACGTTCATCATCAGATCAACTTCATCGTTTGATAGGCATTCTCCATTTGAGAGATTGAGTTCCCCCAAATTCTCTCCCCTAAACTCCTCTTCCATTTCCAAAGATTTTCCCCAACCATGATGTGAGAATCCAATATTAATTAAAATAAGTTTAACAATTAATTAATGATGACATAATTAATTAATTTTAGTAGGAATAATTAATTAATTGGGGGGTAGTGAGGGTTTCCCCAATTAAGTGGGTTTCGGGTGGTCCCCACCACCATGAATTCAAAATGGGATTTTTCTAGTTCAGGTGGTCTCCACCTCCATAACTCATACGTAACGGTTTCAAAAATAAAACAATAGTTTTATCATTACTTTATTTTTATTTACATGAAAAACACAAAATCTTACATTCACCCTCATCCTACGATGGTCGAGGTGAATGTCTTGTTATGTGATAATCGGTGCTACATGTTAAATGGTTCCCTCATATTTCAATTTCGAGCACCGGTTCAAAAGTTAAAAAATACCACTCACACATTTACTGAACGAATTCGACAAAAGTTTAGAAATTCATTCTGGGCACAATAGGCCTCAAAATCACAAGGTTTCAATTTTCACAGGCTCGTAAAATTCCCATATAATTAAAGAAATTACATGTAATTTCTATGACTTTAAATTCTCCGCACATTAGGGCTTTGCATCCCTATAAGACACAACACAAAATAAGGGAATACGTGGGGGTTTAGAGCACATATCTGATCCTCCCACACTCATGTGCTCTCCTAGATGTTATCGTGCTTCTAATGTACAAAAAACAAAGGTATCGACAACCCTCGATGGACACTCTCTTGTCGATCCTCAATCTCCAATAGAACCATCGTAAATGTAACCCCATCATCGATGTCCAACTCTCTGTGGTCGATGACGTGAGATGTTCCAAGCACATATCTCTTCAGTTGTGATATGTGTAAAATGTCATGCACCTACTGCAACTAAGGTAGAAGATATAAGCAGTAAGCCACCTCACTAACCCTGATGAGGACCTGAAATGGTTCAATGAACCTCAGAGATCACATTCCACCCTAGCCAAATCTCTGCAATCCTCCTCCAGGTGAGACCCGTTGAAAGACATGGTCATCATCGTCAAACATCAGAGGTCTTTATCTACACTCGGAATTTGACTTCTACCTGTCCTATGAAGACTTTATCCTCTTATCTATGATCTTCACCTTCTCTGTGGTAGCTCATACTATCTTTTGTCCCATGACTGATAACTCCCCGGGGTCAGTCCAGCACATAGTCTATCAGCGTGGTCAGCTGTACGGAGCCTCGAAAGGTGTCGTCTCAATGGTAGTTTGATAGCTAATGTTTTATTCAAACTCCACCAAGGGAAAGGGATCATCCCAACTTCAATCGATGTCGAAGACGCAACCACACAACATGTCTTCAAGGGTATGAATGTTCTGCTCATTCTGGCCATCCATATGAGGATGAAAGGCGGTTCATAAACAAAGCTGTGTCACAAAAGCCTCATGTAACCTCTTCCATTGCCGGGAAGTAAAACATGCATCGCGATCAGAGGCAATATTTTAGGGTACTCCTTGTAGCCGCATAATCCCATGCACATAGAGGTCTCTGAATCTCTCTATTGATCCCTACACTCTGATCGGTAGGATGTGGGCCGAACTGTTGAGTCGGTTGACGATCACCCAAATAGAATCATGAACCTTGTATATACATGTTTTTCCTATCAGGAAGTGCATGGATATCCCATCCCACATCCACTCTAGGACCTCTAAGGGATGAACTAATCTCGGTGGTACCTGATGCTCTACCTACACTTACAAAAATGTGAGGCACCGAGTGAAAAACTCAGCTAATGATTTCTTCATTCCCGGACACCAGTGTTATCTTAAGGTGTCCAGGTACATATTCGCCACTTCATTATATACCATTAGATGGTATCTGTGATACTCTTGCTTCACATCCTCTTGAAGCGGCACAGGTACCATTGTAAATCCTTTGAAAAGGGTGAATTTCTCCCCACCTTTTGAAAATCCATCATGTGCATGTCCTATGGATATCTGAGCACTTTGAGCCTCCTAGTAAGTGTCCCAACATTGAAACTCCCCGACACACTGATGGAGTAGGGGAGTAACTATAAGAGACTAAAGAAATGTTGGTCTATCACGATCCACATAGGATATTTGTAGTGCGGCAAGTTGCTTTGTCACCTCACCTATAAGTTTAATACCAGATCTCCTACTGAGTGCCTCTGCTAAAAATTTCTTCTTCGGAGGATTATAGACTAACTCTAAGTCATAGTCTTAGAGGAAATTGCGATAACATTGCAATATTTGTTTTAGGTCATTCAGATAGAAGATATACTTGAGACTCTTGTGATCCAAGTATACTGTAAAACGTTCTCCCATCATGTAGTGTCGCCACATCATCAAGGCGAAGACCACTACTACTAACTCCAGGTCATGGGTAGCGTTGTTCTTCTCATGTTGTACTAGTTTTCAACAACCATATGTTATAACTGGTCACTCCATCATCAGGACAAATCTATGACCAGTACATGATGTGTTGCAGCAGAATCATACCCAACACCCTCCTCCGGAAACCTCAATATTGGGGTACTAGTCGACCACTACTTCATCTCCTAAAAACTCACCTGGAATCTCTATATCCATAGGAAGGTTTTCCCCTTCTTCATCAACGCTAATAAAGTTTTTGCAACTCTGGAGAAGTCTAGCACAATCCTTCAGTAGTATACAGCCAAGCCGGGAATACTATGTACCTCTGTCACACTTCTGGGTGGATCCCACGAAAGTACCACCTAAATCTCCACTGTATCCATCGAATCTCAATCCTATGACATGAAATTTCCTATAATGTTAACCTCTTTGATCTAGAACTGGAACATTGAGATATTCCCATAAATATGGTTCTACCAGAGTGTGTCTAGAACTATCTGAAAATGATATGAATGCTCTTCCTTAGTAGCTCAGTAGATCATAATGTCATCGATGATGTCCACAACAATTTGATCAAGGTATGTCTGAAATATCATGTTCATGTGTCCCATGAGCCCTATTAGATTGTTGGTTATTCCAAATGACATAACCAAGAAAATTTAGTGGCCATAATGACATCTAAAAGTCAACATATGCATTCCATCACCTCGTACACTGAGCTGGTGATTGCATGATCTGAGGTTTATCTTTGAGAACCATTGTTCTCCCTTCAGCTGGTCAAAGAGGACGTCAATCATTGGGAGTGGGAACTTGTTTTTCGTGGTCACCTAGTTTAGGAGCTGTTATAAAAAAAAGTCTTAATCTCCCATCCGCCTTCTTGGTGAAAAAAATCGTCGTTTCTCGAGGAGAAACAATTGGCCGAATGAACCCCGTTAGCTATAAGTCCTGCCTCTGTACCCAAAGCTCACGATGCTCTGCGGTATCCATAAGATATTATAGTTTGGATATTTTTGTCATATTGGGGAAAAATTCAATGTAATATTCCAATTCTATATGTGTATGTAGTCCCCATACATAATCTGGAAATCCATCCGCCTACTAGTCCACCACTACAAGAAAAATCAGACTCTCCACATCAACCACTCTGAGAGTAACGCTATAAAACGGATGAGTGATTGGCTACACACTCCTTCGTGCAATTCCATCAAGTGCAGAAAAGAATCCCTTCTCATTGGTGATGTTATATCTAGTCGCATATCTGTAGAAACATCGTACATTGCACCTAATAATTTCAATATGAGAATGGAATGTAGATAACCAGTCCATACCCAAGATGATGTCGTTAGGTCATGATGCCACTATTAGGATATTCCAGTCGAAGATCATGCCTCCTAGATTAATGTCACACTGTCACCGCCATTGTATAATTATCGAATCATCTCCCATAAGAGTCTCTAGACTAAACGTTCATGCCAATGGATCCACCAGAATACCCGAGCGCCGAATGAGGGTAGTGGAAATAAATGAATGAATGGAACCTAGGTTTATAAGTACTGCAGATAAGGTACAGAAGACACAGATCGTACCTTGTATCATAATTGGAGAATATTGGTCATAGGTATCAGCTCAAGGAACCTGAGAATGCCCCTATACATATGCTCCTTGTTGTATGGGTAGACCACTTGGTGGTGGAGAAAGTTACACCTAAAATCCTCACCCACCACCAGCTACACAGCCAGCTCCTCTGCCACGTCTGCCTGCACCCAACGAACCTCATTGATCAAACCTCTATCTCTAACAGGGTGGTACATCAACCATCAGCTGATCATCCATATGGTGGGTCTAACAGTTATATGACATGTTACCCAGCATGTCTTATGTGTAAAACTACATCCTCTTCGCATGACCTGCTCTGTCTCCGGTTCCCCATAAATACGACCCTGAATCCTGCCGTCATCCACCTATAGGTCTGGACCTCTTGGACCTATGTGACATCTGCCAACGTGCAACTATAGAAGTCTCCGCTACGTGATTCCCAGTGATGGGTCTCACTGCTTGTGACTTTTCAGCAATAAAACTCCCTAATAAGAGGGATCTCTCTAACACAGCCTCCTACATGAGGATGCCGAGAGAACATATTGATGAAATTATCTCCCACCCATTCCCATACTCAATGTTTCTGGACCTAAATAATGATTCCTTCACCATATTTGTGTAGTAGAGTGAGAGGTCTGTGAACCACGTTGAGTAATGAGCCATAGCCATGATGCCCTATTTTAGAAGAAGAAGATCCTTTATGCGCAATACACGAAGGTTTGCTGGGAAAAGATCTACAAGAAATAGGCTCCCAATGTCAGCCCATATGAGTGTCACCTCATCGTGAACCTGGAGAATCTACCTCCACCATCAGCCTACTGCAACCTAGAGAATAATGGTGAAAAGGACCACCCTGAGATCTGATAGTGTCCCTACAAGTCAGAAGTCTCTCACCACGGCCTCCAAAAAATCCTCATCCTCTTGTGGGTCCATCTCACCCCCGAACCTGGGTGGCCTATGGTGCAATAACTCATGCAATGAGGCCAATCAGCGTGCACCCTCTACTGCTGGGTCAGGTGACAATGGAGGCCCAATGGGTAATCATACCGTTGGGGGATCTGATGTTGTCTCAACTAATAATGGGACATGAACTAAGGCCTCGTCCCTCGGTGGGATATCATCACATACGTTACATAGAACCCTTGATGGCTGACTACGTGGAGGTATCCTGAAAGGAAATAGTTGTACCTTCATAAATATGTTAAACCTGTGAGCTCACTCAAAATGATCACAATTAAAAACTTTTCAAAACACACATGAAACCAGTTTTTTCATCCACTGAGACAGACATCAGAAGTCATGCTCCTAGTGAATGGATATTTCGGCCACCGAACCAACATTGGATTCCCTAAACTGAAAACCACACTCACTATACTTAACACTATTGTCGTTATAATATCATATTCCAATGTTCTATGGTAGAAACAAGTCATCTGATAACAATTTGTCAAAACCCATCCCCTAGGGCCCGTGCTTTGACTACCCCAATACCGACTTCCATAGGCTAGGGGCTGGAGACTAGCACCGAAAGGCATATTCCCAGAAACTGGGAAGGAATTTCCTTTATAACCTGTACACACACACCCATGTACACAAAAATATATGAACAAAAGTAAACTATAATGAAAAAAAGTATGTACAATAAGAAAAAGTGTCAGAATACATGCCCAACATGAAAGTAACAAAAAACTGAAAAGGAAAAGTAAACCGAAATAACACCTATGAACACCTGGCAAGGATACCACCTAAATGGTAGTAAAAATATGGAACTTTACTCTACAGTATGCCTCATCTAATGTCCACCTCCGAGAAACCACCAGTCCTGGTACTCTTGTCCTTAGTCAGCACTTTCCATCGTCTGCACCAAACAGAACACGGTGCAGACATTGACCGTGCAGGGTGAGTATAATGATACTCTGTAGGGACCCCGAGACCCTCAACGGTCTCTCAAAATCCAAAAAATATAAACCACATAGCATGGAAACCACTGACAACATTACTTAGGTATATAACCATACATATACCTAAGATATCATGTAAACCCATCTCAATCACGATGAAACACAAGGCCCAACTCAGAAGCCCAAAGATCAAATATTCCAACAAGGAAGGATTAAAATATAGGTAACACCGAAAATATATGTACCAAAAAGGTGATTCCACACATTAGAATACCACAAATAGGTCACAAAAAATGTAAGTACAAAAAATGTATGGCACAGAGAATAATACCGCAATGGTATCACCACACCGGTAAGTACCACAAAGGTACAACACATGTAAGAAAATATTAAAGGTATCACCACGAAGGTATGTACCATAAAGGAAAAGAATCAAATCACACTAGATATAACATTGGTAATGTAGTAAAGAAGATAAGTTGTTACTATTGAATCGTCTCACTATGTATAGAGGTGTACCCATGTAGGATCCAAAGTCATCATACCCCCATAGGATCCTAGTACAAAAGACCCACATATGATCCCAGTATAATAGACCCACGTAAGATCCTAGATTAATTTCTTATGGATTCCTAGAGAGGATCAAAGTGGGACTCTCGGACACAGACCCACATAGGATCCCAAAGCACCGACCCATATAAGATCCCAATGCATAGACCCACATATGATCTAAATTCATAGACTACATATGATCTCTTTCTAATGATATATCCATCTATAGGGATCTCGTACTAAGCTCTCTTGATTCCGGGAGGGTCCTCTCCTCAAGCCACAGGTCGATATACCAAATTTCATGAAGTCCCATGATGTGGTATCCTAAAGGACCACCATGAAAAAGGGGACTTAATGCAAGAAACATTACGTTAATCGAACACATGTTCTGTATGTTATTGGCATTTTAGTCCCGAGGGCCCAGTTTGATTTAATACCGTTTACGGTCTGACCCGATTAGACCACCCTGACCAAAACCAACCTAGGCCAAACCGACCTGGTTCGGGTCAAAACGTCCCAAATCAGGTCCGGTCTATCCCACTGGGCGGCCCACTGTGCGCTGGCCCGCTGGGCTTGCGGCTTTCCAGACATCTAACCCTCTCCGTGTTGCGTGGTTGCACGCCTCACCATCATTGGCGGCGGGTAGTGAGTCGGCTGACCCTCCACCAACGGTGTGGCCTTGCACCATGGCACTAACATTCGGGGCGGCACAGACACGTTCCACCATCTTCGCCTTGTGGTCGTCGCCCTTGCTTAGTTGCGACCCTTCTCCGGAAGTGCGGTCATGCTGCCACCTTCATCGCGGCCATCCGGTGTGTCAGAAACCATTCCCAGGACCCACCAATATTCATCCTCCTCCATCGCAAACAACGCATAAAAAACCATAATGGATACGTAGAGTTCATGACATATTCGTTTATCCCACACCCTCCACGTTGGAATGGTAGCAGGCGGCTCATGGTGATATATTCAACGTAAAAGAAAAATTAATGATGAAAAATCTACAACACACCCCTAACTTTTTGTTCGTTGGTGGTTCCACTAGGAGGAATAAAAAGTCATTTGGGATGTTGATGTCAGGGTTCCTCGCTCCCGCAAGATACTTCAGATCTGGTCACAAGGTTGGTTCCTCATTCTTCGTTGGAGAAAGTTCTTCGATGGAGAGGCATTCTTCGTTTTAGAGAAAAAGATCCAACAAAGTATCTCCCCTAAACTCCACTCCCATTTCAAACGATTCCCCCCAACAATGATATGTGGAGATAATATTTATAAAAATAAGATTAAAAATTAATTAATGTTGACACAATTAATTATTTGTAGTTGGATTAATTAATTGATTGTTTAGTTGAGAGTTTTCCCCCCAATTAGAGGGGTTTTGATGGTCCCACCAAAAGGAATTCAAAATTGGGATTTTCTAGATCAGGTGGTCCCCACCTCCATAACTCATACAGAGAGGTTTAAAGAAAATTATTATTTTTATTCTATTTTAATTTATAGGAAAAACACAAAAACTAACATTCACCGTCAACCTTCTATGATGGAGGTGAAAGTATCTTTAATAGAGAATTGGTACTGGAAGTTCAACAGAGCCCAATGATTTCAATTCCGAGCACGGGTTCAATAAATACAAAATCATGCTTTCACATTTACTGGATGTACCTGAAAAAAGGTCAGAAATTCATTCCGAGCACACCGGGCCTTAGAATCACGCACTGTCAACTTTCGCAGACTCGTAAAATTCCCATATAATTAAAAAAAATACATGTAATTTATTGATCTTTAAAGACTACAAGAGTGGGGGGGGGGGTTGAAATGTAGTATCTATAAATAAAAATAACAAAAAAAATTTCATCATTTTTTGTTTATAGGATGGAATCACTGTCCTATGTTTTTTATTTTGTAATAAAATTCACATCATTCTAAAATAATTTTTATTAATAGAGTAATATAAATGTTTCTGATAATGAAAAAATTATCTTAAAAATAAAAAAAAAACAAGTAAAAACATGAAATTTAAAACGTTATAATGTACTAAAGAGAAAATTATTTAATATTTATAAAATAATAAGATACTTTAATCCATCTGTGTAAATGATGTGATAGAAATAATTTAGGCCAGATACCCATTCCATCTGTCTAATATCTTCTCCTCATGCTTGGGGTTCTACCCTTCCCCAGAACTCCTTAACTCTCATCGCCCACTTACAGTGAGAGGCCATTCATTGGCATGCCTCATTTTCTGATCATATCTATTTACCTCCCATAGGAATTAATAGTTGTGAAATATCTATTATTTATAGAATAAACATTAATAATCCTTAGATGGTTTTACATGATAAAACAATGATGATTTCAGATATTGGTTGGAGCTTCTATTGAGTATGCCTTCTATGTCTTACACATTAGTGCTTCTCCTCATCCCTTATCGATTTATCAACAATGAACGACCCCATTTTTTTCCTGAATGATGGTGTTTTAATGTATTTTGGTACATTTTGGTCTGTTAGGTTGAAGGTGATATCTAATATCCCTTTATGTTGACTCCCATTTCCTTTCTCACATTGTTTTCTATTTTGTCACATCCTTGTTTTTCGGTATCTAGTGTGAGGATTTTAGTATTCTTATGATAGAACAATGTTGGGATGGATGAATGTTGGTGTTTATCTTTCTTGTTGTCATAATGGTTTCTAGATATGTCCTCCAAAAAGATATTGTTCTGGTCATACATAACTCTACCATCAATTTTCAATGATCTTATACATTTCTTAACGGTGTGACGATCATCGTGGAGTGTCTGGGATGTAATTTTTGAGAATAATGTGGTCTCCAGGAGGAGTTATTGGCTTGATAAAATGGAATTTATGGTGCTCGAATATAGGGGTGGAATATTGTTCTCTTTCCTTTTCAATGGTTGTGTGTATTGAATTTCCTATGTTGTGGGATATCGTTCATTGTAGTGATGGATCTAGCTTATGTTTGATCTATCTGACACTGTAAGTGTGTGACTTTGTGTGGATAATGATAATGATGTTGGTGATGATGATAGGATAGTGATGTTGGTGGAACGATGATGACACCAATGATGTGGACTTTCTGTGACCCCCCATGTTAGTATTTTGATATTTCTATAATAGACGAGTTGTATTGTGCTTTTGAATAAATGGTTTCACTTGTTTTTTTAGTTTTAGTCATTCCACCTAGATGGAAGCATTGTGGTCGATGATATTCGTTTAAGGTTTTTTTTATTTCAAATTTTTTTATATTAGTATGCAGGGATGGTTTTTCCAATTTTTTGGGTTGTGTGGTATTTTCATTGGGAACATTGCTATATTTAAAATCTATAAAGTTTTACACTTTACCCATAATGTGTTAAAAAAATAAAAATCAGATTTGAAGGTAGTGTAAATTATGTCAATCAACTTGATTTAGTTTATCTACGGAATTAAAAAAACATTATTGTCTACAATTCTATAATAAGAAAATACTTGAAAAATAATATAAAAATAGAAATATCTTTATAGTCGTGAAGGCCTATGATCAAATAATATCAGTCACAATAGTCCACCAATCCCTAGAATCCTTTGATCGATCCATATTAGAATCTGTGAATATAAGATCAAAACGATCTATTCTATTTTTAATCAACAAAATAATTCATTATAATTTTATCACTCAAAATATTTCTAATGATTGAGTAATAAGATGTTACAACTATGTAAACCTCACATGGGATTAGTTGAAAAAATTATCTCTTATGACTTTATTTAATTCAACCCTATTTATAAGAAAAACTATAATTATCATAATAAATTATTTTTTTATTGGTTTCAATGGACTTGGATAAAATACTACCTGAGAGATCAGCATGTGCTATAGAGACATAATCTCATGATAGATTAGGATGGAACCTCGCTATGGATTCCATTAATTCATTTGATAAAATAATAATTGATTATAGGATATAAAATAACTTTAATATTCTATTAGAACATAAAAATCATAATATATTTTATTCATGGAATTGTCTAGAAAGTATACCAAGCTTTGAATAATGAATATTTCACTTATAATCAATATGATAGTTTTTTGGT
This sequence comes from Viscum album, assembly GCA_963277665.1. Lineage (NCBI taxonomy): Eukaryota > Viridiplantae > Streptophyta > Magnoliopsida > Santalales > Viscaceae > Viscum > Viscum album. The sequence goes on from OY728153.1 coordinate 39,693,091, forward strand.
TAGTAATTGATTTAATTTTCATGATATCCATTGTAAAAACCTATTTGGATGGAATATGATAACCTTCATCTAATGTAAAAAATTAATTTATGTATTACTAATAATTTTAATATAACTACATTGATCATCCAATATTATTTATCATCCAATTATAATGATCTATTCGATTAAAAATTATCATACGACAAAAAATATATGACTATTGACAAATTCATAAACATCCATTAAAAGATATATGTTTTCTTTAAAGAAATTTGTTAAAAAATTATATATTTATCTAAAATAATTATTTTTTAAGAATGTGTGTTGTGATTTTCATAATATTATTTATAAATAGTTGTAATTATATCTTTTAAAACAACAATCTCCCTCATTTAAAAAAAAAAATTTACATATTTTTTATTGATATATAATATAAAAGTTAAATTGTAATTAGAACATACATTTAATTTCTATAATTACGTATTGTAGTATATTATTATTTTGTCAAACATATTATAATAAAAAATATTTATTTCTTATATTCTCATTATATCATTATATAAATCCCATTTTTCTTCAATATTTGTCCCAAAAAATATATTTTACTTTACGAATTCACAATATGAAAATTTAATTATAGAAATTATACCCAATAAATATTGTAAAATATTCAATCATTTATATTCGATATAATGATATTTATTTGAAAATGTATTTCATTATTACATTCCATCTAGATTTCTAAGGGAAAATTATTATATCTTATATAGATTCTTTACTATGAAACTCATCTTATTAATCCTATCATGAAACTTTTATTGATCTACCACAGATGATTCAATCATATGGAAATTAACCTCCATCATTTGAAAAATTATATAATATTCATTCAATATTATAAATTTTTATTCATGTCCTTAAAATTTGATATTGGAGAATTTTAGAATAAAAAATTATTTTTATGGGTAAAATAATCTATTTTTTAATCTAAAAATTGACACTATTTAGACAATGAAATAATCTTCCTATTAACAAACACCTTATTCTTTTATTAACTTTATAAGGGAGATATTTAAAAAAATATGAGATTACAAAAATGGGTTCCCTAAAATCATGAATATTCATATTATGCATTTTTTTATCAATTTTAATATATTTGATCTGACTTATTATTTACACCATCCTTCTTCACGTAGATTTAGAACTATCATTGAGTCATTTTAATGATACATTATTTTGAACAACCATCTCTGTATGTTTTTTACGTATTAGAGACTTATAATACTTTCATTCTTCATTGAATATATTTTAAATGATATTTTATTCCTGAAAAAAATAAATCTTATGTTAATAATTCTTTAGAAATTCATTAAAATTCATAATCCATATTTACAAAATTTTACGTGATCCCATTCAAAATAAATTAGTTGAATATGATGAAACATTTGTTATATGAGTTTGTCATGTCCTTAATTTTTTTTCCTTTACTTTTACTAGATCAGGAACATATATCATGACAAAATATTATTCGCTATTAGATTTATTTAGAATCACGGTATGAGAATTTTTATCATATTCCTCATTATAAAAAATATTATTCTCCTTAAAAAAAATCAAAATAAACATCATTTTGTGAGGTAGGAGAATAATTTATTGGTTCTAAATTGTATGAGCCTTTTTCTTCATCTCATTCTCATTATTTTAATTAATCCTACACAATTTTTCTATTTCTTTTTCTAATTTTTCAATAATTCTGAAATTATAATTTAATGATTTCCTTACAAATTATTAATTTTCATCATCAAAATTATTCAAAAAGGATTTTTATTCATTGAAATCGTCTTCTTTTACCAATATTAATGGATAATGAAACTATAGAAGTTTCAAATTTCACTCCTTCTAGTTTAATGGAATGAAGATGAACAATTAGAAGAGAAATATGATGAAGAACTATTTGGAGATCATATAGACGAGGTATCAATTGAACAACTGATAATGGAGATATTTATATAGGTCAATACTGTCAATAAATTTGTAAATATTCATTTTAACTATCAACATATTTCCTAGGGATATCCAAAACATTTACCTCATCAGGTCATTGATTCATCCTTTATTTATTTTATTACTTCTTAAGTGATTTTTGAGTTTGATCTTTTAAATAAAATGTTTTATCCATATCAAACTAAAAAATATTATATATCTGCTTCTTATGCATGATCTACGCCATCAATAATTTATATGATTCAACCATCATAATCTTAATAATATTATTTATATAAGTATGGGAAACCCCGACATTCCTATTTTATTCTAAACTTTATTATAACTATTGATCTTTAGACTTTGGAGAATCATTATCTAATCAACCTAAAAAAACAGCATCCAAACATGGAAAACCTCATTATATAAATGGTTTTATCAAATAAATGAAATTCCATACCTCAATTTTCATGTAATATTTTTTATCGTATGAAAATTCCATAAAATTAAAAATTATTAAATTATTGAAAGAATAAAAAACATGAATATTAATATTTAATGTTCCCTTTTCAACAATCTCAATATATAAAAACATAAAAATCACCATAATAAAATTATTTTATTAGAGGAAATTTAAGACATGTATTTCATCAACTATTAATGTATATTTATACCCCCTCTTTAGAATAAGATTGATTTTCGTCAAAATAAATTTTACATTTGGTATAGTTATAAATGGAAAACAGTCCCTACATTTTCATAGGATAGAAACATGGTTATGTATACCTTTTACTTGTCATAATATTCAAATTTATTATGTAACTGTTTCATACAAATATTTCATCATCTCCTAGTGGGATTCAAACTAAATAAACATGATTTTTAATATTTAACTTATAAAATTCATCATATAAGTTAAAAGTTAAAACCTTCAAAAATTATTTCCTCAAAAATAACTATATATGAATAGAAACAACTTACTAAAGATTGATAATTAAAAATGAAATATTCACATCCCCTGAATAAATGATCCCAACACTGAAGTAATATTAAATTATTAAAATAATAATTTCTTATCATACAACGAATTATATATCTGTACCTTATTAAAAATTTATTTACAAAAAATAATCATCCTTAAGATTATTTAGAATACAAAAAATAAATAAATTTCAATGAATCAAATGACGATATAATAATTTTGAGGGTGATAATCAATGGGTAATATTGATGTGGGAAGTGGGGACCCATTTTTGATCTGAAATTGTAGAATAATTATTATTTAACTTCCATATATATAAAAGATCAAAATAATACCCTTTTATGATTTTAAAGCTTCTATTTTCATTAATTTATGTTAAGGAAATTTTTCTAAACTGTTAATTTTAATTTAAATATAATAACAAAAAATATTTATATGAAAATGAAACTTAATTATTATTAATAGTAACATTTTAATGATATAAAAATTTAATAATTCATAATAATTGATAAGTAAAAGATAAATATAAGTAATTTATAGTGAATATTATAAAAGTATCATCAATGGAAAATTTTAATTTTTCTATGGTAATGTTCATTGGATATAGTTTTTTAGGATTTTTAAAAAAATATATATAATAACTTCATTACGAAAAGGTAGTCTCATATAATTTGTTTGAAAATATTTTCAAATTTACATTATATGAAATGAAATTTACTTATTAAATATATATTTTCTTGAAAAACTAAACAACATCGAAAACTAATTTTTTTCGAAAAATGATGAAATATATTCTCACCCACTGAAATTGAGTTTGATACTATTACAAACATGATAACTGAGAATTATATATGATTGTCTATTTTTAATTGATAATCAAATATTGTTTTTTAAAATAATCATATCTATAAATTTTATTGGTGTTATGTGTAAATAAATTAACAAGCTGTCGGTGCATTTATATGAATTTCGAAATTATATCTCCATTTTGTGTGTGGTATCAATGTCAATGTTTTATTACATAACCATTCATGATTTTTTATTGATGTATTGGGTTTTTACTCAATTTATAAATCATTATTATTATAAAAAATTTGAATTTTACTAAAAATGAATCCAAAATCTATGTGTGTTTGTTTCATCCACAACCTTTGAAATCCAGAAAATGTTGTAAGCAAAAAAAATATTATGTTAAAAAAGATTCCAATAAGAATTATATAATCCAATAACCATAGTTCGAAATTCATAATATATAATTATTATTTTTGTCCTTAATATCAGTCTATTTGGGATTAGATAGATATCTTACACAAAAACAAATAGATAACATTAAATATGGAAGACAAGGTGTAAATAACAGTAAACTTCCAATCAATTATTTATGGAATTTTTATTCTATTGTTTTCCCACATACATCAAAATATAAATTATTTGATGTTCCAATATGATTATCAATATTTTTAGTGTTCTCATATATGAATTCATTAAGAGGAACTTTTATATATATATATTGAGATATAAAAGTTCTTTCAACTTTTTGTGAAATTTTTTAACATAGAATGAATGGAAATTGTCCCATCCTACTAATCTATAACAGATATTTATTAAAGATGAAAATAGAATATTTCAGTGTTTTTTTATTTAATCAAAATAAAATTTTGTCAATATAAAATCGATATATGATGGTGTTTCTAGAAACCATATAAATAAAATGTGGTGCATTCACAGCTCCCTTATCAAAATTTGTTATAACTAAAATAACTTAAATCTAATATATTGTTCTCTAGGGGATTGAGAAATTTTATAATGTTCCACAATATGTATAAATACATGATCCACTGATTTATTATTCATTAAATAATCATTGATGGTTCTTCAAAAACATCCTCTCGTACATATCCATTAAAAAATATAACGTAACATCTATTTGAAGATGATTAAAATTCAGATTTATTGTATAAGATAAAATTATACTTGTAGGTTCATGTAAACCAATCGAAGCAAATTTTTGCTCATAGTACATATATTCATGATGATCATAATCTTTTTCCACAAGTCTATATTTATTTCTAACATTAACTCCATTTTATTCACCATGATTTTATGAAACAAATTTTACACTAATTAAATGTGAATCATTAGGTCATTTACCCAAATTATAATCTTATATGCTTTTAAATTAATTGGATTCAGCATGAATAAATTATATCCAACCATAATAACCCAATCCCTCTTCCAGAGTTATAAGATGATATTAAGATAAAAATTCACAATTTTTATCATTGTTTCTTAATAAATATTTAGTTCTAACCAGTTTATCCACTTCATTAATGATATCATTACCAGGATGATTGTTACTAATTAATTGATTTTTTGGATTTTTAAAAAATATCTCCTCAATAAATGGGTGAAATTATTTTTCAGGTATCTCTAAAAAATATTTATTTTGTTATTATCTCATAATAATAACATTAAAATTTGGTTTGGAATATCATTTTTTGAAACAACATCTAATGATGTGAGTTTAAGATTTTTGAAAACAAAAGGATTTATTCTATCAAAATTTACATGCATTATTTCCCTAAAAAATAAGTCATATTTAATATAAACTCTATAAGAATTACTAATCTAGAATAACATAGACATATTTTATCATCATATTTTAGAGATTTTTTTAAAATATAATTTATATTCATAATTTATTTATTACATAAAAAATTATTTATTTAAAAAAGATTATTTTTTCTTCATATCAATAAATCAGAAGGTGTTTTATTAATAAAAGGTATTATTAAAATCGAATTTATAGTAAAAATGGATGTAGTGAAAACATCATACAAAAAAAGATTTACAGTTGAGTATTCACCAGACCTAGTTCCTGTAATATCCTCAATAATTCTATTTTATCAACTCAAATTACCATTATTTTGTGGTTTTTTGGGTTCTCAGATGTTATGTATTATAAATATTTCTACTGCAAACAGATTCAAAATCAGAATTTGAATATTATCCACCATGATCAGAATGAATTTTGAATAAAGGCAGATTTTTCTCATTGGTAAAATTGGATACCAATGTTTTAAATTAAAGAAAGTCATTAAATTTTTATTCATGAAAATGTCACCATGTACATGAAGTGAAATAAAAAAAATTAAAATTTTATTTTCCATGGGTACATATATTTTATATAAGTCAAAATAAATCCATTAGTGCTAACTATTATGAATCAAAATTTTAGACATTACTAAATGATTTAAATCATGACATATGTTTCCTCTAAGATGAAAAATATTACATATTCGAATGATTTATACTTCATCATTGTAACAAAAAATATATATCCAAAAACTTCATTTCAAAAATACATTTAATAAAATGCTTATTTAAAGTCAAATGTATGGAACATACACATTTTATTTACCATATGATATTTCTGTTGGTATACATTTTATTTTCATGAAATATGTAAGATTTATTTTTTGGAATCCAAACCTACTTGGTACAGACATTATTATGAGATAAAATTTTATAACTCCAAATATATCAAATTTTATGGATTTTTGGGAATTTTCAATTCATTAAAAAAATAATATATGGAAATACAAAATATTGATCTCCATTTAACGATCACCTAGTTTTCTAATGTCAACCACATTGAAATTTAGAGTAAATGGGTACTCTTTGGAACAAAATATTATTTTATTAAATTTTTTTTGGTGTTAGAAAATCCAATACTAGATACATTCCAATTTTGTTTTATTATTTTTAATGTTTTAATAAAATAATTTTCCAATATAAAATCCTGACAACAAAATTTTGAGACTTAATATTTTAGAATTCATTTTCAAAACTCAATTTATTTATTCAAAATATGTAGTATACATTTTTTTATACTAATTTTAAAATTTATTATCAGATGAGTGTATTTATTTAATTATTTTCAATGACCATAAATTTTTTTGGTGTATTTACAAAATATCAATTTTTTTAGAAAATGTATCTTTTGAAACATCATGTTTCCAAGATACATTATTTTTTTTTCTGAGAAATTTTCAATAAATGAATGGTCTATGAATATAGATAATTTATGAGTATATTTTAATAGTGTATATTATTCATCTGAATTTATTGATAATTCTCAACTTCAAAACTTGGGTAATTAGAATTTAATGTATTTCTGGTCATTTTTTAGTAGATACCCTAAACATAAATTAATTATTGATTTATGGAAATATTGAAATGAATGAAATATTCTATAGATCATCACATTAAAGAACCAAACATCTCATATATGGATATGTCTTCCTAATGGAAATATATTCAGTAAATTACAAAAACACATGCATGATGATCATAACAGTTATGTGTATTTAGAAACATAGAATCAAAATAAATTTGTTAATAATTTAGCGACGTCATTTATAATTATGTTCTTAATGAATGAAATTATTATTATAAATATCATACATAATAACTATCATCATAAGAAAGTGAAAAAAACACAGGAAAGGGGAATATCATATTCTCAAAAAGGGTAAACATGGGAAATATGTAAACATAACCACAACATAAGTCTATGATAATAGGATCATATGATATCAAAATTATAACATATATTTTAATGATTAACTTTATGAGTCATTGAAAAAATATTTAAAATTCATATGACATGTATCATAATGAAAAAAAACATATATGATCTGTGAGAGGATAACATTTATATCTAACAAGGAATTGTGGCATAAAAATAATTATATAACATTATCTCCATGGTTGTCAACGATTAATTCTAGGGCTATAATTGTGTAATAGGTTCACTCCACAAATCATCATAGTAGTAAAGGTTCAATCACAATAATATCATAGTAGAAATGATCCCATACTAAACATGGGTCACACCCTATTAGAATATTATTTATATCATGAGATATCATTACTTACCCAATTCATTGGATGGTGATTTGGTTCCCACCCGTGTGTGGTTATAACGCAATTTCCATCTATTGTAATAATTTTATATATACAAAAAAACTTTTTTCATAATTATTCGTTAGTTAATCAAAGTGAAAATCATATAAAATGAAGAGGGTTACATATTTATTTTTTCATGATATAACACATTAAGGATTAATGGGTTTCATAATATATTTTTAATGAAAAACACCATCTAGAGAAAGAATATGAACGGTATCCATGGATAATATCCCTTGTAATATATAAGTATAATCAATGGATGAAATCATAGATAGAGAATTATTTTTAAAGATATCTTGGATCCATTCATAAAGAATAAAACATATATTAAAATTGAATTAGAAAACAAAAAATTCATAAAATATTTTTGAAATTACATTCTTTTAAAATAATCCTATACTCTTATAAATGAATATTTGAAAATAATTTAAAATAAAAATTGAGGAAAATATCCTTTCCAATTTGAATAATTCATTTAGCATAATATAATTTAAAATTTAATTTATTAATCTAAACCTTAAAACATAAAATTTTATAAAAATAAAAAATAATGTTCATGATGTTTCAAAATTATGCTCATTCTATACATGATAAAACAAATTTTCCATTCTAAAAATCAATAAAATTAAAATGAGCTACACATAGAAAAAGACATGCAGATTATCTTAAATTTATTATTGTATATTAATTTGTGGGTAAAATTTTCATTAATAAATAAACTGTATAAAATGAGTTTTAATTTTGATTTCTAAAAACATAGGTTTGATTGAAATATAGATTTTTGATTGATGAGATAAATAAATGTATTATTTAAAAAAAAATTGATATCATGAGTACATCACCATAGAGAAAATGAATGTAAAACTTTTAATATATATAAATAATTATACGATAATAAAAGGATTTAGTTTCATGAGATATGTACCATTATATTCCATCATTAAAATTTTATTCATGAGAAACCTTAGTAAAATAGTTCATCAAAAAATAAAATTGTTACAACATTGGTAACATTAAATTATAAGCCTCTTGAAATAATGGAATTAAGTTATACATGAAATATTATGAGAGTAGATAAATTCATAAAATCACACATTTAAGGGTGTGTATATACACTCCATAAATTAATTTTGTTTCATAATAAAATATATTAGTGAAATAAGAAAAAATTTGACAAAAATCATTTACAATTTTGTTAAATATTGAAATATAATCCATGTGAAGTTAAAATATTAAAATTGATAGATAAATCTCCATAATATTAATTATATACACTACAAAACATATACATGGTAAATATATACACCACAGAGAGTAATGACAAGGTGAATATGGAATATGTATCATAGAAAATAAAAGTTAGAAAAAACCCCATACCTTATGTCACAACATCCTTTATAAACATTAAAGTATCCTTTGTAATAAATAAAATATTATTATAAATCTATTACAAAACTATAATCTTAAATATCATGCCATACATGATTTACTTATGCCCTTTGATAACGCTTCTATGAACACTTCGTTGTTTAAATAATGTTTAGGGTAATTACTACAATGCTATTCATGTATGTTTATATATTCCATTTTAATAAATTCTACTATTATCATGGTTATAAAAAACTATATACATTAATCATTATATAAATATAGTACATATTATTTAGGGATGTATTTAGAGTAATTCATAAATGTTAGATGTAAAGACCAGAAACTTCCAAGGAAATTGTTTTCAAAAGTACCTTGGAATTTTACGAGTCTGCGGTTTCTGACGGCACCTGATTCCAAGGCCCAGTGTGCCCGTAATCAATTTTTGATGTTTATCTCAGGTATGTTCAGTAAAAAAATGAGCATGTTTTTCTATCTTTTGAACCGGTTATCAGAATTGAAATCCGAGGGCACTGGTGAACTCGAAACGCCGGTAATTGGTTATGCGGACCATTACTGTGTTTGCCTTTCCACGGGAGGAGAATTTAATTTTTTTGGGTTTATGAATAAGTAAATAAAATTTTTGGAACAATTTTATTTTATATATAAGGAGGTTAATTCCTCCCATGGGATGTTGTTGGTGGGGCCCACACCCACCCAACATCCCTTGTGTGGACAACAGAAAGGTGGGGGCCACACGAGCCCTAACCTTTCACCTCCCCCTAAACTCCTTAACCCACCTTATTTAATTTGTAAATTAATCTTAAATGTGGACTCTTCCTCTCCCTCGATCTCCCTCTTTAATTCATACCAGCACATATTAATTAAAGAATTCGCCCTCTTTTATTAATTAATGGAGTTGTTTGAATTTTGAAATTATAATTTCCAGTGTTAATAAAATAATAGTTTCGACTATTATTTTATTTTGGCACATGTTGGGTTGGGGAAGATTTTGGGAGAACACTTGTGTGAAGAAGAAGAGAACTCCTCTCTCGACGAAGAACGTCGTCTCTTCAATGAAGAACGTAGGATCCATGAAGAACGAAGATGTACACCGACGTCGTCTACGAAACCTCACCCCGGGATGTGGTCTTCTGCGGCGCCCGACGTTCGACATCAATTATTGAGGTAAGGGGTATTCTAAATTTATTTTTAAATAATTACTCCCCCATTATCGTTTTTGTCAAGTGAATAACTTGGACAATTGTTACGGCCTAACCCGGATGGGGCGAGCCGAAAAAACATGAGCCGAAGACCCTCTATCATTTCCAATCTTATTTAGAATCGGAAAATGAAGTCGGATGAGGTATGTCACCATCACGCCGTGTTGAGAACACAGTGAAGGAAGTCGGCACCATCGTGTCGTTTCTGCAGGAGGAACCGCAGCCCGCTTTGCATGCCACATCGGCGGGAGAATCGGCCAGCCGGGAGGAGCCGAACCGCAGTGCCAGGAGTGCGCCGCACTAAAAAAACCTGCAGCCCTCCCCCCCCCCCCCCCCCCCGTGTGGGCCACATGCGCCAAAAGTTCGGCCGGACGAGCCAGCCGGTTTGCGGGGGTGGAAACACTTGCCTCCATCAGTTCAGGTAGCCGGGGGCTGCGGCACCGCCTCAGACTACTCATCCTTCGGGCCGTGACTAGACAGGTCGAACCCAGCTGGGCCGTGCCAAGACGATCCGCGCCTGACCAGGCCGTTCCCCACCGGGCCGCGCCAGGCCAGGCTTAGCCGGGCCACATCGGGTCGAGTCGGGCCACGCCACATCGGGCTGGGCCGCGCCCTCTTCGGGATAGGCCATGCCTATCAGGCTGGGCCCTGTGAATCTTCAGGCCAGTCCGACACCCCTACCGGATTGGACCAACCATCTCTGGGCTGACCCGACCCGACAGCCCACCGGGCCTAATGGGCCAGGCCCGTTATCAATAAAATGTGAATAACATGAAGATTTCCCTTCTTATCGATGTGCTATCTGTGACACTATGACCCTCGCGATAATGTGGTCATTTTTGTGATACTCAGTGTGAGTTTTGGATAACTTTGGAAAGCCAGCCGGGTTTGATCGAAACTGAAATCCAACCGGGTCCTCAGATCTAAAACGCTTATAACGTAAGGACAAAACAACAGATTGACATGCCATAAATTATGTTGGTTTCATTTTGTTGAGACAGATCTTTTGGCATACTCTTCTCGAGGTTCGGATGCATCTGGAGTACGGTCGGGTTGGTTTTAGCTTAAAAACTAACAGGGCCCCTGGGACAGAAAAGCTAATAAATCACAGACCGAGAATCTGATTGACGCACTGTTTGTTGCATTGAGACCCCCATAACGAGATTGTTCTTTAAGATACTTCTTAAGGGGCTTCGAGACAATTAGAGTGTTGACCAGTAGCTCGTGGATTAGATCCTCCTAGAGATGAGCATAAGGAGTACAGTGACCTTGTAGTTGGCTGAGACCTGATGACTACTTGTCTAATTTGATTTGGAGTGACTTCACTCTCCTAGTGGGGATCATTATTTTGTTGGGGTGATAGACCCATGGAAGAGGAGGGCTAATGTCATTGGGTGGCAGACCCACAGTACTCGATAGGAGGAGTACCTCTGTAGGCTATTAGGGGAAGCGCTACTATGTTGGGGAGGTAGACCCATGGTGGTGATCGCTACTGTGTTGGGGCGACATACCCATGGTATACGGTAGAGGAGGAGTACCAAAACAGTCTATAGTTAGTGAATGGAACCTCGGAGTCATGACAAGACTACAACGCTTGATAGAGGTGGAGTTCAATAGCAGCTGTTTTTTCTTCGTCATGATTAAAAAACCTGGTTTGAGGTGAGTTAATGAACATTGTGTTTCCTCGTGATTGAGATGGGTTACTTGAAAACATAGGTTTATGTTTGGGAATATACTTATGTAAATGTTATCTATTGAGATTTATCTTTTCAGGTTATCCTTGTTGGATTTAGTGATTCCTTGAGGGTCTTAGGGTCCCCACTGAATATCATTATACACACCCTTGCAAGGGCTATGGTCACGCCTCGTTGTGTAGGATGCAGACGACGGACAGTGCTGACAGATACTGAGCGTACGAGTACTGGACGACACCTCAAGGTGGACCTCACGAAGATTCGGTACCTGGAGGAGGTTGACATACAAGGGTGTTGTGGGGGATATATGTACCTTCCCTTCATGTAGTATCTGTGGTGGACGATCCAGGAGCTACTCGTCAACTTCCATCTATTTTTTATTTTACCTTGTACTTCATAGTTGAGCTTGTATTTTCGGCCCCTTTCTTTCTGAACTACTTTTGTTTTTAGTTATACATATTTTTTTCTTCTTCTTGTACTCTGGTTGTGTGTGTTTACATTTTATAAAGACAATTCATTCCCTCTTAATCGGTATTTACACCTTTAGTGCTAGTCGGCAGCCCCTGTCCTATGGAATATGGGATTGGGGTAGTGACAGCACGGGCCCTGAGGACGGGTCCAGATATTAGAGGTAGAAAATAAAACACACCATTCCACGAGATGGTATGTCATATGTACGAATGAACAGTTATTACATTTTAATGATGGATGAAATGAAATATAAGTAAATAATATATTGTGTTTTCATTATATATTTAATTAAATTATCTGAATTTTATTATTTAATTATATTATTATTATATTCTCTGTAAATTGTTTTTGTATTATGAATCACATCACTTCGTGAGGAGGTGTTCTGACATACACGCGCATGAAGTTTTTGTATGCACATGGAATGGAATGTATGGAGTTGTATTTTATATCACAATTCCATAATTTTATATATTTTACCATTACAATATATATTTATTATTTCTATCCTTATAACCGTTAATATAAAATTTAATTGAAGAAGACATCGCATCGATTCATGTGTAGGAAATCTATATTATACATGAGAGCTATTATTGTTTTCCAATGGGTTAAAAGGTATAAATTTAGATGTGGTATTATGATTAAATAAATTTAATATTTTCTTAAATATTATATATAAATAATTAATCCATCATTTTATCAATATTTGAGTGGTGGTGATGGAAAAAAGTAACATTCATGTGTGAGGTCAACGCCTTTCATATGCATTTCATATCCAAATCAGTGGAATAGTACAAAGATTTTAGATATTTCATTATCATAATAAAAAATCAATATATGAAATATTATGAGGTTATTATGTCATAATTATTTAATAAAAATATAATAGGTTAATGAGGAAATAATATAAAAAATTTGATAAGTTACATTTCCACTTCTTCAGAAAAACATATTTAGATTACACTAATACCATTATAAGGATATACTTATAACTAATATAAGGCTTGCAGGATGAGAGGATAAAATTTAATAAGTAATATGGGATGATATTTTGAGAAAAAGGTATTTCAAAGGGTATATATTAGAAGACATGCGATGGATTTTTATATGTTAGTTGAGTAGAACAATTGTATAATTGGAAATGAATATTGTTTAACCACATTATTCAAATTTCAAATGGCTCTATAATGGTCCATTTTCGAATATTTATTATATAGGGTAAAAATATAGAAATAAAATCAGTTTTTGAAAATTTTATAGTTATTTTTTGGCCTTATCAATTTTTAACCCCCATGTAAAATTATTTTCCAATTTACCATGATAATTAATTTGTACGGTTTTTATTATTAATTATGGTTAAAAATAAATTTTACCATATTAGATATAAGAATTATTTTAATTATATATATGAAATCCATTTTTATAAATTCCAATAACATATGTAGATAATTTAATTTTAAAATTAATATAAAACATGCAATGAGAAATCAGTTTTCCAATGAGACAATGTTTAAATGTTTAGAATTACTATATATCAATATTAAATATGTAATTTATTCCATAAAAATAAAATGGAATAATATTTTAAAAATTGGGAAAATTTTGCATTTAAAAAAAATTAATAATATTTTGATGTTTCTAATTGATTTAAAATGAAATAAAATTATCAATATAAAATATTACTTTTTTATAAACATCAAATAGAATTTAATTTTGTTTAATTATAAAAAAATATTTAAAAGATACTTTTAATATGATTATTTAATAAATGAATTTTATTGGTTCATAAGACATAAAGGTAACTTGAGGCATTCATAACGTTCTTACGTAGGGAGTAACCCTCTTGGTTACGTTTGGAATACCCATCACATTATATTCCCTAAATCTCTTCGGTGAAACCTTAACATTTCACTCCTTCGCGTTACCCAATGCATTGGAGAGCTATATCGGGCTCACCCGCCCTTAGTTTATCACGGAACCACCCGTTCTTCATAACAATGCCCAAGAACCATAACATAATCGTATCACATAAACATGAATAAAGGAAACATAACATTTCCACATTTCAATCACAATATAACATTTTAGGATATTGAAATAATGAATCCATTCAAAAAGAAACCATTTCCAAAACCATTTAAAACCTTTAATAAAGAGATTTTTAAATCAAAGTGTCCCATACCACCTTGAAGCTTTTAACATTTTAAACAATTAATATCCATATAAATAAATCCTTAAAACCATTTTGAATACATGGATATTAATAAGAACAAATAATTAAAACATTTAAAATGATATTTTCGTTAAAGAGGTTTTACCAAAATTAGAGACACTTGAATACAATAATCGAGGAATAACATTTAGTCAGAACTTTATAATATCATGAGAATAAAAGGATTCATGATATAATACTCCAAAGCACAGTATATACACCATATAAGAGTGAATTGGTGGATAACAACAATGAACCCTCAATAGAAATGTCAAATGTGATGAAATCCCTTATAAAGAAGGTATACTTAAATTAAGGACAAATAAATCTCAAAAATATGTCTGAAAAATATATATACACCAAATATATGTGGATATTAAGTGTAAAACAATAAAAGGTCATTCACACATATTCAATGGATGACATATTCAATGACTACAAGTTGAACCCAAAGAAATCGAAATTGGGTTAAAAAGTTCCCTTGACAGCCTAACGGCATCACATCAAAATGAGTTGATGAGAGATAAAAAGTGTATCTCATAACATGGACATAAAATTTACATCAATAAGGATGTATGAGAACATATCCCAACATAATAATATGTAAATTAAAAGACCCAATAAAAGAAGTCATTAAAAAAAAGGAGGGTGAAAGGTTCCCTTACCGACTTGGGTATCTTTCAAAACATACACCCCATGAAAGAAAGACAATAGGTCATTGATGTAAATACTCATAAACGAAAGTATATTACACAAAGAGTAGAATAATTTGCAGTACATACACCACTAAATGGAATTTGTGGCGAATGTAGCATAAATCTCACAGGAATAAAAGTGAGATGAAAAATCCCTTACGAAAATTCGACAGCCTAACGGTGCCACATAAAACTTCCGAATATGGATTCATGAGATCAAATAGAGTATCCCATCATATTAAAATAGAATTTATAGAAAGTGTAATATAAAATAAAATCCCCCAACATTGCAAGGAGGAGTTTAAAAGAAGTGACATAAAGGAGAGTACTTAAAAAGAAAGAGAGAGGTTAGATCTCTTACAAAAGTTCGGCAGCCTAACGACGCCACTCAAAACGTAAAAAATGGATTGAGGAGAGAGAATAGGGTCTCTCATCTCATGAACATAAAAATTACAGTAAATTTAATATAAAATAACATCCCAATCATAAGAAAGATGAGCTTAAAATAAATGACATAAAAGAGTGTACTTAAAAAGAAAGAGAGTTGTAGGATCCCTTACCTCGGGTCTGACTTGACTCGATCGTTCTTTAATCTCCTGAATAATAAACTTGAGTTAATTTCTAATTCCTTAAGAACCTTTTTCAAGTTCATTATTACTTTTATACCACTTATTACCATGTCATAATCATTATGTAATCATTTAAGTTAATAATATTTGTTTTGCCGATATTTGGTTCTTTAGTCGAAAGTGGACTTCTTACAATTACATGTTGTTCGTGTGGCCAAATGTTTATTATATCCAGAATTGTATTCATTATGTAGATATCATATATGTCATATATATCTAGTACATTCATGCATTTATGACATTACATAATCATTTAGAGGTAAGAAATGAAATGCACCGTTCATGGAGACGGTAAGCCGTACGTACGCATGAACGCTACTTCCATTTCTATTTCGTATTTTATAGAATGGAATAATAATGATATAAAGGTATATTATAATTCCAGTATAATATCATATATAATATAATATTTCCATCCTTTATACATCCCACATATGGTATTTAACGAATCAAATCACTTTGAGGGGGCGGTAGTCCGCACTTCCTTAAATGAAGATATCGCGTATACCCATAATGGAATCCATAAAGGTAAGAAAAAAATGAAAAAATACAGAAGAATAAATAAAACATAAACATATTATATATCATATATAAAAATGGTGACATCATAATGGCCAGATTTGATGGTGTTAAATGAGTATTGAACAATCATCGTTTCGGGAGGCGGAATTTCACCGTCCATGGAAACCGTATGTTCTTTAACCATTTGATGTAGTTGTGTGATAGTGTAGCTCGAATAAATCTTATAACAACATCCTAGTATATTTAATATACTGGTTTTGTTACAAAAGAAGTAAATAAAAAGAGTTTAGGGGGTTGGAGAAGCAAAATAAAACAAATGAACATGAGAGAATGAATTACCTTTAAAAGTGTAACTCCTTTTGATTTGAGCCTAAAGGTTTCCTTTGAAAGGATTCTGCCCAAAGGGAATCCTCTAGGATGAGGAGAGAGATGTGGATAGAGTAAATGGGCAGGTTTTGGCCGAGCCAAAGGCTTGAGGAGTGTGTTAAATGAGGTAGAGGTGGGGGCCTTTTATAAGAGGAGAGGAGGGGTACTTTTGGAAAGTAAAGAAATATTACTTTATTTGAAAATGTGTTTCGGTTTCAAAAGGTCCCAAATTGATATAATTCGTCGATAAGGTGATAAAGCTTCGAAATCCACTCATCCAATAAGTTATGGACATGTGTAGTTCTTATATTTTACATTATCTTTCCATTTTATTTAAATCGTTAAATAATGATGTCATCGCTGCATCATTATTATGTCATAAATAATTTAATTTATTTAATGTCTAAAAATTATAAAAAAACTACTATGATGTAGGAAATCTTTTTAGATTTCCAATGAATATTTATAATCAAAAATATTACTTGTATAACCCCACTTAAAAATTGCTTTAGTAAAACATATCATGTTTGTGTCAATTTTACTTTTACATTAAATAAAATGTTATTTATGTCATTTCCCAACCAAAGTGGATCCATGGGGTCCCCAAGTTGACCCATGGCTTGTCTTGGTCGGCCATGATACAACCAATAGGTGTAGAACAAGTTTCATGGTGTTTTCACATTCTTATAATATCATTTTTACCTTAAACTACACTAATTACCTCTAATCGCGATTAAAAACTTAATAAGTTACTATTCACCAAAAAATTATTTTAATCTCATTGAACCACATTTTAATTCTTAATGACAACCATGTATGTCGGATTTTTGAAAATCAAAACCCAATGATGTCAAAATTTCATTTAAATGGAAAATCAGTTTTTATAAGTACCACTTAGTGGTTTCACTATTCATCAAAAATTGAAGTTTTTCAGAAAAATCCCAAAAATTCACCCTAAGCTATATTTGATATTCTGAATTCAAAAATGAAGTCCGTTTTACAAAATTCAAAACATATAATTCACATTAATAAATTTAATAATTAATTTCCGCTGTCATGACAAATAGCGTGTTTTATGAAACAATAAGTATCAAAAGATTGACACTAGTTTAAGTCTGATTTCAAAGTGAAATTGATTCCAACGACCACTATTGGATTTAATGGTAAAAATATTTTCTAATTTCACTTTAAAACCAATTAAAAATATAATCTAATCATATAAATAAATTAGATTAAAAAGTGGTTTTGAATTAACATACAACAATTTACACTATTCATTAAAAAAAATGAACTTTATCGGAAAGATACCAAAAATTTACACAAAGTAAATTTTGAGGTCCCGATTCTTAATAAGAGTTTTATTTGGTCCAAAAGAATGTTTAAGAGTGAATAAAACTACATTTAATGACGGTTCTCCATCAAAAGGCGATAAGTGAACCTTTAGTGAAAACTAGGGCATATACCCCTAAAATTGAATTCTTTCCGTATTTTAAGCCTTTATCTTTTATTGTATAAATATAAAAATATTTAAGAACATATATAATCATATTTTAGTTATTTATATCCATTCCCTCCATTACAACGGCTACATGTTAACTACCATTTAAAATAATATTATTTTATTATTAATGTGCAACATAAGATTCCCAAGAAACTCGTTGTTGCGTGTTGGGTACGCCATCGAGCATAGCATCCCCTTTAAAGTAATATTAATATTTTATTCACAAATATGGATAAATATGAAAATATCATATTCCTTATTTACCTGGGGTGTTACATCCTTCCCCCCTTTTGGGAATTGCGTCCTCGCAATTTTAAAATTGCGCTTGGAAACATCCTTGAACGTCCCACATCGGAACAAGAGTCGGTAAATCAAACACTTTAAAATAAAGAAAGATAAGCACAGAGGTCACCCGAGTTAACCCATACTAGGATTCTATGTATGAAAATATGGACATGGAGGAGAAAACATAGGGTCATGTTCTGATGGAGAGTGATAGAAAACATGTTTAGGAGAAAGTTAACAATAAGAAAATCACAAACTTGTGGTGGGTTAAACGGTGTTGGGTTCCCCAGTAGGAAAAGTTAATAGACAACATTTTTTTATTAAGTTACTTTTAATTGAGGAATTTATTCATAAGGAAGCATAATCACTTATCATGTTGACTTTCAACTTTTACTAGATTCCTTAGTCAAACTCATATTTTTTCCAAAAGACGAGTATTTAGGGAGACTTTTTCGCATTAAGAGTACTATAATCAACTTCTAGAGAATCACCTAATCACCAAAAGAGAACTATATACATCCCATGTATTTAGGCTTTAACCAAAACCAAAACCAAAAAGTTTAGAACAAGATCAAATAAACAAGAAAAGGATAACCCCTTATAAAAAGAAAATCTATTCTTAATCTCCAAAATTTGTCCAACAAAACCCAAAGTTCAACGAGGACCATCCGATAAACAATTTGTCCATAAAATTCTTCAAAGTAAACCAATATAAGATTGAAACCCAAATATTTTAAGGATTTAGTTACATAGTCTTCCAAGTTAAATCGTAACATTTATCTCCAAACAACATCAGTTTCTCCTAAAGTCTCACATTGAAAAGTAATTATCCTAATCACATATCCTCCAAAATAAACATACTCTTAATTCATAAAATCATATAACTAAAAAGAATCAGTCAAACTAACCAGGGACTTCACGTAGTCCAGTGGTAGGCGATAAATACCAGTCGCACTTTGGTTGTGGGTTCGATTCCCACAGCTTTGTCTGACGCGACGGGATGTCACACGATCTGTGTGTTGTCCTTTTTCCAAAACTATATAATTCTTAAAACATTCCCCAAAATGAGATAAAATCTTCAAGAAAAACCATAACATAATTTAACCTCAAATTTATCTCATGCCTTTCACTTTCCATCATAACATATAATAACCCATAATTACCTCAAAAGTAAGGATTATATAAACCCTAATGGTTACCTTAATAATTATTACCTGAATTTCCACATCAAGTTGGCCATCTCGTGCATGATGCATTAGGGAACTCACCAAGTTTGAAATGGTTGATCATGACTCCTTGGCAGTTGGTTTGGAACAACCATGAGATTCCTCATTGAATCCCCCATCTCATCCAGTCTCTTAATCAGAGAACCACCACAGTTTCCTTCAAACCCATTGTCACTTTGGTGCCTGCTAGATCCAACCATTTACTAAAACCAAAAAGGTCAGTGTGAGTATATCAACAAAACCATCAAGTACTAATGAGTAAGATAAACACTAAGATATACTTCCTCATTCAATTTATCTAAAACTAAGACTCTTGTCTGAAATCCTAACCATTATGGTAATGTCAGTTATTCTTAAAGAATACCCTAACCTCTAAAGTTATCTAAACCGACCTTTGATACCAACTATAAGGCCCCAGCCTTAAACCTTACATAATCTTTAGTTATTACAAGATTACACATTGAGGATCTTTTCAGGTTTAGAGTTTTAGAGAATTAGATCATGAAACTTGCATTACATTCCACATTTAAACAAAGTGGTTACATAAAAGACGGTATTCATTCTTCCCATTAACGGAAACATATTTAAAATATAACACAGATTCTTTCTTGACACATCCTTGACACTATCATCACATCATGTACGTTTCCCTTGACCTGTGAAAAACATTTCAAAAACTTGGGATGAGCATAAAAAGCTCAGTAAGGGTTACAAAAAATATGGAAAGGAAACATGAGTTCATATATACATGAGAATGAAATCATACTTTACCCATAAAACATAGGCACTTTAACATACCTCATCAAACAATGAATAAATCATTGAAAACATAAGACATAAAGGTAACTTGAGGCATTCATAATGTTCTTACGTAGGGAGTAACCCTCTTGGTTACGTTTGGAATACCCATCACAGTATATTCCCTAAATCTCTTCGGAGAAACCTTAACGTTTCACTCCTTCGTGTTACCCAATGCATTGTAGAGCTATATCGGGCTCACCCGCCCTTAGTTTGTCACGGAACCACCCGTTCTTCATAACAATGCCCAAGAACCATAACATAATCGTATCACATAAACATGAATAAAGGAAACATAACATTTCCACATTTCAATCACAATATAACATTTTATGATATTGAAATAATGAATACTTTCAAAAAGAAACCATTTCCAAAACCATTTAAAACCTTTAATAAAGAGATTTTTAAATCAAAGTGTCCCATACCACCTTGAAGCTTTTAACATTTTAAACCATTAATATCCATATAAATAAATCCTTAAAACCATTTTGAAAACATGGATATTAATAAGAACAAATAATTAAAACATTTAAAATGATATTTTCGTTAAAGGGGTTTTACCAAAATTAGAGACACTTGAATACAATAATCGAGGAATAACATTTAGTCAGAACTTTATAATATCATGAGAATAAAAGGATTCATGATATAATACTCCAAAGGAGAGTATATACACCATATAAGTGTGAATTGGTGCATAACAACAATGAACCCTCAATAGAAATGTCAAATGTGATGAAATCCCTTATAAAGAAGGTATCCTTAAATTAAGGACAAATAAATCTCAAAAATATGTCTGAAAAATATATATACACCCAATATATGTGGATATTAAGTGTAAAACAATAAAAGGTCATTCACACATATTCAATGGATGACATATTCAATGACTACAAGTTGAACCCAAAGAAATCGAAATTGTGTTAAAAAGTTCCCTTGACAGCCTAACGACATCACATCAAAATGAGTTGATGAGAGATAAAAAGTGTATATCATAACATGGACATAAAATTTACATCAATAATGATGTATGAGAACATATCCCAACATAATAATATGTAAATTAAAAGACCCAATAAAAGAAGTCTTTAAAAAAAAGGAGGGTGAAAGGTTCCCTTACCGACTTGGGTATCTTTCAAAACATACACCCCATGAAAGAAAGACAATAGGTCATTGATGTAAATACTCATAAACGAAATTATATTACACAAAGAGTAGAATAGTTGGCAGTACATACACCACTAAATGGAATTTGTGGCGAATGTAGCATAAATCTCACAGGAATAAAAGTGAGATGAAAAATCCCTTGCGAAAATTCGGCAGCCTAACGGTGCCACATAAAACTTCCGAATATGGATTGATGAGATCAAATAGAGTATCCAATCATATTAAAATATAATTTATAGAAAGTGTAATATAAAATAAAATCCCCCCACATTGCAAGGAGGAGTTTAAAAGAAGTGACATAAAGGAGAGTACTTAAAAAGAAAGAGAGAGGTTAGATCTCTTACAAAAGTTCGGCAGCCTAACGGCGCCACTCAAAACTTCAAAAATGGATTGATGAGAGAGAATAGGGTCTCTCATCTCATGAACATAAAAATTACAGTAAATTTAATATAAAATAACATCCCAATCATAATAAAGATGAGCTTAAAATAGATGACATAAAAGAGTGTACTTAAAAAGAAAGAGACTTGTAGGATCCCTTACCTCGGGTCTGACATGACTCGCTCGTTCTTTAATCTCCTGAATAATAAACTTGAGTTAATTTATAATTCCTTAAGAACCTTTTTCAAGTTCATTATTACTTTTATACCATTTATTACCATGTCATAATCATTATGTAATCATTTAAGTTAATAATATTTGTTTTGCCGATATTTGGTTCTTAAGTCGAAAGTGGACTTCTTGCAATTACATGTTGTTCGTGTGGCCAAATGTTTATTATATCCAGAATTTTATTCATTATGTAGATATCATATATGTCATATATATCCAGTAAATGCATGCATTTATGTAATTACATAATCATTTAGAGGTAAGAAATGAAATGCACAGTTCATGGAGACGGTAAGCCGTACGTACGCATGAACGCTACTTCCATTTCTATTTCGTATTTTATAGAATGGAATAATAATGATATAAAGGTACATTATAATTCCAGTATAATATCATATATAATATAATATTTCCATCCTTTATACATCCCACATATGGTATTTAACGAATCAAATCACTTTGAGGGGGCGGTAGTCCGCACTTCCTTAAATAAAGATATCGCGTATACCCATAATGGAATCCATAAAGGTAAGAATAAAATGAAAAATACAGAAGCATAAATAAAACATAAACATATTATATATCATATATAAAAATGGTGACATCATAATGGCAACATTTGAAGGTGTTAAATGAGTATTGAACAATCATCGTTTCGGGAGGCAGAATTTCACCATCCATGGAAACCGTATGTTCTTTAACCATTTGATGTAGTTGTGTGATAGTGTAGCTCGAATAAATCTTATAACAACATCCTAGTATATTTAAGATACTGGTGTTGTTACAAAAGAAGTAAATAAAAAGAGTTTAGGGGGTTGGAGAAGCAAAATAAAACAAATGAACATGAGAGAATGAATTACCTTTAAAAGTGTAACTCCTTTTGATTTGAGCCTAAAGGTTTCCTTTGAAAGGATTCTGCCCAAATGGAATCGTCTAGGATGAGGAGAGGGATTTGGAGAGAGTAAATGGTCAGGTGTTGGCAGATCCAAAGGCTTGAGGAGTGTGTTAAATGAGGTAGAGGTGGGGGCCTTTTATAAGAGGAGAGGAGGGGTACTTTTGGAAAGTAAAGAAATATTACTTTATTTGAAAATGTGTTTCGGTTTCAAAAGGTCCCAAATTGATATAATTCGTGGATAAGATTATAAAGCTTCGAAATACACTCATCCAATAAGTTTTGGACATGTGTAGTTCATATATTTTACATTATCTTTCCATTTTATTTAAATCGTCAAATAATGATGTCATCGCTGCATCATTATTTTGTCATAAATAATTTAATTTATTTAATGTCTAAAAATTATAAAAAAATACTATGATGTAGGAAAACATTTTATATTTCCAATTAATATTTATAATAAAAAATATGACTTGTATAACCCTAATTAAAAATTGATTTAGTAAAACATATCATGTTTGTGTCAATTTTACTTTTACATTAAATAAAATGTTATTTATGTCATTTCCCAACCAAAGTGGATCCATGGGGTCCCCAGGTTGACCCATGGCTTGTCTTGGTCGGCCATGATACAACAAATAGGTTTTGAACAAGTTTCATGGTGTTTTCACATTCGTATAATATCATTTTTACCTTAAACTACACTAATTACCTCTAATGGCGATTAAAAACTTAATAAGTTACTATTCACCAAAAAATTATTTTAATCTCATTGAACCACATTTTACTTCTTAATGACAACCATGTATGTCGGATTTTTGAAAATCAAAACACAATGATGTCAAAATTTCATTTAAACGGAAAATCAGTTTTTATAAGTACCACTTAGTGGTTTCACTATTCATCAAAAATTGAAGTTTTTCAGAAAAATCCCAAAAATTAACCCTAAGCTATATTTGATATTCTGAATTCAAAAATGAAGTCCGTTTTACAAAATTCAAAACATATAGGTCACATTAATTAATTTAATAATTAATTCCTGCTGTCATGACAAATAGCGTGTTTTATGAAACAATAAGTATCAAAAGATTGACACTAGTTTAAGTCTGATTTCAAAGTAAAATTGATTCCAACGACCACTATTGGATTTAGTGGTAATAATATTTTCTAATTTCACTTTAAAAACAATTCTAAATATAATATAATCATATAAATAAATTAGATTGAAAAGTGGTTTTGAATTAAAATACAACATTTTACACTATTCATTAAAAAAATGAACTTTATCGGAAAGATACCAAAAATTTACACAAAGTAAATTTTGAGGTCCCGATTCTTAATAAGAGTTTTATTTGGTAAAAAATAATGTTTAAGAGTGAATAAAACTACATTTAATAACGGTTCTCCATCAAAAGGTTATAAATGAACCTTTAGTGAAAACTAGGGCGTATACCCCTAAAATTGAATTCTTTCCGTATTTTAAGCCTTTATCTTTTATTGTATAAATGTAAAAATATTTAAGAACATATATAATAATATTTTAGTTATTTATATCCATTCCCACCATTACAACGGCTACATGTTAACTACCATTTAAAATAATATTATTTTATTATTAGAGTGCAACGTAAGATTCCCAAGAAACTCGTTGTTGCGTGTTGGGTACGCCATCGAGCATAGCATCCCCTTTAAAGTCATATTAATATTTTATTCACAAATATGGATAAATATGAAAATGTCATATTCTTTATTTACCTGGGGTGTTACATCCTTCCCCCCTTTTGGGAATTGCGTCCTCGCAATTTTAAAATTGCGCTTGGAAACATCCTTGAACGTCCCACATCGGAACAAGAGTCGGTAAAACAAACACTTTAAAATAAAGAAAGATAAGCACAGAGGTCACCCGAGTTAACCCATACTAGGATTCTAAGTATGAAAATATGGACATGGAGGAGAAAACATAGGGTCATGTTCTGATGGAGAGTGATAGAAAACATGTTTAGGAGAAAGTTAACAATAAGAAAATCACAAACTTGTGGTGGGTTAAACGGTGTTGGGTTCCCCAGTAGGAAAAGTTAATAGACAACATTTCTTTATTAAGTTACTTTTAATTGAGGAACTTATTCATAAGGAAGCATAATCACTTATCATGTTGGCTTTCAACTTTTACTAGATTCCTTAGTCAAACTCATATTTTTTCCAAAAGACGAGTATTTAGGGAGACTTTTTCGCATTAAGAGTACCATAATCAACTTCTAGAGAATCACCTAATCACCAAAAGAGAACTATATACATCCCATGTATTTAGGCTTTAACAAAAACCAAAACCAAAAAGTTTAGAACAAGATCAAATAAACCAGAAAAGGATAACCCCTTATAAAAAGAAAATCTACTCTTAATCTCCAAAATTTGTCCAACAAAACCCAAAGTTCAACGAGGACCATCCGATAAACAATTTGTCCATAAAATTCTTCAAAGTAAACCAATATAAGATTGAAACCCAAATATTTTAAGGATTTAGTTACATAGTCTTCCAAGTTAAATCGTAACATTTATCTCCAAACAACATCAGTTTCTCCTAAAGTCTCACATTGAAAAGTAATTATCCTAATCACATATCCTCCAAAATCAACTTACTCTTAATTAATAAAATCATATAACTAAAAATAATCAGTCAAACTAACCAGGGACTTCACGTAGTCCAGTGGTAGGCGATAAATACCAGTCGCACTTTGGTTGTGGGTTTGATTCCCACAGCTTTGTCCGACGCGACGGGATGTCACACGGTCTGTGTGTTGTCCTTTTTCCAAAACTATATAATTCTTAAAACATTCCCCAAAATGAGATAAAATCTTCAAGAAAAACCATAACATAATTTAACCTCAATTTTATCTCATGCCTTTCACTTTCCATCATAACATATAATAACCCATAATTACCTCAAAAGTAAGGATTATATAAACCCTAATGGTTACCTTAATAATTATTACCTGAATTTCCACATCAAGTTGGCCATCTCGTGCATGATGCATTAGGGAACTCACCAAGTTTGAAATGGTTGATCATGACTCCTTGGCAGTTGGTTTGGAACAACCATGAGATTCCTCATTGAATCCCCCATCTCATCCAGTCTCTTAATCAGAGAACCACCACAGTTTCCTTCAAACCCATTGTCACTTTGGTACCTGCTAGATCCAACCATTTACTAAAACCAAAAAGGTCAGTGTGAGTATATCAACAAAACCATCATGTACTAATGAGTAAGATAAACACTAAGATATATTTCCTCATTCAATTTATCTAAAACTA
Organism: Viscum album; assembly: GCA_963277665.1. Taxonomy (NCBI): domain Eukaryota; kingdom Viridiplantae; phylum Streptophyta; class Magnoliopsida; order Santalales; family Viscaceae; genus Viscum; species Viscum album. Next base: position 39,719,991 of record OY728153.1, read on the forward strand.
AGACTCTTGTCTGAAATCCTAACCATTATGGTAATGTCAGTTATTCTTAAAGAATAACCTAACCTCTAAAGTTATCTAAACCGACCTTTGATACCAACTATAAGGCCCCAGCCTTAAACCTTACATAATCTTGAGTTATTACAAGATTACACATTGAGGATCTTTTCAGGTTTAGAGTTTTAGAGAATTAGATCATGAAACTTGCATTACATTCCACATTTAAACAAAGTGGTTACATAAAAGACGGTATTCATTCTTCCCATTAACGGAAACATATTTAAAATATAACACAGATTATTTCTTGACACATCCTTGACACTATCATCACATCATGTACGATTCCCTTGACCTGTGAAAAACATTTCAAAAACTTGGGATGAGCATAAAAAGCTCAGTAAGGGTTACAAAAAATATGGAAAGGAAACATGAGTTCATATATACATGAGAATGAAATCATACTTTACCCATAAAACATAGGCACTTTAACATACCTCATCAAACCATGAATAAATCATTGAAAACATAAGACATAAAGGTAACTTGAGGCATTGATAACGTTCTTACGTAGGGAGTAACCCTCTTGGTTACGTTTGGAATACCCATCACAGTATATTCCCTAAATCTCTTCGGAGAAACCTTAACGTTTCACTCCTTCGCGTTACCCAATGCATTGGAGAGCTATATCGGGCTCACCCGCCCTTAGCTTGTCACGAAACCACTCGTTCTTCATAACAATGCCCAAGAACCATAACATAATCGTATCACATAAACATGAATAAAGTAAACATAACATTTCCACATTTCAATCACAATATAACATTTTAGGATATTGAAATAATGAATCCATTCAAAAAGAAACCATTTCCAATACCATTTAAAACATTTAATAAAGAGATTTTTGAATCAAAGTGTCCCATACCACCTTGAAGATTTTAACATTTTAAACCATTAATATCCATATAAATAAATCCTTAAAACCATTTTGAAAACATGGATATTAATAAGAACAAATAATTAAAACATTTAAAATGATATTTTCGTTAAAGGGGTTTTACCAAAATTAGAGACACTTGAATACAATAATCGAGGAATAACATTTAATCAAAACTTTATAATATCATGAGAATAAAAGGATTAATAGTATAATACTCCAAAGGACAGTATATACACCATATAAGAGTGAATTGGTGCATAACAACAATGAACCCTCAATAGAAATGTCAAATGTGATGAAATCCCTTATAAAGAAGGTATCCTTAAATTAAGGACAAATAAATCTCAAAAATATGTCTGAAAAATATATATACACCCAATATATGTGGATATTAAGTGTAAAACAATAAAAGGTCATTCACACATATTCAATGGATGACATATTCAATGACTACAAGTTGAACCCAAAGAAATCGAAATTGTGTTAAAAAGTTCCCTTGACAGCCTAACGGCATCACATCAAAATGAGTTGATGAGAGATAAAAAGTGTATATCATAACATGGACATAAAATTTACATCAATAATGATGTATGAGAACATATCCCAACATAATAATATGTAAATTAAAAGACCCAATAAAAGAAGTCTTTAAAAAAAAGGAGGGTGAAAGGTTCCCTTACCGACTTGGGTATCTTTCAAAACATACACCCCATGAAAGAAAGACAATAGGTCATTGATGTAAATACTCATAAACAAAATTATATTACACAAAGAGTAGAATAGTTGGCAGTACATACACTACTAAATGGAATTTGTGGCGAATGTAGCATAAATCTCACAGGAATAAAAGTGAGATGAAAAATCCCTTACGAAAATTCGGCAGCCTAACGGTGCCACATAAAACTTCCGAATATGGATTAATGAGATCAAATAGAGTATCCAAACATATTAAAATAGAATTTATAGAAAGTGTAATATAAAATAAAATCCCCCCACATTGCAAGGAGGAGTTTAAAAGAAGTGACATAAAGGAGAGTACTTAAAAAGAAAGAGAGAGGTTAGATCTCTTACAAAAGTTCGGCAGCCTAACGGCGCCGCTCAAAACTTCACAAATGGATTGATGAGAGAGAATAGGGTCTCTCATCTCATGAACATAAAAATTACAGTAAATTTAATATAAAATAACATCCCAATCATAAGAAAGATGAGCTTAAAATAAATGACATAAAAGAGTGTACTTAAAAAGAAAGAGAGTTGTAGGATCCCTTACCTCGGGTCTGACATGACTCGATCGTTCTTTAATCTCCTGAATAATAAACTTTAGTTAATTTATAATTCCTTAAGAACCTTTTTCAAGTTCATTATTACTTTTATACCACTTATTACCATGTCATAATCATTATGTAATCATTTAAGTTAATAATATTTGTTTTGCCGATATTTGGTTCTTAAGTCGAAAGTGGACTTCTTACAATTACATGTTGTTCGTGTGGCCAAATGTTTATTATATCCAGAATTTTATTCATTATGTAGATATCATATATGTCATATATATCCAGTAAATGCATGCATTTATGGCATTACATAATCATTTATAGTTAAGAAATGAAATGCACCGTTCATGGAGACGGTAAGCCGTACGTACGCATGAACGCTACTTCCATTTCTATTTCGTATTTTATAGAATGGAATAATAATGATATAAAGGTATATTATAATTCCAGTATAATATCATATATAATATAATATTTCCATCCTTTATACATCCCACATATGGTATTTAACGAATCAAATCACTTTGAGGGGGCGGTAGTCCGCACTTCCTTAAATGAAGATATCACGTATACCCATAATGGAATCCATGAAGGTAAGAATAAAATGAAAAATACAGAATCATAAATAAAACATAAACATATTATATATCATATATAAAAATGGTGACATCATAATGGCAACATTTGAAGGTGTTAAATGAGTATTGAACAATCATCGTTTCGGGAGGCATAATTTCACCATCCATGGAAACTGTATGTTCTTTAACCATTTGATGTAGTTGTGTGATAGTGTAGCTCGAATAAATCTTATAACAACATCCTAGTATATTTAAGATACTGGTGTTGTTACAAAAGAAGTAAATAAAAAGAGTTTAGGGGGTTGGAGAAGCAAAATAAAACAAATGAACATGAGAGAATGAATTACCTTTAATAGTGTAACTCCTTTTGATTTGAGCCTAAAGGTTTCCTTTGAAAGGATTCTGCCCAAATGGAATCGTCTAGGATGAGGAGAGGGATTTGGAGAGAGTAAATGGGCAGGTGTTGGCCGAGCCAAAGGCTTGAGGAGTGTGTTAAATGAGGTAGAGGTGGGGGCCTTTTATAAGAGGAGAGGAGGGGTACTTTTGGAAAGTAAAGAAATATTACTTTATTTGAAAATGTGTTTCGGTTTCAAAAGGTCCCAAATTGATATAATTCGTGGATAAGGTGATAAAGCTTCGAAATACACTCATCCAATAAGTTTTGGACATGTGTAGTTCATATATTTTACATTATCTTTCCATTTTATTTAAATCGTCAAATAATGATGTCATCGCTGCATCATTATTATGTCATAAATAATTTAATTTATTTAATGTCTAAAAATTATAAAAAAATACTATGATGTAGGAAAACATTTTAGATTTCCAATTAATATTTATAATAAAAAATATGACTTGTATAACCCCAATTAAAAATTGCTTTAGTAAAACATATCATGTTTGTGTCAATTTTACTTTTACATTAAATAAAATGTTATTTATGTCATTTCCCAACCAAAGTGGATCCATGGGGTCCCCAGGTTGACCCATGGCTTGTCTTGGTCGGCCATGATACAACAAATAGGTTTTGAACAAGTTTCATGGTGTTTTCACATTCTTATAATATCATTTTTACCTTAAACTACACTAATTACCTCTAATGGCGATTAAAAACTTAATAAGTTACTATTCACCAAAAAATTATTTTAATCTCATTGAACCACATTTTACTTCTTAATGACAACCATGTTTGTCGGATTTTTGAAAATCAAAACACAATGATGTCAAAATTTCATTTAAACGGAAAATCAGTTTTTATAAGTACCACTTAGTGGTTTCACTATTCATCAAAAATTGAAGTTTTTCAGAAAAATCCCAAAAATTCACCCTAAGCTATATTTGATATTCTGAATTCAAAAATGAAGTCCGTTTTACAAAATTCAAAACATATAAGTCACATTAATTAATTTAATAATTAATTCCTGCTGTCATGACAAATAGAGTGTTTTATGAAACAATAAGTATCAAAAGATTGACACTAGTTTAAGTCTGATTTCAAAGTAAAATTGATTCCAACGACCACTATTGGATTTAATGGTAATAATATTTTCTAATTTCACTTTAAAAACAATGAACTTTATCGGAAAGATACCAAAAATTTACACAAAGTAAATTTTGAGGTCCCGATTCTTAATAAGAGTTTTATTTGGTACAAAATAATGTTTAAGAGTGAATAAAACTACATTTAATAACGGTTCTCCATCAAAAGGTGATAAGTGAACCTTTAGTGAAAACTAGGGCGTATACCCCTAAAATTGAATTCTTTCCGTATTTTAAGCCTTTATCTTTTATTGTATAAATGTAAAAATATTTAAGAACATATATAATAATATTTTAGTTATTTATATCCATTCCCACAATTACAACGGCTACATGTTAACTACCATTTAAAATAATATTATTTTATTATTAGAGTGCAACGTAAGATTCCCAAGAAACTCGTTGTTGCGTGTTGGGTACGCCATCGAGCATAGCATCCCCTTTAAAGTCATATTAATATTTTATTCACAAATATGGATAAATATAAAAATGTCATATTCGTTATTTACCTGGGGTGTTACATCCTTCCCCCCTTTTGGGAATTGCGTCCTCGCAATTTTAAAATTGCGCTTGGAAACATCCTTGAACGTCCCACATCGGAACAAGAGTCGGTAAAACAAACACTTTAAAATAAAGAAAGATAAGCACAGTGGTCACCCGAGTTAACCCATACTAGGATTCTAAGTATGAAAATGTGGACATGGAGGAGAAAACATAGGGTCCTGTTCTGATGGAGAGTGATAGAAAACATGTTTAGGAGAAAGTTAACAATAAGAAAATCACAAACTTGTGGTGGGTTAAACGGTGTTGGGTTCCCCAGTAGGAAAAGTTAATAGACAACATTTCTTTATTAAGTTACTTTTAATTGAGGAATTTATTAATAAGGAAGCATAATCACTTATCATGTTGGCTTTCAACTTTTACTAGATTCCTTAGTCAAACTCATATTTTTTCCATAAGACGAGTATTTAGGGAGACTTTTTCGCATTAAGAGTACCATAATCAACTTCTAGAGAATCACCTAATCACCAAAAGAGAACTATATACATCCCATGTATTTAGGCTTTAACAAAAACCAAAACCAAAAAGTTTAGAACAAGATCAAATAAACCAGAAAAGGATAACCCCTTATAAAAAGAAAATCTACTCTTAATCTCCAAAATTTGTCCAACAAAACCCAAAGTTCAACGAGGACCATCCGATAAACAATTTGTCCATAAAATTCTTCAAAGTAAACCAATATAAGATTGAAACCCAAATATTTTAAGGATTTAGTTACATAGTCTTCCAAGTTAAATCATCACATTTATCTCCAAACAACATCAGTTTCTCCTAAAGTCTAACATTGAAAAGTAATTATCCTAATCACATATCCTCCAAAATCAACTTACTCTTAATTAATAAAATCATATAACTAAAAATAATCAGTCAAACTAACCAGGGACTTCACGTAGTCCAGTGGTAGGCGATAAATACCAGTCGCACTTTGGTTGTGGGTTCGATTCCCACAGCTTTGTCCGACGCGACGGGATGTCACACGGTCTGTGTGTTGTCCTTTTTCCAAAACTATATAATTCTTAAAACATTCCCCAAAATGAGATAAAATCTTCAAGAAAAACCATAACATAATTTAACCTCAATTTTATCTCATGCCTTTCACTTTCCATCATAACATATAATAACCCATAATTACCACAAAAGTAAGGATTATATAAACCCTAATGGTTACCTTAATAATTATTACTTGAATTTCCACATCAAGTTGGCCATCTCATGCATGATGCATTAGGGAACTCACCAAGTTTGAAATGGTTGATCATGACTCCTTGGCAGTTGGTTTGGAACAACCATGAGATTCCTCATTGAATCCCCCATCTCATCCAGTCTATTAATCAGAGAACCACCACAGTTTCCTTCAAACCCATTGTCACTTTGGTACCTACTAGATCCAACCATTTACTAAAACCAAAAAGGTCAGTGTGAGTATATCAACAAAACCATCATGTACTAATGAGTAAGATAAACACTAAGATATACTTCCTCATTCAATTTATCTAAAACTAAGACTCTTGTATGAAATCCTAACCATTATGGTAATGTCAGTTATTCTTAAAGAATAACCTAACCTCTAAAGTTATCTAAACCGACCTTTGATACCAACTATAAGGCCCCAGCCTTAAACCTTACATAATCTTGAGTTATTACAAGATTACACATTGAGGATCTTTTCAGGTTTAGAGTTTTAGAGAATTAGATCATGAAACTTGCATTACATTCCACATTTAAACAAAGTGGTTACATAAAAGACGGTATTCATTCTTCCCATTAACGGAAACATATTTAAAATATAACACAGATTATTTCTTGACACATCCTTGACACTATCATCACATCATGTACGTTTCCCTTGACCTGTGAAAAACATTTCAAAAACTTGGGATGAGCATAAAAAGCTCAGTAAGGGTTACAAAAAATATGGAAAGGAAACATGAGTTCATATATACATGAGAATGAAATCATACTTTACCCATAAAACATAGGCACTTTAACATACCTCATCAAACCATGAATAAATCATTGAAAACATAAGACATAAAGGTAACTTGAGGCATTCATAACGTTCTTACGTAGGGAGTAACCCTCTTGGTTACGTTTGGAATACCCATCACAGTATATTCCCTAAATCTCTTCGGAGAAACCTTAACGTTTCACTCCTTCGCGTTACCCAATGCATTGGAGAGCTATATCGGGCTCACCCGCCCTTAGTTTGTCACGAAACCACCCGTTCTTCATAACAATTCCCAAGAACCATAACATAATCGTATCAAATAAACATGAATAAAGTAAACATAACATTTCCACATTTCAATCACAATATAACATTTTAGGATATTGAAATAATGAATCCATTCAAAAAGAAACCATTTCCAAAACCATTTAAAACATTTAATAAAGAGATTATTGAATCAAAGTGTCCCATACCACCTTGAAGATTTTAACATTTTAAACCATTAATATCCATATAAATAAATCCTTAAAACCATTTTGAAAACATGGATATTAATAAGAACAAATAATTAAAACATTTAAAATGATATTTTGGTTAAATGGGTTTTACCAAAATTAGAGACACTTGAATACAATAATCGAGGAATAACATTTAATCAAAACTTTATAATATCATGAGAATAAAAGGATTAATAGTATAATACTCCAAAGGACAGTATATACACCATATAAGAGTTAATTGGTGCATAACAACAATGAACCCTCAATAGAAATGTCAAATGTGATGAAATCCCTTATAAAGAATGTATCCTTAAATTAAGGACAAATAAATCTCAACAATATGTGTGACAAATATATATACACCAAATATAAGTGGATATTATGTGTAAAACAATAAAAGATCATTCACACATATTCAATGGATGACATATTCAATGACTACAAGTTGAACCCAAAGAAATCAAAATTGGGTTAAAAAGTTCCCTTGACAGCCTAACGACATCACATCAAAATGAGTTGATGTGAGATAAAAAGAGTATCTCATCACATGGACATAAAATTTAAATCAATAAGGATGTATGAGAACATATCCCAACATAATAATATGTAAATTAAAAGACCCAATAAAAGAAGTCTTTAAAAAAAAGGAGGGTGAAAGGTTCCCTTACCGACTTGGGTATCTTTCAAAACATACACCCCATGAAAGAAAGACAATAGGTCATTGATGTAAATACTCATAAACAAAAGTATATTACACAAAGAGTAGAATAATTGGCAGTACATACACCACTAAATGGAATTTGTGGCGAATGTAGCATAAATCTCACGGGAATAAAAGTGAGATGAAAAATCCCTTACGAAAACTCGGCAACCTAACGGTGCCACATAAAAATTCCGAATATGGATTGATGAGATCAAATAGATTATCCCATCATATTAAAATTGAATTTACAGCAAGTGGAATATAAAATAAAATCCCCCAACATTGCAAGGAGGAGTTTAAAAGAAGTGACATAAAGGAGAGTTCACTACTGGAAAATAGACCTATACCCACAGTTTTGGGAAAAACCGTGGGTATAGGGGTGCTCTATACCCACGGTTTAAGACAACCGTGGGTATATGTATAGTGGGGGAACCTATACCCATGGTTCTGGAAAACCGTGGGTATTGGTCACCTATACCAACGGTTTTTCTAAAACCGTGGGGATAGAGTGATTTTCGAAGGCCTATACCGACGGGTTTGAAAAACCGTGGGTATAGGTATTAATTTCAAGGCCTATCCCCACGGTTTTTGAAAAACCGTGGGGAAAATTTTTTTTTATAAGGACTATACCCACGGTTTTGTAAAACCGTGGGGATAGCCTATGGCGGCAAAAAAAAAAGACGCGGGAAAATAGAAAAAATTTGGCGGGAAAATTTATACCCACAATTTGAATTAATATATATATAAGATTATAGAAATTTATAAGCAAATTAAATTTGCAGCTTGGTTGGTTAGTGTGTTATGTGCGTATGGTGGAGGTCGCTGGTTCAAATCTCTTCGGTCGAATGTTTTTAATATACAGCGCGTAATTTATCTTAATATAAGTATTATAATATATATTATATAAACAATTGTGAAGTGCGGCTCAGTTGGTTTGGATATGCCGCTCCTTTGCGATTTCTTAAGGAGACGCGGGTTCGAATCCCGCCGTTGTTTTTTAAAAATTAAATACTTTATATTAATATATATATCTTAATATATGTATATATAACAAAATAGTTGAATGGCTTAGTTGGTGTAGTGTGCGGGATATTACTCAGCGAACCACGGTGGCTGGGTTCGAATCCCGCCATCGTTTTTTTAAAATTAAATACTTTATATTAATATATATATCTTAATATATGTATGTATAATAGAATACTTGATTGGCTTAGTTGGTGTAGTGTGCGGGATATCATGCAGTGAAGCGCGGTGGCTGGGTTCGATACCCAGTGGGCGATAATTTTTTGATTATTAATTCCCCACGGTTTGAGAACCGTGGGGTCAATGCTTTGCCAGCGTGGCCATGCACTTGCCACGCTGTCTCAAATCTATCCCCACGGTTTCTCTAAACCGTGGGTATAGGGTGACCCCCCTATCCCGACGCCGTTCCAGCCCACGGTTCCCAAAACCGTGGGTATAGACTATACCCACGGTTTTGGGGGCTATACCCACGGTTTTGAACCGTGGGTATAGGGCAATTTTCCAGTAGTGGCTTAAAAAGAAAGAGAGAGGTTAGATCTCTTATGAAAGTTCGGCAGCCTAACGGCGCCACTCAAAACTTCCAAAATGGATTGATGAGAGAGAATAGGGTCTCTAATCTCATGAACATAAAAAATACATTAAATTTAATATAAAATAACATCCCAATCATAAGAAAGATGAGCTTAAAATAAATGACATAAAAGAGTGTACTTAAAAAGAAAGAGAGTTGTAGGACCCCTTACCTCGGGTCTGACTTGACTCGATCGTTAATTAATCTCCTGAATAATAAACATGAGTTAATTTCTAATTCCTTAAGAACCTTTTTCAAATTCATTATTACTTTTATACCACTTATTACCATGTCATAAACATTATGTAATCCTTTAAGTTAATAATATTTGTTTTGCCGATATTTGGTTCTTATGTCGAAAGTGGACTTCTTACAATTACATGTTGTTCGTGTGGCCAAATGTTTATTGTATCCAGAATTGTATTCATTATGTAGATATCATATATGTCATATATATCCAGTACATTCATTCATTTATGACATTACATAATCATTTAGAGGTAAGAAATGAAATGCACCGTTCATGGAGACGGTAAGTCGTACGTACACATGAACGCTACTTCCATTTCTATTTCGTATTTTATAGAATGGAATAATAATGATATAAAGGTATATTATAATTCCAGTATAATATCATATATAATATAATATTTCCATCCTTTATACATCCCACATATGGTATTTAACGAATCAAATCACTTTGAGGGGGCGGTAGTCCGCACATCCTTAAATGAAGATATCGCGTATACCCATAATGGAATCCATAAAGGTAATAAAAAAATGAAAAATACAGAAGCATAAATAAAACATAAACATATTATATATCGTATATAAAAATGGTGACATCATAATGGCCACATTTGAAGGTGTTAAATGAGTATTGAACAATCATCGTTTCGGGAGGCAGAATTTCCCCATCCACGGGAACTGTATGTTCTTTAACCATTTGATTTAGTTGTGTGAGAGTGTAGCTCGAATAAATCTTATAAAAACATCCTAGTATATTTAATATACTGGTGTTGTTACAAAATAAGTAAATAAAAAGAGTTTAGGGGATTGGAGAAGAAAAATAAAACAAATGAACATGAGAGAATGAATTACCTTTAAAAGTGTAACTGCTTTTGATTTGAGCCTAAAGGTTTCCTTTGAAAGGATTCTGCCCAAAGGGAATCCTCTAGGATGAGGAGAGGGATGTGGAGAGAGTAAATGGGCAGGTGTTGGCCGAGCCAAAGGCTTGAGGAGTGTGTTAAATGAGGTAGAGGTGGGGGCCTTTTATAAGAGGAGAGGAGGGGTACTTTTGGAATGTAAAGAAATATTACTTTATTTGAAAATGTGTTTCGGTTTCAAAAATTCCCCAATTGATATAATTCGTGGATAAGGTGATAAGCCTTCTAAATCCACTCATACAATAAGTTTTGGACATGTGTAGTTCATATATTTTACATTATCTTTCCATTTTATTTAAATCGTCAAATAATGATGTCATCGCTGCATCATTATTATGTCATAAATAATTTAATTTATTTAATGTCTAAAAATTATAAAAAAATACTATGATGTAGGAAATCTTTTTAGATTTCCAATGAATATTTATAATCAAAAATATTACTTGTATAACCCCACTTAAAAATTGTTTTAGTAAAACATATCATGTTTGTGTCAATTTTACTTTTACATTAAATAATATGTTATTTATGTCATTTCTCAACCAATGTGGATCCATGGGGTCCCCAAGTTGACCCATGGCTTGACTTGGTCGGCAATGATACAACCAATAGGTGTAGGACATGTGTCATGGTGTTTTCACATTCTTATAATATCATTTTTACCTTAAACTACACTAATTACCTCTAATCGCGATTAAAAACTTAATAAGTTACTATTCACCAAAAAATTATTTTAATCTCATTGAACCACATTTTACTTCTTAATGAAAACCATGTATGTCGGATTTTTGAAAATCAAAACACAATGATGGAAAAATTTCATTTAAACGGAAAATCAGTTTTTATAAGTACCACTTAGTGGTTTCACTATTCATCAAAAATTGAAGTTTTTTAGAAAAATCCAAAAAATTCACCCTAAGCTATATTTGATATTCTGAATTCAAAAATGAAGTCCGTTTCAAAAAATTCACAACATATAAGTCACGTTAATTAATTTAATAATTAATTCCCGATGTCATGACAAATAGCGTGTTTTATGAAACAATAAGTATCAAAAGATTGACACTAGTTTAAGTCTGATTTCAAAGTGAAATTGATTCCAACGGCCACTATTGTATTTAATGGTAAAAATATTTTCTAATTTCACTTTAAAACCAATTCAAAATATAATCTAATAATATAAATAAATTAGATTAAAACGTGGTTTTGAATTAAAATACAACATTTTACACTATTCATTAAAAAAATGAACTTTATCAGAAAGATACCAAAAATTTACACAAAGTAAATTTTGATGTCCCGATTATTAATAAGAGTTTTATTTGGTCCAAAAGAATGTTTAAGAGTGAATAAAACTATATTCAATGACGGTTCTCCATCAAAAGGTGATAAGTGAACCTTTAGTGAAAACTAGGGCATATACGCCTAAAATTGAATTCTTTCCGTATTTTAAGCCTTTATCTTTTATTGTATAAATGTAAAAATATTTAAGAACATATATAATCATATTTTAGTTATTTATATCCATTCCCTCCATTATAACGGCTACATGTTAACCACCATTAAAAATTATATTATTTTATTATTAGAGTGCAACGTAAGATTCCCAAGAAACTCGTTGTTGCGTGTTGGGTACGCCATCGAGCATAGCGTCGCCTTTAAAGTCATATTAATATTTTATTCAAAAATATGGATAAATATGAAAATGTCATTTTCCTTATTTACCTGGGGTGTTACACTTAGAGCATTAGTAAAACACCCACACAACATTGTTAAATATACATATATAGGTCCATTATAAAAAACTATTTTATCAAAAATTATAAACATAGTTCGTAATTTATTTGAATATACTTCCATTTCGCCCAATTATCAACAATAACATCACATTTCATTTAACATATCATTGTTTAGACAAATAATCATTTATTAGTTGTTATTATTTATACATTTTTGAAATGGTTTAATTTCATAAACCCCCATATTATAATTTTTAATTTGATAATTTTCAATTCAATGAATCATATAAAACCACATGGGTTTCCATCCTTCCCAGTCTCAAAATATAAAATGTATCTAATGGGATTTGAGATGGGTCTCTAAAATTCCTGGGTTTTTAATTCATTATTTTTTTGAAATTTAAATGGAATTGAAAAACATGTAAACACAATGATATAACTAAATCATAAAATAAGTATCAATTATATGTGAATTATGATATAGAAAACCAATATTAGAGTTTATTATGAATTATTAACCACACATATCCCTTAATTGAATGTGTAATGACAGAAAACAAAAAATGGAATTATGATCCTTAAGTTCTGGATGAGATATGTGTATAAAGGACCTTTCATTAAAAAGATAAAACCATAAAGAAACACAATTAAAATCAGTTAACATGGATCATTCAATATTGTATTAAATATATGGTTCTAGGAATAATAAGAATATATATTCTTGAAAAAACAACCAATAATGGATATATAATGGTGAAACAAATTCTGTAATAGACCTCGAATTGATTTAAACATAAAACCATCTCAAAAAATATCATATCAAAAGACATTAGAGATGAAGATGTTCAAAAATATAAATTTATAATATAGAAAATTGGATTATAATATTTAATTTTAATTAGATTCATTAATATTGTGATTACAATAATATGTCGCATGTCTACACTCTATGATTTTTCAAACAGTGTTCAAACCATGTGGTGCTTACTATCTAAATCCAACCCCTGAATGATTATCAAAAATAGTTATCCAAACCACAAAACAAATTTATATTTTCCCCATATTAATTATTGAACTATTTATTATAAGAACCCATATTGTTTATCTAAACCATGTGTGAGACAATCAACTTCCTAGTTCCCACACTCATTCATGTAATGGTCTTATATTGGTGGACACATTATTTTGGAATTCCATGTTCTAAACATGCACTATCAAAACCACCTCCCCATACTTCCAAAACACACCAAAACACACCTGAGATAATATCTTACCTAAAGGAGATTACACTTACGGTAAACTAATACCTAAAATTCAGTATAATACTTCTCAATAAATGTGGATATCTTACAGTCTCCCCAAATTATAATATCTTATCCTTGAGTTGTACTCCAATGAATCACTATGTTTCTAAGGTGAAATCATCAGGACACTATCCCCACAAATTATCTTCAATCTATAATGTTTCCTCATTAACATTACCATTTATCCATAGTAGTCTGACCAACATCATGATAATTCCCCTCAGTACATTCTCACTATGATCCACAACACGATCCATATTCTGCTCAATTTTTGCATCACCCTCAAGATCAAAATCATCATCATCAATCACATGATAATGGATAGATCAATATTTCTGATGTTGTGACACAAGAAAAAAACCATTTATTTGAATATACGTCCATGGAACATTAGAAAGATATTCCATTGGTCTGACCTCGATGACACCTGTAGGTAAAAATTATGACCCACTAAATAGATGTTTTTGAAAAAATATATTTCTATAAGACATATTTCCACTATACTCATTTCCATATTTATATGAATTAATTTCATATATTTTTAATTCTCATTCACGAGACACTTTCATAACTACAATAGACCACACCCAACGATCATACATAAAGTGGATCTTCATGTCCAACCAAATATACCCTCTAATGGAATTGTCAAATTAGTTTCCTAATAACATTTTTTATAGGTAAACTCAATAATTTATGATTTTATTTTCCAAGATCTACAAAATTTTTGGATGCATTCTCTCACTATGTCTTGTAGAACCTGGATAGGATCTGTATATTACCTATCAATCATCCGTTGAAGAGACAAACTCTAAAACATGTGTGTACCAAGATACATATGATATACATTCTATATGAATGATGTAAATTGTGTGACATGGGATTGAAATATACATCATTTTACCCTAATTAAATGAACTAAATCCCAAACATTTAAATCTAAAAGCTTATTAATCGAGATTATTTCTCGAATTGATATGACATGGGACCCTTTATACAACCAATCCATAAACACCCATATCAAACAATTCTTCCAGAGAATCGTAAGTAGACCAAAAACAAAATTTGTGGTAATGTCATCCCACATTAATTCATATATAGAAAATGTTTGTAAGAAACAATCGATTAATCGATTTTCAACAATCATTTATTGATATGTGTATTGTAATGTCATTAAACCAATGATCTATTCCTTTATTCCCGGACTCCAATATTCTCTATAATGTTTATAATAAATTTTGGTCAAAAAAGGGTGCACTTCCCAATCAATGGAATGGAAAAAGAGAATCCTACCATATACCATACAAGTAGTCATGATGACATTGATACACATATATATGATCTCATAATTATCTATTGTCCATTTAGTTGGTGGATTCCATTTTTAAGGATTTACATTTTTGATATAGATTATGAAACTCATGATTCTTTTCCTTTAGCAGACTTATAATTGTAAGATAAATTCATAAATAAATTTGGTTTATATACTCCAACACCATTTTAGTCTCTATGTACATCTATGTGAATAAGGACAACATTTCCACTAAGTTTGTAACTCTAGTATTACCAATGTATCTATATTACAACTCAAAAGCGTTAGTAATATTTTTTCCATTCCCTTTCAAATAGGCTTACCCACAGTCAAATGACAACATTTACTCAACCATTATTTACAAATAGATATTTAGATATAGCTATCAAAATATATAATTCATTTTTCTGGTCATTTTGCATGATAAACCATTCACTCAACATTTAAGGCTTCCTAAACATGATCAATTATGACACCATGGGAAAGTCAAGATCAGATGTGGGGTAATTCCATTGATATGGCCTCAACTATGATCACCCATATTTATAAATAATAGATAATCCCAAGATAAAAATAACGAGATTAAAATAGAAAAAATAATATTGGGCTTCACCTAAGGGAAAACTGCCTGAACATTCATTAGATTAGAAAACACACCTTACTCAATGATGAAAAGGCATATTGATTATATATTGATGATCAAAAACTATCCCTAATATAGGTTTGAATATATCATATTCAATCTATGTGTACTCAAGATAATGTATATATGTTTGACATGGTTATCCTGAGTATAATAGTACAATAAGATGTCATAAAAATCATAAGATGATCCATGAACTACTATAATAGTATATTCATGAAGGCCATAAGTACACATAGAGAATTTTTCAATATAGACGAAATTATAATGAACTAAATCACGAAAAAAGCACTCGTGAATGTCATCAATTGTACGTCATATGGTCTCAATCATAGTTAATGATATCGTAATATAAAATTTATCATTAATAACACATAAGTACCCATCATCTAGTCATTAATATCATCATTATTCTGAACAGGATACTAATTCATAGAAATCATACTATTCAACTTCCTACACATGATGCACAAGTCAAACATTCAATAATATTTATTAGAAAAAATTTTGGGAACCACAAGGTGACATAAACATATGGATGAATATTTTTCATTATAATGCATCTAATTGGGAATTATGTTCATGGAGATTATTTTTTGTCATTTGAAATTAGTAATTAAACATGGTTCTTCTCCAAAAATTATATCAATTGTGATTATAACATATATCTTTGCGGGTAGCGTGGATAATTATTTCAAAAATAAATCTTGAAACTAATCTAATATGGGTGGTAATAAATTATGTTTCACACACACATCATCCAACTAAATATTCAAATCCAATGTATTGAGATCACCTAGTTTATAATGAATAGGTCCCTCACAACCCTTCTAGATATTTTATTCTCTATTATGAACATATCTATCTCTATCAGGATTTCTAATGTTTACTCTCCTACATAAAATTCTTTGTGGGTTTGGTATGATACCAAGCAATATAAAATATTTAATTTCCAAAACTAACATCTCATGTATGTACATATCCCAATGTAAATGATATTCACTAACATCAATTTAAAACCATTTAAGAAAATAGTTATTATTCCTTTGTACTCCAAATTTTTTGTTATTCATCATAACCCCACTAAAAAAATCAACTATTAGGCTCAAATAAATTATAAATTAAAAAGATATAAAATAATATGAGGCTTATGTGTCAAATATTGTATTATAATGTAAATATTATAAAAGAAATATATATACATTGGTCAATTTTGCATCCTCACTATCAATAAGTGTAGGATAAACAAAATGAAAAATTCATGCCCCTCCACCATATTCATTATTATGAGTCCCATATTCTACAAGAATCTTTGAATATGGGTTCGTTTTCACTAGAGTAACATGTCATCCTCCCATACCAACAAGAGTAATAAAACATCAACTATACAACTGATATAAGGTATATAACCCCTCCAATATTATATCATAGGGTAGATACTCCATCAATACCCACAAATCGATGATTTCGGTAGCCACTACATTAGTGTTTCATAATTCTCCATGCTCAACACTCCACTAGTGGTCGGGGACATTGGTAAGAATTCCACCCAACAAACAACATTGATGTAAAAACACTCTATTACTATCCTGGAAAATTTAGCCTTGACCCTGGATAATCTATGTGAACATTTATATTATAAACATTAACATAATTATTATTACTACCCATAGAATATGTTCAACTTTGTCAGCCTGTACAAACAATCTAGCATCCACTAGAATCCACTTTTAGGGTCCTCTAAAACATGAGATCCCGATTCAAAACTTCAACATGCTTCTTAAATATGAACAAATTAACTTGGGATGTAATCTCGTATTTATGTATATCCTGATAATGTCTCAATATAGCTACCTCATATCATTCAATACATTGGGAAAGATCTAAAAATATAAGGATACCAAAATCCTCCTTCAATAGCATTCACCCAGGGTCAACCACATACACTCAACATCCGTCTCATATCCTAGTATCTATGAGTAAGAGTTGTCAAGAAAATTATCTTCGAAGTACTTCTATACCATGACCTCCAAAATATCATCCCTATAATGAACATCCCATCAAATTTTATTTTTTTCATATAAAATATAATCTATTAAATTGACTCTTTTTGCTTCATGATTCTCTAAATGAGGCATGTTATTCTAGATTGACTCAATAGTGAAATCATCTTCCTTAGGTCTACCCACTTTGTTGAATGTTAGATGGTGAAACAATTGGATATATTTGGTCAGAAAATACTTATCATTCACCCCCTTCTCAAGGTCTCTGTCTATGATCATTATTTTTTTAGTAACATTCTCATTGAATTTCTCAATCTAGAAATCACTTGGAATTATTAAGGACAGTTGTCCCAATAATAGAGGAATGTTTTTATAAATTTCATAATGTCATCCTACCATCAAGTTTCATCATGAAGATATATATCTAAAATGAAAAAATATATATTCAGGCAACAAAACAAAAGATTGGTTAACAAAAACCCACCACAAATTATCATTCCTAAATTTTCCCATGGTCAAAACGAATTCACAATCACTACCCACAACTATCCCTAATGTTGTCCATGTCTAAACCTGGGTTAAAAACATTTCATATTTATATTATTTTCTTTATATGGTCTTTTGAACCATAATAATTTAAAAAATTTACCATTTTTTCCATTATAATTTCATTATTAGTCTCAATATTTTTTAAATTAGTTCTAGTAAGAAAAATCATTTTCATTCCCCAGAAACCCACTTATAATATGATTTACCATGAATTCATAAGATGATTCAAGTAATATAGATCCATAAATGACTAAAATGATGTGTGTATCCTTAAATATCAACAAAATACTGGGCAATAAGTAAAATATCACAAATCTATAAAATCATACAACAAGCACATCACCGTAGTTCAAATAACATTCGACAACAACAACAAAAATGAATAACAAAAATCCCACCATGGAAGTTTTGTTTTCCCCCAAACATGGGTTATTAACTAAAATGAAGATTCTCATAACCATTTACCAACTCATACTAGTATATTTTAAACTATTCTTAAATAATAGGACTACTAAAAAAATTGAAAAATAATATTATACCAATTTACATAATCACATTGTTGGAATAATAAACCTGGGCCCTAATACGGTTTGATAAATTACCTCAAGGACACCTCCCCATATTTTAGAGTTTGTTTACTAGTAGAAGTTGTCTAATACTTTATGTGTGGAGACGATATCATCCTTATTAGATCAATAAAAAGTCATAAATAAATTGTCCAAATACAAATAAAAAATATTCAATAAAGAGATTGTTTCTCATGAAGAATCCAAAAAAATTGGGAAACTACCATAAACCATACATATAAACATTATATGATATATTATGTAATGTATCTAATGAAAAACCAAAATATAGACACACATTAAAAATTGAAACGAGTGCCGAAAACTTTTATAGCTCCATCATCCTTGCTCCATCCTAAATTCTAGATCAAAAAATACTTCATAGGGCTCATGCCCTTATCCTGTCCTATTTTCAAGATGTCTACTCAAATACCAATCGAAAATCTAATTATGGTGTGAGTCCAACTAAATATACCCCACTAAAATTCTCTAAATTAATATATACTCTATAATAATATATATAGCGTCTTAAATAATAAATAAAAACAATAAACAAACTAGAATTCATATTTATTATTCTTGAGAGAACAAAATTAGCCCTCGATGTTATGATGAAACCATGGCCTATCATACCTGAATCTTCTCATGATGGATTCTAAAACATAAAAATAGAGATTTCATAATTTTTTCTTCCATGGGATTTAATTATATAGAAGATTATAATTTTATTTTAGTTCCATATAGCATCAGTCTATATACCATTGTCATGGATGATTAATGAATTAGTCCATTATCATTATATTGTTTACATGGAGAATCAGTCTAGAAGAAAAACATTAGGTAAAAGGAGTAATATTTCAGCACTAATTCATATAAATGCATTAGTATCCTAGTACATCCATCTAGAAATGCACAGGCACTTGGGGAAACCATCCATCACGGACACCACTTTGTTCAAATATACATATCAGGTTTCTATATTAATGAAAATATTATCAAACATTGTCAACATAGTGCACCATTCCATTCAAAACATTTCCATTCATCACAATTATAATTTATCCCATTACATATAATTAATACTTTTATGATAATCTAATAAATCATTTATAAAAATTTATCACTACAATATATTCAGAACATGTTTAATTTCATAAACCCTAAAGTTCAACTTTTTCATTATAATGTTATTAATAAAAGAATCATGTCACACCACATGGGATTGCATCATGGTTGGTCTCATAATCACCAAAATATCATGTTGGATCTAATAATGGTTTTTCAAATTCATGGGGATTGTATTAATTTTTTCAATTTGAAAGTAATTTCACAAAAAGGAAACTAAATTATACAACTACAAGACAATATCATTATCAGAACTATGGTAATTATAATATAAAAATCCAACCATAGGATTACTCAATAATTATTACCCAAAAAAATCCCTAAAATATAGGTGGAATGGTCGAAAATAAAATAAAAATTGAAACTCAACATCTGGGATTCAATATAATTTCATTTAATAAATTCAAACACAAAGAAAACAAAATATCCATCATGGATGATGGATATATCCATAACGTAAAAGATATAAATATTTTTGATGGAGAAGAATAAAAGTTCTTAGAACAACCACCATAAAAAACATACCTACGAAACTGGATCTCAGGTTATCATGGATTTTCCAAAAACATGTTCCCTGATTGAAAGGGAATTGGCTTTCGATCAATGCTATAAAATTGGGTTTATAAATCTAAAAGTATACTTAAAAAACATTACATCTTAATTTTTATTAAATCCATGAATTTTAGGCTTCCAACTATAATCAAAATGGTTTAGAAAATTGTGGTGTGTTTACTATAATAATGAAATCCTCGCATTTTGGGCTCAAACTATTAGAAAAAATTTTCACCCACCATGTGGTTCCTCTCTATTAAGTATTTCACAGTTTATCCTAAGAACATGTATGGTCTGGAAAAACATTTCATCAATTTTGAATCTTCTTATATGCCAAAATTATTCATTCAATTGATTCCGTGAGGATGATGTATTATTTGGGAAAACCATCCCCCATCCATGAACTTAACACAACATAGTGACTTCTAAAACTAACATGAAAATAGCTGAGAGTATCCCAAGACAATGGATAATAAAACACAAGTGATACAATTTATTAATTAATGTAAAATAAAAATTATAAAATATTAGGATCTTAGATTTTCATCGCCAAACAATATAGTAGTCATGGTTTACTCCAAATACAATCATAGTTGTTATATTCCCATAATAAAAAGAGTTCAATCCCTACACTAGTCTTATTTAACTAATGAGATATCAATCTTCACCAAAACAAATTGGGACATAGATCCCACTATTATTTGGACATGACATGAAAACCATCCTTGGTAATAACGTGGCCACCATAATTGGTTTTAATGAAACTATTTTCACATTATTAAAATCATATACATGTGATCAAAATGATTATAAAATATTCATCCCATCATAAGCCATTAAAATGGGTTTCATATAAAATTCATCATAACATTAAATATTTAAATGAAACAACTTTAATAATAATTTAATAATTTAATCAAATCATAACCCATTGAAAAAGTAGCTGGTTTCATAATAAAATTTTCATGGATTAACCCATAGAAGATAAATATGTTCTGTCAACGTCTTGTACTTATTAACATTAAATATATATTGAAAGAATGAAAATTGTATTAATATGTCATGTCATTATTAAGAAATGTACCACTAAAGTATGTCATCAATGATAAAAAAATATTCAAAATGATAACCTGGAAAATTTTTGGGTGGAAATATAATTTCATTTGAATGACATTTTGAATACTGAAATATTGTAAAATATTATAGATTTTCATTTCTTTGAAAATAACCTCAATAACTAATAAAGAATTATATAAATATATTTCAAAACATTATTGGTGAAAATATATTTTCCACTTTGAAATATTTAAAAACATTCTCAATATATATTTCAATGAAAATATCAATTATAATATATAATTGAATCTAAAATCAAAAAATGTTCATGATGTTAGGATATTATGTTCATGTATATCATGTCTAAAAAATATAATCCAAATATTCAGGAAAATAAAAATTGGATTAGTTTTGAAAAACAAAACATATCATCATATCTAGGGGGAGGAAACATAAAAGAAGTGATATCATGTGATCAATATGTTTAAAAAAGGGAGAAATTTATACACAAACATGAGAATAGGGATATGTTAATTTTATCATTAAAATATGAGTTAATATACTACTTATCAATGAATATAAACAGAAACATTTACATAAATATCAGTTGTTCATAATACATGATTTATAAGGAAATAAAGAAAAAATATATTTAATTATAATGTATGAATAAAATATGGAATTATAGATAACATATAAACATATAATATGGATTCCAAAGTATCCATGGCATCACTTCCAATACCATCTTAGTAGTATGGATTCACTCTCAATACCATCATGGATTTCTTGGTCGTAATGAGACATGTATTTATAGAATAACAAAGTTTCATATATATTAATATTAATTAATATTATTTTCATTTTACAATAAATAATACAGATTTTCCAATAGCGTAACTGACACACAACAACGTGTTTATTTTGAATTCATACTCTGCACAAAATATTTAGATATACTGAAAAATAATAAAATAAAAATATTTTTATTTGAAATTGTATTTAACTATTAGTCATTGTATTTGTCATAATAAACATAATTAACTATGAAATGGTTTTAAATTTTTGTTAAATGATTTTTAATTTGTCCAATGAATTTTACATGCATCAAATGTTAATGAATCTAATTTTATGGAAAAAATACTCTAATATCTTTAACATGTAGTTTTACCGCGTATTGAAGGATATCCTTTTTAAAATCTAAAATTTTAATAATTTATATGTTATATTTGAAAAAATAATCTTTATTTATATAATAGGTACATTAAATTTACTTTGGTATATTATTTCAGTAATTTTCTGATAAAGTTCATTTATAATGAGCTGTGAAAATTGCTGCATTTAAATTCAAATCTACCTTTTCATCTAATTTATTTATATAGAAACATTTATATTTTAGTTCATTTTAATGTATAACTATATTATTTTTTATCAATTAATCCAATTATGGTAATTCAAACTAATTTCAAATTTATATTGTATATAAACACATTTTAATCTTTTGATAGTGTTTACTTCTAAAAACCCACCTTTTTTGTTTTCCCAATAGAAAATAAATTGAAATTAAATTTTAAAAAAAATTGGTGTTGAATTAGGGAAAACATATTCAATATTGGGAATCAGAATGTCCAATTTATGTAAACAATTACCTTTTATTTTTGATCATTTTGAATTGTAACTTTAGTATTTACTTTTTATTTAACATGGTTAAATGGTAAATCAGGTATATAAGCGTAAAAAATAATTTTATAATAAATAAAAAATACCCTAAAAAATGTCCTAGTCCTATTTTAGGAAATATTTTAGACCATTAGAATCCATAGGTATATATATTGGAATTTCGGAGCAACATGGGAGTAATAATTACATGTTACAAATATTAATTTAATGTAAAGTAAAAACTAGCATAAACAAGTATCTTCTCTTAAATCATATATTATATAGGGTACAATAAGAGATATATTCTAAAATAAATATTAATTATATTGTTCAAACTATTTTGTAAATCTAGTTATTTTATTTATAATTTTGAGATATTAAATAAATATATTAAATTACGCCACAATGATGATGAATTGATTTCTTCAATAAATACAGATTCAAATAAATAATATTATAAACATTAAAATAATTATTTTTTTATTTAATTTAGGTCATAATTTAATTCTCAAGGTGTAAATGACATGTTAGTAATGATTCATTTCTTTTTTTGATGGAATTTAGTTGGTATGAT
This sequence comes from Viscum album, assembly GCA_963277665.1. NCBI lineage: Eukaryota > Viridiplantae > Streptophyta > Magnoliopsida > Santalales > Viscaceae > Viscum > Viscum album. Next base: position 39,743,870 of record OY728153.1, read on the forward strand.
TTTTTAAATGTCATGTATGAATAGTGTCCAGAATTGTCATAATTCTTAAATTAAAATATAAAATAGTTTTTTAAATGATATTAAATTTTAAAAAAATATATGAATAATAAAAATGGTTATTATATTTCCAAATTTTTCATAAATGAATTTATTTGGTCGTTTGACATGATATGGTCATTAATTTCACCCACAATGTGCAAATAACAAGATATCACTGTAAGATTAAAAAGGGTAAATTATGGGTTAAACTAAAATGATATGGATAACAAAATATTCAAAAAATGTCTAAAAATTATGTTATGATCGATATTAGAACCCAAATCATCTTATATTATATTTGAATGATTTGTTGACCATTTTTACTGAAAATATAATTTATAATAAATTATTATTTGAAGACATTCATATTGTGTCTCTCACATCCTACATAACAAAGAAGTTCTTCTTATCACTATCTCACAACTAAAGAGACATTATTTTTAAATATATTTACTTTATATGCTTTATAGAATCCCTCCATTCTTCATAAATCATTACCTATGGGAGAAGAAAGATAATGAATTATTTTTAGCTCAAATCAAATGAAGTTACCTGATTTTGAGGAAACATCATCTCTCAAGTTCCTTGGTATTATTTTCCTTATCCAGTCCCATTGATCTCCATAGTATTTTATTACATAAACATCTATTATCCTCAATATAATAATATCATTTTATGGGAATTATAAGAACTAATATTACACACACACCCATCTAAAGGATAAGAACATATTGTTTCTGTGTACGGTGAACTAGTGCCTCATAAAATGATGATTGTCCAATTTTCTCTTACAACCACGCATGGTGGACAGAATTCTAGAACTATATTTATGTATGATATATATTATATTTATATTTTCTCTATTATTTGGTAATTTTTATTTATAACATAACTTTTTGATTTTCAATATATGTAATTACGATAATTTCATTTGTGGATGTGTGGACTACCGCCCCCTCAAATTAATATGATTCTTTCATGGAAAACTTTGAATGGATAAAGGATAGTGTTAATGATATTATGTACCATATATATAATTTATTTTAAAATTTAATTATAATATTCTTATGTATATTGTTTCATTTCATTAGTATGATAAGGAAATGAAAGTAGCATTCATGCGTACGTATGACCCACCATCTCTAATAATAGTGCATTTCATTTATTATATCCAAATTTAATTGACATTAATAAATACATATATACAATATATATATGTTATTTAAATCATGAATAATTATATTTTGGATATTATTGACTTTTGAACACATGGACAATTTATATCAAAACAAAACCATTTTAGATCCAAGTACCAAATATCGACAAAAAGAGCGATATGAATGTGAATAATTATGTTATTGTTATAACAAGGTAATTAGTGATATAAATTAAAAAATTGTCTTTAAAAATATTTTTTATCAAGTTTTAATTAACTTATATTTATTATTCTAGAATGAATAGCTTCCTACATGATGAATTTGACTCAAGGTAAAAAAAATTTATACTGAATTTCCTCTCATTTGGTTTTATGAATACTTTTACATTATAATATGACAAGATGTTCTGTGGAATAAATATATATTTGTTAATTTATAAATTTCTTCTTTTTTGGATGGATATAAATTTTCAACAAAAATTCTACAAATTGAAAAATTCTTAAGTCATTTATACGATCATTGAATGGGAATCTACAATACTTCTCCTTTCAAGAACTCTGTTAATGTTATGCCTTTTTAATTAATATTTTCATTTTATGGGATATGTCATTCCATATCCATGTTATTTTATATATTATGCTAAAATATGTAGATACCGTTTTTCTCTCATCAACTTATTTTATGAATAATTATCTGACGTTGTTTGGATGCTGAAATTTCATAAGGGAATATCTTATCATAATTTACATTCATTGGGTTAGTCTTTTACGTTGTGGTTATGTTGTGCTATTATTATGTAAGAAAAAACATATTATTTCCTTTATTGTATTAATTCCTTATTAATGGGTATTTATAGTGAATACACATAATCGATTCATTTTATTATCAAAATGATTTTTGTATTGGAATCCTTAACTCAATCTCATTTATCAGTGTTAAATATTCCTTTAAATGGTTTTGATTTACAATTAATATGTGTCAATTACCTATGATTATTTTACACTTAATATACATGTATATTGGGTTTATTTATATTTTTCAGTCATAATTAATGTCATATATTTATCCTTAATATAAATATACAATCATGTAAATGATTTTGTCTCAATTTAAAAACCATTGAGTCAATTTTTTTGTATGCACCAACAATCTTTAATGGTTTATATACTACCCTTTGACATATTATATCATGAATCACAATATTATCAAGATATTATAAGTTTTGTTTTCTATTATTCTTTAATAATTTTTATTCATGTATTTTATAACGTCGTAAGGGAATCTTTAAATAAAATATCGTTTTAAATGTTTTATAGAATTATTCTTCTAAATATTCCTTTATAATGACAATGATTTCAAAATGGTTTTAAGGAATTATTTATTTTGACATTAATGTTTTTATATGTAAGTTTATTTTAAAATTTTCAATGTTGTATGTGATAGATTTAATGAAAAATATCTTTGTAAAAAGTTTTAAATGATTTTGAAAATGGATTGAATATTTTAATATCTTGAACTAATTTCTTGTGATTAATGAGTGAAATGGTGATAATTTAACTATTTTATGTGATATTATTGTGTAATGGTACTTGTAAATTTGATGGGTGGTTATATGATTATCCAAATATGGGTGGTTCCGTGATAAACCGAGGGAGAAAGAGCCCATGATAAAACTATGATGCAATGGCTAACGTGATAAAGGTATGTGACAAATCATATCCAAAGATATTCAGGGAATATACTCTGATTGGTATTCCAAAAATAACAATGAAGGTCAATCCCAATATAGATGTGAAAGATAAAATATAAGTATGATATGGAAGCCACATGTTACATTTATGTTTTTTATTTCTAGAATGTTTTGCAGGAATCCTATGAATATATGATTTAATTTAATTAGTTTATGTTTTATGGGTGAAAAGTATAATTTTGAAAAAAAAATTATGGGTTTTATATATTCATAAACTAATAGTTCTATTCCATATATTATATTCATTACCAAGATTTTTATGCTCATCTGAATTTTTTAAATGTTTTTTCTCAGAACATAATGAATAATAGAGCCATGGGTTAGATCAAGGGAATTTTATTCTATCAAAACATGTAATGATAAAATGGGTTCTAACGATTTATTGTTTTATTTAAAAAATGGATATTGAGTAAATGTGTATACGTGTAAAATTTATATTGTTTTGTGTTAGTTATGACCTAATTATCTTAAACATTGGCACTGAAATGTTCCAAAATATGAATAGTTAAATTAGCACTAGATTATGTAATGTCGATGGCTATGACATTATTGTTAGTATCAGAGGAAATGTTTATAAAAATTTAGAGATAATTATATTCCATAAGGGTTAGGGATATGATCACAAGTTTATAATTTTTATAATATATTATTTGTTCAATTACTTAGTGACCCCTTTTGAGGCATCTATTTTTTTCGTGGTAATTAACGGTATTTTTTGAGACATTGGCCATTGATAAAATTATGGGATATTAGTTAGTGATGAAAAATGTGAGGTATGAAATAACATTTCATTTTAAAACATTTTTTGGTTATTTTTTCTGTTATTTCCTCAAATTTTAAGGTTATTATAAATATACTATTTTCACAAATATAAAACATCTATACTCTGTGAAAACCCATCTTGTTGGACAATCTTGTAGGAATCGAATGTACAACCAATGTTTTAATGTGATTTATTGCCTACTAGTGGCCGACTTGAAGTCCATGGTTAGTATAAATTATTCTCTATTGGTAAATGACATTATGGATCATGAATAATTTGATTTTTTAAACATAATTATTATAAAATTGATAAACTTACTATATAAAAATTATTTGTTGATAAAGTGATAATTTTTTTTGGAATAAATATTATATTTTAGGAACACTATATGCCTAATGAAAATATAATAATATGGGATTTTACTTGTGGAGTAAAGGTTGAATTTTATTTTGGAAGAATCTATTTTTTATTATGTAAATAATGATATTTGGTTTATTTATGAAAATTATTTACCTATCACGGAGAATACGTGATTTGGTTATTTAATTTTTAGTATGAGACTTTAAGAGTGGGGGTGTTATTAGGAGATATATGTTATGATTTATTATGATAGACTATGTGATCAAACCATTTATTATTTTGGGATTGAATATTAGTTTAGAATACTTTTTATGATGAATTATAGAGTGAATTATTTTTTCAATGGTTTTTTTGATAATTCGCTGATTTTTAATTGTATTTTGGAGATTATGATTTGTTTTTCTTATTATAATGGACTATTCATTTTGGGTATTATTTGATATTTTACATACCATTTTTTGTTTTGGTTAATGATTCAATACATAATTAATATATTTATAATATTTTGATGACTATTTGATTCTATAGAAGTTGATTCTAGTACATGAGGCATGACTAATTCATATTGAATAATCACAATTTGTTGAAAAGGATAAATTTACTGTAGATATTTTTTAATGGATGAAATTCCACTCATGAATTAACTATTTTTCATTTTGATCATAGTCAATCTTATTTCTAAAAATTATGAGAAAGTCATTAAAGAAATCATCTGAAACCATTTCCTACTAGTAAATCAATGTCAATTTAACCCATAACATCTTTATGTTTTTATAGTTGTCATCATTCTCCTGATCATGTTATCTATCACACTCCATTATAACATGATTGTTAGGTTTTCCTCTAAATCTGTGCTTTTATTAATTCAATCATATATTTATTATCTCATGTGACCTTTTTTATTTTTAATTCATTAATTTAATGTTGTATTATAATAAACTAGTTTCCTGATGTGGGATTTTCAATAAATTATCTAAGATAAATTTTAAAATTGCAAGGACACAATTTTTAAAAGGGGGAATGATGTAATTAAACCAATAATAATAGAATAATACATTTTCATATATATTAATATATGTGAACAATATATTAGTTTTATGTAAAATAGGATGCTATTATATATAGAATATGCAACACAAAACAATGTTTTTCTTTGAAATCTTACATTTCAAACACTGGTGTTTTATACCAAAAATTAAAACAATAATAATATTATTTATTTAAATTGTAGTTAAAGTCTAGCCTTTCTTTTAAGTCAGGTGAAATGAATTTACTATACTGTTATTTTACATATTTTTTTAACGTATCCACATTTATGCAAAAAATATTAGAGGCATAAAAATTAGAATGAATTCATTTTTAAGAATAAAATATTGTAATATATTTTAAATGTTTGTTTTACGGCATTTTGAAGGAGAACCCTTTTTAAATATATTTTTTCTCACGATTATTTGTTATATAATACAAAATAAAATTCCTATATAGAATAAGTTCAACATTATTTTCATTGGATAAATTATTGGTATATTTTTGATAAATTTCATTTTTTAATAAGTAGTGACAAAACTACATTTTAATTTAAAATGCATTTTCATATATTTTATTTGTATAGTTATATTATAATTTTAATTAGTATTAATTTTTAATTGTATTATATATTTTTTATTTAATAAAATTATTTTCAATATATGTAATTTCACAATAAAATTGGATATAATCAGACGTCAATATTTTGATAGTTTTTACTACTTAAATACCAATGTATTGGTTTTGACAATGGGAATTAGTTTTAAATTAGTATCTACACACTATATAGAATTAATTTGAAAAAATGGATTCCATATTTTGCATCATATATTCAAATATGGGTAAATAAGTGACATTTATTATTGAACATTATGAATATTTACTTCAGTAATTACTTATTATTTATCATGGATAAAGGGTAAATAGGGTAAATAAGAGTAAAAAAAAATTATAATAAAATTAATCATCACTAAAAATTTCCTTGTCTTATTGGATAATATATTTCGAATAATTATCATCCTTTGGAAGAACATTTGGAATTTGGAAGCATATAAGGATTGATTAGGAAATGATAAAAAATTTAATATAATGTAATGAGAAAAATAACATAAACTTGTACCTTCTTACTTATTTTTAATGGGTTGATGTAAAGGAGATATATTAGACTATACATATTTATTATAAATCCAACAATATTTCCTATATTAATGTATTTTATTTATAATTTTTAGGCATTAAATTAATCAGTGTAATTATGACATAATGATGATGCATTGATTACTTCATTAATAAAGTATTAAAATAAATGTTATTGTAAATATTTAAATAATTATTTTTTGAGATAATTAATACCATACCCAAATAATATATGTTAAAATGAAATTTTTCTATTGAATAATGTTTTTTGTTTGAAGTAATAATTATGTTATGAGTTTATTAAAAGTTTTTTAAGATATTATCCAAAATTTACATAACTCATAACTAAATAATAAAATAGTTTACTAAATGATATTAAATTCTGACGAATAATATATTCATACAAATGGTTAATTTAAGTAAAATAATGTCATAAATGGCTATTTATGTTTTTTCACATGATATGGTAATTACATTAACTCTCAATGTATAAATATCATGTTATTACTATTTGATAAAAAAGTGTAAATAAAGGTTAAAAAAAAGATAATGATAAAAATATATTAATAACAAGAAAAAAAATTATTTGATGATGGTATTTGAACAAAAACAATCTTCTATTATAATTAAATGTGTTTTGTAAAATTTTTAAATTGAAATTGAATTTATAATGAATTTATATTTCAAGACTTTCCTGAACTACCCCTCACCTATTCTATAAAAGGGAATTTCATATTCTATTTATCTCAAACTAGAATTTCAAAATAGTTCATAAAATATTTATAAAATAATTTTACTAGAATCCATCCATTACAATTTGAATCCTTTCCTTTGTAATATGAATATTTAATAAATTATTTTGGATCAAATCAAATTATGTTACCCAATTTAGAGGTAACAACTTCTCTCAAGTTCCTTTCAATTATTTTCATTCCCCGCTCCATATGCTTTTATTATACATTTATTAAATTAAAACAACAATATAATAAATATAAAAAGATTTTATTATATTAATTATTACAACTACACTTACACACACATCCAGCTAATGGATATGAACATAACGTTTCTGTGTACTGTGAAATACTACCTCACAAAATTATCATTTTTCAATTTCCCCCAATCACCTCTCATGTTGGATATTATGATGAAAGTATATTTATATATTATATATTATTTACTATATATTATATATTTTTTCTATCACTATATAATTTAATTTATAACATACCTTTATGATTTACATACTGTGTAAATACGAAAATTTCATTTGAGGATGTGTGTACTACCGCCCCATCAAAGTGATATGACTCGTTCATACCACTTGTGGAAAGTAAAAAGGATTTAAATAATGAAAATATGTAACATATATGACATAGAAATTATAATTTAATTATAACATAGATATGTATCATTTAGTTTTAATTCCTTTAATATGACAATGAAATGGGAGTAGTCTGCATGCATATATACGACCTACCATCTCCATGAACGATGCATTTCATTTGTTATATCAAAATTTTATTTACTATTATATATATATATATATATATAATTCATATATAAATTGTATTTATATCATCAAAATTAATATTCCAGTGATGATCATATTCTAACCAAATTGACAATTTACATCAAAATAGGGTCATTTTCGACTCAAATACAATATATCGACGAAAAACTATATGAACAGCAATAATTATGTTATTTTTATAACAAGGTACAATTTATATTATAGAAATAATAATCTTGAAAATGATTTTAAACTAGAAGAAAATAACATTTTTTTTAATTTGTGAAGAAAGAGGAACATATGTGATGAATGGGCTCATGGTATGAGAATTTGTAAAATCAATTTCTTCTCCTTGTGTTTTACACATAATTTTTCAATATATTATGACATGATCTTGTGTGGAATAAATAAATATCTATTAATATTGTTATTTAAACATTCATTTGGAATGATATACCTTTTTTAAACACTATCTTTCATATGATAAATTTTTTTTCCATTTCTACCAACTATGAAATGGAATCTACAACCATTATCCTCTGAAGAACTACATTATCAATATTGTTTTTTAATTTATATTTTTATATGTTCGGATATGTCCTTAAAAATAAAAATTTATATCCTTATTATATTATAATGATGAGATATCTCTTTTTCTCTCATGAAATTATTTTATTAAATTTATATACACATTAATAATCTACTGAAATTTCATAAGGGTACTTCATAACACAATTTCCATTAATTGGGATAATATTTTACTTATTAATTATGTCATGCTATGGTTATATGAGAAATAATATTTTATATATTATCTTGTATTTAAACATTATTTATCTGAATTTATTGTGAATGGACATAATCAATATATTTTGTAAACAAAATGTTCCTTGTGTGGGAAATCATAACTCAATATAATTTCACTGTGTTAATTATCAATGTACTTGTTTTTTTATCAAAAAATATGTTATAATGAAACCTGATTTTATTACACTGAATATACACATATATTTAGTGTATTTATATTTATCACACATAATTATGTAATTGATTAATCCTTCATTTAATGATTTGATATTTTTATGTGATTTAGTCTCAAGTTACAATCGCTTGAGACATATTTGTTGTTATAAACCAATTCACTTTAATAGTGTAAATACATCCCCTTGAAATATTGTATCATGAATACACTTATTTTAATGATATTATTCATATTTTATCTTTATTATTTAGTTATATATATTCACGTATTTTCACCTATGGTATAGGTATTTTTAATTAAAAATTTATTTCAAATGTTTTAATGATTTTTTAAATTAAATCCTTCCCATTAATTTTCATGTTTTATAAATGGTTTTAGTGAATCATTTATAAAGACTATAATATTTGTAAATGTTAATTTATATTAAAAGATTCAATGTGGTATGAGACACATTGTTTCAAAAATACCTTTATTAAATGTTTTATGTGGGGTTGTATATGGATTTGATATTTCAATATCTTGAATTTATTTCGTGTGATTGATTAGTGAAATGTTGTTAAATTCATTTTTTTATGTGTTATGGTAATATAATGGTACCTGAACATTTAAAAGGAGGTTATGTGATAAATAAAATACAAGTGTTTAATTGATAAAGTGAAGGTTATTGAATGTATGATTTCTATCCAATGCATTGTGTAACATGATATAAGTAAAATATAAATTTTCTCCATTTAAATATAGGGATTATAATATGAGGGGTATTCTAAATGTAACCATGACGGTTACTTCATTTGTAGATATTAAAACTACAATGTACGTATGATATTTATTCCACATGTTACCATTATGTTTTATTATTCATATTATGTTTTTAATTGGTCTTTTTGATTTCATGATGAAACAAATTAGTTTTTTTTTTACTTGTGAAAATTATAATTTAAGGAAATTATTTTCATGGGGTTAAAATATTCATGGACTAATAGTTATATTACTTATTTTATATTCCAAATAAAGATTATTTATTCTCATCCAATGTTTTGAAATGTTTTCTATAAGTCTTAAATAATTATATATTCATTGATGGGATCAATGAAATGTTTGGCTGTTAAAACATGAAATGAAATCATATTTCACTTTATAGTGTTTTTTTGTTTTATGAGAAAATTGAAATTTGAGTATAAGTTTCTCGATGTATTTTTAAATTTTTAATGTTTTTTCTAACCTAATTAATTAAATATTTAATCATTAAAAGTTCCTTATTGTGAATTTTATACTTCTCTCTTGATTATGTAACATTTAAGGCATGGGATTCATATTTGGAATTAATGTAAATATTTTTACAAAAATTGAGATTATTATTTTTTCATAAGTTTTAGTGATATGATCATTGGTTTATAACATTAAGGTATATTATAAGTTGAATGAATTATAAACCAATTTAGAGGCTTATATTATTTCATGGTGATAAATAGTATTTTTGGTGACATTCATCTTTGGAAAATCATGGGATGTTTGTTTTTGGGATGTAAAATGTGAGGTATATAATAAACATCGAGGATATAACATGTTATGGTTATTTTCAAGGATTTTATATAATTTTTATAATTTTTCTGAATTATAAAGTTTATTAAAATGTAAATCATTAAGACCCTGTGACAACCCATTGTGTTGGACACAGATGAGGGAATTGAATCGATAACCAGAGTGAGACTAGTTTTTAATGCCTAACATTGTCCTATGTGAAGTCCCTAGTTAGTATGAGTTGTTCTTTGTATGTAAATAATTTAATTGATCAATAATAAGTTAATTTTGGGAAATATTGTTTATTAGAATCAATACCCTTAGTACATGAAAATTATAGGGTGATTAAATGATAATTGTTAATTTGGGAGTCGTTTTCTTTTTTTGGAACACTATGTGCCTAAGGAAAATATAATACTATGGGATTTAATTTTAAGAGTAATGGTTGATTTTTTTTGGAGTAATATATTATTTATTTGAGAAATATAGTGATTTGGGTTATTTTTGGAAATTATTAACCTATCATAGAAAATATGTTTTTGGTTTAAATAATTTTTAGTATAATAGTTTAAGAGTTTTCATTGTTATTTGGATATAAATATAAAGATTTATTGTGGATGTATATGTGATAAAGTCATTAAAAATTATTGATTTCAATCATAGTTTAGATTATTATGTTTGAGTAATTATGTTGATGATTTTTTTTGAATGGTTTCTATTGAACATTAGGGTATTTTCTGTTCTATTTTTCATATTAAGAGTAGTATATCTTTTTATAATGGATTATTTTTTTGATATTACCTAATCTTTTACTAAACATGTGGTTTTTGTTTAAAGATTAATGAAATGGGAAAAAATAGTTAATATTTTGGGTTTTATGTGATTCCTTATATGTTGATTCTAGTAATTCATGTATGAATAATTCATCTTGAATATTCATTGTTTGGAGAAAATGATATGTTTGTGGTATAAATTATTTAACGGATAAAAATGTTCTTGAAAATTATGTATGTTTCCTTATGTTCATAATAAATATAAATATTTAAAATTATTAAATGGAACATAAAACAAAAATATTTTCCATTTAATTTTCGAAAAAGTAAATCAAATACTGTTTAACACATCACATGTTTATGGTTTTCTAGTTATTAACTTTCTACTAATCATGTTTCTATTCACACCCCATCAGATCAATATGGGTTTTTTTTCTTTTATATCAATATTTTTGTATATGTCATAATACTATGCATTACCTAGAGTGACATTTTTAATTCTATTTCATTTATTTTAAAGTTATTATTTTCGTGACGGTTTTTATGTTATGATAATTTCAATAATGTTTCTGAGTTCTGTTTAAAAACTAAGATGACAGAATTTCAAAAGGGGGGAATAAGGTAAGTACCCATGTATTTATCCAATAATACATTTTAATATTAATTACTTTGTATGAATAATATATATTTTTAATGGTAAACAGGACATTGTTTTTTTTGAAATTTTACCCACACATAAAAACAAGTTTCTATGAAATATTCTTTTACACACAATGATGAGTTATACTGAAAAATAAATAAATATTTTTTTATTGTAGTTAATGACTAGATGTTGTTTTGGGGGAAATGAACATTATTAACTATATCATGATTTTATGTATAATTTAAATTTATTTACATTTATCTAATGAAATTTAGAATATTTAAATGAAAATGAATCCAATTTTAAGCAAAAAATACTCTTATAATTTTAAATAGTTGATTTACCACATTTTGAGGTGATCCATTTTTTATTAATGTTTTTGATAATTTCATATATTATATTTTTCAAAATAAATTTTTTTTCTTTAGAATATGTAAATCAAAATTTACATTGGTTATATTTTTCTATTTTGTCTAAAAAAGTAAAAAAATTAATGAATAGTGCTAATTTTTGTATTTTAATTGAATACTTCATTTTCATGAAATTTATTTATATTATATTATTTTCATTTTCAATGATTTCAAATTTAACATTGAATATTATTATATCATTTTATCCAATTATGGTCATTGTATGTAATTTCACATTTATATTGGATATAATCACATATCAATATTTTGATTGTTTTTACTGTAGTAAAATCCATGTATTGTTTTTAATGATAAGAATAAATTATAAATTAATAGGTGGAAATGAATTGTTTTGAATATGGAAAAATTTATTACATATTTGGAATCAGAATGTAAAAATTTTGTAAATATGTATTGTTTATTAGTTAACACTCTGAACAATAACTCCAGTAATTAATTTTTATTTACCATGGTAAAAGGGTAAATATGTTAAATAATGGAAAATTAATATTATAATAATATAAAAGTACACTAAAAGGAGTTCTAATACTAATTTATGAATTATTTATTACCATTAACATCCTTAGGAAGAACTTTTAGCATTTGGAAGCCACTTCGGAGTGATAAGGACATGTTATAATAATTAATTTAATAGAATGAGAAAAATAACATAAAAATGTATCTTCTTACAAGAACAATTTTATACTGAGTTATATAAGTGATATAATTATCTTTAAATAGTATATAGAATGATAATAATATTTACCACATCATGGTTTTTTTCATAAGTTTTAGACCTGAAGTATATAAATTTAATTATGAATAAATGATTAAGAAATGATTTCATTCATAACACTGTATTGAAATAAATGATATTATAAATATTAAAATAAATATTATTTTACATAATTAATGTCATCCACTGATTATATATGATAATATGACATTTCAATATTAATTTAATGTTTTTATTTAAAATAATTAAGTTGTTATAAATTTTTAAAGAGTCATTTATGAATACTCTCCAGAATTCACATAATTCATAACTAAAAATATAAAATTGTTTAAGAAAATGATATTAATCTCTCAAAAGTCTATGATATATAAAAATTGTTAATATGTGTCCAAATTTTTCATAAATAATTTTTTTGCTTCTTTTGACATGACTTGTTAATTACATTAACCCACAATGTCTAAATAACATGATTTCATTATACGATTAAAAAGGGTTAAATAAGGGTTTAACCGAAAAAATAAGGATAAAACAACATTCAAAACATGTAAAAATATTATTTGATGATGCTTTTGTGAACCAAAATCATCTTATATTCGAAATAAATGAGATTTTATAAATTTTTATTCAAAATTTAATTTATAATAAAATAATATTTCAAGACATTCCCATAGTGCATATCTCCACTTCCGTAAAACGACGTTTAATATTATCATTTTCTCAGACTACCATAGTGTTTTGCATCATAAAAACTCATTCAATCCACATTTATATAATCCCTCCCTTCCTCATATAATCCTTACCATGGGATGAAGTAAATTCAATAAATCCTTATAGTAGAAATCAAATGATGTTACCTGATTTAGAGGTAACGTCGTCCCTCAAGTTCCTCTCCTTTATTTTCCTTATCCACACCTTATTCTGTCATTACACTTTGATTACATAACAAATGTAGTATCTTCAATATAATATTATATTGTTATGAAAATTAATATAACTACAGTAACATGCTCCTCTATCTAATGTATACGAACATACTGTTTCGGTGTTAGGGGAACTAATGCCTTTGAAATGATGATTATTCAATTTTCTCCCACCACTATTCATGGTGGCTATTATGATATATATATATTTATATAATATTTATATTTTATAATTACATTTCAATTATTCTTCGGTAATTTTTTATAACATACTATTATGATTTCCATAAAGTATAAATACCATAATTTAATTTGAGGAAGTGTGGAATACCGCACCCTCAAAGTTATATGACTCGTTCCTAAAATACATGAAATTTATAAAGGATGTCAAAAAATGAATACATGTAAGATATATATCATATATATTATAATTTAATTAAAATATACCTATGTATCATTTAGTTATATTTCATTTATAGTGACAAAGAAATGGAAGTAGTGTTTATGCGTACGTACGACCTATCATGTTGATGAATTGTGAATTTAATTTATTATCACCAATTTTTTTAATATTATAAATTCATATATACTAGATTTATATTATATTTAAATCATTAATTATAATATTTTTATGATTATGGACTTTTGACCACATGGGCAATTTGCATCAAAACAAATTCTTTTTTTACTGATGTTCCAAAGTTTGTCAAAACGACAACTATGGGAATGAATAATTATGTTATTATTATAATAAGGTAATAAGTGATATAAAAGGAATCATAAAATTGAAAAGGTTATGATAAAAATTATAAATTAACATAATTTTATTATTCAGGAAGAATAAGGAACATAACTGATGATTTGGTCTCGAGGTAATGGAATTTCTAAACTCAATTACCTCTAACAGGGTTTTACGCGTACATTATTGATTATATTATGAAATTATAATGTGTTAAATCGACTTTTTTCTATTAATATTTTAATTTCCACATCCTATTATTTTTTTTTGTTTCTACAAATAATCACAACTTTGAAAAATTATTATGTCATTTATATGAACATTGTATGTGAACTACCACCCTACTATATTCAAGAACGTATTTAAGGTAATTCATTTTTAATTCATATTTTCATATGATAGGATATTTCATTACATATACACCATATTATACATATTATGTCTAAATTTTTAGAGACCCATTTTTTTAATAAGCATATTTTCTGAGTTTTTATGTGACGATTTTTTGAAAAAAATAATTTAATAACGGAACTTCTTAACCCAGTTTCCATTCGAAGGGTTAATATTGTACTTCAATATTATATGATTAAATGATTATGTGAGAGATAAATTTTGATATCATATATTGTATATATAGCTGATTTATGTTTATTTATAGTTAATACACCTAATAGATCTATTTTATTATGAAAGTGTTATTTTTCTGGGTAATCATAACACAATTTCATTATATTGAGTTAAATATCCATGTCATTGGTTTTGATTTTCAAGGAATATATATGAATGAACTCTTATTGTTTTACGTTGAATTAACCCTTATATTGGGTGTATTCTTATTTTTCACACATAATTATTTTATTGATTTATCCCTAATATAATGATATTATTTTTGAAGGGAATTTGTGTCAAATTAAAATCCATTGTGTATTATTTAATATTATGCACCGATTCACATTAATGGTTTATATAATTCACATTGACATAATATATCATTAATCTCCTTATACTAATGATATTATATGTTTTGTTTAATGATATTATTTAATTATTTTATTCATGTATTTTCTTATTTGGTAAGGGACTCATTAACTAAAACATTGTTTTAAATGATTTAATAATTCATTCTTATAAAACATTCTCATTAATATCCATGTTTTAGAAATAGTTTTAATGATTCATTTATATGGAAATTAATTTTTGAAAATGATAATTTCTCCTAAATGTTTTAATGAGGCGTGGGACACCTTGATCACAAAGTCTCTATTAATTTTTCAAAATGGTTTTTGAAATTGATTAAATATTTCAATATCTTGAATTTATTTCTTGTGATTGATGAGTGAAATTATGATAATTTCAATCTATAATATGTCATGAATATTTAGAGGTACTTAGATAATTGATGGGTGGTAACGTGATAGACCAAATTTGCATGGTTCTGTGATAAACCAATGGCGGGTGGGAATGTGATAGCTCTATAATGCATTGAGAAACATGATGAAAGTAATTGATGAATTTTCTACAATTAGATTTAAGGAATATGTAGTTATGGGTATTAAAAACATAACCATTCATGTTACTCACTTTTTAGATATTAAATCAAAAATTTATATATGAAATGCATGTCACATGTTACCTTTATGTTTTATAATATTTATTATGTTTTTTGGAATATTATTCTTAAATTATGTGTACTATGTAATTTATATTTTATGCGTGAAAAGAATAATAGTTTAAAAAAAACTAATGTATTTTAACTATTCATAGTGTAATAGTTTTACAGTATATTTTATATTACTTACTTATCATGTAATAATCATCTCATGATTTGAAATTTTTTTCATATTATTTATATTTGAATAGAGTGAAGGGTTTCATAAAGGGAATTTTATGATATTAAAACATGAAACAATACGATGTTTCTTTTTAATGATATTATGTTTTATGAAAAAATGTATATCCATATACTTGTAATATTTATATTGTTATGAAGGAGTTATGAATTAATTCTCTATGTCCCTAAACATGAATAGATATTCAATATGAAATGTTTAATTGTCCAATGGTTATGATATGTCTATAGATGGGGCCTTATAATTGTTCACTCTCATATCAATCTTATTAACGTGAGTTCACACCTATACCATCTTGTTTTTGATGGTTATCTCCAATTGGCACCTTAATATCTATTGTACACTCCCAATAGCATATTATTCTATAACATGAAATATTAATATTTATCCAATGAATTGGAGTGGGTTATTGTCCACACCCATATCATAACGACATCATACATAGAAGTGCCACAATATCATAAAATATCATATCATTCTCCCATGAAATGATATGGTTATCATAATACTATAATCATATAATAACATTTGAAAAAATAAAATTGTTTCATTATTATTTCTTCAAAAGAATAACACATGAGAGAAAAATTACTCTCATAAACATAAAACCAAATAAAGTGAAATGTGTTTCATAAAGACCATGACATTAGGAAGAAACTAATTTGAGAAATAATATCAATGGAACCTTTAGATAAATTTAAATACAGAAATGAGTATCATCAATAGATTTTATCTTTTATGGGAAAGAATTTTGAATGCCCATTTAAAAACACTTCATAAGGATATTATAAAATATCATTAAAGAATTATTTTTAAAATGAAAATACTTTTGAAAACCATTTTCATAAAAATAATCTTCAAAACATATAAGTTAATCATTCAAAACATTTTGATTTCCTTTTTAATTTGAAAATAATTTGAGGAGATTAAAAACCTTTTGATGTCATTTTTTCCAAGAAAACATATAATATAAGAGTGAAATAATTTTTAAAAAAACTCTACCTAAAAAGTAAATTCAAAACATATAAGGAAATATTAAAAACATGTTGAAACCCATTTCATTAGATGTATTTTTTAAAATATGTTTCTTTAGAATTATCCTTTTAACCATTAAAATGTATCATTAAGTAAATGATGGTAGGTAAATTGGTACATTCCAAATAATGTAGAATTAATATTCCTTTTGGTTGGTAAAAGGCTAAAAAATTCCTTATTTAGAATGTGATAAGAATATTATACTAAAAAAATGGGTAAAGGAAAATATGGGTAAGAATAAAAATAAATGATAATAACTTTTTAGTGTAAAATTCATCGAATCACATTTTGGAATTAATGGTTTCTAAATAACATAGATTTATAACAAAAGAATGAGGTAATGTCATATTTTCAGAAAACCATTTTCTTAATAAGATTATGTACCAACGAGTGGGAAATTTAATTAATATATGATGACATCTTGAATAGATAGTGTATAAAAAAACTCAATAGTTTTCTTGAAATATTTATCACATGATTTCATCTGTGGAAGCATCATCATTAGCAATCATGAAAAATGATGATATTTCATCAATCAACTCATACTACATGAATCTTGGGGCCAACTTCTTCCTTTATGAAACAAAATTTCATAACCCATATAGTATGAATAAAATAAGTATAAACATTATATAATATGTAAAATGGAATTAAATACACAACTAATAAAAATTTATGTTCATAAAAAAATAGTACCCTCAAAGAATGTAGGTTGAGACAAAACAATATTACCGATTTCGTTTGTTTTGAATAATAAATTCCATGAATAAATGAACCTAAAATTTATATGAAAATAAATATAAGATTTAGTATATGATACATATAATAAATTCATGGGTAGTACATACACCATACAAATGATGGGAGTGGTGTGTAATGCTGGTATCTCAAGGAAATAATGATTGAAATGAAATTCTCTTTCCATGTGTCTTGACTGCCATCGTACTCTTTCAAAAAATATGTATTATAAATCTAAATTTATTATGAATATTTAAAAATAAATTTATTTTTTATAATACTGTATTTGGTTTTATCATTAACCTATATATAATGATTATTAACAATTCTATGTTAAGGATTCACATCGGGTAATACCTGCTTTCTTATTTCCATGTGTCCAAAATTTTGGTATCTTTGGTTATTATATTTATATTATGATTTTGAAAATGTATCACATTATTTAAATAAAATTTATATTTAATATATTATTATTTTCTTAATCCATATAATATTATTGTATTAAATAGAATAAATAGTTCACATAGATGGTAAAAGGTACATATGAATGCACACTATTTCTGTTTAATTCTCGTGTTGATGGAAAAATAGTAAAAACAATCATGTATAAATATGTATACAAATAATTATTATAGTATAGTTAGTATATAATATATATACAATATATATTCAATAAATCAATCCTTAATACCTTCAATGTAGTATATGAATGACTCACATCACTTTGAGGTGGGGGTAGTTCAAACATCCTCAAACAAAATTATAATATTAGCACAAAATAGAAGGTATTAATATATTTGTTAAGAAATAATAAAATAATTTTAAATAAATAATAAATATAATATATAACATATATATACAATGTTTCCATCATAATTTCCTCAGGAAATGCAGTAATGAAAATAATGAACAATCATTATTTTTTTAGGCAATAGTTCTACATACATATTAAAAGTATAATTGTTACCCATTAGGTGGAAGTGTGTTTAAGTGTACGTATAAACCATATCATATCAACATTAAATTATATTTATAATACTTGTGTTATTATACTAAAATATAATAAAAAAATTTAGGTAGTTGAGAATGAAAATAACGACCCATGTATTTATAGAATAATACATTTTCATATTTATTAATATTTATGAATAATATATAAATTTTAAGTTAATATGTACACATTGTTTGATATCGTACCGAACACACAAAAATAAGTTTCTGTTAAACTTTTTTTTCACACAACGCTGAGTTATATTGAAAAATAATACAATAATATTATTTTTTAAACTATTTTAGTTAACGACTAGCAGTTGTTTTTGTAGGAATGAAAAAAATTACTATACCGTGATTTTATTTATTTTTTAATTTTATTTACATTTATCCAATGATTTTTAGAGGCGTAAAATGGGAATGAATCCAATTTGAAACATAAATAACATTAATAACTGAAAATGGTAGTTTTAATGTATTTGGAGGTAATCCCTTTTTAAATATTTTTTTGGATAATTTTATATATTATATTTTTACAAAATAAAATTATTATAAAGAAAAAAGACATAAAAATTTAATTGGTAATTTTTTTGATAATTTTTTGATAATGTTCATTTTTCCATGAGTAGCAAAAAATTCCATAATATAACTGAACCCTAACATTTCATCAATATTATTTATATTGTTAGACATTTATATTTTAGGTTTTATAGTTAAACTGGAAAATTTTTATAATTTAATATAATTATGGTCATTGTATGAAAACTCACATTTATATTGAATATAAATACTTGTCAATATTTTGATAGTTTTTACGTCATAAAAATCCACTTTTTTTGAAAATGGGAATTAATAATAAATTTTTTTTGAAAATGAAATGTTTTTATTTTTTAAAAATTGATTACATATTGGGAATTTGAAGGTACAAATTTTGTAAATATGTATTGTTTTTTGTTTAACACTATGAACAATAACTATAGTAATTATATTTAATTTACAATGGATAAAAGATAAATCATCTAAATACGGGTAAAAATAATTTTATAATAATATAAAATTACTATAAAACGTGTTCTAATAAAATTGTATTAATTAATACTTACCATTAACACCCATAGGCAGATCTTTTATCAATTGAGAGCCACTTTGGAGTGATAATGACATGTTATAATAAATATTTTAATATAAAGAGAAAAATAACATACACATGTATATACTTACGAAAAAAAAATTTATTGGGATATACATTTTATATATTCATATATAAATATTATATAAAAAGATCAAAATATTTCATAAATCATGGTATTTTAGACATAATTTTTAGACCTTAAATAAATAAATTTAATTATTAAAAAATGATGTTGCAGTGATTTATATCTTAATAATATATTGAAATAAATGATATTATAAATATTTAAATAATTATTATTTTACATAATTAATATCATAAAGTAATTATATTGGTTAATATGATATGTTAGGATTGATTCAATGTTTTTCTTCAAGGGAATAAAGTTGTTATGAATTTTAAAATAGTCATATATGAATAGTGTCCAGAAATGTCATAATTCATAACTAAAAATATAAAATAGTAAAATAAATGAAAATAATATCCCAGAAGTATAAGATTTATAAAAATTGTTGATATGTGTCCATATTTTTCATAAATTTATTTTTTGGGTCTTTTTACATTATTGTTTAATTACATTAACAATCAATTTCTAAATAACATGATATCATTATATGAATAAAAGGCGCTAAATTAGGGTTTAACCAAAAATATAAGGTCAAACAAATATTCAAAACATGTCACAATATTATTGGATGATGGTTATGAATTCCAAAATCATATTATATTCGAATTAAATATGTTTTTACCATTTCTAATCAAAATTGAATTTATAATAATATAATATTTCAAGACATTACTAAAGTGCCACTAACATATTCCAAAAAAGTGTTCTTAATATTCTCCTTATATCAGACTACCATAGTGTTTTGGATCATAAAAACTATGTAAAATACTCTTTCTATAATCCCTCTATTAATCATATAAGCCTTACCTTGGGCAGAAGGAAATTCAAGAAAGCCTTCTGGCTCAAATCAACAGATGTTACCTGATTTAGAGATATTGTCATCCCTCAACTTCCTTACCTTTATTTTCCATCACCACACCCCATTATCTCCATATACGTTGATTACATAACAATAACAGTATGCTCATTATACTTGTTTATTTTTATGAGAATGATTATAACAACACTTACACGCTCATTTATCTAATGTATACGAACATACTGTTTCTATGTACGGTGGACTACTATATCTGAAACGATGATTATTCAATTTTATCATCCCAAAATTCATGGTGTCCATTATAATGGAAATATATTTATAATATATATATATATTGTAATTATTTTTCTTCTATTCTTATGTAATTATTATTAATATCATACCTTTACGCTTTATATAATGTGAAGATTTGATAACTTAATTCGAGGAATTGTGGATTAACGTACCCTCAAAATGATATGAATAATTCATGACATACATGGAATTTATAAAATATGGAGTTAGTGAATAGATTTAAAATATATATCATAGATATTATAATTTAATTATAATATACCTACGTGTTGTTTAGTTCTCATTCCTTTACTATGACAGAGAAATTGAAGTAGCGTTCAAGCGTACGTTCGATCTACCATGTTCATGGATGTTTCATTTCATTTATTATTATTAAATATTATAGAATATTGTAAATTCATATATACTATATATATATGATATTTAAAACATTAATAATAATATTTTTGTGATAATGAACATTTGAAAACATGGAAAATTTACAACAAAACCAATTCATTTTTGACTCAAGTACCAAATATCGACAAAAAGACTGATATGAACATGAATAATTGTGTTATTCTTTTAACAAGTTAATATGTGATATAAAAGGAATGATAAAATGTAAATGGTTCTGAATTTTTTTTAAAATTAACATAATTTTATTATTTCGTAAGAATAAAGAACATAATCGATGATTTGGACTCAAGGTACGAGATTTTATATACTCAATTTCCTCGCATGGGGTTTTGTGCATACTGAGTTGATTATACTATTAAAAGAGTATATTTGGAATCGATGTTTATCAGTTAATATTTTAATTTCCAATTTTTATTGGGTTGATATAATGTTTCTACACTTAAATCAAAATAATGATAAATTATTATGACATTTATACGAACATTATAAGTAAATCTACCTCACATCTATTTTCAAGAAACTCTTTATTGTAATTCCATTGTAATTTCTATTTTTAAGGGAGGGGATATTTCATTACATATCCACAATACTAGACATATTATGTTAAAATATTTATTGACCTATTTTTCTCTAATACGCATATTTTATGACTTTTTATGTGATGACGTTTGGCTACCAAAATTTCATAAGGGAACCTCTTAACCTAATTTCCATTTTTGTGTTAATCTTATACTTCATGATTATGTCATTAAATGATTATGTGATAGATAAATTTTTATATCATATCTTATATTTATACCGGATTTATGTATATTTATAGTTATTAAACATAATAGATATATATTTTTTATGAAAATTTTAATTTTTTGGTAATTTATAATAGAATTTCATTTCGTTGAGTAAAATATTCATGCCATTGGTTTTTTCCAAAGAATATATTTGAATGAACTCATACTGTTTTATACTAAAAATAAACTAATATTGGTTGTATTTAAATTTTTCACACATGATTCTATTATTGATTTCTCCTTAATCTAATTGTATAATCTTTTTATTGGATTTTGTCTCAAATTAAAATCTATAGAGACTTATTTTTTATTATGAACCTATTCACTTTAATGGTTTATATAATTCCCCATGACATATTATATCATTAATCTCCTTATACTCATGATATTATAAGTTATGTTTAATGTTATTCATTAATTATTATTATTGTATTATTTTCTCATTTTGTATGGGACATATTAACTAAAAAATTGTTTAAATGTTTTAAAGATTTATTATTTTATATATTTCACATTAATATCCATGTTTTCAAAGTAGTTTTATAGATTAATTTTTAGGGACATTAAATTTTTTTAAATTCTAATTTCATATAAATGATTCGAAGAGTATTGAGTCACCTTGATTCAAAAATATATATTAATTGTTCTAAATGTTTATGCAAATGGATTAAATATTTCAATATATTGAATTAAATTCTTGATATTGATGAGTGAAATGCTGATTATTTAAATCTATTATATGTTATTAATATGTATTGTTACATGGATATTTGATGGGAGGTTATTTCAGAAACCAAATTTTGGTGGTTCAGTGATAAACTAATGGATGGTGAGCCTGTGATAGATCTGCAATGCATTGGGTTACTTGTTGGAGGTAAATGATAAATTTTATTCGAAGAGATTTAAGGGATATACAGTGTTATATATTCAAAACATAACCTTGAAGTTTACTCCCTTTGTAGATATGAAATAAATAATTTATATATGATATGGATGTCACATGATACCATTATATTTTATGATTTATATTATGTTTATTGCGAATATTATTATTACATTATGTATTCTATGTAGTTTATATTTGATTGGTGAAATGAATGATTTCTTCAAAATGTTTTCATGGGTTTTAAATATTCAAAGAGCAATAGTTTTATTCGTTATTTCATATTCTTTTTGGATCCTGTAATACTCATCCCATGTTTGAATTTTTTTTAAATTATATAAATAATAATAGAGTCAAGGATGTGATCAAGGGAATGTTATTTTGTTAAACCATGAAATGATACCATGTTTCATTTTAATGAGTTTTTGTTTTATAAAAATGTTTATATGTGCCTACTTGAAATATTCATGTTGTTATGTTGGAGTAATGAACTAATTCTTTGAGGCCATAAAAATGAAACGATCCTCAATGAGAATTGTTGACTTATCTCAAGATTATGTAATGATTAATTATAGGTCCTTATAATTGTTCACTCCACTGTAATTATTAGAAGCATGAGTTAACACCTCATTTGATATTATTAGGGATGGTTAAATACCACGGACATCGCAGTAGCCATGGTACACTCCCAATACCACCTTATTATGTATCATCAGATATAAATATGTACATAATTAAATTTATGGGATATCATCCACACCAATATCATAATTACATCATTCATACATGTGCCAAAAAATAAAAAAAAAATCATCTCTTTCCCCCTTGAAATTAAATTGGTATCATAATCTAGTAAACATATGATAACATGTATAAAAATATATATGTTTCATTATTATTTCACCAAAATAATAACTATTGAATGAAAAATTAATTTCATAAATATATAAACCATTAAAGATAAATGTGTTTCATAAATACCCTAACATAAAGAAGAAACTATTCCAAGAAATAAAAAAATGGAACCTATATATAATTATAAATAAAGGATTGAGAATCATCAATAGATGTTATCTTATATGGGAAATAATTTGGAATGATATTTAAAAATCACATCATGAGGAAATTAGAAAATATCCTTAAAAAATTATTTTTAAAATGAAAAACCATTTGAAAACCATTTTAATAAAAATAAACATCAAAACATATAATGTAATCATTGAAAAAATTTTGAATTACATTTTCCTTTAAAAACAATTTTTGGAGCTCGAAAACCTTTTGAAAACATTTTTTTCATGAAAACATATAAAAGAATCATGAAAATCATTAAAAAACGTATCCTAAAAAGTATATTGATATATATAAGGAAATACTATTAACAATTTGAAACCCTTTTCATTAGCGGTATTTTTTAAAAATATTTTCTTTAAAATTATCATTTTAAACATGGAAACGAAGCTTCAAGTAATTGATGGTGGGTAAATTAGTACATTCCATATGAGTTATAATTAATATTTCTTTTGGATGGAAAAAGGTTAAAAAAAATTCCTCATTTAGAGTGTTATTAGAATATTCCATTGAATACACTGGTAAAAGAATTTTTTTTAAGAATATTATTTATTGATAATATATTTTTATTATGAAATTCATGGAATCAATTTTCTAGAATAAATGGCATTGAATGAACACAGATTTATGAATTAGATTATGTAACAAATAGTGGGAAATGGAATTAATATATGATTATATATTGAATAGATAGAGTATAAGTAATCTCTAGAGTGCTATTGAGATATGGATCACCTGATTTCATCAATGGAAGCATCATCATTACCAATCAAGGAAAATGATGAGATTGCTTCAATAAAATCTTACTACATAAAACATAGGGCCATAAACTCCTTTTAAAAAAATTCATAACCCATATTTTATGATTAAAATAAGTATATTCATGATATAACAAGAAAAATGGATGTGTATACACCTCTAAAAATAATTTAGGTTCATAACGAAACATTAGTCTCAAAGAACCCTCATTGAGACAAAACAATCATCCTGATTTGTTAAACATTGAATAATAAACCCCATAAATGTAAGAACCTAAAATGTATATGAAAATAAAATAAAATTTCAATATAAGATAAATATAATAATGTCATAGGTAGTACATACACCACAAAAAGGAAGTGAGTAGTGTGTAATTCAAGTATCTCACTGAAATAATGATTGAAATCAAATTCTCATACATTGTGTCTAGACTCCCATCACACTCTTTCAAAATATATATATTATAAATAAAAATATTTTATAAATATATAAAAATAATAAATTAACTTATAATACTGTATATGGTTTTATCATGAATTTATATTTCATGATTAGTAACAATTCAATGTTAAGGTTTCACATTGGGTAATACCCGCTTTGATATTTTCATGTGCCCAAATTTGTGGTATCTTATGTTGTGTATATATATTATGATTTCTAAAAAAATGACTTAAATTTTTTTTATATTTATTATATTTTTATTTTAATAATCCATATAATATAATTATATGAAATAGAATACATGGTTCATGGAGACGGTAAGACGTACATATACAGGAACGTTATTTTTCGTTATTGGTCGTGTTGAAGAAAAAAAGGAAAAGTATATTATGTTTAAATATTTATAAAAATAAATATAATTGAATAATAATTATAATATATTTATTTATATATATATATAATATAATAGATAAATTAATCCTTAATTTCTACCATGTAGTATTTGAATGAATCCAACTGGTTTAAGGGTGCGATAGTTTAGACTTCCTCAAAAAAAAATTTATTAACACAAAATGGAATGTATAAAGTTTTTTGTTAAATAAATTAATTAAATAATTTTAATAAAATAATAATTTTAATATATAACATATATAAAAAATAATTAAATCATAATTTCCACATGATATGTGGTAAAGGAAAATATAAACAATCATTATTTTGTGAGGGAATAGTCCTTCAATCAAATAATGAGTGTGATTGTCAACCATTAGATGGAAGTGTGTGTAATTATATGTATAAACCCTATCATAACAATATAATAATATATTTAAAATACTTTTGTTGTTGTAATAAAATTTAATATGAATATTTTAATTAGTTTAGAAAAAAAATAATGGAAATGATTTTATGGGAGGGTGTCTCCTCTTTATCGGGTAACTCCTTTTGGCCTGCACCAAAGGGCTTCGTTGGAATGATTTTTTTCCATAAGGGAAGACTAATAATGAAGTGAGGTATAATTGGGATTTAACTGGGAAGATATTGGTTTGGAATATTTTTCATGAGAGGTGCGAGGAAGTGGGAGGATAGAGGGACTATGGTATTGGAGGGGGAGTGGCACTCTGAGTCCCTTAGGATGCTTAATTTTTCGTTAATCATTGTAATAAATTTTAAGTACATTCACTAATATTTTTGGTCCATAAATAATTTTACATAAATTGAAATTATAAATTAATGTTATTATTAATATTTAATACATTTTTTCAAATTCAACTCATAAAATTGGCATAAAATAATTTTAATTTAATACCATAGTCAGGTCAATAATGGGGGGTTTAAAGAAAAAATATTCAATTTTTTTATGTTTTTATATTCAAATTCAATGTGAAATTGATTATAATGTCCTTAATTGGAATAATATATATAATATTATATAATTATTTTTTTAAACTAGTTTAAAATATTATTTATTCTTATAATAAAATTAGATAAAAAGTAGTTTTGAATTAAAATCTAGTTGTTTAACTATTCATTAAAAAATGACATCATAAATAAAAATTTGATAATTTTATACTAAACTAATTTTAATGTTTTTCGACCAATTATGATGATTATATTGACATATTAAATTTAAATAATTTTAAAAAATTGATTAAAAATGGGTTTAACAATAAAAGGTTGTGAAACTACCATAACAAATTAATTGGGTTTTATGTGTTAAATTGGTTTTATTCTTATCATATGCTTATAAAATATATTGTATGAATATAAAAAATATATTAAAATTTATTATAAAAATATCACATAATAATATTAATTAATTTAAATAAAAAACACATTTGGGAGAATAAAAATAACAATATATCCTTTATATTGAATTGTTTCATATACTGTCATTTATTTTTAATTATTAACCTCTGAATTAATATTATATTAGTAAAAACATTATATTTTATATATTTTAGTTTAATAAATTCATAAAATCTAATTTTACTTCTATGTTATATCATATTATATTAAATAATAATTTTTTAGTAATATATTATTCATCAGTAAACCTCGATCATCCATGTTATGCAAGCCATTGAGGAAATTCATTATTGTAAGTAACAATATATAACAAAAACATTCCAGGTAGATCATGCTATAATTTATGCTGTATGTAGTGAACAAAATTCAATAATAGTGCATGAAAAAAAATAAATTGTTTTAAGTGTTTCATGAAATAAAAAATAGCAACAACATTAATGTAATTTGAGAAAGAACAATTTTGAAAATCTCATGGTGTTACAAATTTGGTTTATTGAATAAAATTTGTTATTTGTTCCAAGAGAAAAATACAGAAAATTTTTATCTAAAACATTACATTGAACAATTGAGTACATATAGTAATGAAAATAAAAGAATCCCTATATTTTAATGATATAACTATATGATAAGAAAATACATTATTTTCTATAGAAAATTATCACAAGACTATAATAAGAAGCATAAATCATGGAGAACCATGATAAATGATGATATTGTATCATCAAAACATTACCAGTTGGTAACATTAAATTATAAGAACCGTGAAATAATAAAATTAATTAAAAGATATAATACCATAATAATATCTAAATTCATGATATTACAGGTCAAATTTACTTAATATACATCTCATAAGTGATGATTGGTTCATAACAAAACATATAACTCAATGATGGGAAATTGATATATTTATATATCCCTTACGAATTTAGTAAGATTTATACCTTGAAACCTATTAAAGTAGGATATTAAAATTTATCTATAAATCGCCATAAATTTACGTATAATAATTATAAAATACATTCATGAATATTATATACACTACAAAAAAATTATCATGGATATGGCATGTGTGTTATATAAAATATATGTCAGATGGAAATCCCTTACCTTATGTCTCATCATCTATCATAAAAATTTGAAACTCCTACAAAATTAATTTATGTTTTTTTTAATTATTTCAAAAAACATACTCATATTTATCATTGTATATATTATTTTCTTATGTCCTTTTATTACCTGTTTATCAAAAATTAATTTTTAATAACATTTTTAGGTAATAATTACCTTGATTCTCATCAATGTTTTTATTTATTATTTATAATAATCAAAGTTAGATCATGGTTCTATAGTATTATTAATTTTTCACCATGATATAAATTTCATATTATATATATATAAAGGGATACATAAAATTTATTATTGAAAATGAAATACATTTTTCTTTGAGAAGGATTCCAATTCACACACATGAACGAGGTATTAATTTTCCTAATAGAAGAAATGAAATAAATTTATGTAATATATTTTTTTTATAGAATAATTTATAATTCAGTTTTGTCACATGATTTTATTTTAACATATCATTATTATGATCCATGTAAACCATTTCTAACGAACATATCACGTCGCATTGTGAGGTTGTAGTCTTCTGTACACATGACTGACATTATACAATTCCCACACAATGGAATTCAAGGAGGTATATGTGATATAAAAAGTATAAAATTTTTACTAATATCATATATATTGTTTTAATATATTATTATTACCATATATTTAAAATTGAAATGAAAAAAAAATTACATCATTTCATGAAGGGGTAATACAACGTACACACAAGTGACAATATTATTCTCCAATAAAATAGTCAGTAAGAAGGTATATGAGGTATTATACTTACATAAGAAAATATATATCATTAAAATCATATATATGCATTAAATTAGTAATTATATCGAATCAGGATATGTTATTATTGTAAAAATTGTCATTTGGACATGATACATAATTCCTCCTCAAACATGTTTGATGATTTCACATCCCAAATTTCGGAATAGAAAATTTAATTAGTTTATTAAATTCTTTAATAACTAGTAAATATATTTAATACTACTAGGTTATTATATTATTATGTCTTCATTTGAAATAGAGCTGGTGGAGGAAGAAAGAAAATAAAATGCTCGATTATGGACAATATATCTTCTTCATAAAACATAATTTGGATTACATGAATATTCTATTATGTTATATTAATGAAAAAATTAAGGCTTATTAAATTATATTAGGTAATTATTGATGTGATTTAGGTATCTATATTATGAACCGAATGTTTTTTGAAGTGTGAAGTTGATGGGAGAGGTAGTGGCCTTCTATAAGTGAGGGGAGGAGAACCATAATTTATTTTAAAACAATAATGTGTAATAGCATTTTTTTGTATAAAAAGTCCCCAAAATAGATAATTATAACAATAAATGTCATGGAAGAGTAATGTACTTCATATAGGGTTTTAAAAGGATTATATTTAATTTTTCACCAAATAATTTTAGTTTATCACATCCAAAACTTATTTTCACATTAACTATTATAATAAATTTTTATTATTTTTACTATTCATTACGGTAAAATATTTTATGAATATATTATATAATATAAATTATATTCATTCAAAATATTTAATAAATTATTCCAAATTTCAATAATAAAAATGAAAAAAATTAAAATTAAAATAAATTCCATAGGCGTGATAGGAAATCGATTTTCCAAATTGAAAATGTTCAACAGTTTGGAATGTCATTATATGAAAATTCATTATGAAATTTATTTAATTTAAAGAAAAGATATATTTTTTTAATATTATTAATTTAAAAATAATAAAATATATTTTATTTTATTAAATTATAATATAAAATTACAATTCCTAATAAAAACTATAATTTTCACTTATCAGAAAATAATTTTTCAAATAAAAAAAATTATATTAAATTAACCAAAAAATAATTTTTATTTGATGATTATAAAATTCAATTTCATATAATAAAATAAAATTTTTAGACTTTCAAAATGTTAATTTTAATATTAGTTCCCAATTGGTGAGGAACTATTTTTTTAAAATACGATTTTAAATTGTAAAATAGATTTACAATTATCACTTATTTATTAATTTAATCATAGTTTTAAGTATTTTATATATAATATAAAATATATTAATATCCTGAAAATAAATTAAAAAATTATGTTTGTTTAGTTTAATATGGTAAAACACATTTCTATGTATAAAAATTTCTTTTTAGAAGATGATATCCATTTTCAAATTGTTTTTATTTTCATTTCTAATTAATTGGTCACTATAGAAATCATATTTTATAAATACTAAAAAAATATATTTTCATAATTTATTTAATAATTTTCATACCAACTATTGCAACATCATGGTGATAACATTCATATTAAATTATAATATTTTTATTGGATGTCATATTTCATTTAAACATAGTGTTTTTTATAATGGATGTAAACTTAGTGTTCTACGTAATGAATTATAAAATGATTGATTCTTATAAATAATGATTAAATTAATTTTGGGTGTACAAAATATAATAATAGTTTCTCATGTAATGGAAAATACATATAATATATAATTTATTTGAAAACAATATCATAAAATCTCAGGGTCATATAATCATTTTCATAACTCTATGAAATTTCATATGAACAATCACCTCTATATTACAGTATAATTCATTCAAACTATTTTTAAAATTATTTCTCTAAAAAATATTATAATTCCTATAATATTTTATCTTTCTAATATTTTACCATAATCTTGTGAAAAACTTATCTTCTAGTACAAGGCTACTATCAGTCATAAGATATCATTTCATAAGAATTGTTCATTCTATTTTTATCATTAATATTTATTTATATAAATGTAAAGAAAATAATTTCTCTAAAATAATAAAAATTATTTTAAATATATTATTAACCTCTTTCTAATAATTTTTAAAATAAATTGACTATTTTTTAAAATGAACATGTATTTTCATCTAAGTCATTGAAACTATCTATAAAAATCATGATTTCTATGAAAGGACTGATTTGGAATAAAATATTAATAAATATTATTTATTTAATTTTCCATCATATTTAACTAATTATCAATAATTATTATTATGATTTACTTTCAAATCATATAATGTGATCTTAGTAATTAATGTCATATCATCAATAGATTTTCTCTGGGATTCCCACTCACGTGGAAAAACACCAATAATATATTCAACTAAAATGTTATATATTATATCATTACCTCAATGATAATGAAATATATTCATAATATTCATGATTTGTTTTTGGAATTTAGCAACAAAATCAAAATGTAAGAAATTATAATTTTGATAGTCTCTTTTTAACATATTTCTTCCTATTCTGGTTACTTTAGAAGTAACTAAATATGCAATTTCTAGATTCTTCTAAATAAATGTTTCATCTTAAAAAGAATACATATATGTATATATATTCCTTGTATTGGAATATATAATTTGTATTCCTTATATGATAATTCAACAGACATTCATTATTCTCTATATTAAAAAATTTATAAAATAATTCATATGTATATGATAACTTCTAATATGAAAAATAATGTTATATACTCAAGTATTAATAAAAAATACTTTCATACAATCTCTATAATATTTATATTTAATCCCATATAAAATTTCTGGTCTTCTAGTATTAACAATCAACATATTTCCAATAATCAAACCTATAAAAATTTTAATAGAAAATAATACTCTTTCAACAGATAGATGTTATTGTGAAATGATTTTATAAAAATAACTAAACTGTATTTTATAATGAATGTATTGGAATATATAAACATTATTTATATGAAAAAAAACTATAAATATATATAGTAAAACGTACTATAATACGAATTATATAATTAATTAATATAAAAATAACATCAAAAGTCGGTGGGGGTTGATTATAGATTCCAACATAAAACCAAACAAAAAATATTTACCTATATTTTAATTCATTTAATGGAATCATAGTATGATATAATCAATTATTCAATTAGATTAACATTCTCAAATAAAATTTATTTAAATAGAATAATAGCATATTTAATTACATAGTTAGAAATTTTTACTAATACATAGTGGAAATTTTAAAATGTAAAAACCATAAAAGTTAAATATTCAAAAGTTCTAATGAAAAAAATATAGAAATTTTATAAAAGAAAAATTACACCTTATCCTTCAGTGCATATGAAATAAATCACTTTTATCTAATGTATCAACATTTAAAAAAAATTATCATTTAATGTTGAAAAATTCATTGATCATAAAGATCAAAAACACACTATTTTTATAGCCCTAGGATCCCTTGATCAAATGACATCAGATAAAATTGTAATACAACATTGATAATACCTTGATTTAAAAATATATGAATCATAATTTACAACAATAAAATTTATTATGACATTTAACATCCTCACATGGATGTCATAGAATAAAATATATCATAACTTTTATAAGGTATGAGTAAAAAGGTGTTACACCTGATTAAAGATTAGACAGATTGAGTTGAAAAAGAATCAGACCCCATAAACTTTAATATATATTTATTAATAGGAAAATATATAATTATCATATTATATGATACTAGGATATAATTTTGAATTAAATGGGTGAATTACATCCTAAAATAATATGATTTTTTGTACAAATTTAGTGTGATAGGGTTTTTGGTAGCATCATTACAATGTAGTTATGTATTCCATTTGATAGAATAAAAATTGTTTATTTTATTAAATAAAACACTAATCATCTAGTTGATAATAATTCATTATACTTTATTTTTTACAAGGATTCTATTAGATAATATATCTACCTATATCTAATTAATATCTTTGAGATTAATAATGTTGTGAAATTGTGTAGTGATACATTGTTATTCATTTTAGTGTCAACATTATATTAAATTATTTTCATGATATTTGAAATCATTATTTTGATGTAAAAATTAAAATTCCATCAATGTTTAAACATTATGCTATTAATAATGATCGTTAAATAATTTTGTTCATCTTATTATAAAAATAATTTTTAATAAAAATTATAATTTAAATAAAAACATTCAATAAATAATGTTATCATTAATATATGAATCAAATTGGTTTTTGACAAAACACTCTAAAAACCCTTGAAAATATATAATATTTTTCTCAAATTTAATTTAATAATTTCTGAGGAGATGATCAAAATAAAACATATATGTTGTTGAATTAATAATATTGGATTCAAAATAGGGAAAACGAATACTAAATGAAATTATTATGATTGTGAAACTATTCACACCCTGAATAAATTATTTTAATAGAAAAATTTATATATAAATTGGGTTTGATAATTATTATTTGAATGTTATTAAATCTATCAATTTTTTTAATTGTTGAAGTGTTCTAGTATAATTTTTTTATATTTATTTTATTGAAGTTTTAAGAGATTTATAAGGATGATTATCTTGACATAAGGGATTTGTGTAACGACCCGAATCCAGAGCCCCTCAACAGGTGCATCGTGCCTGGTCCGCCGCATGACATCAAGCACATTTCCCCAAACGCTAGAGGCTACCGAATAGAAGAGAGTGCATTGGTAAGTTATTGGGGAAAATATGCCCTCGTTTGGTAGGTATACAATGTATACGAAATAACAGTCAATAGTGAAAGCAGTAAATACCATACAACAAATGAAACAAAATAGCGGATGTAATGTAGAATATAATAATAATTCAGCATGGTACATGTATCTAAGGAAATCAAAAAACACAACAACGTGCTGAAATACAACTGAGAACAAGGAACTAAAGTAAACAATAACTCCAGCAGCATCACAAGACGAAGCTCATTATTATTCTATCCAGCTCCAACTAGTAATCATGTACCAAAAGTAGAAGGGCCACAATCCATATCCACACATGCTACCATATAACCTATTTGGGCCGAAAAAACAATAACCAAAAAGGGTGTGATACTAATCCTAGTAGGTGATCACCAGATGATCATTGCCCTACTGTCAGTGAGAAATATAGAAAAAGTAAAGGAAATAAATACAGCAGGGAAACATGAGTACTTTACAGTAATCAATACTAGAAATCTCCATTCATGTTTATTTATTAATTTAATTCACTCATTAAATTATCAACCACGGAATCATGAAAATATTTTTATATTGTTAAGTCATAGCATGTAACACAATTTGTATCTTAGCAAACTCACTAAACTACAAGTTGTAAAAAACACAAGACTGTTCTTTGGCTTGGTGGACTCATCACAACCAACCGAACAATAATCATGGCGACTCTCTAGGTGGATCACAATGTCAGACCCCTCTAGTCAAGTAATCATACAAAGGAACAAACACTCTGGGAAGCTCTCACTGTCAATTCCTATGTGGTCTTGCAACGATAACTATATACTCTATAAGGAAGAACATATGTCGAATTCCCCCCTATAGTCTCGATACGTAACTGAGGACACTATATGGAATCACAAATTACCATTCCTCTAGGTCCATCAAATGATTCTAATTTATAACAGAATCTTTATGGAAGCCCTTAATCATCAATTCCCTCTTTAGTCTACCACACCAGGTTCCCACATCCCTAAGTATTGTAGTGATGTGTAATATTCTTTTATCAGCCCAAATTAGTCTCCAAAAAATACTTTTCTAATAGCTACATTGCATAAAAATCATATAAATAGCATGCAATAAATGTAATCAATTATATAAAGGACGGTAAATAGTGGAACAAGGTATGCCTAACTGGAATCCTAAGCCAAATGACAATAAACTGCAAAAATAGGGGGAACACCAATGGGGTGATCCTCAGACATGCTATCAAGCAATTATCAATCATCGAATAACATCAAACATACACGCAATCAAATTCAGATAACAATACAAGATCAAATACCTAACCTGAGATACCCGATACATGGGTATCCGACACTTTTTCACCAAAATCTCAAAGACATTCAAGATAGGGAAACAAACCACCTAACTAGATCCTAGAAGATCGATATACGTGAACCTTGGCCTGTGAATCATCATAGAACAGAGAATATGTGCATAAATGTCTAAAACTTTCTACATCAAATAACTATCACAAGAGAAGGAATCGGGAAACGTTGCCAAAGAAGAACCAAAAACTAACTGATGTGATTATATTGCAACTAACGATGTTCGATTTGGATAAATAGTTACAGATCAGTGGATCGGAGAAGATTTGAGGTCGTAACCTCACTCTTGGTTGAAGAAGCTATGGATGAAGATGTATTCGAGGTTAAGTCACGACCCCAGTCTGTTTAATGAAATAAAAAAAATTACACAGCGTATAGTTCATGAGTACACAGCGTGTACTCACCCTTTCCGTAAACCACATTAAGCAGCATCCACAACACCACTACACACCGTGTGTTTGGCCTGGATACGACCAATACACAGCCTCGCGCGTGAGAAAAGTACACGGCGTGTACTCATAAAGTACACGGCGTGTACTCATAAAGTACACGACGTGTACATAGAAAATATCTATATTTTTATCTTTTTTTTAAAACATCCAGAAATGGGAAAAAATACCAGAAACGCAGATCCATATTTTTAAAAATATACAACAGAAGGAAATTAATCCCCAAATCTCCATATATTTTTGGCGAAGAAGAAACCATAAAAAACTCTTTCCACTGTGATCGCATATCGGCCTCTCTCTCCAAAGTCTAGTCCTGTACATGGCCGTGTTGCCAAATCACATGTACTAGTTGAATTGATTGGACATAAAGTATCTTTTTACTATGATCAAAAATCCTGATAGTATGATCCTAAAATGATGCATCCTTCTCCAGCACAACCTCCTCATGTTAAAAAACATGAGACTTTCCTGTGAAATAGCGGCGAAGCTGAGAAACTTAGATGACGTCGTGCTTATCATGGTTCCTATAAGGTAACTGTAACCTATAAGCAGCCATCCAAACTCTCTACAGGACCTCAAATGGCCCAATGTATCTCAGTGAAATCATTACCAATCTCCTAAGCCTCTTTTGTCCCATCCTTGGGGTAACACGTTGGAAAACCTGATCTCTGACCAAGAACCCTAATGTTCATCTCCACTGATCTACATAAGATTTCTACCATGAATGTGTAGTAGCCATCCTTTTTCAAATCAACTCCTCCTACTCTATGGTCTCCTGAACCATATGAGGTCCCAACATAGCTGTCTTTCTTTCCTCCAACCAACACAAGGGTGATTGGCATGACCTACCATACCAAGTATTGTAAGGTTCCATATGAATAGTTTCATAAAAACCATTATTATAGGAAAACTCCACTATATGTATATGTCTCTCCCAATAACCTCCATAATCAAAGACACAAGCTTGTAGCATGTCTTCCGACACCTAAATCATGCACTCTGACTAGCTATCTGTCTCAGGATGGTAAGTTGTACTCAGAAGTACCTGTGTACCCAAAGCACTATGTAGCCCTTTACAGAAACGCAACATGAAGTGGGCGTCCCTATATAAAATGATTGTACTCGGAATACCATGAAAGCGTGAAATCTCATGGATGTGAAACCATTAATGCTCATCAACATAGAAGGTCTTCTTAATCATCAAGAAGTGAGCAACCTTCCTGAGCCTGTCAATGACAACCAATACCTCAACATTTCCACGAGGCGATCCTAGTAACTATATCATGAAGTCCATTGCAACATCATTCCACTTGATGTCAGGAATGGGAATCTACTCTAAAATCCCTAATGGTTTCTAGTGATTCACCTTCACATGCTGACAGGTGGAACATCTCATGACAAAACCAGCAATATCTCACTTCATACATGGCCACTAATACTAGAGGTGTAGATCATTATACATCTTGGTGACTCCATGATGAACGACCCAGACTGAGGAATGAAATACTCACATCATCTCTTGACATATATCTTCTAGAACCTATATGCGTCCTTGGAAACGCATGATCTCATCCTCTCCTATGGTGTATCCATGAAGGGGGTCCTCTCATGAAACGCTCTCCTGTAGAACTAGGACTTTAGAATCTGATAACTTCCTCATTAGAACTCGGTCAAGAAGCATAGAGGTAATAAATATAGAATATAGGAATGTATGCCCCTGTCTGTTTTCACCTCCAAATGAAACTCAGAGAACAGATCCATAAGCTTCCACTAATTGCTGGCCTCCTAAACTGCCTGTATCTGAGTACTTCTGCTCAGTGCATCAGCCACTACATTGCCTTTTCCAGGCATATAGGCAAGCCCAAAAACGAAAGACTTCAGGTACTCAACCCACCTCTGCTATCTCAGATTCAAGTCACATGGCATGAAGATTTTCTTGAGGCTCTTGTGGTTAGTATATACCACAAAATGCTCTCCCAATAGATAATGTCTCCAACAATGCAAATCATGAACAACTGCAGTCAACTCCAGGTCGTGCGTAGGATAGTTCCTCTCATGTGGCCTCAACTATCGAGATCTGTATATAACAACATGATCCTCCTGCGTAAGAACTGATCCAAGCCCTATGATATATGAATCAAAGAAAACTATATAAATCTTGCCCAGATCTAGAAAAACAAGATTCGGTGCTGAAGTCAATCTCCCTTTTAGCTTCTGGAAGGTTAAATTGCAGGCTTCTAACCAGACATACTTCACCCCGTTCTTAGTAAAGCACTTCAATGGAGCTGCTAGGTGTGTCAAGTCCTGTATAAACTGCCTGTAGTAACCATCCATCAATAAGAAACTCTATAGTTCGATGAAATTCTTCACCTACTCATAGGTGATTACATCTCTCACCTTCATTGGGCCTACAGATACTTCTATCTATGAGATGACATGACCCATGAATTGAACCTCATCCATCCAAAATTGGTACTTTGAGATCTCATCATATAACCGATTCTCCCTTAGTGTACTCTAAATGATCTCAAGATGGCTATCATGGTCGTGTCGAGTGTGAGATTACACCAAGATGTCGTCCACAAAAACCACCATGAAAGAATACAAGTAAGGATGGAAAAATATGTTCATCAGTGCTATGAAAACTGTTGGCTTGTTCGTGAGACCGAACAACATAACCAAATATTAATACAGACCATACCTACTCTAGAATGTTGTAAGAGGTATATTAGATGGTCTGACACGCAACTAATGGTATCCGGATCTTAATTCGTTCTTTGATAACACTCTGGATCCTCGAATCTCATCAAATAGATCATCTATCAGTGGTAATGGATATCAGTTATTGATCGTCAACTGGTATAGCATCTGATAATCCACACAAATCCTAAGGGTTTTGTTTACCTTCTTCACAAACTGGACATGCGAATCCCCAGTATAAGTACTTGGTCAAATGAAATCCCCTTCCTACAACTCCTCCAACCGCTTCATGAGCTACTATGACTAAGGTGTAGCCATCCTATAAAAAGTAATGGACACCGGTGCCACTCCTTGCACAATATCAATAGAGATGTCTACCTCTCGCTCTAGAGGCAAACCTGAAAATCCTTCGGCAATGACATCTGGAAAGCAATCAACCAGTGGGGGAAAATATATCTGAGAAGTCTCATGGTTATCCAGATATAAGCTAACAATCTGGTCCGTAACACTGCCCAACCCATTATGATATTGTCAAGCTCTGCTCTCCTGGACATCCCATTCGCCCTTGTAAAGAATATATATGCCCTCTTGTTATGTGAAACTCACCATGCAGAGATAGCAATCGACAAAGGTCTGTAAGGGAACTAACCAATCCATACAGAGGATGACATCACAACCTTCCATCTCTAAAACATAGAAACTCGACGAAAACTGACACCCAAAAACCTCATGGGGGAAATCTATTCACTGACACACGCTAGCAGTTCTAATTCCCATGAAAGTGTATAGCATCATTATATCCCCATAAGTATAAATAGTTAGTCTAAGGCTTTCCATATTATGCACGAAAATAATGCTATGAGAAAATACTATATGGAATAGTGTAGAGGATTAAACTTATGCTACTAATATCATACCTCGAACTATAGAAGGTCCTAGATCCTGCTCATGATGGTTCCGCTCTACCGTGAAAGTCTGGCCTGCACTGGGGGCACTGTGTAGTAACCTGAGATCCCTGAGTTGACCCTTCATGAGCCTAACAACTGCATCCACATCCTCTACCCTGTCCTGAACGACTAGATGAACTACATCCCCTAGTATGCTACAAAACTGGTAATCCTGCTATTTTACATGGTGTCAAAATTGATCCCCCTTCATTATCCACTAGCAGATGATCCTTGAAGATGAACTACATATGACCAATCTTGCCGTAAGATCATCACTCTACTAGTTCCCTCGGGCACTGGGGCTTCTTATTCCCATTTTTCATACAATTATAACATACCACTTGGTTTCCAGAATGAAGATCTTGTCTACCAGAATGAATGCCTCGCTTCCTTGAGCCTTCTTGTGTAGACTCTCGGTGGCACTTCCTGTTGTCTGTCTGGAAAGAATCATCCCTAGATGCTAAACCACCCTGGTCCACAACTCCAGTCTCCATCAGGATTCTCTCTATAATAATCTCATGGTTTACTATCATTGTGATATATGTCAACTGAAATACATTCACCTGTGACCTAATATTTTGTCTGAGTCCTTACTCAAAATTCATTTCCAAAAATAGCTCGTCATATCCAATAATGGGAGTGAAATAGTGTAACACATTAAAGCGGGAGGAATACTACATAACTATGAGAGTACCCTGCTACAGGTTCATGAATACACTAGATCTATCGGCCCACAGCTTCACTGTATAGAAGTAGTTGTAGAACGTATGCTCAAACTCATCCCAACACAAATCCTATTTTGGCCCAGTCTGCGAAACCACATCCCACCATCTCTTGGAGGAATCTCATAGTATATAAGTTTCGAGATTCACTCTCTTCTATGGAGGTGTCTCCAGATTCTTGAAGATAGACATCATGGATTCTAGCCATGACTCTGCAGCCTATGGTCCATCATCCCCTGTGAATGGGGGAGGGTGCTGCTGCTAGAAAATCCACGTCAGCTCTGCCATAGATAGGGCAGGATGCTGAGCTCCCTGGAATGTCTGTATGAATCTCATGAATCCCTCTCTGAACTAAGCGCCAGCACCAGTGTCTGGAATCACTACAGGTTCCATGTCTATAATGATAGACAAAACTACTGGTAGTCCCTGATCTGTTGTATCATGCGTACGGTCAATTCCTGGTTCCGGATGTGCACCGGGAGGACTTATTGGTTCCATAGATCTGAAAGGTCACAAGCACACTTTCATTAATGATGAACACATATTAAAATTAAGAGATCAAAATAGAACAGGAGAGAAAAACATTTTAATTTAGGAAAACATGACTACACGGCGTGTAGTAATACTACACTGTGCGTTTCATAAATGTTTACCCTGGTTGTGTACCATGGCCATACATGGATGTGCAAACCACTAGGCTACACAGCGTGTTATTGAACTACATGGAGTTTACATACCATTTTGCTCCCTTCCCGTTCACTCTTACATGGCTGGGAACACGGACTTTCCCAATAGGAAACTACACAGAGTGCTTGTCCACTACACGGTGTGTCCATAAGATCTCTCCCTTGTCTTTCATGTTATTTACAAGTAATGGTACAAGTACAACTACTACACGCTGTGTCAAAGGAGACACGACATGTACATGGAAGGCCTTTCCTGGTCCGTGTTGTTAGTGACACTGCCTGGCACACGGTAGACACTACACATCGTGTTCAATATAGACACGACGTGCACATGAAGGAAACCCCTAGCCCGTGTTGTTCGTGACATGACTAGATACCTATTCTAGACAACAAGACGTTCTATGATGGTACACAACGTGTTGATACAAGAAATGATACAACCCCATTTCTCTACCCATCACAGTGTGGGACATGGCTAAAAAATACACGGCGTGTATGTATGAAGTACAAGCCGTGTATTTTGGGTCTTTCCATACAATAGCCTCATTATTGCATCAGAGACTATAAAATAGGTAAAATCAAGTGTTAAGGTGCCAATTTCCGATCCGTGGGGGAACATACTTCCCGCAAATCAAATCTTGGCATCATAACAATGGATATGACAAGTAAAAAGTATAACAACTCATGATCCACCACATTCCAATCCTCAAGGGCCCTTAACAAATCTAATTCTAAAGTTTGGCATCCATGATATATAATCTCTAAACATGTGATACCCATTAAACATAGAAGGTATTCTATCACAGCAGTTATCACAACAGCATGAATCATCTATCACAATTCTATCACAAGAACATGCACATTCTAATTACATCTATATGGAATGGAAAAATGCTTGACATGTGAAATTCTAAAAAGTGAATATATGATTCTTGAGATTTCATACCCTCCAATAACTGGTAACAAAAATATATAACCACAATCATATAAATAGTAATAGCACAAAACATGTGCACCACCCCATGGGGAAATCAAGTAAACTGTAACATTTGAAAAACTCAAAAATTGAATCTTTCAAGGTAATCTGGTGTTTTCCCTATACATGGGTTCTAGATCACCCAGACACATCTATTTACCATTAACCTATTCTGTCATATCCATGTTTAATTTCTCTAAACAGTAAGTCAATAGAAAAGGAAAGAAAATCCTATCATACCACTTTGTAACGGCCTGAATCTAGATCTCCTCAACCGGTGACCTGTTCCTTGTTCTCCACATGACCTCAAGCACATTTCATAAAACGATAGAGGCTGCCGACTAGCAGCCATGGCCTTGGGATGTTATTGGGGAAACTATTCCCTCATTTGTTATGGTATTCAAGGTACATGAAATAATAGTCAATAATAGAAGCAATAAACAACATACAAAAACTGAAACTAAATAGTGGAAACAATGTCTAATATAATAATAATCCAGCATGGTGTATGTATCTAATGAATGAAACAAACACTACAACATTCTAAATTACAATTGAGAACAAAGCACTAAATTATACAGCAACTCCAGCAACATTGAAAGACTATGCTCAGTGAAGTGATCTC
The DNA here is from genome assembly GCA_963277665.1 of Viscum album. NCBI lineage: Eukaryota > Viridiplantae > Streptophyta > Magnoliopsida > Santalales > Viscaceae > Viscum > Viscum album. The sequence goes on from OY728153.1 coordinate 39,786,609, forward strand.
CAGCTCCAACCATCAATCATGTACCTGAAGTAGAAGGAACAGAATCCATATCCCCACCTGAAACCATATATCGTTTTTGGGCCTTAAAATAGGACCCAAACAGGGTGTGAGACTAATCCTAGTAGGCGATTACCACAAGATCTGTGCCCTACTGTCAGTGAGCAATATAGTAGAAGTAATGGAAATAAATGCAGTAGGGAAACATGAGTACATTAAAGTAAAAAATCCTACAAATATCCATTAATATTTATTTATTAATTTAATTCACTCATTTAATTATAAACCAAGGAATCTAGAAAACAACTCTATATTCGTAAGGCATTACAAGTAACACCACAAGTATATCAGCAGACTACCTAAACTACAATCAGTACAAAACACAAGATTGTTCTTTGGATTGGTGGACCCATCACAACCAACTAAACAATAATAATGGTGACTCTCTGGGTGTCTCTCTCTAGAAGAACCATCTAGTCATGTAATCATACAAAGGCACACACACTTTGCGAATCTCTCACCATCAATTCCCAAGGGTTCATTCAATGATATATATAGACACTCTAAGGAAGCACATACATCTAATTCCCCCTATTGTCTTGATACATAACTAAGGAAACTCTAAGGAAACACAAATTCCCATTCCCATAGGTCCTGCGAACAATTATAATTTATAACAGACTCTCTAGAGAACCCGTTAATTGTCAATTCCCTCTTAAAACTACCACACTAGGATCCTACAGCCTGAGTAGTGTAGTCATGCGTAATAGATTTTTTGCATCCCAAAGAAAGCCAAATAACTACTTTTCTAATAGATACATTGCATCAAAAGAATATAAACAGTATGAAATACATGCAATCAATTATATCAAGGCAGGAAAATAGTGCAACAAGGTATGCCTCACAAGAAACCTAAGCAAAACAACGATAAACATCCAAAACATGGGGAACACCAATGGGGTGATCCTCAAACATGAAAAAAAGCCATTACCAATCATCTAATAACCTCAAGAATGGATGAAATCTATGTAAGATAACAATATTGTATCATAAAACTTACCTGAGATACCTGATACATGGGTATCCGGCAATTTTGCACCAAAAACTCAAAGACATTCAACGTTGGGAAACAAACCACCTACCTCGATCCTAGAAGATCGATATACATGATCCTCGGCCTGTGAATCATCATAGAATGAAGAAGATATACAAAAGCGTCAAGAACATTCAATGTGAGATAACTCTCACAATAGAAGGAATCGGGAAGCGTAGCCAATGAAGAACCAAGAAGTCACCGCTCTGATTCTATTACAACGGTGGCCGATTCCGATAATCGGTTATAGATCGGTGGCTCGGACACGTCCATCACATGTCCTCGCATGGGTGAAAATTACACGGTGGGTACTGATAAAGTACATGGCATGTAATTAGAAAATTTAATGATTTTTTTTCAAAAAAATGTCCAGAAACAGAAAAACATACCTGAAATGAAGATCCGGGATCTTACAATTTTAATTAAAATATATTCTTTATATTGACTATTTATTTTTTTCTATGTTGTTGAAATTTAATAACCTATCTGTAAATAAATTTATGAATTTTATTATAATATTTTCCATATTGGTTATTAAATATTTTCCATTCATGTTCAACTCATTAAGTAGTCAGGAACCTAGAAGAATATTTTTTAGTAAAATCAACATTATTTGTCTCTTTTGTCTATAATAAATTATTAATTCTAATCCATGTTTTACAAAAAAAAATTCAATATTGTTTTTAATGTTCTTCATTTATTTTGTTAGGATATTATTACCAAATAATTAATTTTGAAAATGTAGATTAATAGGGAGTCTTCTTGTCCTTTTCAAAATGATGTATTTTTTATTTTTTATCAAATATATTAATCATTAATTGTTTAAATTTTCTTTTTTTCAGTACAAAATTTTAAAATAAATACCACTCAATGATTATATTCTTACATTAGAATTTACAATTGTTATTTTCAATGAAATTCCTTTCATATACTTTTTAATTTTTTTAGATATAAAATAATTGATTTTATAGTGAAAAGGGTATTGTCTCCCTAAAAGGTACAAATGAAATTAAACATTCAATTCTAATATGAGTTAAAACCAATTTATGTTGATTATTAATTATGAGGGACGAGATACAAAAATAATATTTGTATTCTATTTTTTTGTAGTTCATTGTATTGATGATATTATACTTATGAAAACCGGTGACCTTCCACAACATATGTAATGATGGAATGAGGGGTAATTTATTAAACATTTTTATATTACCGAGGTTATAATATAATTTATTTTTTTTGATCTTATGTCCCATATATATAACTTTTTCATTAAATGACGTGTGTGAATGGAATTATATTATCATCTAATTCATTCGGTAAATATGGATATATAATCAGATAATATGAATACAAATAGGGTGTGAACCTAGATAAGTATGGGACATTGTTCACTATGATATTTCGTGGTGTAAATATTAAAAACATATATGATTTAATGGGATGTCAACTAAATCAATTATTTTAGTCATCGATGGGAGAAATTAATAAATAAATTGTATTCAATTCTTATTTTTATTACAGAAACATATGTCTATTTCCAATGTTTATCTATCATGGAACCTATTCTTTGATTCATTTAGGATTCCTCTCTTTTGAACTTTCATAACATATTCCATGATATATGATAATGATCTTATATATGTGTGGTGTTTTTTTAAAATTATTACGCTCATTCAATCATAGCATTCTGATCATATTTTTGTTATTTTATCATTGATATCTCCCTTATTTACAAATATTAATCATTTATGATCACTCATTCATATGACTTCCTTCCCTATGATATGAAGATAGATTTTAAGTATGATATGTCTAAAAAGGGTGGTAGATTTGAGGAATTAAGGGTAGAAAATATAGATCCATTATGAGAAATGTTCTTATATATCATTTTTTCCATAGATTCTAGAACTATATGATTCGAGTGTGTATCATAATGTAAGGTATTGAATACTCATAAAATGAGATAAAATATTTATTTATGAAATTTATGGGTCTATATAAGTCAAAATAATTGTATAACCAACTAAAAACTATACCAATTACACCATTTAGAATCCTTTATCTATTATCCTTTTTATCTTCTTCCGAAATTTTGATTACATGATAATTTAATAAATGAATTACTTTAATGAAGACAACTTTTTTTGATATATTTATCAACACACAACCTTGAACTGAAATGATTTTGTGATATAATTAGATCATTAAGACGAAAAAATTAAATTTTTAGGTATGAATAAGAGTAACTAAATTAAAATATATATTAATTTGTATATTTTTACATATAATGGAAATTTTAAAAAAACATATATAATTAATTTTATTAAGAATTAAAAAATTTGGGTGATGTACATTTTCTTAAGTAAAAATAAATATTTTATTCAAAAAATATTATTTCATGAAAATATTACATCCATTGACAAATTTTATTTTTATTATTGTTTGATATAAATTTATAAAATTAACAACTAGTATATTAAAAATTTACTTTATCATAAAAATAATTTCTCAATGTCCATATGAATTTTCATTTAATGATACAATAGAAAATCCTTAAAATAGAATTTTACAAAATAATATATAATTTTAATTTATAATTTCAATATTATTTCAAGTTAAATTTTTCGGATTTTGATAAATTGATTGATTTCTAGTGAATGGTGAATAATGTGGTTTTTATTAATATCATGATTTTATAATATAAAGGTAGTAATTTTTAATAAATTAACCAATTTTATAAGAACAAATATTTATTTTATAAGATTATTTCTGATATAAAAATTTTCAATTTAAATTTACAATCCTATAATGAAATTATTATAATGTTACATATATTTGTCCAAAATCAGGTTTTTTAAAAATAATACATTTTATGTGGAAAAAAACTCTATGTAGTATAATCAAGTTCCAAAATATAAGTCTAGTAAAAGGATATATGGAAACAATGTTTTTATTCAAAAAAATCAAGGGGTCACAAGACCTGTGAGGGTAACCACATGATGTGCAGTCATGCTCCACTACTTGGTCATGTCCCCAACTGCACATGACTCCCAACAATGTATGAGTTTATTTTGCATAGGTGGATTACATTCCATGTAAATTATATTTAATACTGGTTATTCTTATTATGATAATGGTTTTTTATTGGACATCATTTCCATAAATTGTGGTTGATGTCGTGCAACTTCATATGGGATTCCACCCCTGTTATCTTGCCTTATCGGTGTACTCGAGTACATGGTTGCATACCTAGCTCTATAATAATACATGGGATCCAACCCATTTGATCCTCTATATTAATTTACCATACTAGGAACTAGTTCCTGATATTTAGGATTCCCACACGTTGATTTATCTATATCATTCTACAAACCCATTCTAATACACTTATGAGGATACATGTCATGAGTTCATACTAATACATAGATAATTGTTGAGGTTTGTTCATGTTCATCGATTCACATCCTATTACTCAAATCAACCCCTTATAGTGTACATCCCACCTCTATTCCTTCTCGGATGAGTGGATCTGGCCGTGATTCTTGGTTTCAGGACGTCATTCTCTAGAAAAACAGATTTTAGTGGATCTTAATGGTTTAGTCATCCAACTCATACACATCAAATGACACAATGCATTTATTCAATAATGATTTGTTCACATATCTTCAAAATAACCATCCTCCAATAACAATATTCCATGATCTATGCTTAGATCATCTATTCTCAATGTCCATGCTATTTCATCATGATTCTAATTCTCTGATCGGGCTCGGTACCACGCAACAATGTAAAACTAGGACCACATGGTCCTAGTAGTGTTAATGGAAAATTAGAATTGGGGTAAATGGAACCAAAAAAATCAATAAGAATCCTTTGGAAATAGTTCCTATGAACTAATCAAGAACTTGTTTTGGGGGTTAGTAAAAATATAATATATCAATTTAAACATGTACATTGGCACATGTTTAAGCCACAATCGAAGTAGATCTATAGAACATGTGTCGATCTACTCAATATTTTAAATAAAAAGACATAAATCCTAATATAATTATTGCAACATTGAAATTTCATTTTTTTCATCGAATAAATCTCCCACCAATGATAAAAGTTAGTAATATTATTCATTACCTCTTGGTTTTCTCTGATTGAGTGTTTCATCAACATCTCATGGTATTCACTAGTGAAAGAGGAAGAATAATCTCTAGAACCCTTACATGGTTAATGTGTATAAAATATGAGGATTATCCATGGTTTTTAAATTTTATATAATTCAATTTTGTCTAAAATTTATAAATTAATAAAATAAATAAATAATTTATCATTCCGCTGAATGAACAGATAATGAGAAATGTTTCTTCAAACCCCATACTGACGAAATTTTGTTCACTCTATGTGTAAATACAAATTTTCAATCTTAGTCATGGTATCATATTTTGTATCCAGGATTCCATTTAATATTTATCCCATTTTATTTAATAATATATGAACACAAAATATAAAATATATAAAATATTATTATATAATTAATTCATGAATCTATGTGCCTCAAAATCATATGTCATACCAATTAATAAATCCTGAAATATATATAGAAATATTTTAATGTTTCATAAGTTAAAAGTAGGTTATCTTTATTATTCCCTCCTTCATTCATTTAATTCATGAAAAAGCTAAACAAAATACACTTATTACTAAGCCTCCACATCGATCTCCCACACCATAAACTCTCTTTTATGTTCATATGCTTCCACAACTTGGGTACAAAGGGGATATTGTATCAACAAAGGTCCATATCCAATCAATCCTCGATCAGCACTAGGTGCTCAGTAATGGTGGTTCCATATTCAATGTCTTGCTCTCCCTAGTTTTTGTTGAACATGGGGACATGAATGTATCTCCATAGTACTTACATGTAGATGGCATCATGAACATTCTCTAGCTATATGGGTAGGGAGAGGTTGTAAGTGAAATTTCCAACCCTTTTAATGATCTCTAACATCTTGATAAACAATGGGGATATATTGACTGCACAGTTGAACCTCTACAATCATCATAATGGGGATACTCTTATGAAAATATGGCCACCCTAGTGAATCTCCAAGGGAATATGATGGAAATATTCATAATATTTATGTCTATTGTGATCCATCCTTATCTAGTTACTATTGAACAAGAACATCTCTGTTGTCCCCTACACAATCTCTGGGCCCACAAGAGATATCTCACTAATCTCTATCCAATATAAGGGTGACATTTACGGTGTCACGTATATGGCCTCAATAGATTTTGTGTATATGGTAAAATTGTAGATGTTGTTGTATATAATGACTACCAAGGGTATGCGATCCTCTTAACACTATACAAAGTACATGATGAATTCTGTTAGAATATCTTCCGACACATGTTTAGTGAAATTGGCCATCCCATTAGAGTGGGGGTGAAAATAAGTACTCATCCTCATTCAGGTCATGAATTCATATTATAGGACTCTCCACAATAGTGACAAAAACCACTCGTCATGATTCTTGTAAATCATTGAGGGAAGCCAACAAAGGGAAAAAAATCCCTCTAATGTACCACTTTCCCAATGTATCCATCAAAATATACACTATTATATTAATAAATCGCGATGACTTCCAGATTTGTTCAACTATTACCCATATGGATTCATGGACATTTGTTTCTGTGGAATCCCTTTTATAAAGTCCATAGATATGTTTTCCCACATCCACTCAGGGATCTCAAGGGGTAGCAACAAACCTACCAGAATACAGTGATCAACCATCACCCATAGATTGGTGAGCCACTGATTGAAAAACTCATCTAAACATTATATCATGTCAGGCCATCAAAACTACTAATGATGGCTACACTTCAAATTTTCCACACTAGGATGTAAAGATAGCGGAGTAGTGTGGAACTATTGCATCACCTCCTTCCGCATCAGGACTGAAAAAGCATATATTCCAAGAAAAATAAAACATAATTACCTCCATCAGAAAAAAATCTTATTATATTCGTAAATATGTATTGTAAATTAATAAATAGCCTTTGATGTGCCCCAACTAGGACTCTATCACACACTGAGGATGATAAAGAGTAAACCCCATCGAGTGCACAAGAGTTGTACCTTGATTCTCCACCTGGTTTTTCTATATGTATGAAAAATTATCTGCATCCTCTAGTTCCATGAAATACAAAGAATTCATAACATGTGAATATACCACAATGATCCCCTTGCCAAGAGTATATAAATTTTTTAATTCATAGTCTGGAATGAACTCCAACAATAATCCATGTCTCATTTTCATGTCTCTCTATGCTAGGATGTAGCAAATACTCTAATGGTCATAGTAAATTAGAAACACCTCCTTGAGAAGGTAGTTCTTCCAAATATTAATTGTGAGGAATAACATTAACTTATGTATGTCTTGAGTCATATAGTTCTTCTTATAGGTTCTCAACTACCTCGATCTATATGTAATAAATTTATGTTTCTACATCAAAATGTAGGCCTGACCATATCCTAAGGAATCAAAATACATCGTGTACATCATGACTTCCTCTGGTTGTCTCAACACAAGATCACCAGGAATCATCGACCTCAACTCATTAAAGTACCTTGGGAACTACTCAAACCTGGTAAATGATTTACCTTTTCAGAGTGAAGGTGGCCAAAGTAGATCCTATTCCAATGAAGTCCTCCAAAATCAAATAGTTCCCTCCCATGTCATGAATGATCTAAAAAATGAAAAAACTCACTGGTTCCTCCAAAGAAATAATTGCATCGTTATTTTCGGGGGCCACAACCTAAAATAATAATAAATTAAATTCTATATAACATTATCCTCTTGAATCCAGAACTATCACCTAAATAATTTCCAATAAATATTGTGCTCTCATAGAAAATCATGATCCATCTTGTTGTGAACTACATGACCGTTGTATAATAAATATTAGATTAGTATGACATAGATTAAGACAATAGAATGCTATTCCATTAATGATTATATGTAACACCACAAGCTTCCACGATACGCTTCTCTTTCAATAATGCAATAGCTTGCGTTGTACGCAACATGGAGATTCTAACACATCGCAACCAATCGAAGTAGCCGCTATGAATAGTAATAACCACCATTTGAAATTATATAAATTTTTTAATTTAAAATGGACTCCATATTTGTATTTGGAATATCAAAATTATCCTAAGATGAATTTATTGTAATTTTCTGAGAACTTCCAATTTTCTATGAATAGTAAAAAAAATACATAAAAACTAATTTTTTAATCAAAATAATTTATAGGGATAAATTATACTATTGAGTGGTTCTATAGAATAAATATAATATTATTTTACCATTTTATACAATGGTGGTCATTATAATTAATTTCACTTTGAAATTGGTCATAAACAATTGTCAATATTTTGATTGATATTGTTTCTTAAAAACACTCTATTTTTTTGACAGCGGGAATTAATTATAAAATTAATTTATTCAACTTATATGTTTTGAATTTTGTAAAATTTACATCATTTTTTAATTCAGAATATAAATTATATATTAGGGTGAATTTTTGATATTTTTCTGAAAAACTTCAATTTTGATGAATAGTGGAACCCCTAAGTGGTAGTTAAAAAACTGATTTTTCGTTTAAATGAAATTTTACCACTTCTGTAAATTGAATTTCGAAATTCCAACATACATCATTGTCATTAGGATGTAAAAAGTGGTTCAATGGTATTAAAATAATTTTTGGTGAATATTAATGTTTATGTTCAATTAATCGTGATTAGAGGTAATTAGGGTAATTTTAGGTAAAAATGATCTATAAGAATACCAAAATATATTGACACATGATATAATTTTATTGTATGATTCATGGCCGACCGAGAAAAACCATGGGATGATTTTTTTGACTGATGGAGCCACTTGTGTAAGATAATGACATTAATACATTTTATTTAAAGTAAAAATAAAAATGTCACAAACATGTATTGTTTTAATAAAACATTTTTTAAGAAGTGGTTATACAAGTCATATTTTTTACTATAAATATTCATTAGAAACATCAATTTTTTTCTCTACAACATGGAATTTTTTTTAGACATTAAAACAACAAATTTTTTTATGACACCATGATGATGCAGCGATTACCTCATTAATAAACGATTTAAATTAAATGAAAATATATGTAAAATATAAGAAATTAACATGTAAAAAACCTATTGTATGAGTATATATAGAACCCTCATCACCTTATCCTTAAAATATATCATTTTTAGACCTTTAAAATCCGAAAATAATTTCATAATAAAGTAACATTTCAATCATTCCCAAAGAGCCCCTACTCTCCTCGTATAAAAGGCCCCCACCTCTACCACTTTATTCACACAATAAAAGCCATTTTTCTTAGACAAAATCTGCCGAAATACTCTCTAAATGTCCCTCTATTACACCTAGAAGCCTAAATTTGGGAAGAAGTATTCCCAAGGAAGCCTTTTTCTCAAATCAAAAAGAGTTTCCTGATTTTTAGGTAATGACTTCTCTTATGTTCTTTTGTTTTATTTTGCATCTCCAACCCCTTAAACACTTTATATTAAATTATTTTGTAAAAAACAGTATCTTAACTATACTACGATGTTTTTATTAACATGATTTTTTTACACTTACACACACCTTCGTATAATTGTTAAATAACATGATGTTTCTGTGGGTGGCGAATTAATGCCTCACGAAACGATGATTGTCCAATATTTTTTTAACACCTCTCATGGTGGCCATTATGATGAAAATATTTTTTATATAAAAATATATACTATGTTAATGTTTTCTTTATTCTTATGTATTTTTCATTTATGGAATACCATTATGATTTCCATTATGGGTAAAAGTGATAATTCCATTTTAGGAAGTGCGGACTACCGCCCCCTCAAAGTTATTTGAATCGTTATTGCAATTTTTGGGATGTGTAATGAATGGAGTAAATTATATTTTATTTTAAATTATACTGGAATTATAATAGACCTTTATATCATTATGATTTCATTCAATTAAATACAAAAAGAAATGAAAGTAGCATTTGTGCGTACATTTGGCTTACCGTCTCCATAAATGGTGCATATCATTTCTTACCACTAAATGTTATGTAATATTATAAATGAATATATATACTAGATATATATGATATTTATGGAATCTACATCATGAATATAATTCTGTATTAAGTGGATATATTACCACGTGAACAACTTGTAATTATAAGATGTTTATTTTTTACTCAAGTACTAAAGATCGACAAAACGACTTTTATTAACATAAATAATTAAATAATGTTCATAAAAAGGTAATAAGTGATATAAAAGTAATAATTAAAATGAAAAATCTTCTTAATAAATTATAATTTAACTCTTGTTTATTATTCATAAGGTTAAGGAATGATCGAGTCAAGTCAGACATGTGGTAAGGGACTTCGTCTCAATCTCCTTTCATTGAGGCATATTTTGTTTTTTACACAAATTTCTTTTATACGGTGTATAAACCCCTTTGACTTTTATGTTTATTAAAAAAAATATTTTTTATATTAATCCTTTATCAAAGTGACTAAACGGAATGTTTTTTGTCGTATGTAAGCGGCGACAAGGACTTCTCTGCCGCCGTGACTATTATTTGTGTTTCGGCTTCCTCTACAAGACATAATTTGTTTTTAAAATGAAATATAAATACCATGTTTTAACTAAATTTTTTAATGGCATTGAAAATGGTTTTCATAATGTTTTTATTATATCAATGTGTTGTATTGATATCTTGTGATTGAAATGATGAAATTTTATGTTTCCTTTATGCATATTTTATGTGATACGATTATGTTATAGTCTATGATATGATTAAAACTGTTCATATGAGGAATGCATTGGAATTAATATGTGATGGGTGGAGCCCTCTATAGCTCCTCGATGCATCAGTAGTTCTCATGAAACAAACTTGTGTCTTGGAACAAGGCCTTGACAAAATCTTATTTGCAGTCTTGGCATGAGGCCTAGGCAACATGGTTATGATAGTATGGCATTATGCATTCCATCATTGTAAAAGTGGTTATTGATATTTAATGTGATTATTAGCCTAGTAGAATTTACAGGTGAATACGTAAATGGCATTAATTCATTATGATTTTTCCATATTATGTTGATGTTCAAGTTTTAAAGTCTTTTGTTTTAGTTATACACTCCCTTAAATGTTTATGTTTATTTATGAATGTTTTCGCTGTATTTTTATCCTTTCTGAGCATCTGAGCTCACCCCTTTCTTTGTTGTAATTTTTCCAGGATGTGAAGAAATATTTTATGACTAAACCTGCGGGGATAGTTTGAAGGGGATATAGGTGTGAACAATGGAGACTTTGTTATTGTAGTTATTCACTTTCTCATGTAATGAAAGACATATGAATATATCTACTGTTTCCAAGGCTACTAAACTAATCAGTCGTTCGAGAAGTGATCTTTTTTTATCATTCCAATGTTATGAAATAATGCACCGACTCTGGGTAACTAGGGTTGGGGTGTTATAGTTGGTATCAGAGTCAGTTTAGTACTAACCTTGGATGCTAGATTTAAATAAACTCTGATTAGAGCACATAGACCTATGATGGGCTTTGATGATTAGTAATGAATAACTTCCTAAAATTTTGGGATTATAGTGATTTTGTGAGTTTTCCAAGGAATACATCCCTGTCTGCATACGACCAGGTAGAGGTGGCACTGGCACAGTTGTACCTAGGGGTAAAACATGAAAACACCGCTTTGATCTAGACTCGAATGGGAACTGGTGCATGACAACGGGCCTTGTTGCACTTTTGGTTACGACACTCTCAGGGGATATGCTTAGGATAATTATCATTTTCATTACAAACCATTATTAAGGGTTTATGAGTTTATAATTCCTCAAAGAAAACATTTTTATGATTATGGATTATATACATAAATTGTCCAATTTATGTTAGGTGTTTTTCATGTTTTTTATTTTGTATTTTGATTCATAAACTAATCTAGTTTATGAATTTGTTTAGAAATGGTGCCTAGTAAAAGGAATAGAAACCGTATCAATGAATTCACTCTATGTAGGGATTTCCCTCCTACTCAAGATAATTATAGTGGAGCTGGGGATACAACTGGTGCGGATCATCTTATCACTATACTGGGACAACTCACTCAGGTTATGAATAATAACCATACTCATATGGAGCACCCTAATCCACAACGTGTTTGATCAATTTTAGATCGATTCATGGGGAAACAACCACCAACATTAAATGGCAGTAAAATTCCCTTTTTAGCTGAGCAGTGGCTAATTTCCATAGAGAAAATATTCCATGCCTTGGAAAGTAGTGAAAGAGAAATGGTTATCATGGAAGTTTACCGCCTCATTAGAGATATTGATCAATGGTTCTCATTAATTCAAAACACAAAGGAATATGATGATGTATCATGAATGGAATGGAGATAGTTCAAAGAAATTTTCTTAGAAAAATACTTTCCTCATGATCATTGAGAAAATATGGAAAGGCAACTTCTGAGACTGAGGCAAAAGGAGTATGAGAATGCCGCAAGGCATGGGGACATCTTTACAAGGTTAGCAAGGTATGTTGTAGATTATATATGTAACCCAAGAAGTAATATTGATCGGTTCATTGATGGGTTAAAACCATTTCTCCATCAAGCATTATTATCACAATCTTTCTCAATGTACGAAGATATAGTAACATGTACTATCAAGATAGAAAAGGAATTCTCTAAATCTTATTAAAATAAAGTAAAGCAAGAGAAGAATAGAACAATCGAACAATAGATGGATAAAGGGAAAAATGGAATGAAGTATTTTCCATTATGCAATAATTTTGGGAAGATTCATCTCGGTACATGCCTAAAAGGAATTGTAGTTTGTTATAAATGTGGAGAAAAAGGTCACCAGACTCGTGATTGCAAGGAAATGAAATAGGTTATCAATGTTGAATTAAATAATTGTAGGGAAATAGGGCCTTATGAAAATGAATTTCCTAAGAACCATTGAATCCTTCCTCAGAAAAGGCCAAGGGATAAATTCCATGATTATGTTGTTACTACAGATGAAGTTGAATAATTATTTTATTTTTGTTTTTGGACACAAGAACTATATTATGGTCATAAGAATAATGTGATATATATAAGGATTGAACTTCATGAATTGTTGTTTTCATTAAGGTTTTAATATGATAAAGGTAATCATATTTTTAGTATGTGACATTAAGAGAATCATTACTTTATATGGGGAATATGATGTTACATTTGATTTTGGAATTTAGAGGCCATTTACAGAAATTCTGCACGGAGGTATAATGGATAACTATAAAGGTTGGAATAGATTATGTTGAACTTTGGATAGTATTGTTTAAGGATAAAACATTTCTAAAGATTAGTTTGGGAATATTATAATACTATAATTTTAGGAAAAGGACAACCTGCAGGTTGAGGGACAACCCATCACGTTGGACAAAGCTGTAGGAATCGAACAAACAACCATAGTTTGAAATTCCTTTATTACCTACCACTATCCCACAGTAAGTCCCTGGTTATTACAAAATAGTTTTCCTAATGTAAATTTTCTGTTTTAATATTTGTAACCTTCTACGATTAGGAAAAATATAATATTTTTGATTTCTATTATCGTTTTTTGTGAATGATGGGTTTGTGGAAACAACTTATTAAAGAATGAATGTCTACATGAAAAGTATGTATATTTCCTTATGTTCAATGTAAATCCCCTAAAAAAATTCATCAACTTTATGAAAGGTAACATAAAACCAAAACGTTGTCGGTTAAATTTTCCTATTGGGGAATCAATGATCGTTTAACCAATCACACGTTTGTGATTTTCTTGTAGTTAACTTTCTCATAATCCTATTTTGTAGAAATATCCATCAGACCATGATTTTTTGTTTCTCCTCCATATCCATGTTTTCAAAGGAACCTAGTATGGGCTATCTCAGTTGACCTTTGTACTTCTCTTTTATTCTTTTAAAGTTATATATTTATTAATCCTATTTCCTATGTGGGTTTTCTAAAAAGGTATTTTCTATTATCATCCTTTTATTTTCAATGAAAAGTTTCAAATTGTGATGACGCAATTTATTTAAGGTGGGGAGAATGTAACACCCCAAGTTTCCACGATACACTTCTCTTTCAATAATACAATAGCGTGCATTGTACACAACTTCAAGATTCTAACAAACTGAAACCAATCCAAGTAGCCGTTATGAATAGTAATAACAATATTTTGAAATTATATTAATTTTAAAATTCAAAATGGACTTCATTTATGTATTCATAATATCAAAATTATCCTTAGTTGAATTTTTTGTAATTTTCAGAGAACTTCCAATATTCTATGAATAGTAAAAAAATACATAAATTTTTTTTTTATCAAAATAATTTATAGTGATAAATTATAATATTGAGTGGTTTTAAAGTATAATTAGAATATAATTTTACTATTTTATCTAATGTTGGTCATTATAATTAATATCACTTTGAAATTGGACATAAAAATAGTCAATCATTTGATAGATATTGTTTCATAAAAACACGAATTTTATTTTGACAGAGGGAATTAATTATAAAATTAACTAATTCGACTTATATATTAGTAATTTTGTAAAATTTACATCATTTTTTAATTCTGAATATCAATTATAAATTAGGGTGAATTTTTGATATTTTTCTAAAAAACATCAAATTTTGATGAATAGTGCAACCACTAAGTGGTAGTTAGAAAACTGATTTTTCATTGAAATGAAAATTTTCCACTTCTGTGATTTTAATTTCAAAAATATGATATACATCATTGTAATTAGGATGTAAAATTTTATTCAATGTGATTATAATAATTTTTGGTTAATATTAACTTTTATGTTCTATTGATCGTGATTAGAGGTAATTAGGATAATTTAAGGTAATAATGATATTATAAAAATATAAAAATATATTGAAACATGTTATACTCTTATTGGATTAGTCATGGCCATCCAAGACAAACCATGAGACGATTATTGGGACCTCATGGAGCCACTTTTGTAAGATAATTACATTAATACCATTTGTTTAATGTAAAAATAAAAATGTCACAAACATGTATTCTTTTACTAAATCAATTGTTTAGGAGGGGTTATAAAAGTCATATTTTTGAATATAAATATTAATTAAAAAGATAAAAATATTTCCTACAACATGTAATTTTTTTATATTTTTTAGACATTAAAAAAATAAACTTATTTATGACACTATGACGATGTAGCCATTCCCTCATTAATAAACAATATAAATTAAATGAAAAGACAATGTAAAATCCATAAAATACACTTGTCAAAATCCTATTGGATGATTATATTTCGAACCCTCATCACCTTATCCTAGAAATATATCATTTTGGTACCTTTAAAATCTGAAAAGAATTTCATAATAAAGTAACATTTCAATCTTTCCAAATGATCCCCTCCTCTCTTCTTATAAAATTCCCCCAACTCTACCACCTTATTCACACAATCAAAGCAATTTTTCTCAGCCAAAATCGGCCCAAATAATCTCTAAAAATCCCTCTCTTACTCTTAGAAGCCACACAGTAGACAGAAGTCTTCCCAAGGAATCCTTTTTCTCAAATCAAAATGAGTTACCCGATTTTAAGGTAATGTCTTCTCTTATGTTCTATTGATTTATTTTGTTTCTCCAACCCATAAAATCTTTTTATTAATTTATTTTGTAACAAAAACTGAATATTCAATATACAAGGATTTTTTTATGAGAATGATTTTATTTACACTTACACACACCTTCTTCTAGTGGTTAAATAACATAATGTTTCTATGGGTGGTGAATTACTGCCTCACGAAATGCTGACTGTTCAATATTATTTTGACACCTTTCATGGTATCCATTATGATGAAACTATTTTTTATATATGATATATATTATCCTTATGTTTTACTTATGCTTTTTTATTTTTCATTTATGTCATACCTTTATGATTTCCATTATGGGTAAAGGCGATAATTTTATTTTAGAAGTGCGGACTACCACCCCCTCCAAGTGATTTGAATCGTTAATGCCATATGTTGGATCTGTAATGGATGGAGTAAATGATATTATATATGATGTTATACTATAATTATAATACACCTTTATATCATTATTATTTTATTCTATTAAATATGAAATTGAAATGAAAGTGGCGTTCATGTGTACGTACGGCTTACCGTCTCCATGAACGGTGCATTTCATTACTTACCTATAAATGTAATGTAACATTATAAATTCATATATATACTGGATATATATGATATATATGGTATCTACATCATGATTATAATTCTGGATAAAATGGATATTTTACCACATGAACAACTTGTAATTATAAGATGTTTATTTTTGACTCAAGTACCAACGATCGACAAAATGACCGTTATTAACATAAATAATAGGATAATGTTCATAACATGGTAATAAGTGATATAAAATGAATTATGAACATGAAAATGGTTCTTAAGAAAGTAGAAATTAACTCTAGTTTATTATACAGGAGTTTAATGAATGATCGAGTCATGTCAGACATGAGGTAAGGGACTTCGTCTCAATCTCCTTTCATTGAGTCATATTTGGTTTTATACACAAATTTCATTTATACGGTGTAAAAACCCCCATGACTTTTACATTTATTCAAAAAAAATCTTTTTTATACGAAGATTTTTACTAAACAACAAAAGGGAATGTTTTTTTGTCGTACGTATGCGGCGAAAACGACTTTTCCGTCGTCGTGACCATTATTTGAGTTTTGGCTTCCTCTACAAGCCATAAATTTTTTAAAAATTAAAAATAAATACCTTGTTTTAATTTTCATTCATTTTGTTTTTGAAAATGGTTTTGATTATGTTTTTATTTTATCAATGTGTTGTATTTATATCTTGTGATTGAAATGTGGAAATGTTATGTTTCCTTTATGCATGTTTTATGTGATACGATTATGTTATGGTTTATGATATGTTTAAACCTATTCATATGAGGAATGAATTGGAATTAATAAGTGATGGGTGGAGCCCACTATAGATTTTCGACGCATCGGTAGGTCTCATGAGTCAAACTAGTGTCTTGGCATGAGGCTTTGACAAAATCTTATTTGTAGTTTTGGATTGAGGCCCGGGCTATGTGGTTATGATAGTATGGCATTATGCATTCCATCATTATGAAAGTGGTTATTGATATTTCTTGTGATTGTTAGACTAGTAGAATATCCATGTGAATATCTAAATGACATTATTTCATTTTGTTTTTTCCATATTATGTTGAAGTTCATGTTTAAATGTCTTTTGTTTTAGTTATACATTGCCTTTAATGTTTATGTTTATCTGTGAAAGTTTTCGTTGTAGTGTTATCCTTTCTAAGCATCTGAGCTCACTGCTTTATATGTTTTAATTTTTCCAGGATGCCAATAAATATTTTATGACTGACCTATAGGTACAATATGAAGGGGATATGGTTGTGAACTATTGAGATTATGTTATTTTAGTTTTTTACTTTATGATGTAATGTGAGACTTATGAATATAACTAGTGTTTCCAAGGATACATAACTAATTGGGCTTTTGAGATGTGATCTTTTCTGATCATACCAATATTATGCAATAATGCACCGAATCTAGGTAACTGGGGTCGGGGAGATATATTATAAGGAATCATTCATCAAACCCATGAACTTAGTGGGATAATTCATCACACCAAATGGTATCACATGGATATCGTAGTGTCCATAGAAAAATCAGAATTCCAAATGTGGAATATCATCCTCATTAATAGATAACTAGTGGTATCTAGACCTATGATAAATATCTATGAACCATACTGAAAATATAATTTTTAAAAAAATTTACTAAATTCATTGTAAGGGGTAATTGTTCTCTATCACTTTTTGGTTCAGGTGACGATAATGCACCCAAATATTCAATATATTATTCTCCCTTTTGATCAATAAAACTAGTGCCACTCAGTGGAATACTCTTGTTCTGATGAAACCCTTCTCACAAAGGTCCTCCAACAGCAACTAAATCATCAAAAATAATTTTAAGGGATATCTGATATGATGAAAATGATATCAAAGTAGTCTCATGATGCATGTAAATGAAAAACTCAATCTCATATATCTGAGGTAGTCTCAGTACATATTTAGGTAGGGAGTCTATATAAAACTCCACAAATGAAGAATACCATAAAGCATAAGTTACTAATTTACAAATAGATATAATTGAAATCTTATGGGTGATGGGTTGTACCATCTTGCATGTAGAACACATTTTCTGTACCATCAGATCTTTCTATCTATAAAAAGAGAACATCATCACATCAATGTTTTGGAATATGATTTATCTATATTGATATTATATCTGGAATAAAAACATGGAATAAAAATCCATAACAAGAATTACATCATAGGAATCTATCATAATGACCATAAGGTCTCACATGAAACACTCTACACTATGCGATAGTTCATAATTCTGGAAGAGAAATGATATAAAATAAATGTTTTTGTAGTATTCTGAAAATTAAACTCTTGTGATATAACATCAAACTAATACTTCCAACTATCAAAATAATAGTATAACAAAAATAAAATGATTATAAATTATTCCTATTAGAATTGATTCATGTGTAAAATAATGAAAAACCATAACACTAATCATCTATTGGATTGTAGGTTCAAAAAATAAAGAATTATACATCTATCCACATCCTTCAATGCATACTCCCTATGGATGACTTCAGCTGCCAGGTGGTGGTGGTGGAAGGATCACATAGTTTCCTAAAAAATTAATATATCATCATGATCCGCATCTAGCTATTCATATTTGGGAACTACAATATTCTCGCCTAGGATATCAATTATCATTACATTGAAATTTCCATTGTTGTCCATGAACTATCTTACTATGCTGCAAGAAACATCTAGTCATGAAGTCTCATGCTCTGTGTCCATTCCCTTAACAATTTAAAAACACCCCCTCTCTATGATTCTGTGTTCCATTATGCTTCCCTGAACCACATGACTATGTCTAATCATAGGTAAATCTCTAATATCAGTACTATGTTAATGGTTATCTGTTATTTTCTCTAGTAAACTCATCTCTATGATACCCACTACCATCTCTTGATATCTGGAATCCCTTTGACTAAAATATTTGTATCACAAGTTCATTGTCCATAACCATGGTAGATTTTGGGGTTTACAAGGAAATAAATCTTTCTCAGATCTATTTGTTGTGACCCTACAAAATCATATGTGTTAAGAAGTATCCAAAACATATCATGTTAAGAGAGTTCCATGTAAGGTATGTAAACCATTCCATACACACATCCACCACCATTATTCCTGTATACAACTCCAGAATCACCCAAATCGACACTAAGCATAATATTGAGGGGTATTACACCTCACAAAACAACTATTGGATATTGGGCAATGGGAGTGTTGACTCATCTTGAATATTCATAAAAAGGATCCACCAACACACAACTACTATGTTAAAAAAGATGGAATCCAGTGAAACAATATAATATTTTAAGGTCTAAAAATTCATCATGATATGGACCAACAACTGAAGAGAATCATTTATTTTCCTGAGGATATGGCTCGTCACAGAACTGCATTGGACTCTGCTATTGGAACATGTGGGGTGAGCTAATCATGAATTTATCCTTATCATTATCTTCTAGAATGTTATTCTACAACATAGGTGTAGCTTATACTACATATCAAAATAGAGTAAGGTGTTATAGGATTTACCCTGAACCAAGTCTTATCACTCATACAAATATTATGATGTTTTCAATATGCTATCCTGGATAGATATCATCATTAATTCATCCTAAAAGATATTAAGTTGTGTCATGTTCATAAGAGAACAAAGACACGAACAGAGGTATATATATATATATAATTAATAGAAACATATATCAGTAATTATAGTAAAAGATTTAATACTATATGTTGAATGTACCATTGATCCCAATAATAAATGTCTCGGTATTCCAAGTTGACAAAATGGTTGGCAGGGACCTGGTGAATGAGGTTTTCAGCCACCAACCACATCTCTGGACTCCATAGATTGAGTGATTCCCTCAAGACACTGTAACACTATAGCAACCCTATCCTTTTACACATAACATTTCATTATTTTAAACATAATTAATCATCAATGTACAAGATAATGATCATTATGTATAGTGTCTAGGAAGACTCGGTACATATATTACAAAACATGGGGAAAAAACTTCTTTATTTAATTTTCATAATGAGATCCTAACATCCTTTGAGTCCTTACATATGCATAGGGTACCCTGAGGAAGACATGAACAAATGGATGAGCTAAAAACACCAGTAAGGGAAAGAACATATGAATAAACTTTAAGCACATGTGTTAAGAGGATTGACAAAATGATATTGGAAGCGTGGAACATATAGATTCATAAAATATAAACATGGGATCATAAAAACATGGAATAAAATAATCATGGGATCATATAAGAATTGTATTTTAATGAATAATTACATAGAGAGGTGGAAAAAACATTAAAGATTACTTTAGTACAAGTCAAGGCTAACCGCCAATCTCGTTTCCCATAGTAGCACATGCCAAGGCTAACCGCCCGGACCGTTTTCCCATAATCTTCTCATGAGAAATTAACTTTACCCAGTTCATTAGAGCACTATCTGGGTGCACCCATCAATTATTATTCAGGTATATTCTTTCCACATAAACAATATCACATAATAAACCACATAAGAGTAGCCATGTAATGAAATTGGCACACAGTCACGTCATTAGGCATAATCAAAAGGGACGTAACATACCAGCGTCCATAAAAGAAAGGAATTAAATCATAAATAGAAATTAATACTGTATAAATACATAAATCATTACCTGTGATATGAAACTGAAGTGATAACATGTAAAAATAGTTTTTATGAATCATAGAGTCAAAACATTTTAGTGCGGTTTATGAAAACATCGAATATATCTTAAAACGAATAGCGACATAATATTTTCTTTATAAACTATGTAGTAAAATAAGAGGGTTTTCATAGTAAAAATACAGATTTTATATAGTCAAATGTGACTTAAAATAAAGGATATAGTACACTTGACAATAGGAAAGAATTCGGGAAGTTCCCTTAAAATGGGTTCACTTATCAAGAAGTAATGAGGAAATAATCACATAAAAGAATGCATATCCTAGAAGAGAGTGATGAAAAAATCTTGATAAATAAACTTGGAACATGTACAATGCAATTAGAGTATGCACATGAAAAAGATAATATAACATCATTTTGGTAGAAATGTAGATAAGACAACCTGAATGAATAAAAGAGTTTCGGGTAGAATTCTTTACAGATTATCAGCATGGTATCAGAAGTACTTGTGGGGGAATAGTTGGATCTGAAAGTGAATTATCATCAATTATAGATAAATATTGAAGTATGGGGGAGGTTAAAAATAATACCCCATTATTAATAATTACACACAACATGTCCTAACATAGTGCACAATCTTGAATAAGGGTGAAATTTAGAGGATCACTTACATTAGGTCTGTCGGTTTTCTCCACTTGATATTAATAAACTGAATATTCAAATTAAGTTTATTAATAAATAATTCCTAAACCTTATATAAAATTCAAAGATTCATTATAACCATTTTATGTTCAATTATACCCAATTTGATTGATTACAAGGTTCAATTTCATTGTTCGGGTCTGTTTGTTTCATTTGTTTTAAGTATCGATTCAATTGAATTTAGGTTCAAATAAATTGTAAGATGAAAGTGGTTGTCTAGAATTGAAGTTATATAAAATTAGTGTACATCCTATAGGTTACATGGTTACCAAATTCATTTGGTTAATTATAGTGAAAGAGAACCTTTTCATTAAACATTAATGATAAACACTTCAATTAACTTTAACTATTTAGCCCATAATTGACTTGTTTTGTATTATTGTTTTATATCATGAGTGTAAGAGGATTAAATATCCTTAAATATGAAATATAAAATATATTATAATCTGGTTCAACCATAAAATAAATGGTTTCATTACCAGAAATAAAATGATAAACGAATTTGAAAACACATTATCCATGATGTCGGTAATTCGACACATCACAGACGATATTTTACTTCTAGAACGTGAGGGAGAGGAGACGAAGAATGATGTTTGAAATTTTCAATAAACATGAATAGCATCCATAATATATGAGATATCTGATTTTCATTAATTTTGGATAAGATAAGGGGAAGAGGGTATAAGAAAAGAAAGATAATGAAAACAAAACACTTGAAAACTTAAGAGGGTACTTACCCTTTGATCTTATCTCTTTGTGACTCCTTTTAGCGGCATTGATTTTGGTCTTTTAGAAAGACCAGAATGCCTTGGACGTGGTGAAGGTTCTTGGTAGGGTATTTGGGTAGAATTTAGAGACGTCCTGGAGCTTGATTGGTGTGGAGAAAAGAGGGAGTGAAGGGGGGTTTGTATAGTGGAGGAGAGATGAGTTTTCTTAATATAAAATTAATTATTTTATTAATTTCCCCAAAGATATGGAATATTGAGTCTTCCATGATAAAAAATAGTAATTTCATAATGTAATACCGAACCAGGTGGCCTTACAATAGCAGAACATCACACATGACTAAATTAATCCATTATTTATCTTGTATTGTGAATCATCAGTTTCTACTATTCATAAAAAATTCAAGTATTTCAGAAAAATACAAAAACTTCACCCAAACCATTTTAAACATATAGAATCCAAAAATGAATTTTATTTTTCCAAAATAATCTTGTAAATATGGTTATTTTAAAATTTAATTAAAATAATAAATTATTATCAAAAACAAGTTCTAAAACATTCATTAACTTATTCTAAAATATAGGTTTATTTTACATCCAACATGAATATTATATCTATACCACCATACGTGTGGTTACTATTAATTTTGGTTTCTCACTATTCATACAGGTATGTTACTATTCATAATGGTAGGTTACTATTCACCAAAAATTATTTTTGTTTTATTAGACTCCAAGAAATATATTGAACACAACTGTGTATGCCAGATTTTTTAAATTCCAAACACAAAAGTGACAAGATTATGATTAAACGTAACTTATCACTTAGTAGTTCATTATGTTGTAATTTCTTGTGGTTTTATGACATAAATATAAGAAGGGAATTTCCATTGAAAAAATATTAGCTCGTTACATTCTTCCCCCCTTACGAAATTTCTCCCTTGAAATTTCGTTTTACAAACAATGACAAAAATAGGTGTGGGTAATTTTACTTCATTGATTCCTCCAATTCCCATGTTTCTTCCTCAATCATATGGTTCCTCCACAACACTTTTACTGGATTTGTTGTCTTGTTGTGTATAACCTTATCTCTCCGATCCAGAATCTTTACTGGCTGCTCCTCAAATGAGAGATCATCTTCCAGCTGCACCACCTCTGAGCTTAGTACATGGGAGGGATCAGGTAAGTACTTCCTCAAGAGTGATATGTGGAAAACATCATGATCTCGAGTCATATTCGGTGAATGTGAAATCTGATAGGCCAAGAATCCTATGCAGTCATGGATCTCAAAGAGGCCAATATAACTTGGGCATAGCTTTGCTTTCTTCCTGAATCGCATGACTATCTTCCATGGAGATATTCGAATGATGAATTTATCTCCAAAGTCGAACTCCAAATCCCTTCGATGGTTGTCATCATAGCACTTTTGCTGACTTTGAGCAGCTTTGATATGTTTCTGGATGACTTGAACCTTATCTGTCGTCTCTTGAACAAGATCGGTTCCTAGTAGCTTTCTTTCTCCAACTTCATTTCAACGGGTTGGAGTTCTACATCGCTTTCCATACAGAGATTCATATGGATACAATTGAATACTCGAGTGGAAACTATTGTTATATGAGAACTCAACCAATGGGAGATGCTAATCCCACCCACCTATAAATTCTAGAGTGCAGGCTCTATGAATATCTTCAAGCGTCAAAATATTTCTTTCAGACTGGCCATCAATTTGGGTGTAATAGGCCGTGCTAAAATTTAATTCAGTGCCAAAATCATGTTGAAGAATATTCTAAAATTTAGATATAAACCTTGGAACATGGTCACATATAACTTTTCATGTTGTTAAAGCGAATGATCCTACCGAATTGTGATTAAATGGGATGTCTTGGGGAGTCAGTCAACCATAACCCATATCGCATTATTTCCCTTTGACGTCTTCGGGAGACCCATGAAAAATTACATAGTAACATTTACAAATTTCCACATGGGTATAGGGAATGGATGCATAATACCTTTTGACTTTTTTCCCTCATCTTTAACTTGATGACATTCCAAGCACCTTGATATATATTCGGCAGTCTCATTATTCATGATATCCCACCAGAAGTGTTCTCAGATATCATTATAAATTTTGGTACTCCCTGGATGGATAGAGAAGGTCGATCTATGTGCATCATTAAATAGCTCCTTATTTATCCCTAGATCAGACGGTACACATAATTGTTTCCCAAATCATACAACTCCTTCTAATTCAATTATGAAATCAGAGGATTTCACAATTTTAACTGCTTCCAACATTTTCTGAATTTCCACATCCATTCATTGCGCAACCATTACATTCTCTAAGAGGGATGGTTGAGAAATCATTTGAGAAAGTATTGATGATGATCCTCCCTTAATGATTCTCATGTCCATCCTTTTAAAATCTAAGAATATCATATCCTTTTCAATTATCATCATTGATAAATATGCATGATCCTTTCTACATAGATCATCCTCCACCTTGTTTGCCATACCGGGATGGTTGTAGATTGAGCAGTCATAATCCTTGATGAGATCTATCCATCTTCGTTGGTGCATATTAATCTCTTTCTATGTGAATGTATATTTGAGACACTTGTAGTCTGAATATATCTTACATTTCACCCCATAAGGATAATACCGCTATATTTTCAAGTCAACGATCATAGCTGCTAACTCAAGATCATGCATTGGATAGTTTTTCTAATGGATTTTCAGCTGCCTTGAGACATAGGCTGTAACTTTATCATTTTTCATCTGCACACACCATAAGATCCTCTGAGAAACATCAGTATACACCACAAAGAGTTCCCCTCTAGAAGGGAGTGTGAGTACTAGCGCAGTGATAAGCCTCTTTTTCAACTACTTCAAATAGTCTTCACATTCATGTGTCCAAAAAAACATTACTCCCTTCCATGTCAGCCTGGTAATTGGGTTTTACAATCATGAAAAGTTCTTCATGAATCTTCGATAATACCCATGATGACCCAAAAAGTTGTGTATCTCCATTAGAGAAGTTGGTTTGGGACACTATTCAATTGCCTTCATCTTGAAAGTGTCCACATATATCACTTTTCTTGTAATAACATTCCCCAATAATGATACATCCTCCATATATAACTCAAATTTACTATACTTTGCATACAAATTCTCCCTTTCACAATGTCTTTAACATAGTTTCCAAATACTCATCATGTTCCTTCGTGCTATTGGAGTATATGAGATTATCATTAATAAAGACTGCCAATATTTTTTTAATGTACTCACTAAAGACTCTATTCATTAAATCCATGAAAATTGTTGTAGGATTTGTGAGTCTGAAGGGCCTTACTATGAACTCATAGTGTCCATACCTCATTCGAAAGGATGTCTTGGGAATATATTCCTTCCTCACCTATAGTTGGTGATATCTCGACTGAAGTTCCACCTTAGATAAATAACTGGCCCCACGTAGCTGATCGAACAAGTCAACTATCTATTTAAGGGGATATTTTTTATTTATAGTGATTTTATTGTGCTCATGATAATCAATGAAGAGGCGGATTGATCCATCCCTCTTCAGGATGAAGAAGACTAGAGCACCCCACAATGATGCACTCAGGCATATATAACCCTTCTTCATATTCTCCTAAAAACTGCTTCTTCAACTCTTCTAGCTCTATGGTGGCCATTCTGTAAGGTGTCTTTGAGATTGGCAGAGATCTAGGGATATGTTCAACAGAAAACACAACCACTCGGTCAGGGGGAAGTCCAAGAAACTCTTCAGGGAATACATCTGTGTAATCCCTCATGATGGGCATATCTTCATTAATTATTCTCTCCTTCTCCTCATTCATTTGAGATAGATATGCCTGATAATAAGGATGAAATATCAACACTTGAGATGATTATTCTAATGGAGATTCATATTCCTCCTTGGACTTGTAATGAATTGGAGGATGCATCCAGATGTGAAGGGTAATTTCTATTTCCCAGTTGTTGATGTTGGCCTTGTACAATGATAGCCAATCCATGCCCAACATATAATAAAATTCCACTAAAGGATGTATGACATGTTTTGCTGGAATGTTAATTCCACAAAAATTAACAGGGTAGGTGTTATAAACCATGGATGCAATAATTGTTTCATTTTCTGTTCAAACAGATAACTTTTCCTCAAAATTCTGTGGTGGAGTTTGAATAGTTCTAATAAACATGCAAGATATGAAAGAATTTGTAGAACTAGAATCAAATAGTTTGTTTGGAATTCATGAATGAATAACAAGCTTATCTATCACCACATCATTTTCTGGCTACACCTAAGCAGTAGTGATAGCATAAGATCTTTTATATTAACTTGATGGTTTTTGTTGATTTCCTCTAACATCACTCGGCTTAGGAAAATTATTATCATAATTCCCAATCTTCTTGCAGTTATAACACTGCACTACATGCTAAGTGTTGATCTGAACCTTCCTTTAATCTTCAACATTAGCGGGTTTTTTCATACCCCTTTGGTATTTCTTTTCCAGATGACCAAACATTCCGCATTTGAAGCAATTTTTGGTTCCCTTCAGACAGTTACCAGGATGCTTCATCACACAACTTTTTCAAATGGGAAAGATGGGATTATTTCCATCATGGGATTTGTTTGATGATCCACCCATGTTGTTCTCCATTTTATGATTTTTTTTCACTAGGCCCATGAGACCACTGAGAGTCTACAATCTCCATTTCAACCTTGAGGGCAAAACATACAATCTCCTCATAGCTGTTCAAGTCTCGAATCACCAAATTGTTTTCGTATACTCGACTTTGGTCCACTAAAAAATAAATCCACCTTTCTTTCAGTGTTCATGAAATAGCCAAAGTTGTACCTTGAACGCCTTGTAATGTTTCCTTCATACGCCCTAATGGACTCATCTTCCCTTTGCTTGAGTCTGAGGAACACTCTTTCTATCTTGAGATAGAGGGTTAGAGGAAAATATTTTTTAGAAAACATCCTATTGAATTCCTTCCAATTGATGGAATCAATTTACTCTTGGGACATTGTATTCTTGATCTGTTTCCACCACTGATTATCTTCCCCATAAAAATGATAGACTGCCAGTACAACCTTCTCTTCTTCAAAGCACTGGAAGATAGAGTAAATCTTTTCAATGGAGATAATCCATTGTTCTGCGAGGAGGGGATCAAAAGACCCTCGAAACATGGGAGGACTTTTCCCCATGAAGAATTCCCTAAGAACATTCTCTTTCCTTGGAGGATGAGGACGTTCCACAAGATTCAAGTTATTATTCATAACTTGAGCCAGCAGAGCAAGTACTCCCCTTATGTTTTGAGCACCCGATTCCATCACCTCAGGAATATCATTATGAATATCATCACATTGCCTATCACGTTGGATATTGGTAGGTGTTATTCTATTTCCCACCATTAACTATGATAAATAACTTATAATTAAAGGTCTTGAATACTAAGCTATTGAGTATATAAAGGAAACATTGATCATTAATGGATATACATATAATGAAGAAGAACATCCAAACTTGTGATTCCTTAGGATTACATATAGGTTATCCTCAATATATTCCTAAACTTGTATTCTTATGGTCATTTTCTTTAAATAATGGTTTTTACTAAGCTCCCGAATCTACCAAAGCATATCCCCCGAGAGTTTCGTAACCAAGAGTGCAGTGAGGCCCGTTTTCGTGCACCATTTCCCATTCGAGTCTAGCTCATAGCGGTGTTTTCGGGTTTTACCCCTAGGATACATATGCGCCAGAGCCGCCTTTACCTGCTCATATGCAGACAAGGATGTATTTTCTTGATAAAACACTTACTCAATACTCACTAAAATTTGGGAATTTTTTATAATACTTATTCTCATCTTTAAATTTCTCAATAAGGTGCTCTATTCGTAATCTCAAAAAATAAAATGACCATGCCTCTGATACCAACTATAGAGACCCTAGCCTTTTACAAATAACATTTCATGATTTTAAACATAATTCATCATTAGAGTACAAGACAAGGATCGTTAAGTCTAGTGTCTTGGATGACTAGGTACATATATAAAAAAATGGGGCAAAAGAACTTTATTTAATCTTCATAATGACCTCCTAACTTCATTTGAGACCTTAAATATACATAGGGTACCCTGGGGAACACATGAACAAAGGGATGAGCTAAAAATACCAATAAGGGAAAGAACATAATAATAAACTTTGAGCACATGAGTAAGGAGGCTTGACATAATGATATTGAAATAATGGAACATATGGAATCATAACATATAAACATGGGATCATTAAAACATGTAATAAAATAGTCATCAGATCATATAAGCATGAGATTATATAAGAATTGATTTATAGAAAGGTGGCAGCAACTATAAACATGACTTTAGTATGAGTCAAGGCTAACTGCCATTCTCGTTTCCCATAGTAGCACAAGCCAAGGCTAACGGGCCAGACCATTTTCCCAAATTCTTCTCATGAGACATTAACTTTAACCAATGCATTAGAGTGATATCTGGGTGCAAACATCTAATATTATTCATGAATATGCTTTCCACATAATGAATCTCACATAATCAATCATACATAAAAATATGTGTACCCAATGAAAGGAATGAGCACACAGTCACGTCATAAAGCATAATAAAAAGGGATGTAACATCCAAGCATCCATGAAAGAAAGGAATTAAATAATAAATAGAAATTAAGAATTTATAAAGGCATAAATCATTACTAGAGATAAAAAAATAGAGTGATAACATGTAAAAATAGTTTTTAGGAATCGTTGTGTCAAAACATTTTAGTGCGGTTTAAGAAAATATCGAATATATCTTAAAACTAAAAGTGGATTAATATTTTTTTATAAACCCACATGTTTAACAGGCGGATTTTCATAGTAAAAATACTGATTTTATAAAGACAAATATGACTCAAAATTGAGGATAAAGACACTTGATAATATCAATGAATTTGGTAAGTTCCCTTAAAACGTTTCACATATAGGGATGTAATGAGGAGAGAATCACTTAAAATCGTGAATATCCCTGAAGAGAGTGATGAAATATTCATGATAAATAAACATGGAACATGTACACAACAATTAGATTATGCAGAGTAAAAGATAATATAACATAATTTTGGAAGAAAGGTAGATAAGAAATCCTAAAGGAATAAAAGAGGTTTGGGTAGAATTCATTACGGATTATCGGCATGGTATCAGGAGTACTTGAGGGGGATTAGTGAGAGAGTAAATGAAATTATCATCACTTATACATAAAAAGGACATTTTGGGGGAGGTGAAAAATCATACCCCATAATTAATAATTACACACTACATGTCCTAACATAGCGAACAATTCTGGATAAGGGTGAAATTGAGAGGATCTCTTACCTTTGGTCAGTCGGTGTTCTCTACTTGATATTAATGACCTGAATAGTCAAAGTAGGTTTTTTAATAAATAGTTACAGAACCTTATCTAAAAGTAAAAGATTAATTATAACCTTTTTATGTTCATTTATAACTATTTTGATTAATTACAAGGTTCAATTTCATTGTTCATGTCTGTTTGTTTCATTAGTTTTAATGATCAGTTCAATTGTATTTAGGTTCAAATAAATTGTAACATGAAAGTGGTTGTCCAGAGTTCATGTTATATAACACTAGTGTAAATCCAGTATGTTACATGGTTACAAAATTCATTTGGATAATTAGAGTGAAAGAGAACCTTTTCATTAAACATTAACGATAAACACTTGAATTAACTTTAACAATTTTGCCCATAATTGATTTGTTTTGCATTATTGTTTTATATCATGAGTGTATGAGGATTACAAAAACATAAATAGGAAATATAAAATATATAATAATCTGGTTAAACCATTAAATAAATGGTTTCATTACCTGAAACAAAATGATAAAATAATTTGAAAACACATTATCCATGAATTCAGTAATTCGACACATCACAGATGATATTTTAATTCTAGAAAATGAGGGAGAGGAGGAGAAGAATGATGCTTGAAATTTTCCATAAACAGGATTAGAATCATGAATATATGATATTGTGGATCTTTAATGCCTTATGTATAAGGGAAGGGGAATAGAGTATAAGAAAAGAAACAAAATGAAAACAAAACACTTGAAAATGAAAGAGGGTTCTTACACATTGGTCTCCTTTATTTGAAACTCTTCTTAGGGGATTTGATTTTGGTCTTTTGGAATGAAAAAAATCCTTGGATTTGGGGAAGTATATTGGGAGTGTATTTTGGCAGAATTTAGAGAAGAATTGGAGCTTGAGAGGATTGGAGAATAGAGGGAGTGAAGGGGGGTTTTTATAGTGGAGGAGAGAGGGGTTTTCTTAATATAAAATTCATTAGTATATTAATTCCTATCAATAGAAGGAAAAGTGATTCTTCCATGACCAAAAATAGTAATTTTATAATGTAATCCCGAACCAAGTGGGATTACATCAGTAGAACATCACACATGACTCAATTAGTCCATTATTTATCATTTATTGTGAATTATAGGTTTCTAATATTCATAAAAAATTCAAGTATTTCAGAAAAATCCAAAAACATCACCCAACCCATTTTTCCATTTGTAGAATCCAAAAATGAATTCCATTTTCCCAAAATAATTTACTAAATACGATTATTTTAATATTTAATTAAAATTCTAATTTATTATCAAAAACTAGTTTTAAAACATTCATTAACTTATTCTAAAATATAGGTTTATCGTACATCCAACTTGAATATTATTTCTATACCACCAAAGGAGAGGTTACTATACATTATGGTATATAAACATTCATAAGGGTATGTAACTATTCATTAGGGTATGTTACTATTCACAAAAATATATTTTTTTTATTAGACTCAAAAAAAAATCTTGAAGAAAACCGTGTATGCCGGATTTTCGAAATTCCAAACAAAGAAGTGACAAACTTATGTTTAAAAGTCACTTATAACTTAGTAGATCATTATTTTGTGATTTGATGTTGTTTTATGAAAAAAATATAAGAATGGAATTTCCATTGAAAAAAAATTGGGTTGTTAAAAACACTATTTTCCAAATTCAAAAATTCAAATTACTGGGATTTGACCGAACAATATCCAATGGATTGAACATCCATTGATACCAATCTTTCAAAAAATTACCCAACATAAGGAATGATCCAAAACTAATCCATGAATTCCTACAAATTCATGGGGATAGGGACTAGAACTGAAGAAAAAACTATCAATGGGACTAATTTTCATATGTTCAAATTCACACTGACAAATCGGCCATGATGAAAGAGCTCTGAGGGAATAAAAGTAAGTGATGTTGAAATATATGAAAACAAATATTCATGAAAAACCTCTAGATATTAAAAGGGAATAGTAGTGTAAACCTAAAAGAAATAGTAAAAAATAATCACTCAAACAAAAATATGTCAAAACCTAAAAAACTAGGAAATTAATATTTTGACAGAGCCTAGCTCCAAAATCCCATTTACAACCTTCGTACACAAATCAAAGTACCGTGTATCGGTATGATCTTGTGATGTCACCACTGACCTATCCATCATCATCATATGTCATGAAAAATATATAAAAACCACAAACATGGGTGAGTATATAAAAAACTACTCAGATTTCCAAAAATATTATAGGGGAGTAGTAAGAGATACAACATGAATTGAAATGTTGTATATGCAAGATTCAGTCTAATATAAATTCGCAACCCAATCCAAGAGTGAATGTAACCTCATCCAAGCAAAAGTTGATCGACACTATTATATTATGATCTACAATTCTTGTATTCACCACCTATTTTAGGATAATATACTAATACATCCATTAGAATATAATCGTATAAGGAATGTGGCTTGGCACACTTGTCTTCACCTCTTAAAGTAGTATATTAACAAAATCCAGGTTGTAAAACAGTATATATATATATATATATATATTCTCTATGAAAATAATCACATATGAGTGGATGAGTGCATTTCCATCTCAAAAATTATCCCACGAAGAATAGTTTCTAACAGTTTGAAAATCCCTTAATGATTCCCACCATCCAACGTGTATTCTTAGAGATAACTGTGCATGTCAAACCACACCTCATCACTATAATAAATAGTCTAGGTTGAAAAAAATTGATGTAGAATACATTTTCTCTATTTCATTAGTGGGTTCCTATTTTTATGTATATATAGAGGACAAACACCCGTGCTGCTGATGTCTTCCACTAATGTGTCACTAGGACTAGTGCCCTATTTTGATAGCGGAGTTCCACTTTGTATGGTATTAGACCATCACACATGATGATGGTGGAGGGGTGGTTTACTGTAGAGATCATTGACCTGTACCATTTTGTGACGGGGTAGGGGGTTCAACTCTGGTCATCAAGTAACCACACCCTATCTAATAGGTGCTTCCACTCAGATGTCAAGGACCCACATCATCATATCGTAGGGGGGGAGGGGGGTTCCACACCAGTCATGAATAACCAACAATATAAAAAATCATGGTGTTCCACTAAAAAAATATATTTGCCCCTAATATTATGCTGATTGGGGGTTCCACTATATTCATGTAGGACTGTCACCCCATCTAATTGGGGGTACACTCAGAAAAATCCTATGGTGATCCTAAATGATCATTTTCATTGTCATGCATCACCTCAAAAAGAAACAATCCTAAATCAATTCAAATCGTATCTCAAAATCCATGACTATTGATATTGTCATGTTCTATATAGAAATAAGTCAAGATAGGATACTCACATGGTAAAATATATGTTTAGTTGAAGGAGATATGAACTGTTTAATTTTCTTCAAAAGTGGTCAAGGGGGTTCACGACGTGTGAGGGGACCCAAAAAACATGTGGCCCTACTCTGCCACTTGGCCATGTCCATGGATATTATAAGACTCATGACTATGTAGGTGTACCAGTAGTGTATGAGGACTACACAATGTGTACATGATACCCGATATTGTAAAGTGTCTTTCTTGTTATATCTATCTACCATACACCATTTCTATGTACATTGGTACACAACATGTTACTTCAAATCAGGTGCAAGACATGTTATCTATAAATGGGAATATGGTTATGTACTTTGACCTATATATCCACATGAGATCCCATCCCATGGGATACTCAACATGGGTTTCCTATATTGGGATGGGATACATGTTGTGTATGAGTAATACAGAAAGCATTATGTTTGTCTTTTCCCAAACCCTATCCACTACACATAAGGGGAAACACAATGTGTGTTTATCTTTTACATGAAATGAATTTGTGAGTTTTCTATAATATCATATAATCATCACATTTCATGAATAATGCAATTCCATCGTACATGACACCTCAAATCCATTAGTGAAATTTGGATATGGATGTGATTTATGGTTTTTGGACATTTTTTTCAAGAAAAATAGAATTTAGTGGTCCTCAATTCATCAATAATCCATTTCTTATTCACTAAACACCCACACTCCATCCATCAAATTTTTTTTTCTGATTGTCAAAATGATTATCCTCATCTCACAACAATCATAGATTTGTGCTAAATTTGATAATCCGCTTCTCACACGTGATTTCATTAAGACATCAGTTGTCTAATCAGGATAGGTACGACATGAAAATGCCTAAACAAGACCATGTGGTCCTACAATGGGATAACAAAAAGATGAATTTTAGAGGAAAACGCTAGAACAATTATGTAAAAATTTATGTCCAAGCGTTCCAAACCAACAATATTGGAGGGGGATCTGAGGTTAGGAAACATCAAATAATTCAATTTAAACTGATACATAGACACATGACTAGGACACATTTGGCATAGAACAATAGAATATGGGTTGAGATGGTAAATCTACATAATAAAGAGGGTGTAAAACACCAATTTAAGAGCCCAAACTAGAGATTGGATCTCTTATCACTGAAGAATAGTTTCCAACGATTGATGGACATTTGTTGCATTCACTGCATCTATATCTACTATGATAAAAAATTTCATTGTCGTCTGGTGTGATTCATCAATAAATGAGGAAGAGGGGGTTCTAGAATCCTAATATGGTTTAGGCGACTAACGCTTGATGATTTTCCTTGTATATTCATTTGTAAAAAAAATTATCAAGGTGTAAAGTGAATGATGTATTTAATTTTTTAAATAATTATTAATTATAAAATAATACCAATGAGGGAGGAGACTAAAATCCATGCATTGACCCGTTTTTGTTTGTGCCTAGGATAGAGATTGAATTCTAGACTCAACCATTGTCTCAGATTTCTAATCTACAGTGAAATTTAAGATTTATACCATTTTCTTTAGGAACCTTTTACTTTCAGAAATAATTTATGTTTAATATATTTATAAAATTTATTATGGGATCACCATGACATGGAATAAAATTTCATTTTATTTATTACCTCTAAAAATATATATATAATTATTTTATTGATTTATAATGAAATAATTGGGTCTAGACAACTTAGTCAACCTTGATACATGATTTTGGTATCTTTTTTTATTAATTTGGATTGATCATAATTCCCTTTTCGATGTCTTCCAATTTATGTTGCCGGTATTTCGAGTGAAACATGATTAAATGTTTTGATGTAATAGATTATGTAGTTCCCAAATATTCTGTTATTACATGTTTTAATGATTAAAATTTATTAATGAATGTTTACAAACATTTGAAATCATATTTATTTTATTCAGAACAAATTCAATATTTTATGTTTCTATTATTGGCGTACATTATCATACCCATATTCGTATAATCTTCTCACTTTTGATTTTTTATGTTATCGCATATTCGTACCGTTTCTATGATTTTGAGTTCAAAAATTTATTTTCTTTTATTTTTAGGATATAAATATATTAAAAAAAACCTAAATAGTCTAGAATGGGTTCAATAAGAGTTACACTATTGAAAAATATTCGTAATTATTTTTGAATAATTTTCTAATGAAAGTAGTCATCAAGGGACATAAAAACATTATTAAAGGAATGGGTATACTTGTAATTGAAATTTATTGTCTAAATTAAGTAAATGAAGTTAAATATAATATATATTTTTTCTTGGGATAAAATATTTGTAATCTGAGAGTGGTTTACTTAATTATTAATATTAGCTATATATTTTAATTATATATAATAATATAATATATGTAAAAATTCTAATGATAATCCATAATTTATAATCTTATTTATATGGTAACTCATTATAGTTCTAATAATGATTGTATTTTATATTCTTTCATAATGTTGGCCTTAATTTATGGAAAAAATGTGGATGTAGATTCTTATAAGTATGTACATTAGAGTAATTACGTTGAAATTGGAATATAGGGTATAATATTTACATTGAGGTACTTGGTTGAGAAGTATACGAGAAACAAATTAAGGTAAAATATGATTAATTCAATTTTACATGGGTAAAATAAAGAATTACATAATTAAATTTATGAATTCTATAAACTAATATAATGAAATATAATAATATACCATTAGATGTTGTTATTATATGTTAAAAATCCATTATCATAAATTTAATTTTCTTATCATGGATGTCAGTAACCTGTCTAGGTAACCTAGAAACTTGATAATTGAATGGGACCTGAAAATTTAAAATATCATTTCTGATCCCCATAGGTTGGTTATTAGAATGTACCATTACAAAAACAATAGTGTTAAATAATTTTCCACAATCATTTTTGAATGAAGATAATATGTCATTTTCATATAAGAAAAATCTATTGGGGGATTTTAACTATAAAAAAATTAGGAATAAAATAACCCAACGTTGGTTAATGATGTTCCAGGAAAACTAAAAGAATATCCAGTATCCTAATAGATACGAATATCCATGTCTACAGATGAATAACTAGAACCACCTCTACGTGGTTCTGTAACATTGTTAAAAGAAAGAAGGATAAAATATATAAATACTCAAAGGAAGAGGTAGGGTGTCAGATGAAATATAATTTGGTTCTAAATAAGGATTTCATAATAGATGAAACCACTTATTTCACCAAATAAAAACATATAATTTTCAAATATACAAGTTTAGTATATTAATTTTTTTAAAAATAACCCCTTTCATTTCAAAAGATATAATACATTTAAAATGATGAAAACACATAAAAATTTAATAATTAATTTTTAATACATAAATTAGCATCTGTAAATCGGAACCCATATTAAACAACTTATAACATTAGCATATATTCACTTGAAATGAAAAAAAGAAAGAAATATTGTCATATTCTAAAGAAGTTATGATAAATATACACTATAGGGACTCCAAAATCAAGGTTAATAAAAAATTTATACATAAATCCCATTGAATTCATCCCATAGAGTACTCACCACCATCAGTTAAGGGATGTGATGGCCATATTTATGTTTTAGAACAACCTAAAGCCTCAAGTGTTGTCCAAATATCTCTCTAATTATCAAAAGCTTGTGTGTTCCCTAATAACAAATGGATAATACATAGTTTACATTAAGAAACCATAATATAAAGTTATTAATAACCTCAATTTCATATATACCAATTTTTTATTTAAAACCCACAACATGTATATAATCAAAACATACCTTTTTCTATGATACAACCCATATGATTCAATCAAAAACAATAAAAACCTTTTTTATGAAATATAATTTGTAATATATTTCAAAAAAATAATTTATAAAATATTCCATCAATCCATGTTCAAAATTTAAATTAAATTATTAATTTTTTATCAATTTCCATGAATTTCTCAAACACACCCCCGTTCACTTGAATTGGGTGTTTTTTCACTATTTCTTCCCAAAACCAAATTTCATAAAAGAAAATCCATCCAGTTTTGTGGAATATTATTTTTAATAAACCAAATGAAAGAAATTTCATGTAAATGTAATTAAATCATGAATTTTATGTCAAAAAAATTAGGCATCATAATTAAAACTCCTACATTTGACATAAAATCAACGCCCACAATAGAACCCACCAACTAGAATGAACATGAAAATTATCTAGGATGTAAACCATGGAATAAGATTAAAAACAAATTGGGTGTAGATCCATAAAAAATTCTATGATCTATGATACTTTATAGTTTGAATGATAAATTAATGAAGAGACATTGAGGATGCTTTCCTATAAAGTGGAACCACAATGGAAACAAAGATTCATTTCTAATCAAAA
This sequence comes from Viscum album, assembly GCA_963277665.1. Lineage (NCBI taxonomy): Eukaryota > Viridiplantae > Streptophyta > Magnoliopsida > Santalales > Viscaceae > Viscum > Viscum album. The sequence goes on from OY728153.1 coordinate 39,824,339, forward strand.
TTATTGAGAGGGGTTTCAGAGCACTATAAATGCATGGGGAAGGTTCCTGGATTGAATGAAAAGAAATCATGAATGGAGAAATAAATATATCATCTGAAAAAACAATTTAAAAAAATAGTAGAAATTTTACATGATGTGTAACCCAATTACACATTTTATAATTGAAAATTCCCAATATCACAAAAAAACTCATCCCCTTTTAATAACAATATGATTTATTATCATAAGAAATCATAAATCATGTAACAATATTAGACAAAATGTAAATATATTGAAGGTTGTAGTAAAATTGGTTTTTATGATAAGTGACAAATAAATATATGGCTTCATAATTATATGTATCATTCCAATTCCTTCTCAGAAATACCTATATTTTAAAAAAGGAAAATGGTGAAAATGATTTAAACGTACAAATCAGAAGAGTAATAGGATGTTCTTCCCTCACAAAAATATGAAAATAATGTCCTCATTGTTCTTATTGGGAATATTTAATATCAAAAAATTAGGTCACTCCTCTCTCATCATTGCCTCGTTCTACCATGTCTCTTGATAATAAGAACCATAAAACCATAACACACAAAATGAAGGTATTTCCCTCTAAATATGAACCTTTTTCAAAGAATCGACTATCCTCAATGGTCATCGGGTAATGGTTACATATTTATCAACATCAATATCAATGTATCATAGTACATGATATGGATAAATTACATACATAGTCAATTGAGATACATGGAACATGTTATGTATTGATGTCAGCTATGTTGGATGTTATAAATAGTTTGAAACTCTTACCACCTACTAAAAACCCCCTATGGTCCCAAAAAATGTTTAGAAAACATCCCATTACTCCCAATTAATTTATAAACAACCCCATGTGAAACATTCAAGTATAATTGTCCACCATCTACAAATTTTGATGGACATATATGATGATCCATATAAGAATTATACTAGATTTTTGACATTGACATTCTCTTCTAAATCAACTAAATAGTTTCATGTCTTCTCATGAACCATTCTCTTTACAAACAAGGAACATCCAATAACATCTATCCAAAATTATTATTATATGAATGTAATTCCATACAATCCACAAAATTACCCATTTTTATTAAGGACTAATATCTTTTTTTATTTGAAAACTCAATAGGCCCATGTGAACATCACATGCTCCATCAAAGATGAGAAAAAAATTGGAAGAATATCATCAAAATTTTGTATAGATTTTTTGTCATTCCATTGAGAAAATGTTGTTATTCCATTATCAAATTGTCATGATATCAGAGATCCCCTTAACGGCTTCTTAATAAAGGAGTTGAACTGATAATTATGTTAAAAACTATAAGATATGAAACTACATGAAAATGAACAATCCCTTTCACAGTAAGATTTACCATAACCTAAACCTTGGTTGTATAAATATTGTTATAATGTGTGTGGAAATAGTCAGTATTTCAGTTTTAACCCATGTCGAATTGCTCTTCTAATGGGTACTCGGTAACCCAACAAAAAATTCCATAGTGATATCATCTCATTTTCATGTTGGGATTAATAGTGTATGTAGTAAATATGATTTTTTCTAGAGGTCGACATTAACTAGTTTTCATTTATAAAATTAAGAAACATAATAACTAATTACCTTCACATACCTAGCCACCAAAACTACCATCATAAATCATAAAACTTCTCCATGGATCCTATAAGCACTACCCACTAGGAACTATGACACTCCACCATCACAACATTCCTTACTATTAATGTTAACGCAAAATAGTTCCAATATCATAGGATATCCTTTTTTAGATAACTACTAATAAAACATTGTCTCCCAATCATTAAGAGAGTCTCTAATGCAATATAATCCATCACCAAGTTGCTGTATTTAATGAATAATCTCAAGAAGAGTAGTTGTCAACTAAAAAATTTCAAAATAATCCTCACACTCAAACTCATGGACTATAGTATGCAACAGTTCAATGATTCCCCTCATGTTAACCTCCTCTAATGAATCGTTCACAACCAGGGTCTTATGTTTCCAACTCAATTCATCTACAATGACATTCCGTTTATCCAAGGTACATTTGATATCACGATCGAAGGATTGAAGGTATTCCACCCAATGCCTCTCGTGGAGTTTTAAATATTTTGGATGGAATTTATAACTCAATGTGTTGTGGTCTAAATATATGATAATATTTTCATTGAGATGATAGTATCACTAAAACTTAACCATGTTAATCATAGATAAAAATTCATGGTCATGGGTTAGATAATTTTTCTTATGTGTCCAATGTTTATAAAATTTATAAACATCAACCTGATAAAACTTTATAAGAATGTATCGAATCCCTAAATATGATGCATCACATGAGGCGATTGTGTTATAATAGGCCTTATAAAAAGTTAAAACAAATTCGGTATTCAGAACAAAATTATCTGAAAAATAATTTTGATATTTTTTCATCCCACTGAAACATTACTCCATTTCGAGTTATAGATGTTATTGGTGAATCCAAAATTCTGAATTATATAACAAACCAGAGATAATAAGAATCCAAAAAACAATACGCTATTGATCCTAAAAAACTCCATTGTTTTTCAACTAATTATTTGAACTTCTACATTTTTAGGATCAACTGATATCCCATGTTCTAACACTATGTTTGAAGATAATTTCACATCCCAAATCATGAAATAACATTTTGAAATCAAACAGTAATGTTGGTGATTCCTTATTATGGTTAGAATAGTTATTAGATGATGAACATGATCCTCTTCACAACTGGTTTAATCAAGGATTTAATCTAATATGACTACCAAGAAGGTATCATGATACTCGCTGAAAACCCTATTCTTGAAATCCATAAAGATACCATGATTTTTAGTTGGACCATAGAGAATGATAGGGTACTCATAATGGTCGTACCTTCTATGAATGATGTTTTGATTATTTTTAGACACTTTTATGCTAATATGATGGTAACCTGACCGACGTTATATAATTGAGAACCATATTTTTACCTTTAATCCTGTCAAATAAATCTTATTTCTTTGGATTTGGATACTTGTTCATTACCTTTAATTGATTATGATTTTCATCATCAACTCATAAGAGGCATGAACAATTATATTTATTATAAAAGATAATAGAAACCACTATAGGAGAAATAATCTATCTATTAAATACTTCCTATTAAATATCATCCATCTTAGCCTTTAGCTCTATCAGTTCTGCTTGTTCCTTTTGGAAAGTGGAAATACAAACTAGTTGAGTACATAAAACTAATTCAATAGAAAAAGAACCTCCCCCACTAATGGAAACCATAAAAGGCATATGGAAACACATAAATATACTCAATTACCCCTAGAGTTACATAACCACTCAAATATTCCCACTTGAGATCAATGTAATAGACATATACCACATTCCTAATCTTAGTATAAGAAGGATTATCCCCACTCGACATTGGTCCCATTATCGATGAATGATGCAGCACACACTATTTCGTGTAGTAATAAGACCCATAAATTATTAAAATAAAATTGATCATTACTGGAAGTGATATAGCTCATTATAAATAAGTCATTATGTCATTTAATATTGAGAACAAGAAAACAACATGGATCATTTACATCCTATAGTTAGAAAACAAAATTTCTAGACATATATAAATTTTTTTGGTGAATCTTCCTCTGCATAAAGATTAGTTATTTTATATTCCAATGGGTGGAACCATTTTGTAAGTGAGTCACCTGATTTCTAAATAGTTTCAGATGATCTTTATGAACCCCTTCCCCTACTTGGACTCAAAAATATATGGGTGAAACTATGTTAATTATAATGACATATAAATGACCAACAATTCTTTAGTTCCACAATGGTTATTATATTTGAATTCCCTAGAAATCCACACTGGTAGGAAATCATAGAAACCCTTCTACAAATCACAATAAGCATTTAATTATCCCACTATCTAGTACTACCATGAGAATCATCATTCTTATTTATTCCTCTAGAAAAATACTGCTACTGTGAAATAATGAAACTCATGATATCCCTGACTTGCGAGCTCTATGTATTTTGACTATTAGTAATCTATCTTTCACATCAACATAAGAATAAAACTATAACATCAAAACATGATAATTTATAACATATAATAGTTCCAACTTAACATGTAGAGTATTGAACTTCTCATTTGAGAGTATCTCAAGTGAAAACCACAATATCCCAGAAAAATGGTTTTTATACACTGGCATGGTCCTATCAGCCTAGTAATGTTTGAATAACACTATAGCCCTGACTAGCACCACTGACTATGTACGTAATTGTTTTGTCAGAAAAAAAACTTACACACTAATCGGTCATGTTTTTTTTCATCACCATCAGGTACCACCATATGTTACATTGTCCATCCATTATGAAGGTTGCAAAATTACACATGAGTTCATCAGATGTCTCCAAGAACCCATATATATGATCCATCCATCCCAACCACATTATGATAGTTTTATACAATGAATGGTGGCTAATTATGTTAAAATATCACTTTAGAACATGTTAAATGATAATCACTTTTTTCTTCCAAAACAAGATCAAAAATGAGAAATAGTGTTGTTCCATGTCCTAGAGTTTTGACGGTACAAACAATCACCATATCCAAAACATGGTCCACAAGACACTGAGTTTCTGTAGCAGTATCATGCTAGATCTGATTCACATGAATTTTCGAAGGCATGAACCAATAGAACATCAGTATACAAAAAAGAGGAAATCGTTATATCAATCAAACCAAGGAACACAATAAAATTAAATCTAATATATAATATAAATGATTTGGAAGTTAATCTATCAAAATGAAAATTAGGTAAATGTCTATATCATTACATCATGGTGTCTTTATGAAACCACCCATAGTGACATATGGTTCATTGTGGTGTGGGATGGTAGGGTACTGAGTCAAAAATACCACATAAGTCAGGACTAGAATACACAAATGTGTCAAATTCAAGTAATAGTTAAAACCATGCACTAATGACACAACTTTTTCACAAACCAGCCTAGGTACCATCTTATTGGAATAACTGAGATGATCATGAAATATCCTAAAGGAAGATCCTGATCCCCATAAGTTGAATAGTAGTACTTGGCATCATACAAAATTAAATGGGGATATGATTTTACACAATCATTTCAAACCAATGAAAACAAGAGAACATGAATAAAAGAAAAACTAAACTTGGAATATTATACTAGAATTAAAACATGTATAAATCAACCAAAATTAATATAGAAATGTTTTATAAAAATTTACTGAACAACCCATGTCCCAATATATGAAACTCACCATGTCTAATGATCATGAACAAGAACTACCTTTGATTGTTACATTACCCTTTCTCAACCCTAGAAAGATATAATCTTAAAACACGTGAAGGCACATGTAGGGTGTGATGTACAATCCATGACGAGTCTCACAAAGGATTCCATTATTCATATTAGCATTTATTTAACCAAAAAATGTGTTTTTTATTTTCAAATAAATATGTTTTTCATTTAAAAAGAATATTAATAAAACTCATTATTTACATTTCAAAGATGGAATACATTTTAAATAATGGAAGTAAATTTAAAAATTATTTTAATTAAAAAATTATATGATATAGTTTATATAAAGAAAAATCCATTTAAAAAAGTTTATAATAATGGAATATATTCATATAAAACACAAACTAGTGTGGAATATGGTAATACTACTAAGTAGTTATAATTGGTCAAATATATTTGAACTCTACACTAAATGTGGCTCAAAAATATGTAGTTACGTTCAATTGAAATTAGGCCAAAGAGTACTCATCACCATTAGATAAGGGATGCAATGTGTTGCTTTTAGGTTTTTCCTCATTCATAAATGTAATGTGTCGTAAAAATAACTAACTAAATACCTAAGTCTCACATGTTCTCTAATAATAAAATCTACAATGGGAAATTCACATTGCGAAATTAGAAAATAAAATTCATCCCATTCTCTATTTCAAATATTCCACTTTTCTATTTAAAAAACATAAACATGTTTTTAATAAAAATCATGACTTTTCCAAGACAAAAAAAATTGATTTATATCAAATCCAATTAATAAATTTTTATACCATTGAATTTGAAATCAATATGATCAATTTAATTTCCTTTATTTCTTCTCAAAATAATATCAAAATCTAAATTCAATAATATAAAATTTTCAAATTTCCCATGATTTATTAGACATAGAATAATTCAATGTATTTATTTATCTTCTATATATCATATTAATACAAGATTTCTGAAACCAAATACCAGAAATTCAAAATAACTGTGTTTTTAATAATAAATATAAATTATTTTTTTTTGAAAATGATTTTGAATCGAATAAATTATATGATATCAAGAAATCTATCTTAAATCATATCTATCAACCATAGAGGAACCACATACATTTCATAGATACACAACGCCAACAACAAAAACTCTAAAATGGAATAATGGAAAATAAGATCAAGGTACGAGACCTAAAAACAAGATTAAACAACATGGGGTTTAGATATATCACCCCCAATATGATTTGTCAAACTCTATGTATAGAAAGAGATAGAGACAATGAATCAAAGATAATGTCTACCCAATAAGTGGCCCTAGAATCGAAACAAGGTTCAATTGATGATAAACATAACCCAAATTGGTTATAGAGATCTTAAAATCCATAGGGAATGATATTGGGTCCAGATAAAAGAAATATATAAATGGAAGATAGATATTTCATCATAGAAACCTATTTAAGAAAATAGGGTATTACATGACATGTAACCGAATTACACATCATGTAATTATAAATGAAAAATATCACAAAATAATCTATAGCAGTTTAATAAAAATGTATTTATTATCAATTTTATTATCAAATTTTGTAACCATATTATACAACATGTAAATTATCTATAGTGTACAGAACAATCATGTTTTAATTCTGAGAATCCAACGAATATCTTACTTCATCATTATATGTATCCTCCCAATTTCTTCTCATCCCTACACAGATAATGAAAAATGGAAACCACAACTATTATTGAAACACACCTGTCTAAAGCATAATAGGATGTCACCAAGATACTTCTCTTATTATGATAATTTATCACCAATCAATTTTACCCCTTCTGGTTTTACAGATGGATACAACCATGTAAATCCTTAGATAGTGGTAATATATGATGATCACATCAAAAATCAACCCATTATAATGGGATTTTCAGTGATGAATATAGTGATAATTTAAAACCAAATATCATGGTATATTATTATGAATGTGAGCATAATTGACATCTTCGACCCACCAAATAAGAGAAGGATGGAGTCTCATGGGAAATCAGGTGATGAATATGATGAGGTAAAGAATATTTGACATTCTACATGTCAATAATGTGAGAAGTATAACCATCTCAGTTTCCTCAAGGGGACTAAAAAATTATTTACATGTGGAAAATGAGGACATCAAGCAACAATATTTTGATGTAAAATGTATGAAACAATAATTGAATATATTATTCATCCTATGGATTAAAAAATATTTTGATGTTATAGTGGTGTGAAATTTTATTAGTAGGAAAACAAATATCAAACCTAAAACAATGATATATAGGAATAAAAGAATATGGAATATCCAATTAAACATATACAACTGAGGTTGAATGTTATATTCACTATATATTTATCAATGTTATGTGCTATGAAAATTTTTACATATTAGGTATTTATCTACAAATAATTTTTTTTATTTCCATTACTTTTATATACATTGTATATAAACCATCATGATAGGTTCATAAAACTTACTCCTCATAGATTTATGTCTTAATTTCTTATTAGTATTCTAATTGGAATGTAATATATCTTTTTACAAAGGGATCATATCAAATTTTATATAGTTAAATGTCACTTTTTTTCCTATGTCGAACCATGATGAACTACATTATATGGTTAAATTAGAGCGCATTATTGAAATTAATCCCATGATTTGAGTTTAAAAAATTATAGGATATAAATAACTTTAGAGTGGAGAATTTAACAAATATATATATATATATATTAATTATGTAAATAATGTTTACTGTATAATACAAATGAAACAAAAAACTATATGGAATCAATAAAATGTATATATCATTAAATAAAATGAATTAAATTAATAATTAAGCGTAGTATTAACTGTATTATGAAATATAATTTGTATTTATAATTATTTTTTTGAAAAAATAAAATTATTTATTCTATTTCGATTTCAGTCTTTATATGGACGAGAATCATTACTAAATAATTATAAATGTATTAATTATAAATGATGATTTTATGAAAATTAAATATTTATTTATTTGTCCTATATTTAATATTCATTTATATAAATTTGGAATAAGAACAACTACTACGTTAAATATTGATATTTTAATAAATTTATTTCTCATTGTATTGTAAATTATTAATTTAATATTAAAATATAAATCAACTTAAATTAAAATATTAAAAATAGACTTTATTTTTTTTAATCATAATCATAATATTATATTATGTGAATACTACAAATTCCCAAAAGTTCTACATAACTAAATTGATGATAAAATCTTATATGTGCATCTTTTTGGTTCCTCAAAAGGACTGGACTCAAAAACAATTCCCCATGAGTTAAATAGTCTTCAAAGTCCACAACCATATCCATGAAAAAATTGTAAACAGTGGTGGTTGTACACATCTATAACATCTATTATCTCTCAATATGTTACTAAAAACAACCAAACAATATAGGAGTTATCCATAATCAATCTCAAGGAAAATGGATTATCAAGTAACATTACAATGTCATCCACTATCATATAATCCTCGATAATAATTTCATCATACCTCCTCGACCATTATCTCATTGACCATGTATTCCTAACACCTGTGCCCTCCAACTAAAACTGCAGAGGATTACATTGATGAACTCACATGACAACGTGATTGAGAAACTCTCTATAGTCCCCAAAACCTCAATTATTGAAAGAAACCTTACAAGGGGGTCCTCTAGAAGAATTAAATACATGTAAAATCCTTGAAAAATAATCATTAACTGGTCCCACCATTAATATCCTATTGATATATTCCTATAAGGGAAACCAAAAGCTATGACGTACCCATAAGGGAATCCCCAATCTAGTATCAGCCATATTGGAATCCTTAACTAGTGCTTTTTCGAGAATGGAAACCTCATGAAACTCATGTCCTTTAGGGAATTATATAAATATATCCCTCAGATATTTATAAAACACATATCAATGGAACTGAACCAAAATATAATCTCAACCCTAAGAATTCAATAATAACACACATATAACCATAAAATATTTATACTAATAATATTAACATTATCACAACTCCTAATATACAATTATATAACCTCAAATCAACTGGAAATGAATCCGTATTCCATGAAATATAATAAGAATGAACCCTCTAACTGGCATCACAACAGACAACCAAAATATTATAATAACTCAAGTACTAAAAACACAATGGATTACACATAATATAGTTTTAGTCAAAAACATAACCAAATTCGCCTATAAATACTAAAATTAGTCCACTATAATAATCTAGATGAAAAATGATCATAATATACTAATCACAGATCCAATTCTGACTTATGAAACAATGAATCCCAATATCCATTTTTTGGAAAATGTACATGACATAAAAATTTAAACATGCACATATTTGTGTAATTCTACAAATTCAGAGCTCACCCATGTACTTATTATGTACTAATACATAGACACAACTCACTCTGGGTTATTCCATGGACAATTACATTTAATGAGAACACGTGGGTTCTATTAGTGTACTTCTACAAGGACATGTAACCAGGAGACATGGATTCTTCCCAAGAATGTAGCCACATGGCCATGTCTCACTAAATGGTGTATACCAACAGAAAAATGTGTACTCCTTAATACACATCATTATAATGTACATGATTACATGAACATGTACCATGACAATTACTACAATACGATACATAGTTAATGTATACAACATTTACATTTGAAAAAATTATCTTCCATGAATTGGAAGAACACACATTGTGTTCATCAAACCACAAGAAATGTTGTCATGAATTGTAGAAAAAATATCCTTATAAGAATCCCAAACCCAGTGATTCAACCATAAACCACAATATTGACACTCTAGGAATCCACGGTAACCCATGAAAAAATATTAAATCATTAAAAAACTAATCGAATGGGATTTAAAATGAAACAATGATAAAGTTTCTATATACCTTTGAAGACCATCAAGGCATTAGTCTGATCTTTGATCCGAATCCACCTCATGATAAACCAGCTCCTCCTAATCTCCAATATGATACCTCCTTCTCCCTCTACCCATTTCTATATATATCACTCTCCCACTCATATCTCTTTTTTAATGATTCCCATAGGAGGTCCATATCCTATAATCCAAAATTGGGAAAGTATAAATGTTTTAAAAAATAGAAAATATAGAATAATTAAAAGAAAAGGAAGGAGATATCAGTGAAGAAATGGGGGATGATGAAATTGCATAAAAACATAATGAATAGTTATTTTTAACAAAAGTAAATCACTCCATTCTATACTCAACATCGATGTAAAAAATTTATCATAAAATTAAAAAAAGTGTATATTGCTAAATGAAAAAGCTTGAATCTATAAAATTTCGTTAAATATATAAATCTTAATTGTTCCACATGTTTTGAATGGATATAAATTCCAAAATACTCTCAAAATAGTCTAAAAATACTATTATTAGACCAATAGGCAATTATGAAAATTATCAGAGATCTTATGACTAGAGAAATTATAAATTTTACGATCAACACTATTGAGGAGTAAAAAATTAAAATTCCCTCTATTTTTGAGCCATCATGATGCTGTTATTAAAAATAACCCCACCATATATACATCTAAAATAAGAGATGATCAATGGTCACCAAATAACTATGATTATCCTTAATCAATAGCACTTCCAACAATACCCTGACTATCTAGTATCTTAGATCATAGTACCCATTCCACCGACAACAAGAGGTACATTAAAACATGATCAATACAATTCTCTCCTACAAAAAAGTGTCCTTGTTTATTCCCATCAGGTAATCACTAATAATTATGTCTCACACTACATCCACTATAGAATGATATAACATGTCATGGAAAAATTACTCACACGAAAGTACCGACATTGAAATCCAACTACAACTCATTCCTATATCAATAGGAACAAACTCCCCAATACTCAATGAAAATGTCAAAAATGTGACTGTAAACCACAATATATTATTGTTAACTTATCAATTTTAAGGATTATATCACACATATACTCTATAACCATCCCTATTTACCAATCGACACAACACCGAACCATTGTATGCATTCCATCACTCTAAATGTCTTTCATTCAAAAATCAATTTCGACCACCAGTATCCTCCTCTAATAAATGATATTCTTAGAAAAACCTCTCAAAGGATCCCATGATGATAGGAATCGTGACATAATTAACATATGATGATGGTTCAAAAACCACAAATCATGATCTCTACACATAAAAATTACTAACAATGCTCACCCATTGATGTCCTTTTTAAAATATAGGTGTCACCCTCATGTCGAGATCCACCACATGCACACCATCCAAACGGGCATTGATAAATATCCTTGAAATAATAACAACACTATCAACAAACAAACAAAAAAAAAACATGAACAAATATGGATATAAATAACACTATAGTCACCATCTAAAAAATAAATGAAAACCTCGAAGACAAGAAAAAAACCAAGAGAACACAAAACACTTCACTTGTCATGCCCAATGAATAATCATCCTCACAATATTAATTTATATAATAAAAAAAAATTAGGGAAACATGATCTCATAAAGACATCTCTTAGTAATCCTTTCCCTAGTCTATACATCCAAACTAACAACAGGGCATCCGAGACCCATGCTAATCAAAAAGGGAATTCTTGAACCCCATGATGATGATGTTGTATGTATATGAAATGATATCACATATCTCATCAATCCACATGACCATACATTATAATAATACAACCAATAATTAAATTGACAAAAATTAAACGTTGTAATTATATGTGAAACAATTTATGAGTATTTTATGAGACTTTAAAAAACTAAACCTATATTATAATTAAAAGAAAACCAAATCAATAAAAATTTAGGATAATCCAGGATTTCATTCATGATGAACGAAAATAAACCTCTTTCCATTACGATAAGTGAAAAAACATAAAAAAATTCTTCAAAATTAATGTGTGTATCTAAAGATAAAAAGAACACAACCATAACAGAAATAACCAGTGAATATAAATTACACTACTTAATAAACAATGATTTTCTACCAAAAATGGTGTTCATGAAAGACAATCCAAATATACATCACTAGTTTTAAGACATTCCAAGCTCTCATATCAAAAAAATCACCGAGTAGTGTTACCCAATAATTATTCTAATTCCTTTTTTCTCGGTCCATCCATTGTCAACAACACCCTTCACTAGTTCTGGACAATAAAAAGTCCTCAAGGGAAAATTACTATATGCCAGAGCCTAATATATATTAGACAGGGACTAGAATAATGTAGTTTAGAGACAATACACTGAAATAAAAGTACATCAATAGTGATAATAAACAAAACACAAGCACATCCATGAAAATAAGATCATGGATACATATTTAAATAGTAGAAAAATTCAACTAATGGATTGTAAAATTCTGAATAAAGAAATATTGATACAACATTGGTCATCACCTAGGAAAGAATCATATAATATAAACAAAATAAATAATAAATACAGAAGGATTTAGAAATATAATGAGTAAAATATACAAATGTATCTCAATGATTTTGTAATAGATCTAGTGGAAACCTCAAACACCATCCCATCCACCCCACTCAATCATAAAAAATTATCCTTATTCCAGATCCACAAAATCCTATGTGAAACATGGTAGAATAAATAAAATTTCAGTACACACCAAGGGTTACATGAATAGTTTGAGAATGAAATCACAGATGGCTTCCCCCAATGTCCATCCTCATAGAGGCTATCATCACAAGTTCATGCTATAGAATATATTCATATCATATTTGGAAGATGAGAATTTGCATAGAGATAAAAAAATAAGGAAAGGAGTAATGGATATAAAATTAATGTTTCTAACCCTTGGTTATATCTTCACTACCGTGGTAAATCTACAAACTTTCTAGACAGTGTCATATAAATTACGATTCAATGCTCAAAAAACGACAATATCACGTACATTATCCTTGACAAGAAGATTATTCATTGTCCAACACATGGTTACCAATAAATTCCTCCCCCTAGGATTACATACCATGATTCTAAAACAAATGATCACATAGTTTTTTTTAAAGGTTTCCAATGAATAATATTAAATGGTGTTATGGATACCCTATTGATATTGAGAGGATACTAGAAAATCCCAATGATCTTATGGAATAAAATATTTAATATTGGCATTCTTGTGCACCTCTTAGAAATAGATCTTGAACCAAACTCAGAAACTAAGCCCTATAAATGGAACGAACTCAATGGTCCACTAACAGTAAATATAGTAAAATGATAACCTAAGAAATCATCTCTTATTATGAATATCTATATACTCCCCTGGAAAACCACAATAAAACTATCCAATAGCGGAGAGTAGAAAAATAATTCGAAGGGTCAACACTATATATATTAATATCCCAATGGTATCTTATCTCATACTACACACAAAAACAACATACTAAAACCATCATGTCCATAATAAAAAGAACCTTATCCATATAAAACTCGCATCCTCCAATTGGAATAGTTGACATTGAAAAAATAAACTCGCTAGACTACAATCATGAGTAACCCTCCATGATACCAATAACCCCAGATCATCATGGACACTCTACAATAGACTATTTCTAAAAAACCAAACCATGTGTCCTGATTTTCATTGGAAACCATATCCAGTCCAATGGATCAGATCATAAATATACTTTTGCAGAAGGAAATCCATTTTCCAACACTCCACCCAGCGGAGAATCACCAAAAAAACCATGACCAATTGTGAAACACATCCAGCACCACACCTAGTAGGGAAACATAAATAATCACCTCTCCCCATGGTAAATCCTAATGAAAGGTCTCTCAATCTTTTATCAGACATAGCCACATCACACCCAATCATTCTCATCATACCATGATGTCATACCATCCCAATGTCTCCTAACAAACCACACCATGAGAAGAACACTACTAGAAAAAATATTTTAGTGGGGAGGTTTTATTGGATGTTTTTAAAAACACAGCTAATATTTTAAAAATAAAATATTTAGTGGTGGTTTTGAAAACCACCACTTCTTATTTCTACAAATATTTATTATCAGTGTTTTAAATTTTCATCAAAAAAAATATTACAATATTATTAGTGGTAATTTTATCTATAACCCTGGAAAAATTTAAGAAAAAATGAAGATAAATATTTCCTTATTAATTTTTATATGAAATAAAATATAGTATAATATTTATAATTAAAATTATTTATATTATGTCAATTAATTAATATTTATAATTATTTGTCAATTGTATATTTAAACTGAAAATAAATCATCAATATGTTAAAGAACAAACTTCAGTATCAAAAGACCAAAACCTCTAATTCGAGAGATTATTTCAGCTGAACGACCAGTGAAATCAATGCATATAAAATAAGATAAAACAATGTTAGATTTAAATTGTTTGATAATAAAAGGAAATAATACATTAAAATTTCAAAAGACTAAAATTGAACATGAACATTAAAAAACAATATATTTTAATACTGGTGACTATTTTAGCTCTACCACAGATCAAATCGATTCATGTGACGGCTTCTGAGACATTTAGGACTGGTACCAAACCGTTGAGTATTATACCCCTCTATATACTTCCAAAATGTCCCAGAAGGCCTCTAAAACAGATATTTTAGTAGTAAACCCCTATTTATTAAATTTTAAATAGTTATAACATTCGATCCAGGTGTTTGTTCAGCCAACATCACAAATCATATCAAAGAGGATTTCATCATATTTGGTTTGATAGGTTTTGTCGCTGAAAAAGGATCCCAAAATCATATTTTATTGACATTTCAGTGTTTTTAGAATTTTTGTGAGGTTCTTAACGTTTTATGACTTATTTATAAATTTAATGTTTTTATAATTATATATTACATATTATTTATTTATCTATGAGATATTATTTATTATTTTTTTATTTAATTAGTTATCAACTATTTTATTTGTTGATTTTTTTATTTTTTAATTAATTAATCTAAATATTATATGGTTATTAAGTACACGATAATTATTAATTTATTATCAATAAATTAATTAAATATAAATTAATTAATAATTGTTATTCTATTATTCTTTAATTTTTTATTTATTTTTATTTACATTTTTATTATATATTTGTTTTGTTATTAAAAATTTATTAAATATTAAATATGAAATATTTATTATGAATTATGAATTATGAATTATTAATTAATAATTATTAACTATTATTAATTAATAATTTTTAATTTTTAATTATTTATTTTGTTATATAAATATTTATATATTAATGTATTTATTAATTTATTCAAGGTTTACTAAAAAGTAATTTATAAGTAATTTATTATTAATTTATTATTCATTTATTTATTTATTCAATTTTAATTATTTATTAATTAGTAATTATTTATGTATTATTAATTTTATCATAATTCACTAGTAATTTATAAATTTATAAATATTATATATTAATTATAAATTCTTAATACTTAAGGATAAATTATTATTATTATTATTAGTTATAATTAATTATTAATGACAAATTACTAATTATTTTATATTTATTACTAATTCTTTACGATTTATTAATTATTATTTTTTGTTTATTATAAATTTTTTATTTATTATTAATCTATTTATTATTTATGTATTTATTTATCTATTTTTTATTAATTTATTGTTAATTTGATATTTATTTATCTTATATTATATTAGTTTTTAATTAATGTATTATTTATACATTATATATATTATATGTTATATATTATATATTATATATTATATATTCTATATTCTATATTATATATTATGCATTATATTATATATATTTTATGTTATATGTTATATGTTATATGTTATATATTATATAATATATAATATACATTCTATATTGTATATTATCTATTATATATTTTTTATTATATATTATGTATTACATATTATGAATTTTATACGATATGTTATATACAATATGTTATATATTATATATTATAAGTTATATAGTAAATATTATATATTATATAGTATATAGTATATATTATATATTATATATTATTTATCATATAATATATATATTTTTAGTATATAGTATATAGTTTATAGTATTTATTATTTATCATTTAAAAGTCACTATTTACTATTAACTATTAACTATTTATTGTTTATTATTTAGTATTTATTATTTATTACTTTTTATCTCGTATTATTTATATGCCATTTTTTCCCAAATAATGTTTTTATTTATTTATTTTTAATTTAAATTATATTTTTTAGTTAGTAATTTGTTATTTGTAATTATGAAAGATTAAAATTTACTTATTACTTATTAATTATTAATTAGTAAATATTGATTAATCATTAATGATTAATATTTAATTTATGTGTCTCTATTCGTGATGCATTTTTTATTTCTCAAATTAATATATATTATCTTTGTCTCTATAAGTATATTAAATTAGATTTATTGGCCACATGAAGAGCCTGCTAGAGTGGTACAGTCATTAGATATTAAGTAAGAGGTATGGAGTTCGAATCTTAACAAAACGGATTTCTATATATGGAATGAGCATGTACATGGACATGGACATGTGCATGCAGATGGGCATGAGCATGGTAATAATGATAAATGAATAATAAATAAATTTTTAAAATAAATAAGTAAATTAATAATTTAATACATAAATACATAAATACATAAACAAATAAAGACATAAATAAATAAATAAATTATGATAATAAATAAATAAATCAATAATGTAAAAATAAAAAATAAAAATACATAGTAATTAATAAAATAAAAATCAAATTTATAGTTAAAAGAACTAATACGAAATTAAAAACAATATGTTGATTGTTTAAACCACCATAAAAACACGCTGCAAAATGATTCTACGATAGTTTTAAAAACTCACCACTAGTTATTTAATGACACATGATTTAGCGACAGTTTTCTAGAACCTCTATAGAATAATTTAGTGGTGTTTTAAAATTCCTAAAATTGAAAAAATTGGTGTAGAAACAATCTACTAATTATCATATAATAAAAAATCAATCCCACCAACTGAGATCCATCCATTGAACCTCAAAAAAACACACATGCAATATTAAGTCTAGGGTTTCCAAAAACAAAACACCCTCAAATTTGTCTGACATCACTCAACCAAACTCCAAAATTATTATGTAACCGCAACCTCAAAGGAATCGTCCAAAAAAATATGTTAGTAAAAATCACATATCAAATGGTCTGAAAATACCAATGGGATTCCACCATCATGATCAATATAGAATGACATGAAAAATGGACTACTCACACATATAATTATTACCTAGGGTTACAAATACACCCAAAACCCTCTGCTAGAAAAAGTTCACAATGTGTACTTATGAGTATATGAAATTTACTCTATAATGGGAACATGGACATGTAATTATACATGACTAGGGAACACTTGGGGTCTACCCATGTAATATTACATGGCCACAACTCATTTGGGGTCTATAGTATTATTTTAAATGATAAGGGAGTGGATGGGTTCTTCCTTTTTATTACAACAAGACCAAATACCCGTCACATAGTTTATCATCCCAAGAACATGGAATCATGGATATGTCCTACTATGTAATGTGTAGCTCGAGTACATTACATGTACATCCAAAAACTCATCCATCAAATGATCATGGACACATGGTCATGTAACCATCCATGTACTACTACATGATGTGTAAATAAATTATAGAGTGTGCACGTAATAAAACATAATCTAGAATGAATAGGAAGAAGAAATGGAATGTCTTCATTAAACTCCATTCCATGCGAATGGGATTTTTCTAAATGGAAATCCATTATAACCTCTTAAAACCACTTGAGTCATCCATAGAAGAACATATCAACCCTTTGGGGGTCCACAACATCTGAAAAACAATATTTAAAAATTAAAACAAATTATGTATTGGGATTTGACAAAAACAAATTAAAAAAGGACCAAATTAGGGTGTTAAAACCTCATTCATTGTTATAATCCACAATACGATCATCCTCATGATGAACCATCTCATCCCAAGCTGCACACCAATAAATCAATGAAAAGATATATTTAATTAGAAATTTAATAGAACCATGTTAATTTAATAATCCATTGATTACCATTTCGGGCTAATGTATTTTTTAATGCCTACTACATTACACACCATCTTGTGCATAGTACATTTATTAATCAAAATTCTTATTTGCAATGGACTATAAGTGTAATAAAATGTATTTTCCATGTATTTTTTGAATATTAAAGAGATTAATTTTGAGACCAAGTGCTGATATGGCATGGGATTCTGAGGGAAGGTGCTCAAGTATTAGTTGTTTGACATATAATAAATATATTAAATAGGAAACACACACACATAGTATTATTGAAAAAGATGAATAAATCCGAAACAGGGTCACAAATCAGAAATATGAATAAATTAGTTTTCTTATAAAACATGATTTAACATATACCTGAATTAAAAATTATAAGCATGAGCTATTTTGGGAAAATTCAGTAGGGGCATAATTAATTAAAATAAAATAAAATAATTCTTTTTATGTATTTTTACACAGATACTGGTTTATCATATATGTAAATACTAAATTATTTTTCGGGGTTGGCCTCTATTCCTTGGAGAACTATGGATTGCTTGGGGAGGGATTAATTGGTGAACATTAATAGATCGACATCAGATCATGGATTATTGTGGCAACCGAGTTTTTGGATCTCATCAATTTTGAAAACACCATTTTTCTTCTTCAATGATCGATCCAATCTCTAGAAACTATGATTGATTATGTGCTTCCATAATTTTATTTAATCATTTTTGAATGTGAATCAATTCCATGAATAACATTGATACACACATCTTCGATATAATTAAATTGGTGGACTTTTATTTTTAATATTGATATTATTTTTCCTCTTTGTTCTTATCCTTAATTGAAAATTAATTAAGGTCTGATGAATAGAGGAGTAGGTATATTCTTTTCATTTTATATATTATTTTTTAAAATGTTATTTTTCTTCAATAAACATTAGTATTTATATTGTCCAATAGATCAACCAATATATTTTATTCTGACCATTGTGAGAGAGTTCTTTAGCGCAAAGGATTCAATCCTTAGGAACAACATGTGATGAAAGCTATTTTTCACAAATTGAGGATGGTAAATGATGGATCTATGAAGAATGAGGCTTAACTGAGTGATCTTCATTTTCCTCATGCAAAGCATGTTGGGAATAAGGATTGTTTTAACAGAACATTCTTGAGTGGGTTCAAATCTAGGATATATGATCTCTTTCAATGTGAGGCTTCACTGACTGCAAAACAACAATTTATAGTGAGGATAATGAATCCTAAAACACAAAAATACAATGAGATGTGAACTAGGTTTTTTGAAAAATCTAACGAAAATATGGATGTATATTTGGCTTACATGCCTTGTGGTGACCTCTAATCCACGACATGGGTTTAGGATACTGTTAATTATCACATGTCCTGTGACATTGTAACAAGCAATGTAAATCCTCCCTTATTTCTCAATGTGATCATTGAAAAGACAATGTAAATAAAAAAAATTTCTATTGGCACACTCTGTACATGGAAAAAGACAAAACATGTAGTACACAGACACTGACAATTATACATGGGTTAGTTTAGGAAAGTGATAATGAAAATGCGAATGGGAAATGGCACATATGCATGAATTGGGTGATCATTACATGACTTTTACTCTTCCTACATGATGTTTATTCATAAATTTATATGCCTTCATTTTTTCCTATAGACAAAAATACTTTTGGATTGCTGGACATTCCATGTACCTCAAGTATATGACATGTTCCCCCATGAAGATTATTTATTTCCCTTAATTTACAAAGTTTTTAAATGTCCTATTTGATATTTATCTCTTTTTTCTATTACTTCTATGATGAAACATGACCTTATATCCACATCAAAGGATTATTCCCCTCTATAGAGGTTGAGTCTCAAATAGAGTTGTGGTGTTTATTCATGACACTCAATTGTGATCCTCTATCGTCTTTTTTCTATAGGTGGGGTTTGTTGAATCAAGTTGATCTCCTTGATTTGGGTGTTGATACTCTATATAACATTATGTATCATTAGGGTTTGTGGTATTAGTGGAATATGATCCCATACATAGTTGGATGATTGAAATTGGTTTCGTTGTTTCACCTAGTGGTTTTTGGAATGAAAACTTTCTTATATATAATTGTCTTCCCTGAGTAGTGTGCTCCCATGGGCCAGGACTAATGATCTAGAGCTCATTATGGAGTGTCCTTGATGATACAATGTGTTATGGAGTGGTAATCAATGAATGATCATTTCATTAAAATTAATCAATAATTCGGTAGATGGTTATGATCCTATAGTGTTTTTGTTTCCTCCCAAGAATAAAAGGGTGTTTTTGTTTTACATGGATTTTTTTATCTTGTTTTGAAATGAAATATGTGGTTCTATATGTTTAGTGTTTTTATATTGTTTTACTGATTGATATTAAACACACTAATGCATAATATTTTCAATCATCTGTCATGTCTCAGGTAGAAAAAATCCCTTTTGACATTGTCCTAGGAGGAAAATGAATGGAAGTATAATAAATTAATATTTTCCCATTTAATTGTTTTAATGAGGGATTTTATTTTTCATCAGCAAAATATCTTGAAGAAATATATACACTGTGATATTTTTATTGGGATTTTATTTTAACCACTTTTTTATTTTTATACTCCATACAGTCATACTCTATTTTGGGATATCATTTTTTCTCCTGCTTTGTTTTTATTTTTTATAAATTTCCATATTGTATGTGATTTTAGATGAGTGTATCTATAGAATTTAAAAATCCTAATTCCTCTCATTTTTTTGGAAATTCATACTCAACAATAGTCACCAACCATTCACCTATTAGAGGAGCCAATGTGGTTGTCACAGGTGAAACAATAGATTGCTTGGTCTTGATTGTATGGTCTCATAGGGGTTGGTTGTTCCATAGTACCATAGGCGGTGAGATTGGTTTGGTGAAACAATTTATAGTGTATTTATTTTGGATTTAAGGATAAATAATTTAGTGTTGGTGTGGTGGCCAATGAATCCATACACCTGGACTTTTATCACATTCCTTTCAACTCAGTACTTCTAAAAACTGGTTGTTGATAAAATTTTGGTACATGCATCATAATGATATGAGTATTGTTTTCCATGTCCTTCTTAAGTCATCTCCGTAGATATATCTGTTATGATATTTTATATCTAGTTATTTCCCGGATGCCTCCACAAATATAGCCAACCAATAATCCAATTCATGATCACAAGGATGAACCCCCTAATGATGAGGTATAAGTATAATAGAATTTACTAGATATAGAAGCTCTGGGTGGTTTACTAGTACTACCACCACTCATTTAGAAGTTGTTGGAATTGATAATAATATCTAATTATTCTCGTTGATTGATTACATTACTTGAGTTTTAGAAGATACGATCTCCCAGGTTTTGGGATGATCAAATAAACCAGGTGGTAAAGGATTGTCTTAAGGCAGTCAATAATGTTTTCATGTTCTGAGGATGCCTACTAATCAGATATAGATCCTCATAATGGGCCTTAATCTTCTATATATTGGGAGATATTGGTGGTTAGTAATGTAGTCAAACATCAGAATATCTCTCTCTTCTACAAAAATTGATTGTCTCATCAGGGATGATATCTATTCATAAATATTTTTATTGGTACACATACATGAGCACCTATATAATCAAAAGGGGAGTATGATCATGGAAGAGTAATCAGGGTGTTTTTTAGATCGATCATGGTTCCTCATTTGATATTGTGAGGGATACGTTTTTCAAAGAATATACATTTGAGTAGGTATTATGAGAAGACATAATGACTTCAGTGGAATACATTTAATTAACACCTATGATGGGGGTGCTTCAGAGAGGCTTGGATGATGAGTTATTTTCAAAAGAGAAGCCGCTAATAGTGTCTGTTTATAGAGGGAAACTAATAGCATTGACATTGGAAGCAGAAATATGATAATATTCACATATATTTAAGTATGAAAAACACTTCATGTGATGATTCTATGACATAGGCACATTGTTGAATGGTTCTCATGTTTCCTTTAATTATACACGATAGTGGGGGTGTTTCTCTTATGGTGGTTGTGGAAAACTAGATCAAGATTTTCTGACTCACTTTATAGCTGATCATTGGATATTTAAATTAATATTATGTCATAGTGAGAGGCAATCTAGTAGAGTTTAGTAGTGGAGGTAAATGTAGTAGAGGTGTCGGCTTGGAAGCATTAGCTGGTCAGAATTTTGATCTATTACCACCATAACCCATGGGTGGTCTACTCAATGCTCAAGTAGTTTGTATATAAGGAGACAGTTAGCTGTAGATTATGGTGAGCTATAGCCTTGTGGATCCAAGAATGAATTTAGGTGTGATATACTTCTATTTATTTTTTATGTAATAACTATAAGTGTGGGTTGGTGAAATTTATTACTTTTCACTTATTAGGTTTGAAACATAGAGATTTTAGATGATCCATTAGATTGAGCCTTGTGATTGGATACTCTGACTAGTGGGGACTCACAAATTGCATATTTTTTATGATAGTGTAGTCTAATGATTGGTTTTGAGATATTTGTATATTATTTATTTGTAGCAGAAATGAGGGGTTATGACTTAATCATAAGTATGGATGACTTTTCACATCTTTGGACCATATTGACTATTTTAAGTGAAGGTTGTGATGTTTCCATAATTCTGTAACATGGATTTTTGTGGGTGAAAATGAAGCCTTTGAGGAGAAGTATGAGCATAACCATCAGATATTACAACACGATACTAGAAATATTGAGAACATGAATCTTAGTGGATTGGATGATTTGGCCTATCGGTTTCTAATAGTGGTGGAAGTGTACGAGTGCATCATCTTTGAGTACATACCATACTTGACTCATCACTGACATATATAATTCAATAAATAATAGAATATAAATAATTCACTGATATTTGAATCAGCTTAATGGATGGCTCAAAAAATTATTGGAGAGATGAAGGAACAGTTGGTGTAACTGTATGAGAATCACTTTTTCAGACCAATTATATCTGCATGGGAATACCCAGTGTTGTTCTCAAAGAAGGATGACATTAGTTTGAGGTTATGTTTGGACTGTCAGTGAATTAATATGGTGTCAATGATAAATATGTATCCACTACTGAGGATTAACATCCTCTTTGATCTTTTGAGAGGGGTGTGATGGTTATTGAATACAGACCTCAGATCGGGTTATCATCAAATATGTCTACCAGATGAGGATATATAGAAGCTGAAATACATATTTCACTATAGTCACTTTGAGTATTTCGTGTTGATGTTGGGAATGATTAATTATCCATTAGGGTTAATTAATTAATTAACTAGATATTCTAGCCTTTCAAATATTTTTTGATTTTCATATTCATTAAAGAAATCTTATTGTATTTGAATCATGAGTAGGAGCAAGCGAGATACCTGATTATTTCCTTGGAAAAACTCTAAGAGTACAAAAATTATGGGATTCTCTTATTGAATTATATTTGGATTCAAGAGGTCCACCTTCTAGGACACATCATCTCATAGGATGGAGTAGTAGTGGACCCTACAAATGTTGAGTCCGTTTTTTCTTGGGCTCCACCCAATAGTGTTATTGATGTGTAGAGATTTGTTGTTTTTGTAAGGTGATATGATATGTTTGAAACCAATTTCTCTAGAGCAAAGACACCACTAAAAAAATTGAAATTGAATCATAAGCCTTTCACTTGGATAGAAATTTTCCAATAGTTTTCTTAAATTCATAGGCATTGATTCATGAGTGCTCTAATATTGATATTTCCAAAGGAGGGTGTCAAGTATGTAGTGTTCTATAATGCATTAACTTTTGGACATGGTAATTTTAAAACAAACAAGAACAAAATAATTTAATATGGTTTATATCTAATGATTCCAAAAGATTATTACTACATGACCCACAATATTAGATTATCAAAATGATGTTATCAACTAATGATGTAGAAACACTACCTAAAGGGAGAGAAGTACATCATTTACTTTGAACAAAAGAGTATAATGAATATATATATTTTAGAAGTATTGTAACATTAGGAAGAAAAGATCACTAGAGTTCCTAACAGACTATGTATTAAAAATAATATATACTCATAAGAAGAAGAATATTTTGGTAGACACTCTCTCCAATAGATATTTTTACTAATTATTGGACAAGGTATCAATGTAGTTATATCCTCAATGGAGTTAACCTTAGTAGATAATGATAGATCTTAATTATTGGAGTAGATGTTTGTTACCCTACCTCTTTTACAATGTTTCAATTATTCTCATCATATACATACTGGAAATGTGAACTTACATACAAAAATATACACTGGACATGCTTCTGATTGAAATTATGAAGGTTGGGAGCACACAATCCATTTCAATGGATTAACAATGGTACCATAGATATTGCAAGCCGTGGTTATACAGGATTGGTATACATTCCTATTCATGGTACATCAATGTGTAATTGATATGTAATGGGAGATTTTATATATATTTTGGTGGAAAATCATAAAAAATTTGAGCTTCAGAATTTGTCTCTAGATGTCTCAATTTTTAGTATGTGATGGTTGAGAACCATATTCCAGTATGTTTATCTCAACCCTTGGGATTCTAGAGTAGATGTAGGATGAGATATCCATGTGATTTATGATGTGTTTTGAAAATAAATCTGTTTTAAATGATGAAAACATGGAGATTGTAGACCAAATCATCGTGTTGATCCACTTCATTACTCTTCAAGTGAAAAAATCAGTAGAGATCATAGGAGGCCTCTATGTGTAGGGGATAGTTAGTCACATGGAGTCCCCTTAATGATTTTCTCTGAATGTGATGTTTTCTTAACATATGTATTATATATAGGATTTTGGTAGATTTTTATTACTCAGTTACACTTCAACACAATGTCCACCCCTAAATTTATGGCTTGATAGATAGGACGATCCATATTTTGAATGAAATACTTCACTCTTACATTATGGAATTTAGTTGCAGTTCTGTGGATCACCTACCCTTGGAGAAGTTTGTGTACATCAATATCTTCTATTACCCCATTGGTTTGGAACCATTAGAGGCTTAATAAAAGAACCCCTAAATTATTCTACATTTTGGTAATGAGCAATGAGATTTTTTGTTCATGATACTAGATTTGGGGTAAGATATTAAAGAGAAGGTGTTGATCAACCATGAGTGGTTGATGAATGCATAATGGCATAATAAGTCTTATGGGGACTAACGATGGAGATTTTTGTAGTTCAAAGAGGTAGAAAATATGTTCCTTATGGACCCATATCAAAGAGGATTGAGGATATTTGTAAATGGATGATAGTTATCCCTATGATTCATTGATCCCTTGAAGATATTATAAAAATTTAGTGAGGTTGGTTATAATATAGATCAACCACTATAGTTGGACTAGTTACATGATATCTTCCATGAATTTTAGACGAGGATGTACATGCATGAACATACACACATTAAGGACAAGGGAAAGTTGGATATCAAGTATGTAGCTATATTTTATGATTACCCAGTGTAGGTTGAGGATTTAACGTAGAGGATCCTTCATGGGTGATCAACTCCACTTGTTCTTTATTAATAGATGAATGTGAAATAGTATGAGTTAAAATGGGAGTAGGACACCCCGATATGATCCCAATACCATCATAATATTTATTTTGTTTATCTCTATTTGGATAAAATATCCCAACTGTTTATGTAATATAATGACTTAGAAATTTTATATATTATTTTTGGATACATTATTAATTTTTTATAAAACCATGGGAGGAGATATCATGAGATTATGAGGCCCAGTGTTCTCGAAATAAATAATCAAAATATATTAAATAGATTATATAAAAAACTCATATATTTCTTTAAAAGGTCAAATAACTTCTAAACACTGGCCAAATTAGAAATTTTATTGCACCACTGAGTTTAGATCATGGGTTTTCCCCCAGGAACGACATAATTTTGTTTTTCATCAGCCATTTTGGAGAACTCTTTCATGGGGATAAATAAATAAAATAAATAAATATGTTTAATTTGTTTATTTTGATGCAACAATTGATTTGTCCTATATATATATTTGATTATAGTTTTCGTCAATGGTTGGTCACTTAACCTTGGAAACATAGAGACCACAAGAAGGGATATTTACAAGATAACAATAGTAGATTCGGTTCATATCATGGATCGTTATCTCAATAGAGTTCGTGAATCTCATTAATGAGTAAAAACAAAATAGTTATTATGGAATGATAGATCAAAAAATTTGGTAGAATATTATACACCACACCACCTTAATTAAGTAAATATGAATGAAAATCATTCTGATGAATTGAAAATATATACACATCATCTATTGAATTAAATTGAAGGAATTTTATTTTATTAATCACCATTATTTATCTTCCTCACACATTTCATTTTATGATAATTAATCCAAGATAAATGAATAAACGATGTCTTTCATTCCCCACATTTAATGTGAAATGGTTTTCTCCCCTATTTTTGAATTAATCATCATTGGTATTTATTATGGAGAATGGTTCTACAAATACATGGTTTTTTATAATTGAGTGTTCATTATTTGACATAAAAGATTAAAACCACATGTAAAACATATTATAGAGGTTCCAGGTCCAGAATAAACAATTATTATAGATGTATTATGGATAAAAAAGATAGAATTGGGTGGTGTTTCTATCAATGTGACAAAAGAATGTAGTAAATAAGGAGCGAATAGATGATTCATAAGATAATTTGAAGCCTAGTTCTTTGATTTATATCCATATGAGTATTGTTCTTCCCCAAATCTAGAGATTTATCAAGGGTGGTGGATCAAGATATGTGGAAGAAGATGTACAAGAGAAATAATTACTCTTGAAAACGAGAATGGTCAAAAAGTACAGAATATAATACACAGATAGATGATAATGTACACAAAAATTGGCACACAATGTACATGAACATAGAAATGGGTAGGTGTACACTTAAACAAAAAAAATAGTATATGAGAAGGTTGAAGTAAACAAGAACGGTTATAGTCACACGAGTAGGTTTTGAGTGATATATACATGTATTTTACCCTTCTTATATGATTTTTAATCCATGATTCACATGTCATGTGATAATTTTCAACAAGGTAAGAACATGGGATACCTAGGAATACTGATTTTCATTATTAAATGATATACACAACCCTATAGATTATTTGTAGCTCATAGTTTCCAATTATTGTACCATTATGGGTTGATTGTGTTCCCCTATTACAGTATCTTGAGGTTCCAAAGCAAAATTACATCCACATCATAGGATTTTGATCCCCTCTAATTGGTGAGTATCAGATAGTGTTCTTGTGTCAGTCCACAAGAATGGAGGGTCGTCGTCTATCATTTTATTTCCCTTGGGGGGGGGGTGGGTTGTATTAATGTGACATTCAAGAGTAGGGTTTTTGTATTCTATCTTGAAATCTATATCAATTGGATTTTTGGTATCTCTTGAATATGATCCATTATTCAGTAGGTTGATTTAGATTGGGTTCATGGTGTCCCCCAACAGTTCTGTGTGTTAACCCCTATCTATTAATCAATGACTTCTCATTATATTGTTCATTTCTTGGAGGGAAATATTGATCCATACCTCATTATGTAGTATATCCTAGGATTGAATGGATATTTGTGTGGGTTTTCTAGGAATGAGCAGTGGTTTGAGAAGAATCATGTATGTGGAAGTAGGTTATATTCACAAGGTGGTGGGGTGTCATTACAGTTTATATCTGGGTATGATTGATATATAGTTATTTTTATATCTATTATTAGAATGAGTACACGTAGTTATTAATGTTTACTGTTTTTAGGGTGTCTTAATGGGCAACAGTAAAGTCACACATGAATGGTTTTCCACTGAATGTGTCATGTATTATAAATAAAAAGTCCCCTTTGACGATATCATTGGAAGAAATTGTGTGGGTGGATCGTAGGCAAAAAATTTCAAAACGAATCCATTTACTGATAGTTTGAATTTAATTTATTTTACACCCTTAGTGTAAGATATATTATTCATAGTTCTTTCTGTATTTTATTTAGCCACATTTTTTACTTTTTGTACATTAATTTCATACTCTTTGTTGGATCATAGAAGTATTAATTCATTGCTTTAAGTTGATTTATATTTCAAATTTTTTTGGATATTAGATGTGTTCATCTGAAAATGAAAATAAGGCCAATGCTCCACATGTTTTGGATATGCATACTCATTACCAGCTTCTAGACCACATCATATTAGAGCTAGGATTGGGGGTAGTCCCATGTTGGATGTCAGCACGATAGTTCATGAAAAGAATACATCCAAAGCATTCATACCAATAGGTCTTCAGATATAAAGTATTAATCGTAAACACAATGGATAATTTAAAAAAATTATATTTTAAAGCGGAAGGAATAATTTTTATTATTATTAAAATATCACTAAGGCCAATATTGCCTTTAACATAAATATATATACTATTGAAAAAATTATTAATGTTTAATTTTATGAAATAGTTCATTTTTTTTAAACCTAACTAAAACCACATATTCATTAAATATTTATAAACTATTTTTATTGAAATTTCAAAAAAATTATCTCATGAGAGAATAACTATTGAAACTATTTATAATGTTTCACATCAAAAAGAAACCTGACCATTTTTTTAAGAATGACATTATACACATCTATGAAATAAAAAATTTATAAGTAATCATATCACTAATAATACAATTGAAGGTGTATATCAACATGTTGAAAGTATAATTTCTATAATAAATGAATCTAGATATTATTTTTTTAACAGAGTTCAAAAATAGGATTTCATATAAGCATTTTTATTTAGTAATATTTGATTAAATAAATGTGGATTCCAATCTATATCATTCAGAGGGATAATGTTTAGACTTTGGGGAAAAGTAACATTGATTTCCTTATAACTGAAGTGATATGTTTTATCAAAATGAAACAAGATAAAAATGGAATAATTGTTTAAAATTTTGAAGTAGCTTTGGTAATTGGTTCTAATCAACCATAAGGAATAAATTATCCTAAATATTTTTCTCCATTAACTATACATGAGGATATTAATATACTTTTATCCTGTGTAGTATTATTAAATTTTACCGCTTATCAAATGGTTATCTATTTTGATTTTATTTACACATTTTTAGAAATTTGTTTTATAGAATAACAATCTATTTTTGAAAAAAAAGTTGGTAATTTTTATTAACATACTCAAGATCTATAAGGACATAAATAACCACCAAGAGCCTAATTTGATAGGTTTATAATATTTTTATTACCAATATTGTTTCTTATAGATTTTTAGATCCAAATATATTTATTAATTTTTTATGGAAAACATCCACAGTAAAATTTAGATAAATGAAAAAAAATATTTGGATTAACTAAAACATAAATATAAGATACTTTTATTGATTTTATGAAATATAACCCCGAAATGATCATGATGGGTTGCCCAACTATTTCCTTTTTGAAATTTTTACTAAATACTTGATGGAGAATTTAGATCATAAAACATTTATAAAAAATATATACATAATAATTTTTTATTCTTATTGTAAATGTATGATTACTATTAAAAAACCATAAAATCCAATTATCATGATGAATCATGTGATGTAATTTTTAAGCGAAATTTTAGAGTAATGATTGGTAATTTACAATACATATTTTCTGTCTATACTGGTTTAATGTGTTTATACTTTTTTGTGAGATATTTAAAGATAATACAAATGATTATTATCTAAAATATGTTACTCATATTATTTTTTACCCTGTGGTAACATTAAAACACAGTTTATTTAATTCCTCTAGAAATGATTTTTAACTGAATATTTTTTCATATTCTAAATAATGTGGATGTAAAATGAATTATAAATTAATATCTAGAAGATGATATATCTTATTGAAGGATTCAATAATATAATCTTTTTTAATCAAAACATAGTACCAAAATCAACTGTTGATTCTAAATATGTAGCAGTTGTGTGTTTTGTACTATGGTATTGTGTATACAACACACTTTCATTGCCATTATCAGTTTTGAAGGTTAAAATATTGTTTTTTCATCACACGAGTGTCATAGATCATATTAGAAAACGAGATAATATTTATTGAACAATGTATTTGAGATATAAGAAACTATTATGATTATAACAACATAGAAAGGAAGCGATATTTATTTAAAATTCATCCGAATGTAATAAAAACATGTTAATATTTTAAAACATCCTATAAATTCTGATAAATTTGATAATATTAATCAAAATCATGTAATTTCAAACATAAAATGGTCATTTATCAATGTTTTAATATAAACCTTATAGTAAATATTTCCCCAAAAAGTGGGTAATTAATTTTTTACAATATTTTATTTTATTTATAATTTTAATATTTATAAGATAAACTTTTAGAACTATTTTTTTAATAAAAAAATTTTCAATTAAAGAGACTCAATCATATTTTTTTTACATGATTATGATTAATATTATAAAATTTATCAGAATTTATAGGATGTTTTAAAATATTAACATGTTTTTATTACATTCTGATGAATTTTAAATAAATATCGCTTCCTTTCTATGTTGTTATAATCATAATAGTTTCTTATATCTCAAATACATTGTTCAAGAAATATTATTTCGTTTTCTAATATGATCTATGACACTCGTGTGATGAAAAAACAATATTTTAACCTTCAAAAAATGATAATGGAAATGAAAGTGTGTTGTATACACAATACCATAGTACAAAACACACAACTGCTACATATTTAGATTCAACAGTTGATTTTGGTACTATGTTTTGATTAAAAAAGATTAGTGATGATGTTGGTTTAAAGGTAGTAGCCATTAATTTTTTTAGAAATATATTATAATTTTATATCTATTAAATAAAGGATATGTTTTACAAATTAATATAATGCTATTAAAATCATATAACAAACAAGATCACAAATAATTATGGGATTTTTGAAAAAGCCTATGTCTAAATGCTCATTTTTTTCATTACAAGAAAATTTTTGGAATGCTTCCCAACTATCAATGGATGCATATGGAGATTTATTATGGGATTATAACATTCATAATCTATATGAATGAGGAAAATATAAGCTCAGTGGTCTTGAAATTATTGTTTTGGATTCTCAGTAAAATGTTAGGAGATTCAATTAAGTTAAATTTATTTTAATTTTCAGAGACATAGTTAAATACAGGTCTCCGATACTAAAGATCAAATATATCCCTATAATTATAAATATGTTTTTGGTAAAATTTATAACCTTTAATAAGATCATAAACGAAGAATCTCTAGTCATGGAGAGGAATTTATATATTAGTAAAGATAATATCAATAAAATAATGACTTTCTTTGTTCCATATCTGAATATATTTGATGGTAAATCGGAAAAATATTGATCAATTTTATTGGTATAAAAACATAATGAACATGGTTTTTAGAAGGGTAAATATGGGGAAACATAATTTGTAATGAATATAAATAATTCTAAGGAAATATTACCTGAATCCATTAAGGTATTTAATTGAAATAATTTACATGTAACTGATGATATCCCTACCATTATTATGGATATAATTGAAGCCTTGAAACTAAAGAGTAAACTTGAGAAAATCATAGGGTAGAAAATAGAATTAATGGATGGATGAAAAATTTAGAAAATTAAAATTGATGGAGATTTAATAAATGTTTTGAAAATAATCTGTCAAAAATGATTGCCTATGATAAAAGATTTTATCTCTAGGACATGGGATATAAGGTATTAATCATAAAAACTGTGGATAATTTACCAAAAATATGATTAAAAGCTGAAGGAGGTGTGATTATTATAATTATAATAGCAGTAATGTCCATATTACCTTAATCAAAAAAATATACTATAGGAAAAATTTGAAATGATAAATTTTATGAAACAAATCCTTTTCTTTTAAAATAAAAAGAACCACATATTCATTATATATTTCTAAACTAGATTTCTAGCTATTTTAGAAATTTTATCTCATGATTGAATAACTATTGAAACTATTTATAAAGATTCACCTCAAGATGAAACCTAATTTTTTTTAGAAATACATTATAAAAATCCAAGAAATTTTAAAATCATACGGAATCATATCACTAATAATATCATTGAAGGTGTATATCAACATGTCAAAAGTATAATTTCTATAATAAATAAATATAGACATTCTTCCTTTTTATCACAATTTAAAGTTTTATCTTTTTATAGGGATTTACTGTGATGAATATTGGATAAAATAAATTTGGCTTGTACTCAATAATGTTTTGAGGGATAATGTTTAGACATTGGTTAAAAATCCCATTGATTTCCCTATAACTGATGTTATATGTTTTTTTTAAAATAAACATGATGAAAATGGAATAATTTTTAAGATGTTGGCAGTACTTTTGGTAATTGGTTCTAATCAACCATAAGGAATAAATTATCCTAAATATATTTCTCCAATAACTATACATGATGATATTAATATAAATTTATCCTCTTTAGTATTATAAAATTTTACCACTTATCAAATGGTTATATATTTTGAGTCTATATACACATATTTAGGAATTTTCATTCTAGAATAACAACATAATTTTTAAATTAAAAAAAGATGGTCATTTTTATTGACATACTCAAGATCTATATGGATAAAAACATGAACCAAGAGCCTAATTTGATAGTTTTATCATATTTTTATTACCAAAATTAATTATTATATATTTATAGGTCCAACACTATTAATTAAATTTTTTATGGAAAACCTCCACATTAAAAATTTTAATAAAATGGAAGCGATATTTGGGACAAATGAAAAAAATATATTAAATTTTTTTATTGATTTTATTAAAATTAGAACTTGAAATGATCATGAAAGGTTTCCAAAATGTTTCTTTTTTAGATCTTCTCAAAAGACTTGATGGAGAATTTAGATCATAACACATTTATGTAAAATATATACATAATAATTTTTTTTCTCATTATAAATGTATGAGAACACTTATAAAACCATAAAAACCAAAGGTCCTGATGAATCTTGGTATGTAATTTTTCAACACAATTTTATAGGAATGATTAGTAGTTTACAATCCATATTACCGATCTAGCCTGGTTTAATGTGTTTATATGTTTCTGTGAGATATTTAAACCTAATAACAATGTTTTCCATCTAAAATATGTTAATCATATTTTTTTACACTAATGTAACTTTTAATCTTGGTTTATTTAATTCTTTAAGAAATTATTTTTAATTTAAGATTTTTCATTTTCAAAATAATGTGGATGTAAAATGGAATAAAAAAGAATATCTATAAGTTTATATTTCTTATTAGAGTATTTAGTGAATTAGTCTTTTTTAGTCCAAACATAGTACCAAAATCTACTATTGAATATGAATATGTATCAATTGGATAATCTCTGTTATGGTACTATGAATACAACACACGACCATTAGATTTTTAGGGGTTTTAGTAAAAATCCCATTTTTCATCACACAAGATTTATAAATCATAATAGATAACGAAATCATCTATCTTGAACAATGTATTTGGGATATAGAAAACTATTTTCATTATAACCACATAGAAAATAATCCATATTCATTTAAAATTCATTAGAATAAATTAATAACGTGATAATATTTTAAAACAGCATATCAATTCTGAAAAATTTAATAATACTAATAAAATCATATATTGGACAACATAAAATTATCATTTATCTAGGTTTTAATAAAAACCTTATTCAAAATATTTCCCCAATATAGTGGGTAAATCAATTTTTCCATTATTATGATTAATTTCCATTTTTAATATTTTTAAGATAAACCCCTCGACTATTTTTTGAATATATATTTTTGGTATAAAATGATTCAAGAATATTTTTTATATAAAAATAAATCAAGAAACATTCATTAAAATTTATGAAAATTTTTTTTATTAAATTTTGTTGGGAATTGTTTTCATTATAATGTTTTATAACATGATTTTCCATTTACGTTTTTTAAAAGATTATTCCTAATGGTTTTTTGGATAATTTATTTACTTAAAATATATTTAGAAAAATATTATATTATAATTTATATTATCCATAATCAACCATTAAGTAATGTCTAAATGATTTTTATATAATTATTAACAAAATTTTATAATGGTAGTAGATAATTTAATTTTTATACAAGTGTTAAATTCTAAAAAATTTAATATTTTTCTCTACCTTCTTATACTACATTTTGTTATGGTTATATATATTATTAGTAAATTTATCAATTTAGTTTTATCAAATTATTAATAACATTTAAAAAACTGTTCTAAATATTCTACAAATGGATTGAAAAAAATTAACAGTTTGAATAACTTTCACATATTAAGTTATATAGTATTAAACATACACAATTTACAGGGTATTAATAGAATCAATTGGATCCATGGAAGATAAAAACTCTCCTTATATCCTTAAACATATATAAAGTAAACACGGGAAGCTATATCATTTCCCATTGATTGTTTTGTGAGGATAATAAATTCTTTCCATACATTATTGCATCTGAATATTCATGATGCATCCATTTCTCATAGATATATTTGATCATCTAAAATGGATTTATACATCTTTTTCTGAAATAGAATAGATATCAATTAAATATTTATATAGATATTTTTTTATGATATGTATGATTACATTCTAATATTAGAAATATATTTTCAGAGTTGGTATTATTTTTATGTCTATAATAATGAAATTGTTCTATACTCTCATGAGAATGTCAGTGAGTTTTATACTTCCTATTATTTTAGTGATGATGGTGGTTTAAAGGTTGTGACCTTTAATTTTTTTAGAAATTTATTATAATTCTATATCTAGTAAATAAAGGATATGGTTTAAAAATTATTAGAATGCTATGAAAATTATATAACGCATAGGATCCCAAATAAATATGGGATTTTAGAAATGTCTATGTCTAAATTATCATTTTTTTCTATACATGAAAATTTATCGAATGTTTCCCAAATATTTATGGATGCATATAAAGATTTATTATGGGAGTAAAAAGTTCATAATCTATATTAATGGGGAAAATATATGATCAATTCTCATGACATTGTTGTTGTGGATCATCATTGACACATTATACAATTCAATTAACTTAACTTTATTTTAATTTTCACAGGCATAGTTAAATACAGGTCCCTGATACTAAATATTAAATATAAACCTATCATTATAAACATGTTTTTGGTAAAATTTATAAACTTTTAGAAGATCATAAATGATAAAACTCTAGTCGTGGAGAAGAATTCATATATTAGTAAAGATACTATCAATAAAATAAGGATTTTCATTATTACATATTTGATGAAATTTGATGGTAAATGGTAAAATATGCATCAATTGTATAGGTATAAAAATATAATGAACACGTTTTTTATACTCGTAAAAAAGGGGAAAATTCAATTCTACTGCATATGAATAATTCTATGTAAATGTTACCCGAATCCATTGATGCTTTTAATTGAAATAATTGACATGGAACTGATGATATTCCTACCTTTATTATAGATATAGCTAAAGCCTTGGAACTAAGGAGTATACTTGTAAAAATCATAAGTTTGAAAATAGAAATAATGGTTGGATGAAAAAAATTAGAAAACGAAAATGGATAGAGATTTAATAAATGTATTTAAAATAAAATATCAAAAATTAATGCCTCTGATATATAATTTTTTAATAGGAAATTTGATATAATGTATTAATCTTAAAAACTATGGATAACTTAAAAAATATATATTTACAAGCCGATGGATGAATTTTTATTATTATTACAATAGCAGTAATTCCAATATTTCCATTAACAGAAAAATATACTATTGATAAAATTAGTAATGCAAAATTTTATGAAACAAATCCTTTTCTATTAAATCTAAATAAAACCACATATTCATTTGATATTTCTAAACTATATTTCTATCAATTTCAGAAATTTTATCTCATTACAGGATAAAATTGAAATTATTTATATTGTTTTACCTCAAGAAGAAACCTAACCTTTTTTAAGAAAAAATTATAAAATTCCAGGAATTAATTCTATGTAATACCCATCCATCGATATGATACTACCAATCTAAAAAACATTTTTATGCTTCTACAATGATACATCAATTCAAACTTTCAATATTTCAATACATATGCCTGCCTATAAAATGATATGAACCATGCTTTAAATTGTACCTATATAAATGTAAAATTTTACGATCATCTCATAAATATATGTTATTTTACTCTATTCATCATTATATCAATGAGGATATCATTTTTGTTTTTGAGGTGATAATAAAAAAAATTAGCTGCACTGACTACCCAAATGAATCCAGGTATGAGGTAAAAATTGGTTCCTCATAACCATAATGATTAATAGAGTATAGTGTTTGTTGGATGAATCTTGCAACGATAAACCTCAGATGCCAGAGTAAACCATCCATGGCCTCCTCCATGGATATATTGGGTAGTAGAAGAACAATTTTTTTCCTAATGTGGAGACATTATTCCTATAATTTTAAGAGGATTCCGTGTAGATACCATCTCAATAGGCCCTAGAGGAAACTATCGACACAGTAGGTGACCCACCCACTAAAAAACATATCCCATGATCTTGTTTCCTATCCACTAGGGATTATTATACACAAACCTACTACCCTAGTGAAATTCTATATAGCATTCATCTAATTTCGCATGGAAAATGATGGCCCTATGGGAAACCTCAAAACAATGCTCCATGAATCCTCATAAAGTATTAACTTTCCTCAGAATAGAACAACCCAAGATTAAGTTTACAACTTTTTATATGTTCTAAAATGTAGTAATATAGTTGATCCCTATTTAGGTAATCATGTAAATCATAATATGTGCACCTGTGATCAGATGTCTTACAAAACACATCCTTAGAATTCATAGCATTCATCAACTCATTATAGGATAATGTCATAGGATAACATTGAAGGTTGGTGAAGTGATTATAGTATAATAACATGGTCATAATAGCCTATTTTAAATGAATAAACTCAATTTATTTTTCTTCTATTAGAATACATGGAAATAACTAATCGTAGAAGAATATCTGGAAGTATTTTCAGACAATACCTCAATGATGCTCCACATAAGAGATTACATACCACCAATTCATGGCAGACATACATAGGTTGTAACTAGTAATAATGAACCAATGTAGTAGAGGCATCTAATGATGATTGAGGATAGAAAACATGGATAGTATCCATGCATCTGTATATTGAGGTCTGCTATCCACTAAAAAGGTCGTAGGATGCTTCTTTTCGAAGTGAGGATTTGGTTTTAAACATGTGAGGGGAATATCGGTGAGCACCCTGGATTGAACTCATAAAGATAATTAATATTTCAAGGAACAAAGGTTCTGATCATAGTAGAAGATCATGATGAGGTTCCAATGTTTTCACTGAAGGAGGTATAACTAGTGGCATAGGTCCCACCTCATCCAGAACATAATCATCTCCATATTATTATCATACAATGTGTGGAAACTGTGGTGGAACAACTCTACAATCTCCATGTTCACTCCTATAATAATATTTAATATAAAAAAGGTAATGTAATAAAAATAATATAAATAAACATATTTCTTCTATAATGAGTCACAATACTGTGAATACTCTTAAATACAATACATTTTTTTAAGAAATTGTCACAAAAGTATCATAAGAGACATATACAATTCACATGTACAATGCTGATGTTTTGTTTTTGGTCTAAGATAAATCCATAGTGGTAATATTATATCGAATTAAAAATGAATGTGAAGGTCCTAGAGGGAACCATATATTCCCTAAAATTCTATCAAATACATAAAATATAACAAATATAATAAATATACTCTATTAAAATGTATTTAACAATTTGTTCGAGATCATTACAAAGGGATAGTTATATTTTTTTGATAATAATTTTAAATGATTTATTATTCTTAATTTGGATAAATAAGAGATTTAAGATTAGTATGATTTTATTTTGATAAAATGATCCCATAATGGAAAGTGCGGTAGATTTGTTTGGTTTGAATGTATATTTATAAAGCATGCTAGTGTTTTGTAATTTCAGGGTTTGAGTGAAATAGGATTTAAAAATATATGATTATTAATTAATGATTGGTATTGGACTTGAGATTACAGTGATACAATGATCTTGGTATCCCCTCCTCAATAATGAAATACCCTATATCCCATTGCATAGAAATATTTTGTTTTACATAATCATGTTTGTCTTCATACTCTATTTATACTTAATTTCCCAAAATTATGAATTAAAATATGACTTCTTTTTTGTTGTTAGTTCCCCAATTTTAGTGTTACTTAAATATTCAATTATCAATAATCATTAAAAATAGAATTGAATGGGATTGGATGTTTTATATTAATTTTAGATAAGTGAAATAAAAGAATAGAAAAAAATGAAAATTTTCCAAAACACCATTCCCTTCTAATAAATTACCATAAAAAAGTTGTTTTATCCCAAATACTATTAATAAGAGGTATAATGTAAAGGATAAATGACAAGTAAATTATAATTAAAATAATTATGGACTTTAGGAGGGCCCTACCAATTGCATCTACTTTCTCCCAGCATTATTTTTAAGATATCCACAACAATAGAATGATATACCTGTAAATAAAGGATCTATATAGGCTCTAATATTAATTAAGAACCTGATTATTTTGTCCAAAGGTGGTTTTGTTCTGGTCCCATGTAAAAGATTCTATAAAAAATCAATGATATGTTAAATACAGACACTTAAATTTTATACTGACCTTTTACATGACATGTAATTTATTTTAATGATTTGTAATTTTGAAAATTATTTGCATCACTTTTTGATGTGTCCTTAATTCACGGATTAAACTAGTGGACAATGTGTAATGATTAAACAATGTGTAATTTAATTTTTATACTCTAGAAGACACATTTCTCTCCTTTCAGTAGCTTTATTCCATATATGTTATATATAATCATCCATAAAAAACAAATGTCACACCATTAGTAAAGTTCACTACATGAATTTTCATTTATCTCATTTTTGAATAATCAAATCTATTATTCCATAAATTAAAAAAAATGAGAAATAAAAATATGGTAATGAATAATCAATTATATAAATCAATCATGTTTTTATGTTATAATAAAATATATGCATGAAATACATATAATAAAAAACAACATAATTTAATTAATTTTTTTACTTAATAGTATAATATCATCTGGATACAAAAGTTAATCTTGTTATCATAAATTAAATTCATTTCAAATAAAATCAATTGATCAAATAGAAAATATATTGATCAAGTATCACGTGTATAAAATCAATTAACACCTCATTTTTCAAAGAATACAAATCACACATGTATTTTACGTTTCCACCATAGAAAAACCCTATCGTTTCCTTTCATCATTTTTCATTTTTGAATTAAATATTAATAAGAATTATAATATTAATTTACATTACATTGAGTTTATCCCCTCATCATTAGTGTACGAATGATGATAGAGATGCACATACCACAAGAACATTTCACATACCATATGATGGAAAGGAATCTAAAATATACATCATGTAACAAAAAAATCATAATTAATCATGATGGACTCACAATTTAATATAAATTATCACTGAATAATATTATTGTTCAGTAAATGATAGAAATATAGTAAGTACCAAAAATGATGTTCAACTAAAATGTAATTTTCATGATAATGAAAAGTAGTTGAATAAATGTATCTTGTTTCCCTTGTATCTCATAGTATCATTATAATGAGTTGAAATATTATTAATGTGACAAAAAATTATAATAATATCGTTATTTTCTTTACATTTTTTATCATTCTGATAGGGAGAATTATCACATCCACCACCCAACAACTATTGATCTCCTCATGATTCTATTTGTAATACTTATAATAAGATCCATGTTTACGTAATAGTGATTGTTGAATTTCATAAGAAAATACTTTTTCTTATTATTTTAAGAGGGGATAAAATGATGAAAATTAATGAAACAACCACATATATATATCCTGAAATACCCCCAGACTTATTGAATACAAAATTTCCATCATTTTCACTAGTTTTCATTTCGTCCACACTTATGTTTCAAAATTATGTAAAATTTTCTGAGTATGGTTGAAATTGATATGATATTTTTGTAACATGGCTCATTTTCTTACAATGATATTCATGTAATCTATGGGTTTAAATAAGATTAATTTATAGTGGGTCTCAGGATAAAGGATATTAAAAATATTTCTCCAATTATTTTTAAAATGATTCTATTCAGTAATAGATTTTAAAAGAATAAAATATTGTTCTAGAAGAAATCATGTTTGAGTTTCTCAATAAATATTTCAATGAAATAATGTAAAATATAGGAATATTGTATTTCTTTGGAATAATACAAATGGGTTAGATAATTACTCTTGTTAATTCTCATGAATAACTATATTCAATAATATAAGTATTAAAAATATAATATGTGGCCAAATATCAGAAAAATTTCATTTACAATGTTAAACATGATCGTAAAATCATGTTTTTTCAAATATGAATTGAGATAACTATCACTATTATTTATTTTTCCATATATAATTCAATATTGTTAAAAAATTTAAATTTCACGGGATGGTTATTGTATGAAGTATTTTATACTTCATTATTTAGTTGATTGAAAAAATAAAAAATTACAGGAAATGAAAATTTTCAGTTTTTATTGAAATAAATGTGGGTTATATTTTTGAAAAAAATTAAATGAAACTCTTATTCCGCATTAAAATATCTATATAATCACAGTTGTCAAGGATTTTGATTCTGAATGTTCATGATATGTAATTTCATTCACAATGTGTTGATTTTGTCACAACCCCTTATTTATATTCATGCTTCTTGATAATGGCTTGAGTATCTATGACCTGTAAATAAAAAATAAATAGGTGAAAGCATTGGACAATTATCAATAAATTTTGAAATCTATTTTGGAAGGAAAATTATGACCCTAAATATGGAAAAGAACTAATGAAAAAAAATCGGGTTACCTCTTGAGAGAGGTTTTGTTTACCATAATTTAATTGAGAATACCTATTTCATCATTAGTTCTTATGATGGATTATTGTAATCGTTACAACTTGTGGGTCAATAAATGGTCTCAATCGTGTATTATCTATATAGGTTGTCCCATGTTACTCATCTAT
The DNA here is from genome assembly GCA_963277665.1 of Viscum album. Lineage (NCBI taxonomy): Eukaryota > Viridiplantae > Streptophyta > Magnoliopsida > Santalales > Viscaceae > Viscum > Viscum album. The sequence goes on from OY728153.1 coordinate 39,866,267, forward strand.
GTGTAGCTTAATTTTTCTTGATTGTTATACATACCTAATAACCATTGGAATGATCCACAATTTCTTCCTCAATTATGATTAACTAAATAGATGTTCCTATGTTATACATAACTTATTCCATTTCCAAATTTTTTTTGAGTTGGTCTCTATTCTTATTTTAGAGGCCATAGTCTTTCGCTTCTCATTTTTCTTTAGTTGACAGTGCTCTAGCATAATTGCATCTAACTCGTGTAGCTATTTAATATTAGCACCACCTTTAGCTTTGGTTGCATTGTCTTCTCAAAACTCATTTTCCACTTACACATCATAGTTATTATTTTCCTATTTAATGTTGTAGTTTACTTGAACACTATCAACTGTAAGATAGGGTTTCCCTCTTTGGACCTCGATCAACAAATTCACAGTGTTTAAATGTAGTATTTCCAAAAGTGTGGGTCTCGATACTATTCTCTGTCAAACAGTTGGATGTCAACATGAAATATGATTGTGTTTACTATGATCTCAAAATATTTGAAGAATCCTCTTAGGGATTGAAATTTTCAATCATCTAATCAAATAATTACTGTTTTTCACATCAGACAATCCATTCCAAAACTCTTAAGTGTTTTGTATTCCATGATTTTGACTCCCATAACAACGTCACACAAATATTATCTAAATTTGTTTTCCTAAATAAATATAATATTTTAATTGATACTTGGTTAACATTTATTATTAGTAAACTCCTTAGATTCCACCTTTGAAAACTCCAGTGTGAGTGGAATGGTGCGAATATATTCTAGTTTCTTCTTGTTGGTTACTTGCTCATTCAATAATTTCACATATGATCACATGTTCATTATAGGATATGAAATGGATATATTGGTATAAATTTTATTAATGAATTCCAAAAAATACCTTTCATCATTTTGTTATTCACATTACACATTCATTTTCAAAATGCATTTGTTGGCTTATAATAATGTGGTTTTTCTTCTTCTTTATCAGATATGTAGTCCCCAGCATCACTATCTTCTCTAAACTACCTTGGGATTATCATGGAAAAATATATTCCACATTCTTTTTTATTTTTCCTAGTTTTATGTTATAAGGTTTCAAAATCATTACGTGGTCATACGTCATGTTTTACTGGAAGAGTATCTTTTGGTTCTACTTATATGATGATCAATAGTTTGGAAAACATGATGATTCAGATTCCAAACTATGAATTTTTTTTAGTTATTCATTAATTTAAATGACAATATCCTTAGAAAATACCATTATTGATGTCGTTGTATCTTCCAAGGAATGGACATGTCACATTACTGTGCTCACTTGTAGTGATTTATTTTTTCATAATCACCAAACTGAAAATATATTACTAACAATGTACAAAGCATAATTTAAATTTCCTATATTTGTACCTTTGTTGTTTTTTCCATTGAAAATGATGATGTCAATTTTTTTTATTTATTCATATGGTTCCATTATCCATTCATTGTTATTGATTTCATAAACTCGTTTTTTTATGTTCCTTCTCATTACTACTAGAAATAATAGATTTTCATTTCATCTAGAGAGTTATATATCTTATCACGAGACATATTCATTCATGACATTCTATAGTAAGAAACAATAATATACTAGCATACCTATTAAAAGGCATTTTTAATTATTTTTATTAAAATCCAAACATATATTCCATAATTGGGTAATTTTTGAGTCATATCTATATAAGTTTCACATTAATAATATAGTGTATTGGCATAAAATTGGAAATATTATACAATAATTACCAATATGTGCATTGAAATCAAAGGATAAAATAAGTTTGTTAAGACATTCATAGCCAGCTCATCCCATGATGTGATGGAATGGGCATGCATGATTTGGATCTAATAAGAAACTCACATGTGTAATGTCAATCAGAAAAGGTAGAGTCTTAAGACATCACATGAACAATTATATAATTGGAATTTGTAATGGATATCATAGATTCTCCCCAAATGTTTGTTTAAATCATCATGTAGATGTCTGTTTTCTTTTAAATTTATTAATACCATTAAAATTATTATAGTATTGATACCTTAGTGTTATATATAAAATATGGTCGTATAATTCTATGATTCAGTCTTGTGTTTAATGGATTCTTATAATCTATGAGAATTTGTAGCCCTTGATCTCTTTGAATAACCCCATTAGTTTGAATTAGTGTAATCATGTGGATCATAAAATTCATTATTATTGAGGAAAATGAATTCATATCTAAATAGTGAATATAAGAGAATAAAAACAATGAATGGAAAGAATAAGATTGTGTATATTACATGATCCATACCAATGAATCTGATGGTGAACAATTTTAATTTCATATGGAAGAGGAGTCAATATACATACGTCAAGAAGTGGATAGGGGCCCATGAATGGGGGATATCCATAGGAGTAGGATAAAAGAGGGTGAGGGATTAAAAATATAGGAAAAAATGGTCAATTACCCTTCATTCTCATGAATCTGTGGGTTGACTACATGGATGAAATTTTTTTACTTCCCTTATGACATAAGGGAACCTATTTTATGGGATAGTTGAATGGATTTTATAACACTAAAATTACCGTGTGAATGCCATAATCCAAGTTTCCCAATAATTTTGTATGGGTGTTGGCCCTATTATATATGGTTTTATACAAAACATGTGCATCACACTGTACAATAGGTAACTTTCATGGTTGAGTCATACAGTTATGCATAACCATTCACAAAACATGAAACTCAATTTTCCATTCTATTTTCCATATATATGGGATCCGAATGAATCTTAGACTCTCCCAGACCACACCTTATCCATTTTAGCACATAATTATGATAAAATTATATGTTTTATGTGGTAATTAATGGATCAATATTTATAAAAAAATATAAGATCATACACTGTATAATTATTAGTTTACATCATAGAAAAATTTAATAAGGTGGGAATGTCCATTTGACACTCCTAGATCAGTTGGAGCTTCTAGTAATATCACTATAATAATTCAAAAATAAGATTAAATATCTACATATCACATGTATGATGCATCTATTATCATATTTTTTATCATGGATCTTATACTACAATAGTTGTTTTTGTATTTCATTAATCAAAATAATGGTGGATATAGTGGAAGATGGTTCTTCTCCCGAAATGATGATAGAAAAAAACAAATATTCTGGTGGATGGCCAATATATATATCTCCTTAGTTATAATATTATAATGAAACATGATAAACATACCCACTCTTACATCATTGAATTAAGATAAATATTTTATATCATAATATTCATTGAATCCCAAGAATTGATGTTTTAGCATCCCTGAGTACTAGAAAAATATGAATCATATTTGAAAAAAAAATGAAAATATATATATAATAGAAAAATACTAGAGTCCATTATATAAGTATCAAAATACATGAAAATTTTAAAAACCATGGAAAGGTAATCATATTAAAAAAGTGAGCTCAAATTCTATACAAGGTAAATCATACAAACTTTTCAATATGGGTAAAATTGTAATCAATTTAAAAAACATTCCCAATTGAGAAATTTATTATATATATAAATATAAAATAGTAAGAGTTTTCCTTATGTAATTAAAAATGTATATGTAATTTAAAATAAATAATTATATACCATATAAAAATAGTGGTTATTCATTGGACATTAAACTTATGTTCCTTCACTGTCTTGGGATAATTGTTATATATACCATTGGGCTTGGGAGAATTTCTCTTCTATACATATTTTAAATGGGATAAATTATTTTATGTACCCTTTAAAATGTTATAAATATTAATTTTTACCCTTCTAATTTTGATAAGTCCTCTCATATACATACTAACATGGTATAAATCCCCTTGTATGCAATTTATCTTGGTATAAATACTCTACTGTATCTGTTTCATAGGATAAATACTCATGGTTAACCTATGGATTTTTATTAATCCTCTTGTATACTCTTTTTATTTTTATAAATACTCCATTGGAAATTTTAATTTCTTATAAATATAATAATGAATAAATTTTCATGGGATATTTTTGTCCATGTAACCGTTTTCTATGGATAAATCCTCATGTGCACGCTTTGGCATGGGTTAAATCCTTCAATGATCCCATTTCAATTTATCCAATATAAGCATTACTAATTAAATGAAGGATTATATAAGGAACCACCTATCTTTAATCCATTCATATGTTTTAAATTAAAATAAAATCACTCCTTTTATAAAAAATATCTCATGAGAAGGAAATGTTTTTTGAAACATTTCACAACGCAATAACGAAAAAACATGATCACATAATAAAAGAACAAGATCACATATAAATAGTTATTAAAAAATAGAATATATATATAAGGTTTGAACCATTACATTATTTGATAATTATCATTTGAATATCGAAGAGAAATCATTTTTTCTAATTAAAAATCATTTATTTATAACATCAAAAAGGTATTATTTTCAAATTAACATTATATTTTTTAGATGAAGATAAAACATCCTAAATTAGTAATTATAAATGACTACTAATAAATATGATATTAAATTATAAAAAATGGTTTGTCAACAAACTTAATTATAATTCAATAATATATGATTAATTAGAGTGAAATATTTTTTAAATACTCTTAAATAGCGCATTTACTGAGAACGGACATCATGAAAATAATAAAAATACCGTTTTTTCAAATAAACATGAAATATTTAAATATTTTATGAAAAAGATTTATATTTCCTTTTGTTAAAGGAGATCATTTTATTAATGTAAAAACAGTGATATTTAGGAAAAATTAATTCAATTTGTAGGGAATATCTATTAAAATAATAATATTTTTTTGGAAACATTACATTCCATGAGGGGAAAAGATTTTTTGTTAAATTATTTTTCCCTAGAAAATAATTTTATATCATAAATAACAATATATTGGTTTTTATAATAACAAAAATGGATTGTATTAGAAAAATATTAGTGATTCTGACCCCATTGAAAGGATTTGAGGCAATATATAATCTGAAAATTTTATGTGAAATTAACTCAAAATATATTGATTCGATTAAATATTTAAATAAAACATATAATACTATTAATAAAAGTTATTTAATAAAATACACTTCAAATATGCATCATAAAAACTACTTAACAAAATTAGGTTTCTAATATAAAAATGTATCAATGATATGAATTTTAAATAAAAACTCATACATAGTATTCCTTCAAAGAAGATCATGCTATAAACAATGTAGAATGAAAATAACAATATTTATAATATACCTCACATACTAAATATTAATATTATACCATATTAATAATTATTTTAGAACCATATCTTTCAAATATCATAACTAATTAAATATTATTTTCATCTTCATGTGTTTGAAATGTTTGACATTTATTTCCTAAATAGTTTAAAAAGACAAAATAGATTCAAACTATTTGGTTTATAGATGATAATTAGATGATAATTTACAATTTTATAATATTTTATTTCAATAATTAATTATTCCTTATTTTTAATATGTGAATGTCATGGATATGGCTTTTGAAAATTGAAATAATAATGAAATAGATTTGTATCCATTTAACGATAGAAATTTTATTTATTAAAAATTATTTTATATATCATCAAAACTAACATATAATCATGAAAACCTATTAAATATATTATTATTTCAATATATTACAATTATATTAAATTCTATAAATATTTTTCATATAATGGATGAAACATCATCTATATAGTTTGAAAAAACCAACCAAGAGGGTAACATAACAAAATGTTTTCACGAGTAGAAAATTTTAATAATATATTAATAATAAGATATATTTATAAACAAAAATTTATATAATTATCTTTAATACAGTTAATTCTATTATTAGAACCATAAATTTCTAATGGTGGGTTCAATAGGAATTTGTTGATCGTGGAGGGGGAACTTCGCATATAGACATGATCAATACTCTCACTTTTGAATGAATGGAAAAATATGGGATGTGATAAATTATTATATTTTAATTATAAAAATAAATCATTTAAATTTAATATTCATAATTTTTATCCATTTTACCATATCTAATGGGTAGTGATAAAAAAAAACAATATTACTATGTGGAGGTGGTAGTCTGCACATATTCATGATCAGTGTTACATAGTTATCTTAGTTAATGGAATTCATTATATAATTGTTATACAAATAATATAATTACATTTTATTGTATGAATGATATTGATTAAATTAAAATATTATGATTATAAATTTTTTATGAAGGTGTAGTGTAAGCTAGAATACTAATAGAAGGTAATACACATGTTGAAAGCTTTAGTTTTTTCCTGTCAAACTCTTTATAAATGATGGAATGAATAAAAATAATGGTAAGTAGAATGATATGGAATTAAAATATAGTTCATGTACTATACATGTTAGTAGTTATAAATATAAAATTTAATAACATGTCAGTTTTTAAGTGGTGATAATTTAACCTTCTTTTATTCAAAGAGACTGAATAATTTGGATGATCAAGTTTTGTTTTCTAAAATTAAATCTTACTATTCATATTTTAATAGAAGTAATTGGTAAAAGAGTAGGTTTATGTGGATGTGGGTAAAAATTCCCCACATTCACCCATTTTAAAGACCAAATTGTGTGTTTATTTCTTTTATCATTCAAATTCTATGCTTTATCATAATTAACATTAACATTTGTTAGAAATTTTTAAACTCATAAATTATTTTCAATGAGAAAAAATTATTATTAATCTTTTGGATATTTTTAGAATTTTTTTTTAACAATTAAAATTATATAATTAATGATCTTTTCATGGGTATGGAATGTTATTTTTTATATTTTCAGTCATATGTATGTAAAATAGTTTTTATAAATATAGTGTTTTATTGAAATATTATGTACATTATATGATTTTCATAGATTTCTTTAAATAATTATTTTAATGTAAAATATTAAATTTATGAGGATTTTGAAACATAAAAAATACTAATAATTTCCCAATAAAAACACTTAATTATAAGAAAATACTAAAATCATCATTCATTAAATTTTTTTAGTTCATAATTTATGGGAAATGGATTTATATGCTCAAATAATATTTAAAATTGATAAATTTCATTATATACAAATATATTTACAAAATTATATGTTTTTTTATACTCTAGTGGAATATTACATTATGATAAAATCATGAACATTTGAATTTTTATGTAAACTATAATTTCTTGACATAAAATATACTTTTTTAAAACAATTAATATAAATTCGTGGTAATTTTTATTGTTAGGAATTAAAAAATGAATTAATTATTTTTCAAATTTAAATTCTAGTAATATTACATGTGTATTTAAAATAATGTAATTAATGTAATGATAATAAATTATGATTAAAAAAAATCAATATTAAATCAAATTTATTATTATTTTTTACAGTTAATAAATTTTAATGGTTGACCATATTAGTTCTTATTATTCAATTATTATTAATTTTTTTCTAATATGTTTTGGTTCATTAAAATTTTTCATTTTATTTAATAAATGTGATAGAACACTAAATTTGATTTACAATGTCCATAATTTCATGTTTTTACATTCTACCCCTTATATAAATTTAATCCTTGAAATGTTAATGATCTAATTTCAATGAAAAACAATTAAGGATTACTTGTATATATTGATAAAAAAATTATTGACTTTTTTCATCCAAAAACCTTTGGGGATGTCTAGGGAAAAAATAGATTACTTTATAAAAAATATATATATATATAGGTTTTTACATACCATTTCATCTAAACATCCATCATTATTTGGTATCCTAATAATTATTATACTGTTATACTTCCATTATATTTCATATTCAACATATAATTTCTAGTCTCATATAGGTCGATATAAATAGTGATTTCCATATTTTAATAAATACATTATTTTCAAAATAGATGTGACTAATAATTTCAAAATCAATCATATATTTTACTTATGGAAGGATAATGAATCTTTCATATGTCACATTCATGTATGAATCATCTTGGATCACAAAAATCATAGAACTAGATGATTCATTTGACAGTCATATTTTCGATGTGGTTGATTGATGATATTATATTTAATGTGATATATTAGGGTTCTTAGAGTAAAATTTACATATAAAACTACCCAAAAAATATAGGATAAATTTACCATTAATATAATGATTAAAATCACAAGTATTATTCACATATTCATTCTATTTTTATCATTTTCTATGATTTTGGAAATAGTCAAAAAGTTTTAGTCCATTAATTAATGAATTTACATGGATAATTTCAATGCATCCAACATATATATCATGTAATTGTAAATGGTACCTTAAAATGAATTATGTTTATTTTTATTAAGTTAACAACAAAAACCATTTACTTATATCATTTTTATAGTCAGTTAACAGTTGTTCTATAGGTAAGTAAACATTCATTCCCCTTGAGGCAACTCCCTCAGTTATTCTACCCACCTATTCATTCAATGTAAATTACACATTTATCCCTTAATTATATTTATCACTTGATAATTCTTGAGTCCCCATCCTTATCTTCATTGGTAATTTGGGACATTAACTATGTTCACATATTTAATTATATTTATTTATAGTGGATTTTGTATAAACATATGCATTTACACTCCTACATTTCTCATTTATTTGACACAAATGTGATATAAACAATTTCCATCAAACCCATGGTTTATTATATATAGTTTCATTTATAAAACCAAATAATATGACATCAGTTATAAATATTTATATCGTAAGGCAGTATTTCAAAACTCAACCATAAAATTTTTTTCTCTTTGAAACTAACACATTAAATATAAATTTATCGTAAAATCCATTACTGTTCAATATAAAATTATTAATATTGGGTTCTCAAATCTATCTTAATTAAATTCCATAATATAATATTAGAATCGCATGAACAAAAGTATTAATTAATTTAGGTACCATTAACATTAGAGTCAAATATTACGAAAAAAATGTAAATCTTTCACTATAATAAACACAGTCTACAAATAATTATATAAATATTATCATGTGTATTCATTATCAAAATCTTGGGAAGGGTAGAATTGTAATGGTTTGATAATAGACACTAATATTGTGAAAAGATATAAATATATCATCAACGGATAGATCATACAAATAATACGAAACTTGTATTGTGGGAAATTTTTTATTAAAAAGAACATGGAATAATATATGTTATAAATATGTCATTATATGATCACATGAACTCTAAAATGAATGGTATATATAATTGGAAAAATTCATTCAATCATGGGACATTAAACATGAATCATGTAGCATATTCATTCATACATAATTAAGACATAATAGAGTGCCATAAAGACATTAATCACATAGAGGCCTTGGGTAACCACCCATATACCTTAACCAGTTCTAGATTATCCATATATATACACTTTACCATGGAATATGGCCAACCGTATATCTATTTAGCTTGGGTAAAATACTTTTGTGAACCCATTTCCTAAGGATAATTCATAAAATTTACCGTTTTATTAGCATAAATCCTCAAATGTATTTTTAACCTGGGATAAATCAGCACATTCAACCTAAATTTTGTACAAATCCATCTATTTACACATTTATCTGGATAATCCATATTTTGTAACAATTTTATTTGGATAATTCCTCTAGTATACATGATATCATGGAATAAATCATTTTGTGTAGTCTTTTCATTAGGACAAATCCTTTGGTTACTCATTAGAATGACATAAATATAGTAGTGTAATATTTATGTTGTGATAAATATTTTGTGCACACATTTCTATTAGATAAATAAAATTATATTACCATTATCCTAGGATAAATACTCTTGTCTACCTTTTTCTTGGGGTCAATCCCCATGTGTAACTTTTTGATTCAGATAAATCATAAAATATAACCATTTGATCACATTAGATATCAACATTACAAATTCATTGGAGGTATACATCCGAACCCACCTATCAATAATACATAAAATTGGTTCCATATAATATCAAATCATCTAAACAATTATATATAACCCATGACAATAATTTTAAAATCAATGTTTTTGAAAATAGTATCTTGTATAAACCATTATCAAACAAAATGAATATATTAAGATATTTCATTTAGTGTTATTTATGTTCCATTAATTTATTTTACAGGACATATACTATAATAGAAGAGAAATAACCAAAAAAAACTTTTATGAAAAAATTATTTTTTAATTTATTCCTAAAAATGAAGCCTTTTGAAGTTACATTCTAGAAAAAATTAAGTTATTAAATTATAAATAATTAAATAAAACAATATCCCAAAAATTTATTATAAAAAAATTTCAGTTTTCAGAAATGTGAAGTTGAATGGATGAATAGAATATTTAGATTATGAATGGACTTTTAAATATATTTGAAAAAGTTATTATTGTAAACCATCAGCAGTAAATTTGTAATATTTTTTATAAAAATTAATATAAATATCATTGGATATAAAAAAATTAATTTTTACTACTTAAAATAATTATTTTATAGAAGTTTTAATATGTATATGGATGAGAAATCCATAAAAAGTTATATAAATTATTAAAAATAAAATATCAATTTGTTTGAAATATTATACTAATAAAGGATGATTAATATATTGAAAAACATAATTTTCCAATAATGGAAGATTGATGTAAATAAAAAAAAATATATAAATGATCAAACATGATAGGATTTAGATAATTTAAGGAGAATATGGGCCAATTAAATTACATGAGTTATGAAATCCCCATACAATTTTGGGATCATTTAACTCAATATATCTTCCAAGAGATTGATATTTAAATATTACATCAATTATCATTAATAAGTGTATCTTGATGATATAAATATCTATTATAAATATTTTACACCACATACCAAATTAGTCTTACAATAAAAAAATTCACATAGAGAATATTTTCAATTGATAAGCCCATACATTATATTATTATTTTCACAAATATGCTCTGAAAGTTTTTATAAATGACATAATAGTCAAAATAAACCATCAAATTGACTTAATATATTCATAATTCCCAATTTAAAATTAAATTTTAATTGTAAATTATAAATATATTAATAATTTATATTTTTATCATCATTGTTTGTTAGAAGGAATGGATGTTTGTTTTATATAAAATTTTTATAATTTTATATTACCATTTTACCAACTCCCCTAATCATTTAGGACACAATCAATTCAAATTTTTTTTAAATAGGTAGTAAAACTGAGCCAACTAATTACTTGTTAATGGTTCTTATGGGTAATTTAATTTAATTTTGTAATAATAATAAAATGCATTTAGATGACTAATTTTTTTGAAAATAATGGTTACCCATGGTAAATTATTTATTTGGACCATCTAATATGGGTGGTGATAAAATTAATATTCATTGTTCATGGATGTAGTAGTTCACACATACACCTGATTACTAGTTTTATTTATCAACGTATTGATAAAAAGAGGTTATATGATATATTATAATTATTAACTAAAAATGAAACATATATGAATTATAATTCATACAATCCAACATTGTTACTAACTATGAGAGGCAGTATGGATAACTGAAGAACATTTATTCACGGATGTGGTAAAATGCATAGTTGTACAATCAATGTCATTTTGTTTCCATATTAAATTGATAAGATTGAGAAATTTTAATTCTAATTAATATAATTATTTTTAATTATAGATGATATAAATATATTATTATATATATAGTATTGGAGATGATTCATCATACGATAGAGTAAAATAAAGAATATTGAAATATAATGGTCCTGATGGATGATTTATATTCCATTTTAAAACTATTTATAATTGATGTCCTTACAAAATTAATAGGATCATTTATAATATAGAACACGTGAATTTTTATTAAGAGGTGATAGTTTCATATATTAAAAATTAAATTATTTGGACTGCTATGTTGTGATGTTATGTATATGTTACATTTTTTCTGGTGAAGAGAAGGGTTTTTTTGTAATAAATTATATTTAAAATCGGTTATATTAATATTCAAATTAAATTGAACCAAAATGGAGAAAATAAAATGGAAGCGTTATTGTGGCTCTAAAATATCATTAAAAACTCAATTTAGAGACATGCTTTTTGGATTCATGGCTTTCAATATGATATTCTTAACTTTTACACCCAATTACGTGTACCTTTATAATTAATTATGAAACATAGTAATCAAAATTATTTGAAAAAATTAATATAATAACCATTACATAATTTTACCTTATAATTTATAATAAATAAATTGTTTATAAAATAAAATTTCAAATATTTTCAAATGTTTATTTCAGGATAAATGCATATAACACAGATAAATTGTTTTTAGAAATAAGTCTGTTTTATGTGAAACAAATTTCATATTAATATTTTTTATCAATGATAATAGTTTCAAGAATTTAATTTTATAATATAAAAACATAAAAACAAATGGTTTTTATAGAAATATTACACTTAATTTTAGAAAAATATTATTTAATTGGAATAATAGACCCCTAATATTCTTTAGTAAATTAATATTTGAATTTAATTCAGAACTACCTCACATAGGATTTAAAATATCAATGAATATTTTAAAATATGAAATTATATTCCATAAATACCTTTTTTATATCATAAGTGATTTTAATAACAATATAAGACACTCTTATGTGATGATACATTCAACAAAATTCTATTTTTTTTTAAAATTGTAATATTTTAATACAAATCAAACTTTTCTAAAAAAAATTAAAATTAAAAATTGTAAAATTTTATGAGGTGAATTGAAAACTGAATAATTGGAATCAAATTTTTATTATATAGCCTTTATATTTATATTATAAATTAATATATAAAATATTTCAAAAATTACTTTTATTGAATATAACTTTTTCAATATTTGATCATATTAATATCTTATAATCCAAAGGACATATCTATTAATTGTTTTACATGTTAGTGATTGTTAGTTATTTATTAAAAATGTACATATAATTTGTAATGGTTTATTTATATTTGGTGGACCATGTAATAGATGTTATCAAATATAACATCAAATTTATATGGCCCTAAATTTTAGGTCTTTATATAGATCATTCTACCTATGAAAATATATTTCATCATCATATGGGTACTAAATTGAACCATAGAAAAAAGTGGAATGAGAGAAATTATGTATCAAATCATTTGCAGTAACCTTTATTGATCTAATAGTCTCTACATTATATAACAATCACACATCGACATGACACTACATTATCATTTTATTTATTTATTTGTATTGATTTTTTTTATAGTGTTCCTAGTTGTTTTCCCCACCAATTGAAGCATTTCAAGATGCAATAGGGTGGTACATAGTTGGTTCACGATTAGGCGAAACTTTTTACCACATGATGATCATCATGGAGGCCAAAAGAATTTTTTTCCATGAATTCCAGTATGTCTGGTGTATACGCAGTAATGGTGAAATGGGGTATATGATTATTTAATAATTATGAAATAAAGGTGTATGGTAAATGATTTTTTTCATTAACAATGATGAGTCCTAAATGGTTCATTGTCATGTATTATATTAAATGTGTAACTTATCATAAAAAATTCCACCCTAAATGGAAATGTGATTTTTTTTATACTAAATGTGTCAAATTTGATGAAATCCCATTAAAGGGGATTATTCCATGAATGAATGACTTATTAATGGGATGTTTATTAGGTAGTATATTAGAGGTGAGAGGGTGATTAGTTTTGTGTAAAATAATGTGATATGAATACATATTCATGCTTTAGAATAACCCACATCAATTTGATAATGAAATATGAGATTCCTAGGTATTTAGGAATGTAGATTGTGATATGTATTCTTGGAATGACTTTACCTAAATAGAATTATTACAATATAGAAGTATCTAATCTATGATGGTGTGAATTTGTAAGATCATGCAAGAGAATGAACCATCATGTCTAGGATCAATCACTGGGAGTATGAAGATTCTTGTTCCCCATTAAAACTAATGTTATATGAATTTCTCATTATGATTTATATAATTTTATCATATTTTAATAGATAATATATTTTAATTACCATATTTAGGTTTCCACATCATGGTTATAATGATTTAAATTTTCTTATTTTATTCCATTTTCTTGTATCATTATAAATTAGAATCTCTAATTTTTTAAAAAGGGAACCGAATTTTATCACTGATTATCAATTATATAAAACCTAATGTAATATTACTCATGATATTAAAATATATATTGATAATGTCATAAAAAAATTTAATAAAAATTTAATATTGATATTTATTTTTTCTAAATAAGTATAATTCTGTTTTTATTTCTTATTTTATACATATCACAATTAGGATTTGTATAATGATATCAAATAAATAAATTTTCATAAATTTCATCCCTACTTGGAATTTTCATGATCACACCTATTTTCTCTACCATTTATTTGTATCATGATGTTCCTATATCATTTCGTGCTCAAGGATTGATCATGTTAATGTTTTTTGTGGTGACCCACTAGGTCTGATGGGGGATTGTACAGTTTCATTCCATTTTGAGGATGCAATATATTTTATTATTTTTTTCATGTCTAATTATCTATTATACATATGGAAATTACATTACAATTATATTTTCATGGATTACATAAATATGTTTCGATCATGTGAGGATCATGATTGCTTCTAATGACTTGTTGATAGAAAACACAGGTGTACGTTATGGTTTTGACTTGGTTTGGTTCACCAATAAATTCAATATGGAAAATTAGCCCATATTATTTTAGGATTTATGGTAGTTTAGAGATACTTGTTTTTGGATTCAATTGGTCACTTATGGGTATGTTCATTATCACCATTTATTTGGTTTAATTCGTGAATTTCATTATTGTTTTCGAGTGGTTTCTCCCCATAATTCGATCTTGTTTATCAGATGTTATCCATTTTTTTCTTTTATTTAGTGTTGATGATTGGATTTGAGAAGTAGTTGGTTTTTGATAGGGTCCATTGTTTGGAGTAATTATTAGATAGATATTGAGGGTATATGGTTACTATATATGGTCTATTATACTGAGTGAAATAGATATAGATTCCTCTACTAGAATGTAGTGAGGTTACATGATTACTAGATGTTATTCCAAAATGTGTGGCTAAATAATGTTCATCAGTTATTACATTTAAATATTTTAATTATGGGTTTTATGATATTTTTTTTTATTATTATTCTTTTAGTAGGTATAATATAGTGTTGTGTTATTACACATAAATCAAAAAAATGAACACACAATTTTCAAAAAAAAATTCTAAAAAAATCAATGAGTTATTTAAAGAAATGATAAGTGTTTTCAAAATGATGTTGAATTTATGTAGGAATTTGATATTTTTTGTGGAAAATATATTTTTAATGTTTTTTGGAAATTCATTATTGCGTGTTACAATGAAAAACAATTTTTTTCAAATCATTGGTACTCTCTATTATAATTCACATATTTTGTATGTGTATTGAAATATAAAGAATTTCTGTATGGATATATTGAAATAAAGAGATGTGGGTTTGAATTCATATGGGATATTTTATAATGTACCATTGGAGGATAATTAAAAATTAAAATTTTTATTTTTATTTTCTATATAGAATTTAACTAATTGATAATTTTATTGTTTTAGAAAGTGAGTAAATGTTTTATGTTCCTTGTATGACATGTGTCTTCCTTATGATTATTCTATGTTTTGTGATTTTTTAAATTGTTTTAGTGTTTGAGTGTTTTTTTATGATTGATAAATGTAGTTTTTTTATGTAATGTGTTTTGATATATTGTTTTACTAAATTTATTGGATTATTTATTAAAATATTTTCTTTAGAGAGTGGATTGTCAGCCTAAATGGGGAATTATGTTATTTTCATGATTAATTTATTTTTTTGGAATATGTGCTAGTAATTATTTACAAGATTGAGTTTCCAAAATGATAGGTGGTTGTAGACATTGAAAAAATTATTAATAAGTGATTAATTATGCATTTATGTAGACAATACTATAATGACATTGAATTGAGTGATGTACTGGGATATTTAAATGACACTAGAAAAACCATGGTTCTTAATAGGTTTTAACCCACATTTGTTAGATGAAATTGAATAGGAAGCCTCCTCTATTGTTAGAAAATGAGAAATTGTTCCATTCGGTGTGGCTTCATGGTTCACCTGATGGGGTTATTTACATTGCACTACAGAAAAGGAAATATCCAGTAAAGGATTTTCATCCCTTTAATATGGTGAATCTTTTTCTTTAGTTCATCTATGATCCAACCATAGGACACATAGTGAAACATTTTTTAGACTGGGAACCATTTTTTTCCTTTTTCCTAGTTTTCTATTATTGGTTTTTGGAAATGTCTCATTTTTTTTTTTTGGAATCATTTTGGATGATATCTTATAGAAAAAAGATGTGATCATGATAATGATTTCTTCTCTTGAGACCACATTGGTTGGGACTAGTAGTTGTGTATTCTTGGATTGATATAATTTATTTTGAATAGTATTATTTATTTGTTTTGTATTGTTTATGTGGTACCCAATATTTTTTTGTCGTTATGAGGAATGTTACTTCTTATTATATTACACAATGATTCTTCTATTTCTTTTTCCCTAGAAACACATTTTACAAATTCAAATAATATTTTTGGAATGAACTATAAATATATTTCACATCTATGTTTTAATTTATTGAACTATGTCATGTGTATTTTTGATATTTTCATCGATTTTATAATCTATAGTTCAAAAAAATATCAAAATATGATGGGGTGGAATTTATGTGATGATATGATGGTGAAAACAGTCTTCAATGTTTTCATATTGTTGAAATTACATAATTATGTCCTCATGGATGGGTTTATATTAGTTAGTTTTCCTAGTCAGTAGGTCGTGTTATGAATTCTCACAGAGATCCCAAACATTCCTTAGAGGTTTTTCATACCAGTTTCTATGTTAGGGATTTACTTTTTACATGATTCGTGATGTTTCTAAAGGAGGGTCTTTATAATTTAATCCTTTAACTCACCAGTTCAAGTAATTTTATATTTATTTCATGCTACTGAGAATATAAGGATGGTTAGTTGATGAATATAATTTCTATGAACTTTATATTTATTAATTTTAGGTTTTTGGGGAAAATATTGATTTTTATTTTTAGAATTTAGGTGGGGGGATTTTCATTTTATATTGTGTTTTGACATACGTCTTGTCATAGTTAATAGAATCATTTGGACAATTTGGAGGCTATATTTTCTAATGTAGAGAAGAAATATCACAAAAATATTATCCTACAATATTATTATATTTATTTCTATGTTTAGTCTTACCTTGTTTTTTATTGGTATTGTTGTATTTAGAGAGGCTTCATGGTGTTTTATAGTTAGTGAAAGGTTAGATGAAATATTACACAAGCCACGTGCAAACTATTCAACAAAGGTTGTACGACTAGGTGGGGTGAATATTTTGGATCAAGTGAATGTGGAATCCCCCAGGTGATCATGAAATCTCCTCCCCTGTTGGGATATTCCACTGCAAAGTTGGCAAAGAGTATATTAGAATGTCTCTCAAAACAATATGACATACAACGATTAAAATAAAAAAAATTATATGAATAAATATAATAAATATAACAGTAATAATAAAACCTAGTAACACATACCTCAGCATATATGTTACATTATGCATCCCACACACCCTCCTCACATAATTTTCTCTATGGATCAAAGAAAACCAACTCCCTTATCCCCCTCCTTCACGGTGGATAAATTTTTTCCTGATTTCCAGTGTGATAATATGTGGTTTTTCAAAGACCGTATTAAGGCCAAATAATGTGTATTTTTTCAAATGAAATTATTTGGGGCACCAGTAATGTTACATACACACATATTTATGTATATTAATTAATATATATATATATAAATATATCCACACTAAAAATATTCTAACATAATGATGTGAATAAATACATTAGGTCAAAGGGGGATAATACAAATATAATAGTGTATATCTAGGCAATTAAAAGGTGGTTCTCTTATTTGGGGTTTTTTTTATTCTCCCTTTCTTCCATTGACATTTTTAAATTGTATTATACTTATTTTAATCTGAGAATACATGATCTATGTAGGTTCCCTATGTCAAATCCTTCAAATTGAATTCCATAATTTATTCTATGTTTATAATGGGTGATTTTATAATTATTTAATATATATATAATATTATAAATAGTTTTTGTACATATATATCTATTTTTATATTTTTTTCCATTTTTTACCTAAGATACTACCATGGGTGTCCATAAATAAGAATGCTTCCAAACATACATTTTAATATAAACCAATTTAAATGGTAAATTTGAAATCTAAATTCATACTACCTTGTAATGTTTATATTCACACAGTAATGTTTGGGTATTTTAAAAGTAATATACTTATTATGTATTTATATTAACGGTAAAATGTGGGATTGGAAATTAAAATATTTTGGAAAAATAATTTTGAAAATAAATGTGTTTCTTTAAAATTGACATGGAATGGTTGACACATTGAAATGTAATATAGAAATGAAAAAAATACAATGATATTCACCTTTAAATAGAAAAATGGGTTTGTCAAAAAATTGATTTTAAATGTGATGTAACTTTATAAAGGTGTGACTTCCTTGAATGACTAACTTATAAAGGGGTAACATATAAGTATAATGATTAATGGTGACACTGTCGATGTGTATTAATTTAATTAAATTATATATATATAAATATAATTTCATGTTATAAACACACCATTATATTATCATGTTACAAGAGAACACTATGTATCTAGGCATGCATACTATAATAAGTACACTAGGCATGCCTAACAAACCATTTAGGATTATGGTGAAAAAGAAACTACGCTCGGATTATATGAATTGGTTTTATTGAGATGGAGAATAAAAAATCGTGTAAACCGTTGATCACTATAAATATGTGTAATATATATCACTATTATTAATATATATATATATATATATTGATTTCTAAATATTATTTTCCTAATTTACTCCATTTTCCATGTTAATTTTTTTTATATCTCTTCTTCCTCACTTCCACTTCAAGGTAAAAATTACAAAAATCATATATCAATTTTCTACTATTGTATTATTTGTTTAAAAAATCACATCTATATTCTGTTTTTCATTCTGGGAAAACATTTTTAGATATTATTATACTTTAAATGGAACTTACAAAAAAATTAATTCATGTTTTGAAAAAGTATTTTTAAAATGTCATAGAATGGTATTTTACTTAACAATTTTGTGTTTTTTTTCATAAAAGTGTAAAAAAATTATGTCTTGTTTTCAAACAACATTAATTTGATTTTATATTTAATGATAAGGAATAGGGTGTAATTTATCCATGGAATTACTACTGGGAATATTCATTTTGACACATATTTTCTCTTTCATTTCTAGTTTCATGTTCTTCTTCAATACATGCTTGCTCATGGATAGAGCATACTTATATGGTTTCTGGTGACCCATGATCTCACATGAAGGAATTTATACTATTATATCATTATATATATGGTTTATATTTTATTCATATTGTTCTTTTTTATTTATATATCGTTTAATAGATAAATTGATCACAACTGGGTTGTATATGATTACTAATATAATATACCATCTAGGGATGATCATGAATGCATATTTAAACCTGTTGTGGACTTGCTCATGTGACTATATTTGTGGAAACATATTTTAATTTTTGGGAAAAATACCTTATCATATCACAAAACCATTGATATTTTTGTCATGAACCCACCTATAATTATTATCCTAGGTTAACTTTAATCATCATGATCATGTATTTAAATATTAAAATAAACAGTTACCTTGAGTACCTTCTAATATTTATTTTTATAATATAATCACAATAGTTTGGAAAAAATATTAGGGTATCCCTTTTTAAAAGTATCATCATCATTATCATGAAATGGATGATTAAGCACATTACTGATGTATGATTTTCGGAAACTACTATCTGGAACTCATACAAAATATAATCAACAAGACATCACCATGTGGCTAGGGGAATATGATTTTTTGGAATCATCAACAACCCTTTATGTGAGAAATGAATTATATTATATTAATAATTAGCTATGATAATGTTATTCTAATAAAATATAGATCTAAGTTGTAGTAAATTAGAAATAAAGATACTTTAGTTCACCTCACAATATTCCATTAATGAATCATGAAATAATTCATCTAGTAATATCAATAACTAATTTATATATTTAGAATATCATGGATTAAATAATAAATAAACTATTATCAAATTTATAAAGAAATCAAGTAGCATTATCAGCTCATGTGGAATGAATGTGACAATCAACATAAGACCTATGTCCCATACAATTATTACTAATATCTAACAAATCAAATGATAATTTACTATACATTAAAGAACATTGATCATTGAGAAACAATTTTACTATGAGTTTCACATATTTATTGGTTTTATCATTATCCTTTGGAAGCATATTGTGATTAATATAGTAATGGATTATTCATGTTAAAAATACAGTAGAGGTGTGGAATATGTAAAATTAAATATGTAATATAATTATAGATAAAACATTTCTATTAAAACATACATAGTTAACTTTGAATTTTTTTTATTACACCATCAATCATAGGTTAATTTCAAAACTTCTAATTTATCTACATAGTACATAAATGATAGCGGGAAAAAATTAAATTGAAATCAGATGTCCACATTTTTTTAAGTCTAAATGTTTATAAAACATCTCATCCTTATCATTCATTAGGGTGGGAATAATGAACCTAACAAGTTATTTTTGGTTTCACATCCGCATTATTAGTTTAAAATTCATATTTAATTCTAATGAACTATTAGATAGGATCATTTCTTAATTTAAATTCTAAAAATTTATATATTTTTCTATATTAGTCATTAATAAAAATTAAATGTACTATTTTAAACCATGTGAAATGCCTGGACCGGTTGTGATCACTGAGAGGGGAGGGGTGAATCAGTGATAACTTTTTCTTTTTATGAATTGTTCCCTTTCGATTTATCAATTCAACCTCTGCAGCTGGTTAAAGCCTAGATCTACTCTTTTAGTGGTGCAGTAATAATGAGAGCACAGAACACAGAGATTTACAAGGTTCGGTACAAAGACCTACTCCTTGCCGTGTTGGTTACACCCGCCAACACGGATTCTTCACTATGCCAAAAGATGATTACACAGTAATTGGTTATACCCCCCCAATTACAAGTTGGTTAAACCCCCCAACTCCACATAATCATCTTCATCATGGCTCCACTTCACTTCTTCAAAGGTGTTGATCAAAACTTCAAGTAGCTTCAACAGTCTTCAAAAGATCTCGTTGGTCTTGCTCACCAAAAACCAATCACTTAGAATGATCAGTTCTTTTGCATTCACACACTTAGGTGTGTACTCCTCTTCTTCTCAAAGTTGATCTTCTTCACTTGTGCACACATGCACTACTCATTCTTTTAGTGAACACACTTGACTTGTCCTTCTTCTTCAATATATAAACACACACAAAGTGTGGTCTTCACTTGATGCACACACTTGGGTTCACCTTTATTTGCACACACACACTAAGTATGCACTCTCCTTCAATTGGCACACACCCACTGTCCGTAGGTGGTTTTCTTTGTTTGCACAAGGCTACGGCCTTCCTCTTCTTTTTGCACACGAAGGCACAAAGGCCTCAGCCTCCTCTTGCTCACACCTGTATACCAACACAAATGAAGGCGCGCAAGGTCCTGGTTGAGCCGCGGGCAACTTCTTCTTCAACAGATGCACAAGGTATGAGGCGCGGCCTCTCTTCCTCAACACTGCCGCGCAAGGCTCAAGCCACAAGGGCCGCGCAAGCCACGGGTGCAAGGCACCGCGGGCACGCAGGTGCAAACCGTGCAAGGGGGCACGGTGCACAGAGGGGGTGCGCAAGGTCGCGCTACCCTTCCTCCTTCCTGTCGCGCAAAGGATAGCGCGCAGGGGGCTCCTTCGGGCCTCAAGTGGCACCGAGAACAACAGCCGCGCAAGTGGGATGCGCGGGGGCTTCAAATCTTCGCGAGGCAGAGAAGGGCTCTCACGAGACTTCAAATATTTAAAGGATCAGCAGCAAATCCAGAGGTCTCGGCCTCTCTTTATATAGGCGGAGGAATCCTCAAAACATCCGCGGGATATAAATCTTGATCCACCGAGATTTTCGGTTCTTTGAAAACTTCAACCGCGGGCCGAGAATCTCGTTCTTTCTCTCTGCACAACGCGGACTTCTTCTCCTTCTCCTTTATCCACGTGCATGCGTTTTAAAACGCATGCAAGCCTCTGTTTAATCCATCCCATGCAAAACATGAACACCGTGTGGCCTCGGCACTTCGTTTGCCTTCGGCCTTCATCGAATTTCTCCACTGGTAGTATGCATCCTCATTTTAAGGCATGGTTGTGTTCGGTATGCTCAGACGATTCCAATGGACGTCTTGGTTTCGAAAATGGTGGCCGGATGCTCGAGAACAGGTGGTCGGATGGCCTCTGGTTCAGCGGCGTCACGAGAGTTGCCTCGGCCGAGCTCGAGGTTGAGGATGAGCTCTCGGCCGTCGGATCAGGCGTTTGAATATCCTCGGACGGCCGCGATCAGGAGATCTCACGCGGGATGCGATGAGCGGCTGTGATCAGCCGCGCGATGAGTCGGACGGCCAGGATGCGCTCCGGGTGAAAAATGCGCGTCCCACATCGAATCTGCGGCCGGTTTTTCCGCGCTTTATAAGCCTGGCGCTCCCTCAACCCGCCAGTTGAATCTCCTCCCCTCTCGGTGCCGCCCCGCACCGAGTTCTTTAGCGGGCGCGCTCTTGCGCCCACCCTCTGCTCCTCGCGGGCGCGCCACTGGCGCCCACTATGCACACTGCGCTCCTCCGAGCGTGCCCCTGGCGCCCTTGCGGTGTCCTTGGGTGCGCCCTGCCGCCCTGGCTCGCCCCACGGGGTTCCCCCGGGCGTGGTGCCCTAGTGCCCATGCCTTGGGGTTGAACCCCCCAAGGTGCCTCGGCTGGCCTAATTTTTTGGCAAAGGATAGAATAAAGACTTTGTATAAAAACCAGTTTCTCCTCCATATAAAATATGCCAATTGCCAAATGCCACATGCCTATCTCCTCTTCTTCTAAGCCATTCTTTCCATTTCTTCTTCATCCTTATTCCACAAACATCCTCAACTCCTTTCAATCATGTATTCTAGACTTATGAGACATTTGTAGAAGGTTCTTAATCAGCCAAATCACTTGATTCTTCAATGTGCTTCATTGATCTAATCAGAGATCAATTGGATCAACTTCAAATTCACATGCACTAAGTGATAGTGCATGGACTTCATTAATGCACATCATCCACTTAGTAGTTGTGGATGGAACTCCTTTCAACTCCTCATGCATTGTCACTACAATGCATGGTCTTCTAATGCTTGTTGTGACATTGTATCCAGTTGATACAAGTTCTTGGAACTTTAGAGATCAGTTCAACAATCGTCTGATGTAATGCTTCTGAAATCATCAATCTTCAAGATGTACTTCATCAGATGGCACACCATGACAAGTTATTGACAACAAATGCAATTACTTCACTTGGGCACAACAATCTCCCCCTTTGTATTTGGTTGTCAATACTCCGAAGCACACTGATAGAATGTCGTGTGCCTTGTGCCTGATGATTTCTCCCCCTTATTGGCCAACAAATGCAAAGGGATGAATGAAAGCCATACTCATAGTATAGAGCTTCTGGAACCTGCACATCTTCAACTACCAATGCTCCCCCTCAGGGGATGCACTCATCTCCTTCAATTCCCTGCATGTAAGTACAAGAATACAAAAAAAATTAGGGAATAAGGAGGGACCTTCTTCTTCCTCAAGTGAGAGTAGAAGGCTGAACATGAAGTTTCAGCCTCAATTCAACAAATCTTTCCGTAGGCATAGCTTTGGTGAAAATGTCTGCCACCTGATCTTGAGTAGGAATGTAGTCTAGCTTGATGTCTCCACTGGCAACCCTTTCTTTGATGAAATGATATTTTATATCAATGTGCTTGGATCTGGAGTGTTGGATATGATTCTTAGACAACCCAATTGCACTTTGATTATCACATAAGATCCTCAATGGTTTTTCAGCTTTAATCCTCAAATCTGATAGCTGCACCTGCATCCAAATCATTTGAGTACATGCATGTGTAGCGGCCACATACTCTGCTTCAGCTGTGCTCAATGTTACAGAATTTTGTTTCTTGCTGTACCAGCTAACACATCCTTCTCCCAGAAAGAAGGTTCCTCCAGATGTGGATCTTCTATCAGTGCAATCACCAGCCCAATCAGCATCTGTGAATCCCAACAACTGTATGTTTGTACTGTGTTTGTATAAGAGTCCATAGTTGAGGGTTCCTTTAACATATCTCAGGATTCTTTTGGCTGCAGTTAAATGAGATTCTTTTGGGTCACTTTGGAATCTGGCACACAAAGTCACTGCATATGCTATATCTGGCCTTGAAGCCGTGAGATAAAGTAGACTGCCAATAATTCTTCTGAACTCTTTCTGATCAACATTGTTGCCTTCTTCATCCTTACATAGCTTGGTTCCGACAGAAATGGGTGTGGAGACTTCCTTTGAACTTTCCATTCCAAACCTTTTCACTAAGTCCCTTGCGTACTTTTCTTGTGAAAGAAATATGGAGTTTTGTCTTTGTTCCACCTGAAATCCTAGAAAATATGTCATTTGACCAAGCATTGACATTTCAAAAGTTCTTTTCATCTGCTCAGCAAATTCTTCACATAGTCCTTCCTTGTTACCAGCAAAAATGATATCATCCACATAGATAATGACTATGAGGGTACCA
This sequence comes from Viscum album, assembly GCA_963277665.1. Lineage (NCBI taxonomy): Eukaryota > Viridiplantae > Streptophyta > Magnoliopsida > Santalales > Viscaceae > Viscum > Viscum album. The sequence goes on from OY728153.1 coordinate 39,891,292, forward strand.
TTGGCCATTTCTCTGACATAGAGGTTACTGTCAACTGTTCCTTTGACAAATTTCATGTCTTTAAGACAACCATCTAATTTTGAGTACCAGGCTCTAGGGGCCTGCTTCAATCCATACAAGGCTTTTCTCAATCTGCACACCATACTACCATCTTTGTCTAGCAAAAATCCCTCTGGTTGTTCAATATACACCTCTTCTTCAAGATCTCCATTCAGAAATGCAGATTTCACATCCATCTGATAGACCTTGTACTGCTTGTGTGCTGCAACTGCTAAGAACATTCTGATAGTTTCCAGTCATGCAACTGGTGCAAAGGTTTCCTCAAAGTCGATTCCTTCCATTTGTGAATATCCTTTGCATACAAGTCTGGCCTTGTTTCTGGAAACTTCTCCCTTTTCATTAAGTTTGTTTCTAAACACCCACTTTGTCCCAATAACATTTTTATTTTTGGGCCTTGGCACAAGATCCCAGGTAGAGTTCTTTTCAATTTGATTGAGTTCCTCATGCATATCTTGTATCCATTCCTCATGTACAACTGCTTCAGCCACCGTGTGAGGTTCAACTTGAGAAACCAGTGCAGTCTGATCTTCCAATCTCAATCTTCTTCTAGTTCTTACTGAGGACTGTAAGTCTCCAAGGACATTTTCTGTGTCAACATGCTTCTTCAATTTGTTGTATCTTCTTCTTCCATTTTCATTACCTTCATCTTCATCACTGGTATATTCAGAGTTGATCTCACCAGCAGTTGGTGTTGGCTCAGGTAATTCTGCATTCTTCTGTTCCAAGGCTGTGTCATTCTTTGAGTCATCATCATCCACAGTGTATGGTTTGGTGTTGTTTTCAATTATTATGACATCACTGCAGTCAATCATTTTATTCAACCTCTTATTCCAGCATCTGTAGCCTTTTCCATTAGGTAGGTAACCCATAAAGATTCCTTCCTCAGCTTTTTCGTCAAACTTTCCCAGATTGATGTTTTTAATCTTGATGATGCAGGGACTGCCAAAGACTTTGAAATATTTCACAGTTGGTTTTCTGTTAAACCACATTTCATAGGCTGTCGTTTGTGTTTCTGGTCTCAGGAGACATCTGTTCTGTATGTGTATAGCAGTGCATACTGCTTCTCTCCAGAAAAACTTAGAGATATCATGCTCAGCTAACATAGTCCTCCCCATTTCAACTATGCTTCGATTCTTTCGTTCAGCCACTCCATTCTGTTGTGGAGTATATGGTGTACTATATTGATGTTTGATTCCATGCTTGACCAGATAGCTTTCAAAGACATCACCGGTATATTCTTTTCCGTTGTCTGATCTTACTTTCTTGATGCAGAGCTCTAGTTCCTTCTCAGCCTGCCTTCTGAAAGTCTTGAACATCGTGATTGCCTCTGACTTGTGTTTCATGAACATGACATTGGTCATCCGAGTGTAATCATCAATGAAGGTTATAAAATAGAAATCTCCTCTTGTAGACTTCTGTCTCATCGGTCCACATATGTCTGTATGGATGAGTTCAAGAGGCCTAGTAGTCATGATATCAACTCCTTTGTGTGACCTATGGGTCAGTTTTCCCATCTGACATGTGTCGCAGACTTCATCTCTTTCTCTCTTTAATTTGGGTAGATCTCGTACAACATTGTACTTCAGAAGTTTACTCATACTCCTTTGGCCAAGATGGCCAAGTCTTCTATGCCAGAGGTTGTTTTCATCTTTAGAGCTAAGAAAACAAGAATTTATGGGATCACCAATTTGAAATAGATTTCCAGTAGTTCTTCTTCCTTGAGTGATGATTTTTCCATCCTTTGAGCTCTTGATGATGCATGAGTCCTTCTGGAACAACACCTCATGTCCATCATCACATAATTGACTTACACTGAGTAGGTTGTGCTTTAATCCTTCAACAAACAACACATCATTGGATTTAAGATTTGTTGTTGCAATCATAGCCTTTCCAACTCCCTTGATTTTCAGAGAACGATCATTTCCAAACACCACGGTTCCTCCCTCATGACTTTCAATGTTGCTTAGAATTTTTGTATCACCAGTCATGTGGGATGAGCATCCACTATCAAGAATCCATGACTTGGTTTTACTGCTGGCTTTTAGAGCCACTTCAGCAAAGCATGTGATTTCATCATTGGTTTCTTGAATGCATTTCCCTTTCATGTCTTTGACTTTTTGTTTAGGAAGAGTTGTCAGACATTTATCAGCTCTATGACCTTGTTGGTCACATCTTCCACAAGCTTCACTCAGGAAGTCAAATGTGTTCTGAGTTGGTGGTTTTGATGCTTTCTGCAAAACACTCTGGGTTTCAGGATGTCTCCCCCTTGACTCATGCCTCATGTTTGGACGAGACATGTTATACCAGCATGCATAGGCCTTATGTCCAAACACACCACAACACTAGCAGTAGCCTCTGAACCTTGACCTTCTTTGTTGATAAGAGTCATGTTGTAATTTTCTGTCCAAGATTTGAGTAGTCCTTCCTAAGGATTTCCTTTCTTCCATTGAAGATGATTTTACATAGGTTGGTTCATGCCATGTTTGTCTCAATTTTATCTTTGAACCTGCATTGTTAGAAATACCAGATGTATTTAGAGATTTACTTGGTGGTAAATTGACCTGCCTCTGAGCACCAGCATAAGATGATTCTGCCTTGACCTCAACAGCCTTGTTGAAGTCTTCTCTCATCTTTTTCAAGTTATTCTGTGCTTCAATCCACTTGGAATGTGTCAGTTATTGCTCTTCTTCTTTGAGGTGAAGTTTCTCCTCAAGATCTTTTGCTATTTTGTCAAGCTCAGCTACCTTCAGTTTGTGTCTCTTGATTTCATCAATGTACATTGTCTCTTTCTTCATACATTCTTCCAACTCCTCAGTCATCCTTTTGGTTTCCTTTTGTAACAATCTCTTCTCTTTCTTGAGTCCAGTGTTTTGTTCAAGGCAAGCCACTAATTCATCTTTCAATCTATATTCAAGCTCTGTTCGTTCACTTTCATCATCTTCACTGCTGCAGGTATCAAACCCTTTTTCTACATGAGCCATAAAATTCGTTTCTTCTTCTGATTGACTGGCTGAAGTAGAGTCTGATTCTTCCTCTTTGCTTACATAGCTTCTTCTTTCACCTCGAACGAACCTTTTCTTTCTTACACCTGATTTGTTTCCTTCTCTTGGGTATCTACTCCATTTCTTCTTTTGTGACTTCTCATCTTCAACTTCTGGAGCACTATATCTCTTCTTGGGGCAGTTTACAGCAAAGTGTCCGATGTTATTGCAATTGAAACATCTTGATGGTGATTTCCCTTTTCCCTTGAATTTAGCTTTTCCAAACCTTTTAGAAAAAAGAGAAATAATCGTGTTGAGATCTTCATCCTTTTCTTCATTGTCAGTATCACTTGATTCTAGGACTTCGTCATCTTTTATCTTGAGTTGTCTCATGGCCTCAAAAGCCATCTCATCCTTGATCTTCTTCTTGAATACTGGGATCTTCCTCATTTCATATGCAATGAGAATGTTGTGTAGTTCATCAAGAGAGAGATCATCTCTGTCTTCTAATGCTGAGACTTTGGGGTCAAACCTGTCAGGAAAATTTCTCATAAGCTTTTTAACAATAGTGGAGTCCTCTAACTTTTCTCCAAAGCCCCGAATGTTACTGACAATTTCATTGACTCTTGTGAAATAATCATCAATATTTTCTTCTTCTCCCATCTTGACATCTTCAAACTTGCTTCTCCAAATCTGTAATTTGGCTTCCTTGACTTTCATGTTGCCTACATAACTACTTTCTAATTTGTCCCAAATTTCTTTAGCATTCTTGAGTCCCATGACTTTTGTGTATACCTTTTCTGAGAGTGACATAAGAATGGCATTTTGAGCTTTACCATCAACTTCCATATTTCTTTTCTCTTCGAGTGTCATAGCAGCTTCATTAGCAAGAGGAGGGAATCCAAATAAGGCTGCATTTCTAACTTCAAGGCCGAGAGATAGAAGGTAGGGTAACATCCGATTCTTCTAGCTGTGGTAATTCTTTCCATCGAATGTAGGAACACCCCTACTATTAACAGAATTCAGATTGTCCATCTTCTCAGAAGTAGATCCTTACAGAGGCAACCTCCCTCTGATACCACATGAAATGCCTGGACCGGTTGTGATCACTGAGAGGGGAGGGGTGAATCAGTGATAACTTTTTCTTTTTATGAATTGTTCCCTTTCGATTTATCAATTCAACCTCTGCAGCTGGTTAAAGCCTAGATCTACTCTTTTAGTGGTGCAGTAATAATGAGAGCACAGAACACAGAGATTTACAAGGTTCGGTACAAAGACCTACTCCTTGCCGTGTTGGTTACACCCCCCAACACGGATTCTTCACTATGCCAAAACATGATTACACAGTAATTGGTTATACCCCCCAATTACAAGTTGGTTAAACCCCCCAACTCCACAACATCATCTTCATCATGGCTCCACTTCACTTCTTCAAAGGTGTTGATCAAAACTTCAAGTAGCTTCAACAGTCTTCAAAAGATCTCGTTGGTCTTGCTCACCAAAAACCAATCACTTAGAATGATCAGTTCTTTTGCATTCACACACTTAGGTGTGTACTCCTCTTCTTCTCAAAGTTGATCTTCTTCACTTGTGCACACATGCACTACTCATTCTTTTAGTGCACACACTTGACTTGTCCTTCTTCTTCAATATATAAACACACACAAAGTGTGGTCTTCACTTGATGCACACACTTGGGTTCACCTTTATTTTCACACACACACTAAGTATGCACTCTCCTTCAATTGGCACACACCCACTGTCCGTAGGTGGTTTTCTTTGTTTGCACAAGGCTACGGCCTTCCTCTTCTTTTTGCACACGAAGGCACAAAGGCCTCAGCCTCCTCTTGCTCACACCTGTATACCAACACAAATGAAGGCGCTCAAGGTCCTGGTTGAGCCGCGGGCAACTTCTTCTTCAACAGATGCACAAGGTATGAGGCGCGGCCTCTCTTCCTCAACACTGCCGCGCAAGGCTCAAGCCACAAGGGCCGCGCAAGCCACGGGTGCAAGGCACCGCGGGCACGCAGGTGCAAACCGTGCAAGGGGGCACGGTGCACAGAGGGGGTGAGCAAGGTCGCGCTACCCTTCCTCCTTCCTGTCGCGCAAAGGATAGCGCGCAGGGGGCTCCTTCGGGCCTCAAGTGGCACCGAGAACAACAGCCGCGCAAGTGGGATGCGCGGGGGCTTCAAATCTTCGCGAGGCAGAGAAGGGCTCTCACGAGACTTCAAATATTTAAAGGATCAGCAGCAAATCCAGAGGTCTCGGCCTCTCTTTATATAGGCGGAGGAATCCTCAAAACATCCGCGGGATATAAATCTTGATCCACCGAGATTTTCGGTTCTTTGAAAACTTCAACCGCGGGCCGAGAATCTCGTTCTTTCTCTCTGCACAACGCGGACTTCTTCTCCTTCTCCTTTATCCACGTGCATGCGTTTTAAAACGCATGCAAGCCTCTGTTTAATCCATCCCATGCAAAACATGAACACCGTGTGGCCTCGGCACTTCGTTTGCCTTCGGCCTTCATCGAATTTCTCCACTGGTAGTATGCATCCTCATTTTAAGGCATGGTTGTGTTCGGTATGCTCAGACGATTCCAATGGACGTCTTGGTTTCGAAAATGGTGGCCGGATGCTCGAGAACAGGTGGTCGGATGGCCTCTGGTTCAGCGGCGTCACGGGAGTTGCCTCGGCCGAGCTCGAGGTTGAGGATGAGCTCTCGGCCGTCGGATCAGGCGTTTGAATATCCACGGACGGCCGCGATCAGGAGATCTCGCGCGGGATGCGATGAGCGGCTGTGATCAGCCGCGCGATGAGTCGGACGGCCAGGATGCGCTCCGGGTGAAAAATGCGCGTCCCACATCGAATCCGCGGCCGGTTTTTCCGCGCTTTATAAGCCTGGCGCTCCCTCAACCCGCCAGTTGAATCTCCTCCCCTCTCGGTGCCGCCCCGCACCGAGTTCTTTAGAGGGCGCGCTCTTGCGCCCACCCTCTGCTCCTCGCGGGCGCGCCACTGGCGCCCACTATGCACACTGCGCTCCTCCGGGCGTGCCCCTGGCGCCCTTGCGGTGTCCTTGGGTGCGCCCTGCCGCCCTGGCTCGCCCCACGGGGTTCCCCCGGGCGTGGTGCCCTAGTGCCCATGCCTTGGGGTTGAACCCCCCAAGGTGCCTCGGATGGCCTAATTTTTTGGCAAAGGATAGAATAAAGACTTTGTATAAAAACCAGTTTCTCCTCCATATAAAATATGCCAATTTCCAAATGCCACATGCCTATCTCCTCTTCTTCTAAGCCATTCTTTCCATTTCTTCTTCATCCTTCTTCCACAAACATCCTCAACTCCTTTCAATCATGTATTCTAGACTTATGAGACATTTGTAGAAGGTTCTTCATCAGCCGAATCACTTGATTCTTCAATGTGCTTCATTGATCTAATCAGAGATCAATTGGATCAACTTCAAATTCACATGCACTAAGTGATAGTGCATGGACTTCATTAATGCACATCATCCACTTAGTAGTTGTGGATGGAACTCCTTTCAACTCCTCATGCATTGTCAGTACAATGCATGGTCTTCTAATGCTTGTTGTGACATTGTATCCAGTTGATACAAGTTCTTGGAACTTTAAAGATCAGTTCAACAATCGTCTGATGTAATGCTTCTGAAATCATCAATCTTCAAGATGTACTTCATCAGATGGCACACCATGACATGTTATTGACAACAAATGCAATTACTTCACTTGGGCACAACACCATGTTTGATCCAAATTATGTATTTGGAACTATATTTGTTTTTTGAATTTTGACCATTTTTTCAAGAATTATTTTGATATCAATATGATAATTATTTCTTCATTGACATAAAACATTCATTCATTCATTATTTCCTTTTCCTTGATAAATCCCTCATTATTTCATAAGAAGATTCCACCACATATTTCATATTAATGAGTTGAAATTCCTTAAATGAGGAATCATAAAAATAAAATTCAATAATTCATGAATCCCAATTTACAAATCATAATATCCATGGTCACTTTTATCATATTCATGTATCATATCTTAAATAACATTATTAAAATATTGAACATTGTTAATTATTGTGTAACTCTCCTCAATTTTGATGGTGATATATATCTTAGAACATGAATTCCATAGTTCATTCATGGGTGAAATATCTCAAATATTCTATTGAATTATTGACTAACTTAATATAAATCAACATTAAATGGTTACCAATCCTTCATTATTGATTTTACAAAATTGCAATGATTTATTCTTGTATTATCTTAAGTATTTTATCATAATGTTATTATTTAATCACTAACTCAAATTATAGACTATATTTTGTCTACATCTGTGAGTTAGTCACTTATTTTATAATTATTCTCCATGAGACTTTTCATATCATTACAATATTCCACCATTAAAGATAAAAAATACAAATATATGATTATAATATTTTTACAGTATCAATAAAATCATATTCAAATGTACCATGTGGGACATGATAGTATTGTAAATAATATTAAAATTAATCCCTACAGGAAGTAAATAATATATCTTTATCATTAATAATGTGTTGAATATATTCAAATAAATTCATGCACAATGTTCACATAAGGATATATCAAAACACAATTCACCATTATTTTATATTATTATAAGATTATAAATACACTAAACAATTGTTATTTATTCTTCTTTGAAATTAGTTTACATTTATTATTTAAATCTATGATTCAAAATTCATTATGAGTACCTTATTTTGAAATGATTTTAGTAAAAAACATCTTGAATGTTTTTGTTGTATGTAATTTTTTATGAAGGGTGATGTTTAAACGTAGACACATAGAATAATACAAGATTTTTTTATTTATTATTATATTTTTTAAATATTTCAACCTCAATGTAAAAGGTAATATGCTTTATAATTTCTTACTTATTTATAATCATCCTTCTATTTTTTGTCTATCAGATCCAATTTTTTCATTATCACCATATCATAAAAGACCTAAGTATCATTATAGATTTAAATATATTTTTAACATAATAATTTTACATATAAATTATTAGAAATATAACAAGATAGTGTCCTTTAAATTTTAATTTGGACTCCCTTAAATGATTCTATGATGAAAACATTCTTCTAATATTGTCATATATTTTTGAGTTTTTACTAGTTACATATCTGAAGATCTGATCGATTCTAAAATGTTAGGATGTATTGATAAAGAACTAATTCATTGATTGATTCATTTTATTAATTGGTATATTAAAATATTTAGTATATGGATTTAATTATTTTATATTAAATTTTATCTAAAATTGGGAATTATTTTTATTTTAAATATTGTTGTTTACATGTTGAAGAAAACCTTGAAATGGATAACACAATGTTTTCTGTGAACATTTTTTTTTCAGACCAATTTTTTTATATTTAATTTCTAAAATTAATAAATTATTGTTGTTTTTATATCCTTTCATGATACATATAAATATATTTTTTATTTTATGAAATTGATGAGTTGTGACTCTAGTATTATTTTTTAGGAATGTTGTCTATTCTACATACTAATAATTACAACTCGATTGAATAAAAATTTCTAGATAGTGTTATGTTGATATAATTTATCCACTTCTCCATCACCAATATTTCATAAAAAAAATCATTTTTTGAAGCACATGGAATAATCGTCCCCTATCAGTTCCATTCAATATTTACGACTAGAAACATCAAATTATCATCACATCAAGTACTTTAATGTCATATACTTGTGAATATATTTTAATGGTTCTACTAATATTCGAATAAAAAATAATAATTTTAGGTAAAAAATGTTCTATACCTACATGAAATTATTTTATAATATTGACCGTTTAATTTAATTAACTGGAGTTTTTATTATTCATCATTATGGGATACATCATCATAATTTGAGGTATTTGATTTTTCCTTCCCATTTTAGTTAACATGGAATAAGAAATATAAATATTAAGAAATATAATAATAGGTTTATCATTAATATAAATTCATTTCAATATTAGGAGATTAAACCAATCATTTAGATTTTCAATTAATGAAAAAGAAATAGTGTAAACCTTATGGTATCATTTTAATATTATATTATATCAATAGTTTATGTTATTAAAAAAACTAATAACATGGGAATTTATATCTTTAACAGATAATAAACAAAAATGGAAATTTTATTGAATCATTCCATGTCTGTTGTTATTCACCATGAAGTGATTATTTTTGTATTTTCATATCATAATTATAGTAATATTTACCCTTTTTCTTTTTGATATAACAAAATTATTATCTAAATACTTAAAAACAGCATTATAAAATTTGTTTTATCATAAATTTTACTATCATGTCCTCATTGTCACATTAATTAACTATTTGAAGTCGTGTAGTATACATACCTAATATTTAATGAGGATGAGTATTGAATGTAATTCCAATAAAAAATAAATTTGGAATAAGAGAAAAAATATATTTTTAAATTTGTAAACAACATAAAGTACTAAAAAATACAAAAATATCCTCAAAAATAATTATGAAACAATTGGTTGTTTTTAGATAATATGAATGAATATTTATAAATTTTTTTATATGGATAATTTTTTTTATTCATAACACTAGATTGAAATTTTATATTTTATGGCATTTTATTAAAACTGAAATTTTTAATGATCACTTTTTTAACCTCCAAATTTGGACTACCAAATCAGTACTTCACTAGTGGAATTACAAAACCATTATAACCAAACTTCAAACAACAGAGGTTACATACATGAAGGAACGGTATGGTGAATCATGATGTGTGTCTATACCCTAAAAAATAATCAAAATAATAATCACAAATAAATTAATAATTCTTTTTCATTATTAGATAACGTTGAACCATAAGGAATTATAGTGGAATATAACACATAAGATTAATATAACACTGATATCATAAAATATATATATTTTTCATATAATAATATTGTTGATGTGATAGAAACCAAATTTATGTTCAAGATTATATAATAAAAATGAAAATAAAATATTTCAGACACAAAATATCTTTAATATCACCTCAAATATATAATTACAACATCATTGAGATAACCCATCTTACTAATATATAGTTAGGAACATTATAACCTATTTTTAATCATACATTTCATATGTACACTGAATATTTAATGCATTAGTAAAAATAAATCTCTATAAGACACCATCAATTGTATCCTTAATAAGATCTTGAGTATATATAAATTAATTATAATTAAAAACAACGATGTATTATAATTAGAATTAACTAAATTATCTATTGTATAGAAGATAATTAACCATTACAATGTAAACATACCTATATTTTACATTATTTTAATGTAATGATACCCCCAACTGTTAACATACCTCAGTGCTAATTGATGTATTACAACAAATATCAAAATTATCAATAATGAATTACAATTATATTTTATAAATTATTAATGAATTCATCAACCACATAATCTATCTATATTATTAATTCAAAACTAATAAATCATCATGGGTGAATGTAAAATCACATTGATAATGAGGTATCACAAATCCAGGTTGATGACACACCACTAATATTTATTCTAAAATATAATAATAAAAAACCATAATTCCATGTAAATTAGATTACACATAACTAACCATATATTGGTAGATAATTTAGTAATAATATATTAACCCCACTAGTACAAAAATTAGATTTGGCATCATGATTATAATATTTTATAAGATAATAGAAGTTAATATCCACATATAAGGGACTTTGCAAAGTATAATTTTTTAACCTACCTTAATAGGTGATTTTATTTTCCGTTTAAATCTAAAAGGATGTGAAAGGGTTTATGAATTAATTTTATTGTAAGTGAAATAATAAAAAACAATCACGTTGTTTAAAAAATGTAGTAAAAATGTATTCTAATCATTTATTGATGCATTCATTTCAGAAACCATAATCTATTGGAAACACAATAATGAAAGTCCCATTATATTGCTTCATCATTTGTATCATTTTCCACACCTTTTAGAATTAATTCTCTTATATCTAACATTGTTAGCACTACTTCGACCACAACCAACTCTATTCAGCTCATAGATAAAATGTTACACTTTTTTCATTCGAGTTCAACTATCTCCAAACAATGATTTCTGTTTATAGTTGACAACTCTATTTCTTTTCGTGCAAAATGAATTCATTCAAAAGTTATCTTGTCTCTATTTTTTTAATATCTTTAAATTGAACAACTTTATTTTAGGTGATACTTTTTTATTTTATAAATATAAAATATTCAATCAATATTTATTTGTTATAAATTGTGTTCAATCATTTATTTTTGAATATGTATGCCTTATTCTAATATATATTATTTTAAATATCAGTTATTTTATTTTATATAATTAGGGATTAAAAATTATTTCTAATTGTACATATTTATATTTTATTGTATTTATTTAATTTTTCTATTTTATAAAAATATAAATTATTTATTATTATTATTTATTTGAATTAAAGTAATTATTTCCTGACTTTTTATATTATTTATTTTCTTCATTATAACTAATTTTGGTTATAATTTTACTTCTATATATAAATATTTTCTGTATTGAATTTTTTTTACCAATAATCATTTATTTTTTTAATTTATTTATTTTTACAATTTTTTTCCAATATGTTATAATTATATAAATTTATATTTTACTTATTTATATGTTTGAATATATTAATTAACTATACTATAAATTTTGGAATTTAATTGAACATAATTGGATAATTTCATTAATAACTAACACTAAATACGATAATGGATTGACAATTTCGTGGAATATTCTATATGATGTATTGATTAAAAATATGTGATTTTATATCTATGTGTGAAGTCTCTGACTTTGAGAAAATTAGGTTATGTGAAAATAAAATAAAATAGGATCCCTTAAATTCTTAATACAATATATGAATAATGGATCTGGTATGTTGAGATAATAAATAGTCAATAACTAATGATGATAATATAATCATAATGAGATAGAGGATCATATTGAAAATAAATTCATGATAAATTCATTAAAACCATTAATAAAGGACAATTATTTGGTAATTGTATACAGATGACAAAAAACCATTGTTCCCATGTTTGATAAATTTTTCAATGATATCTATATGGAATATATTATTGAAAAATAATCTACAAAATAATTATAGATATAAAATTTTGTGAAAAAAAAATTATATTTTGAAGAAGTTACATCCTAGAGGAAAATTGATTCCTACATTTAATAATGAGGTAAAAAATATTATGTATAATAGGGTTATGTGATAAAAAGATATATTGTTTATCCATTGATAGTGCACTACATATCATGGAATATGATTTTCTTCAAAAATTTCATAAATGATAGAAATTGTGATATAATGTGGATGAAAAATAAAACAATGACACCTTATCCTTAAAACAGACTATGTCTCAATATAAAATAGTATGGTATCATATTATAATTCCATTTTTGAAGATTCTATATTCATATTAAAATTATTAAAAATTTTAATGATGGAATTTAGAATATCATATTTCTGATGGAAATATTTTTCACTATGAAGATTCATTGTAATAGATGATATTTAAATATTTCTCCAGATTTTGGAAATAAATTTAGAATTACACAATGGTACCCAACATAGTTGGAATGAATCAATATAAAATCCTTAGTGTCAAATATATTTCATATCTTATTATGATTATAGTCTTCAATATATCATCACATATATTTTTTGACATGAAAATATAATATTATATGATAGTTGATTTTTCGTTAAAAAGATACTAGAAATGATATCTATGTTTATCTGTCATTGTTGATTGATGATTTCAAATATCTATTTGTGAAATGTGTTATATTTTGTAGTGCATAACATTATTTTAATTTTTTATATCTTTCAATTGTTCATTATAATTCAATTTCGATAATATGAAAACTTATATATATATATGGTGTTAAGGGAAGAGAATCATATCCAATTTTATTAAAATGGGAATTATATAATCAATTTTAGAATAGAGTAAATAATGTGTTTCTGAAACATTGGATACATAATTGAATGGATCATCTTTATTATATATTTTAAAAAAGAATTTCCTTAATTAATAGGGTATTATTTATCCATAAAAACATCATGAGTTGATGATAATCATGAAAATAAATAAAACTATTTATATAATATTTGGAATTAAAGGAAATTATAATCATACCTAAAAATATAAAGATGAAATGGTATAAATTATTATATATACATTACATTATATTTTCAGAAGTAATACATGGAATTTATGTTAATCATTTGAGAAGAATATATATTTCAGTTTTATTGGATCTTTTAAAGACATAATATGAAAAATAATAGACATATTGCATTATGAATTGAACATATGATCCATTAGAAATCACTGGGAATTTTGTAACTCTATGAAATTAATGTGAACATACTAAACACTGAATTTTCACAAATTAAGACAGTTTATGAAGATAATTTTCTTAGAATGTATTTGGGAAATTAAAATACCATGTGGGATTATGTAAATTAAAAAATAAATTGATATCTTTAAGTGTTTTTATTAGTATATATGAAATTTCATAATTTTTTGATGAAAAATATACATCAATCATTAAAAAATGGATTATTTCTATTTGATGTCAAAATTTCTATAATCATGTAATGTTAATTTTTACAATACAAATATAGTTATATTGTGGTTAAAAATTTATTTTTCCATCTATTGAATATGGGTTTTCACTTATCATTTGGGGATATATATGTTTTCCATGGATATATAATTTTTATAATAATATTTTAAATAAGATGTGAAATGACAAATATCTATATCAAGTAGATGCATCTATAATTAAATAATATATTTTAGTAGAGATAATTTATTTTTTATATTGACTATTTAAATGTAATATAGATAGTTGGTCTCTACATAACTCATGTTTTGATATAGGATATTGAATATAATTTATATATGACATAAGGTAAACATCAATTATAAATGATGATGTCATGCATGACCGTTTTAAATTTTCAATCAACATTCATGAGATTTTACAACATATATCAACACATATTGAATGATTGAAGGTATCATTTCCTATAAAAATTAAAAGGCTTCGATAATGGAATAGAAAAATAAATTTGATTTCATTAATTATGGAGAAATTCAACACTGTGTTATTTAGACAAAAAACATTGAAATGGTTAATTTTAGGAAAGTGTATTAATGTGATCACATGGTATAGTTTTTTTATTAAGGGTAACATATTTAATTATAAAATTAAATATGATCATAGTACTATTTAACATATTATAGTAATTTTCTATGCTGAATAATTTATATTTCCAAGTATAAAAGTTAAACCCCCAATTAATAAATCAATTGAAAAATATAACTGTTTTAGTGTATATGATAGATTTAGAATGTAAATAATGATATTGGTTGACTGTAAATTTTTAATTGTAATAATGGTGTGAAAAATGATTATTATGGATTTATAGAAATTTATTTGAAATGGAAAAATATTTAAATTCCAATAATTTTTCATCAAAATATATGAATATAATATATTTTATAGTAATAGCCCATCTATTTATAAGAGATATATTTTTTAAATGATATGAATATCATTTTGATTTTGAAGATGTTAATTATGTTATGGGATAATGAGATTTGTAATAACATTTCATTAAATACCGATGGTAATAATTTCTATGGTTTGGACATAATCATATGTAATAAGAAATGATAACATTAATAGGATATAGGGAAAAATATTATCACTTTCCTAATTTATATATGAACTTTTTAGAATTATTATAATACTACACATGAAAATAATAATTTTTTTCCATTAATTAAAAAATCTATTGATTTTAGTATTTTCTATCTTTTTTTATAAAAAATTTCATTCCCCTGTTTCATGTAATAATGAATTTATTCTATAATACAAACATCCTAGTTTTATAAAATTTTAAATTATAATTTTTTTTAATTTTACAGTTAAAGATTCATTTTTTTATCAATACAAATATTTTTAAATTATTTTTTTAATTTAATTGTTTTATAAACGTGTTATTTTTTGGTATCATTCATGAAGTCACAATTTATTATGAATGTTATATTTATACAAACATTTTTTTTCTTATGTTTCTGTTTATTTATTTATTTTTCGGTAATCACTTTTATTCAATGGTATTAGTTAAAAAAATATTAAATTTTATTTATAACATTTTTAATTTTTAATTTTCTTCTAATAATCATTTTATTCAATTAAAAAACAATCGCCACATATTTTAATAGATTCAGAAAAATAAGTTATTAGAATGGGTACAATTAAACATTTATCAAGTTATGTGTTTGGTTATTTTATATATCTCTAATAAAATTATTATTTAAGAAATTTTATTATAAAATATTTGTATTTATAATCCTGGCCCCCTAGATTAGAGTATTTTTCATATTTTCTTGAGATGATGATACCCAAATTCGGTTGATTTGGGTTTAAAAAATACTAAAACATGAAAATCTGTGTTCAATGGTTATGATATAAATTGATTTTGATGATAATAAATACCAAAGTCAATTAAATACAATGTTTTTTATGAGTGGCCATACAAATATCGTGTTTCATCAATGTTTTATATCAAAAATAATGGGTAAATAAAAATATAATGAAATATAATCTCCTAGATTTTTTAATTGTTATAATCCAATTTTATTTATTAAATTTATCATATATTATATATTTTTATATATTAATATTTGATATTTTATCTTATAAATCTAGTTTTACTTTTAAAAATTCAATTCAAAAAACCGACATTCTTATATAGTATGGTGGGTATATATAGATATATTAAAAAAGATCATATTTTTTTGTTTTTTTCAGTGGGACATAAGGAAAAATAAATACAAAAGTATTAGTTTTTTATATGAAAATATGTAGTATGTTTTTTTCTCCATCTAGTGGGATGAATCCTCTATGGTATTAAAAAATATATTATATAATTTCTACATGAAATATTAATTTTAATTAACAAATTTAATAATAATAAATTTAGTGTATGAGGACTCCATTAGAAATCACCATGCATTATATATTTATAATGTATACCATCATACCCTAACACATAGAGGTTATAATTTAATAAAGGATAATTTTATTGTTGAAATGTTTGATACATTATGATCTCTATATTAATACTATTTTATAGAGGTTTCATTTTGTAGTCCCCCCTCTCAATATAATGAATGGGAAAAATACGTATAAAAAGTAAAATTTTATTAATGATGGATCATGATATATAATCCATAAAATAATATGAAATTATTTATAATTTCCCAGGAATATTAGTTTTATAAAATTGATTATACTAATATAATGTTTTACCATATCACTTCTAGACGAAATTATGAAATAACAGTTTTTGAGGAAATTTATCCCTAGCTTAGTTTAGACATTTAATCTATGCATTTAATAATGAAATAACACTCATGTCATGTTAGATAATATCATGATTATTTCGATATTTTTTATATTTTTTAATCATATTATGACATAGACTATGGATGATTTTAAGGGAGATATTTTTTCTTTAATGGATGATTAGAATTACAAGAAGAAAAGTATCGAATAATGTTGTTTCACCATAAAAACAGACCACCCGATGTAGTGTGATCAAACACCTTCTTTAAATACTTGTTCTGAAATGATGTAAATAGACCCTATGTAACTATCAATATTTATAATATAATAGTAAAATATTTAGTACGATATATTAATGTGACCTTATAGGTTGATATTTTTAAATATTTAAATAAAATATTTTTTCCTAATAAATAACTTGTATATCTAATGAACTAAATACATAATTAAACTATATAAGAAACAATGTATTATATAATATGTGTTCAAATTCTCCCTCAAATTTTTATTCACAAGAAGTTTGGTTAGACATATCATGTGAAATATTGTAATTTATATCCATCAGAAAATGTAAAATAAGAAGCTATTAGATCAAATTCTCAGTTTGTGTAAACATGAGTGTTAAAAATAAATTTCAAATGTAAAGACAAGCTGAGAATAAATAGTATGAAAATAAATGATATTCCAAATTTTCTCGTAATAAAAATAATATGTGAGATTAATATATCTAGGATTGACATATCGATAATTAGAGTTATGAAACAAATAGATGGTTCCTAAGTGATGATATTAAAAATTAAGTAATACTAATTCTATAATGTATTTAAATTCATAATGATTTTAAATATATTAATATTATATTGATGTTCATGTTATTGTGCAACATAATATTCATGGTAACAATACAACAAAACAGAAAATATAGTATTTCACATAATAACTATTAACAAAACAGGGGTGTAACATCCTATGTCGGGTTCCATACAATGGTTCCTAAAGTGGGACCACAATATGACCTCATGCGCACCTCCTCATATGCGAGGGCTAGTAGACTAGTGCTATTAGTCTATTATTGACTATGGGTAGACCATGCCCACTTTTTTCCTATTATTAGTTTAATGAACTAGTTTAAATAATTGAAAAATAAATGAAAATTGTGATCATAAACAATAATATAATCTCATTATATCAAAAGAATAGAGAACATAGTCATACTAAACATTATATATATAATTTTATTGTATATTCCATGTGTCAAAATGATAACCCAAAAGTAATTACCTTGAAAACTCCAACACGGGTCTCGAACCATATCCAATTCTCTCAACCACATTCCATCCCAACTAATTCATCCAACATATGGCCTTTAAACTTAACCACTCTTGAAATAATAAATTCTATTTTCTTACGGATCATGCTTCCCACGTAGGGTGTGAGTACAAATATGTAGTCCACCACCAACAATGGAAAATTGAAATATATTAAATAATTTTGTATTAAGTGATATAAAAAATACAGTTCATTAAAAAAATTAAATAGTAAACATTTATTTATCATCACATAATTTCACCACATATTTACCTTTGTTCCCATGGACACCTGGACCACAATAGATGGGTCATCCCACACCAAATTCTGATATATAACTAAGGTATAACATAAATCTGAATGTCCACAGTATGATCCATTATT
Source organism: Viscum album (assembly GCA_963277665.1). Taxonomy (NCBI): domain Eukaryota; kingdom Viridiplantae; phylum Streptophyta; class Magnoliopsida; order Santalales; family Viscaceae; genus Viscum; species Viscum album. The sequence goes on from OY728153.1 coordinate 39,909,537, forward strand.
ATAATTCATATATAATTTTTCAAAAATATAATATTGTAAACTAATCTAACATTTGTGATGTGCACTACGGGATATATCCTCAAGGGTCTATAATGATTAATTAAAATGTATGTATAAATGATTTATAGGAAAAAAATAATGTTCTCGCGGTATTTTACCTTAAAGATTATCACAATCCTTCATAAAATTAATTCAATCTGACACAATTTAATTCCTATAAGTCTCACATGGTCCTATAAAGAACCAATAGAATATCACACAGTCTTTCTCCTTGAATTCTCACATGGTCCATTAGAAAACAAATGAAATCACAAACATTTTTCTTCTATTAATGCACACATAGTCCTTTAGAAAAAATATATTCTATCTCAATCTTCTACCTTTAATCTCATTCTCACAACCGGTTTATCTCATGTGCTACTCTATGACAACATTATCATAACCATATCCCATTTCACTAAATAATGATTTAATTATTTCATAATTAATAAATCATATATAACGCTTTAATTAATTTTATAATTAATTGGTAATTTATTCTTCGTTAATTAATTAATTCATTAATTAACTATTTCAATTACATTAATTAATTCACCAATTAATTCATCATTACCCATTCACATAATTAATCCAATTATTTATTTACTCAATTCAATTTCATTAAATAATTTTCCTAATTAATTAATCATACAAATCTCTTCAATTAATTCATCAATTAATAGGTTACTTCAACTCCATTAAATAATTAAAAAATTAAATAACCATATAATTTCCATTAATAAATTGAAAAATCAGATATTCATTTCACAACTCGACATCCAATAATTAATTCCCTAATTAATTATTAACAATTTATAGTTCATTGTTTTGATAATTAGTTCAATAATGAATAATCATCAAATTCCATTACTAATTCAAAAATCATTTTTTCACCTAAATACCCTTAATAAATTCCCCACATAGTTAAGGAAATAAATTCCATTAATTAATTCATTGAACAATTAATCAACATCCAATAAGTCAAGATGTGATAATTAACTCCACAATTAATTATCTTATAAAAATATCAGTAATTCATTAATTATTACATAATTAAATAAATCAATTATCAAATCTTAATATTTGATAATTAATTCATCAATTAATTATACAATTATATCAACTAAGTATCCCAACAATCCACATTAATTAAATTATCAATTAAATAATACAATTCACTTGATCTTTCCATGTTATCTATACCTATTAATTTATTCACCAATTAATTAGTCCAACCAACTGAATTTCATCATCACAACAATCCCCAATAATTAAATAACCAAATTAATTAATAAAACACAATAATTAAAATTAATTGAAACATTATTTTTGTCCTATCACTTCCATTATTTAATTTATCAATTAAATAATCACATTTCTCATCATTAATTGATTTGTGAATTAATTAATCTTATGATTTCTTTCGAAAATTAAATAATAAGATTAATTACAATAATAAACACAAAAAATTAATTAATTCCATTATTTAATTAATTGTTTAAATAATAATATTTTTCACACTGATCAATTCCCGAAATAATCAGTTTTATGTATCCAAGTACTTTTTTATAAAATTATTTCACTATCAAAAAAATTATAATTTTAAAAAATTGTTTTTTCCATAGAAAATCCTATAATTTTAATATAATTTAATGATTATATAATATATTATAGTTCAATTAGGATCATAGTTTTGTTTATCAAAATAAATCATTGAAATTTTATTTATTTAAATTCAAATATTTCATTATATAACATTGAGTTACAATGAAAAAAATATAAAAAAATTAATCCCACACAATATTATCTTGGTCATCAATGGTTCGACATTTTTTAAAATCCATATACAATTTATGGATATTATAAATTATTTTAAAAATATAATTTTGAGAGTATGAAGGATAAAAAAACATGATATTGGGTTTCAAGATTAGAATGAAATTGATAGGAACATAAAATGTATGGATAAAGGAGTAAAAGTTCCATCCACGGAATAATAACGAGTCAAATTGATCACTATTATGAGAACGTTCATGAATAGTTATTTAGTGATAGGTGAAAATACCATCAATTCTTTTAAAATTATTTTTAAAGTATATGATATTTTTTTCAAGATCATTTTTCTAAATTTTAGGGACTCTATTATATCAAGATTAATAATATATGTAAATTAAATAACATGAATTAATTAAATATTTTATTCAAAATATGTCTATTGGTATTATATTGATGAATTTATAGTTCCTATATTATGAAATTAATATTCAATGAGAATTTTTAATTCATAATCCAATACAATTACCATTTAAATGACCATATTATATATAAAATAGTCAATATTCATTCACTATTTATGTATATATCTAAACCAATATAAATGTGTAGCATCCATAAATTACCATTTCATCCATGAATGGTTCATCATTAGTTGATGGTTATAATTAAAAGTATAAAATTATTAATATAATATTTGGAATGAAAGTAAATTTAAATCATACAAAAAAATACAATGATGAAATGATATATCTTATTAATGAAAAATTATTATATATTTTTAGATGTTTAACATGGTATTGAAGTTATTCATTATAGAAAAATGTACATTTAAATTTTATTGAATATTTTAATGAAAAAAAATTAAAAATATAAGATAAATTGAATTCTTAATTGAACATAAGAGCCATTATAATATATTTGAACATTTGTAACTATATGAATCAATTATGAATATATTATGAATTAAAGGGAATGTATTAATCACTTATTTTTAAAAAATTATGAAATAAAATAACATTATAGTACTTAAATATATTTGGGGAATTTTAATACCCTATGAGATTAAGTAAATTGAATAATTTTGGATCTCATGAAGTGATTGATGTTACAATATATGCAATTTCAGTAATTTTATGATTTCATTAATTAGATACTACAAACAACACAAAATTTAGTATTTCAATTTGATATTATAATTTATATAATCATGTTATGTTAATTTTTTAAAATATATATATATAGTTATGTTTTGTATAAAATTTTATTCTACCTATTATATAACTTGTGTTCTCTCATAAATTTTAAACATTAATTTGATTTAAATGATTTATTTTGATAAATATATACTTATAGTAAATTAATTTATGTGACAGAAAAAAATTCTTAGGAATATAATTTTTCATTGGATATATATTTTGGAAATATATATTTTATATATGATCTAATATGATAAAAATAAATATCAATTTGAGGACAATATTATTAATTAATATAGATTAGTAGAGATAATTTATATATTATACTAACTGTCTGAATGTATTAGAGAAATTTGGTCTACCTATAACTCAAATTTTGATTTATGATAGTGAAGGTAGTTAATATATGATATACGAGAGACATTAATTCTAAACGAAGATGTCATGCCTGCACAATTTAAATTTTTAAACAACATATATGAGATTTAACAAAAAATATCGACAGATATAGAAAGATCCAATGTATGATATCCTATTAAAATAAAATGGAATTTAAAAAGGAATATAAAAAAATTTTATTTCAAGGCACATTGAGATATTTTTCACAGATTTATTTAGACTAGATAAATTAAAATTGTTAATTAGAGGAAAAAATATTAATTTGATCACTTGGAATTGTGTTTTGATTAATGGTTACATATCTAATTGAAAAATTAAATCTTAATAGAGTGAACTTTAATGTTGTATAGTAATGTTATAAACTGAATAATATTAATTTTCTAGAATAAAGGTTAAAAAATAAATTTCTAAGTCAACGAAATATGTAAATTTTTTTAGGAGATATGTTAGATTATATATGAAATGTAACGATAGAGTATCAGTGTACAATGATTAATAGTAATGATTGTGTGAAAATGATTATTGTGGATATATAGTTATTTATTTGAAAATTAAAATATTAAAAGTTGAATAATTTTTCTTCAAAATAAATGAAAATAATGTATTTTATACTACTATACCAACTATGAATAATTGGAATATTTTTTAAATGAAATAAAGAACATTTTGGTTATAAAGATGTTGATAACATTATGGATTACTGATATGATTAATCATTTTTTCTTGAAATATTAAATGTATGAATTATTATAGCATAGACATAATCATATGCAATAAGAAATGACCTCCTTAAAGGGACATAATGAATCATTTAATTACAATCCTTATTTTTATTATAATTTTTTATATTTTTTAGATGATTAATCATGAAAAACAATTAATTTTTATCATTAAATATAAAATCAAATGATTTTAGTCATTTCTATAATTTTTTATTAAAACATTCATTCCTCTATTTCAATTAGTCATTTATTTATTATATAATACAATAATCCTTGATTTGTGAAATTTTCATTTATAATTGGTTATTTATTTAATAGTTAAATATTCATTTTCTTATCAATACAACAATTTTTTAATTATTTATATAATTTAATACTGTTAGTCATACAATATTTTTTGTTAACATGCATGGAATCATTATTTCATATTCAACATACATATATAATAAAACTAGTATTTACATTTTTAGTTGTTTCATTATTTATATTAAGGTAATCACATTTATCCAGAATTATTAGTTAACATAATATATTTAATTTTCGTTATAACAATATAAAGACAACATTTTAATTATAATAATCTTTTTATTCATATAAAAACATTCACAAAGAATTTCAATAAATTAAAAAATAATCATGACTATAATAGATGTAGATAAACATTTACCATGTTATGTGTATGATTTTTTAATATATCTAAAATAATTAAATTCATTAAGGTAGTTTTTTAAAAAAATAATTTTATCACTCATGTTGATCCTTCTTGGTTAGATTATCTTCAATATTCTATTGTGATGATGAAATCCAGATTTAGTGGATTTGGTATTACACATTTACAAAAACATAAACATTCTTGTGTGTTCCATATGATATAAAATGAGTTTGATTACTATAATTACCCAAGTGAATTAAATACAGTGATTTTTAGGAGTTATATGGCTATATAGAGATGTTTTTTATTTTTTTTATGTCTAGATTAGTGGAGAGTTGAATATTTAGTGAAATACAATATCATAATGATTTTAATTGTTATTTTCCTTAAATATTTTTTTATTAAAGTGATCCTATATTATATATTTTACATTATTAATATCTCAAATATTATCTTGTAGATGGTATTTGGGTTTTATAGATTCAAATGAAAAAATATATTTTTTATCTATTATTGAAGGTATATATAAAGATATTAAAACACAATTAAAAAATGATTATGTTGTTTTGGTGGGGCATATTGATAACTAATGATTCAAGTATGAGTATTTTATATCCAGATATATAGTGTATTTTTCTCTATATAGTGTGATGAATTCTATAAGGATTGCGAATTATATTATATAGAATCAACTTGAATATTTTTTCTTATTACCTAATTCCATAGTCATCAAAAAATGTGAATGAGTACTCCATTAGAATTTACACTGAGATATATTTGTATAATTTATAACGTCATACAGTAACACATGAAAGATTTAATTTAACAGAGGATAAAATGACGGTTGAAATGTTTGATAGATTACGATATCTATATTATAATTATTATAAAGTGGTTTAGTTTGGCAGTCTTCCTCTTTCTAAGTTTAATGAATGAGAAATAACTTGGAAAATGCAATGATTATTTTACATATATCATGACATCTAATAGATAAAATTATATGAAATTATTTATAATATAACAGGAATATTAGTTTTTTGTAAATTTATTATACAAATATAAAATTTTAATATATAATATATAGTCACAATTATGAAATAAATGTCCTTGGAAAAATTTATCAATATGGTTATGTCAAAGATTTTATATTCATATTTAATAAGATAATAACAGTCATGTCATATAAGATAATATGACGATTATTTTGATATTTTTTATTAATCTTGGTATGACATAGAGGGATGATGATTACAAGGGAGTTCTATTTTCCATGAAGGTATGTTATTAAGATAAGAATAAATGAATCGAATAATGTAGATTTACCCTATAACTATAACCCAAGATTTAGTGTGATCAAACACCTTCATCACATACTAGTGCTGAAATGTATTAGATTGACCATATCTAAATATCAATATCTAATATTTCAGAGTAAAATATTATTTTCCTTATATTCACAAGACCTTTTTGGTTTATGGTGTTATATATTAATATATGTAATTTTTTAAATAAATACCAAGTATATCTCATGAAATGTATACCTAATTAAACTTTATATGAAAATGCATAATATATAATACGTATTCAGCATATCACAATGATTTTTCCTCACAAAATGTTAAATTAGATATATCATGTAAAATACAATGATTTATTTCCCAATTAAAATAGAAAATAAGAATCGGTGAGATTAAATTATTAGTTCGTTTAAACATGGGTGATAATAATAAATACAAATTGTGAACAAGAGACGATTATAAATAGTAAGAAAATAACAAATAATCAAAACTTTTACATAATAAATTTAAAATATGAGAATAAAATATTCATGTTTCACATAATTATAAATAAAATAATGATAAAATAATAATTGGTTCGTATGTGATGATATTCATAGTTACATAATAGAAATTGCATTATGTATTAAAAATCATAATGATCGTACATATATTGATTTTCTTTTTCTAGAAAAGATTTTATGAAACATTATATTATCGGTAGGAATTCAACAAAATAAAAAATATTATTTGTCATAAAATAACTATCAACACATAGTGGGGTGTAACGTTCTATCTCAGGTTCCATGCAATGTTTCCCTGAGCGGGCCCACCACATGACCTTAGGTACGCCTCCCATTATTCTAGAGGCAACTGGCTGTGATTTGATATCTATTATCGATCATGGGGAGACCAAAAAATCATTTTTTTCTATTTTTAATGTAATAAACTTGTGGAAAAATTTAAACAATAGTGGAATAATATGAACATAAAAAACTAATATCTCTTGATTACCAAAGCATGATGAAAATTGTTGTGCAGATCATTAAATATGTAATGTTAATGTACATGCTTTGTGTCAAAATGAAAACCCATAATTACCCTAGAAACTCCCACACAGGTCTCAAACCATGTCTAATTCACTCAACCATTTTCAACACAAACTTATCAATCTAACATATGGGATTTTACCTTAACCAATCTGATAATAATAAATTCTATTCAGCTACCAATCTGGTATCCCATGTAGTGTGTGAGTAAAAATCAGTAATCCCCCACAAATGTAGCAAAAATAAAATATTGTATATAATATTTTCTATGGTTACATAAAAAATTAAATTCAAGTTCAAATTTAAATAATATAAATTAATTAATTTTATCTTATTTTAACCACATATTTCCCCTATTTTACATGGACACCTGGACCACAATAGCTACCTCTGGCCACACTAGAGTATGATACATCACCAAGGGATATCATAAATATGAATTTTCACATTACCCTTCATTATCATTATTTATATAGAATTTAACATAACCATATCATTGTAAATTAGTCCAACATGAGTAATGTGCACTTTGGGCTCTATACTCAATGGTTTTTTGAGATTAATAAAAAGAGAAGTATAAATACATCATAGGAAAAATCATAAATCTATCACGGGTTTTCACATTTTAGATTCACATAGCCTTAAAAAATATAATCTCACAATGTCTTTATCCTCGATGTCCCATACAGTCTATAGAAAAACAAACAGAATATCACACGTTATTCTTCCTCAAAAAATGTCACCGTCCTTTAGAAAAAAACATAATCACGCACAATCCTCTTTTGTGAAGGCTTATATGGTCCTTTAGGAAAAAAATATATTCTCTCTTGGTTTTCTCTCTTTTATCTCATTGTCATACTCTAGTTATACCATGTGATACTCCATTCCAACATTATCCCAACCATTTCCCATTTCATAAAATTATTCATTTATTTAAGACATTATTAATTATTCATATATAACCCATCTATTAATTAAATAATGAATTTTTAATTTCATCTCATTTAATTAATTAAATAATAAATTAAATTTATCCATCCGAATAATTAATTCACCAAATACTTTGTCATAACCCACTTCTATAAATTTATTTCTATAACTAATTAATCATAATAATCCTTTCATTTAATTCATATATTAATAGGTCTCTTAAAATATGTTAAATAATTCTTCAAATAATTAACCATATAATTTCTATTAATTAATTTAAAAACCAGTTAATCGTTTAACATTGTTTAATCCAATAATTAATTCACAAATTAATTAATCACAATTTAGAATTTAACATTTCAATAATTAGAAATGTAATTAACTATCATTTGATTCCATTACCAATTCAAAAAGTATTTTTTCACATAAATACACTTTATAAACCCCCCCCCCCACTGAATAATATATATCAATTGGATTAATTAATGCATCAATTAATTATTATATATCTATTAACATAACATGCCACATTTAATTCCATAGGTAATTATCTCATGAAAAAATAATAATAAATTATAATTATGTCCATAAATAATTATGTCAATTATCAAATCTCAATATCTGATAATTAATTAATAAATTAACTATAAAATTTTCATAGTTCTATATCCTAATAATCCACATTAATTAAATCACAAATTAATTAAGCTAATTCATATGATTTATCTATCCCAATAATCACAAATAAATACTTTACAAATTAATTTAATGTAACCCACTCAATTTCCTCAACACGAAAATCCCTATTAATTAATTCACAGATTAATTTATTAGAATGAATCATTTTAATTAATCCACCTATTATTTATTCCCATCACTCTGATTATTTAATTTATCTATTATATAATCTCATTTTCCATCATTAATAAATTTTTAAATTAATTGAACGTATTATTTAATTCGAAAATTAAATAATAAATTTAATCAAAATATTTAACCTGATAATTAATTAATAAAATTATTTAATTCATCATTTAAATAATAAATTTTTTCACATTAACTAATTCACCAATTAATGTGTTTTAAGTATCCATGTAGTTTAAAAAAATATTTTTTCATTACTTAAAACATTATAATATTTTAAAATTACTTTTTGTTCCTGCTAATTCCTATAAAATTACTATAATGTAATTACTGTATACTATATTATAGTTAAATTATTCTCATTGATTTGTGTATGACATGAAATAATTACAATTTAGTTTATTTAAAGCGAAATATCCCATAATATAACAATGTCAAACATTGAAAAAAATATAAATAAATTAATCCCACATAATATTATATAGGTTATCTATTTTGTAACGGTTATTTTGAAAACCAATATAATTTATATGGATATTATAACTAAAATTAGAAATATAATTTGGGGAGGATAATCGATACTAGAAATAACTCATTATTGGGTTCGCAGATATATAGAACATTGGTATGAAGTGAAAATATATGGATGGTGGATAAAAGTGAAATCCAAAGAATACCAACGAGTCAAAGTATTCATTCTTATGAGAACGTTATTAACTAGAAATGTATTGAGGGATGAAAAGTCCATCAAATCAATGGAAATTATCAAAAAAATGATACATTTTTTATTTCAATATTATTTTCCTAAATATGAGGGAAACTTTTACAATAATGATAATGAATATATGAAATATCATTTACATGATTTATTTACATTTTATATTGTTAATTTAATACGGATGGTGCAATTTGATGAATTTATATATACTCTCTTATGATATAAATTTTCAAAATAAAATTTAAATTCCCAAACAACTAACCATATCTATTAATGTATCAAATTATCAATAAAATATTGACAACTAATTTATAAATTGGTTATATTTCTAACCCAATGAAAATGGTTCTCAAACATACCTTAAAATTTTAATGGGTAATGAATATGTGTATTAAAATAATGAGGTTGATCATGAATATTATTCCTCAAAAGAAAAGAATAATGATATGGAAAATTACATTCATGTTGTAAATGATTGGAAAATTAATGTAGATATTTTAATTCACGAGAAGATTGAAAATCATATGTTATGCTTATACAATAGATTTACATAATCATTGTGGATATATCATATAGCTTCAGTTTTAGTTCTGAATCACTGTGAATTTTTTATGGTTCTTAGATGCTATAATGATTTGGTCTATGAATGGATGTTTTAATACCAGATTCATTAGGTGGTTGCATTTTAACCTACTGAAATATGGTATGTAGGTGCATCATGGAATATATCTTTCATAGGTAGCGGTATGGGTTTCTCTCCCCAGCCTTCTCCTCCCCTTCAATAATTACTCTGTTATCATGGGTATTGGAAACCGTTTGATGATTTTTTTTGTTAAAATATATTTATATGTAATGGATGGATGAGGAATCTTCAAGTTACATCTTAATTACTATGGATTTATCAAATACACCCATAGTGAATATCCTTATCTGAGTCAAGGGTATATATGAACGGTGTAAAACATTTCAATTTTTATATGCTCATCACCTTTTTACTTAAAATAATATGCAATGACTCTCTCCAGAAACATATCAATGTGAATTGCAGTTGGGCCTTGCCTCCAATAAACAAATTTTTCATCTATTAATCTATGATCAATGAATATCGAATTTTATAGAATACTAGTTTCCTAGATCATACCGTGAATTTTTTCATACATATGAATGGGACCCAATTATATCTTCAATTTATAATTACCATGGTTATGATGATTCAAATGCTTATTCTTGTGTGGATCTAGTACCTATCTAGAAATAGATATCTTCATCTTCCCTTCCTAGTTAGATGATGGGGAATCTATGTTTTATTTTGAAAATCCTCCACCTATGGGAATGGAGTTCATTATTTCCTTTGTTTTTGACTCAAGAAGATCATATAGATTACATATCATCTAGATTCTAGTCCATAACAAATAGGACATGTACTTCTCTTCTTTCCATTCAAGATGATTAACTATAAATCGATTGAAAATTAATTTGAGTGGACATCAAGGATCATCTTCTAGAGTGTTCCCCATAATTCAAAGTTATAGGTGATAGTTGTTTGGAATTAAATGAACCTCCTCAAGATCCTCCTCTATCATGTCAGCTTCCCCAATAATCCCTTTCTTGTCCTTCATCCACATTCTTCAAGGAACCACTTCAATAGTGTTATCCTCTAGTTATATTTGTAATAGATGATTAGATGTCCATAAAGGAAACTAATCTTGATCAACCACCATTACCTCAGCTTCAACAGAACCCAATGCCGGTCCTCCCACTTATTCCCCTTCCAGGACATCTTCCCTAGTGAAGGAATGATTATGAGGCAAGGTTTAACATACCCACCAATATGGTCAGATTCATTTCTCCTCCAGTCATAAATCTCATATATAAATGATTAGTAGGTCCAAACATCATTATTCTCTGTAAAACTGATAATTTTTTCCACTATAATCCACCTCACATAGAGCTAGAACTAGGATCCCCCTCCATCAATGATATCAATCAGCCAATTGGATTCCCATGACCAGGGATAACTAGTTAAAACAAACTTCATTTTGTCTCAAATTCACACAGTTTATTCATCATTGGTCAAGGTACATCACCCTATAAACAATGAATTCATGATTGTAAATTTTTATCACATAATTATGTGCCAGGACTTCTTGCGTGGTCACCCTCAAAATAACAATATTTGGATCTTTTGGAATACTAAAATCATAGTATATCATGTGGGTGCCTCATATTATTATGTTACTATAAATATACCCACATGTGCTCAACCTCTTTTCCTTTAATTTTTTTCTAATTGTTGTAATATCCAAGAGAGGTGGAATTTGTAAAATACATCGAGTTCATTAAACATGTGATATGATACATAGAACATAGGTGGTCACATTAATAATATACATGATACAATGGAGAAAAATGGAGGAGAAATATATCCTTTCTATTTTTATAGATAATTTGCCTCATTCTGGGAGAAAAATTGACTTTTTAATATTGGATATTATAGGGATCATTTAACATGGGGAATAAATATGAGGGAGTTATCATATACATCTATTGATGATGATGTCATCATTCAGAAATAATAGCGATGAGCACATTCTTCGCAACCTTGTAGATATCTCCCCAAATCTTGTAACTCTTTCATAATTTAATACAGATTTTGATAACATCTTATTCTCTAATAAATTGGTTTCCAATTCATAATTTCATTGGTTTGTTAGTGAGGTGTGGATAATTACCTCACATGGGTATTCTTTTCAGTACCTTCAGAGTAAATGAGTAAGGATTAGTTTTGATCTATTGGATTGGTATCAGATATTGTATTCCCCTATTCAAGACAAGGATATTTATAGCTCAGAGATCCCCTATTTAGAATTTATCTAAGAAATATAATGGTTTTATTACATCATTAAATATATGGAAAATCTGATGAGTGATTTTAATGATATTATCATTAAAAATGAACGTCTAGCTAGAGAAAAATCCACAATTGAATTTCATTGGGAATGAGACCGCATATGGATGCTATTCATGCTTTTATTAAAGAGTAAACTCTCCAAATCAACCCCAATAATCTCTTCAATTATACATCCAACATAGATGAGTAATAGATAATTGGAGGTATGAATGAATGTTTATTCAAATCACTTCTACGAGGTCCCATTCTAAATAGGTAGGAAGGCTACCAGATCGCCCATGATGATATTTTTTGAGTTAATTAAATAATATGTCTCTAATTTTTATAATTTAAATATTGATGATATTTTAGAAGTGTTATAGATTCAATAGAATGATTGGAACCTCACATATGTGAGTTTTCTAGGACATGATTAAATGCTACCATATATTTATAGGGGATTATTATTTTTAGATAAATAAGACCTTCTGGAAACAATATTATATTTCATTGTTTGGGAAACAAGTTTTGTGTTTCTTATTCCATCACACTGGTTTTCAATTTAAAAATCATGGATCATTCCATTCTCAGACATTACCATTCATTTTGTATGGATAACTTCTCATAGAATTTATAGATTTCTTGATCAACAAGAGGATTTATAAAAATCAACCATAATTAATATCATATTAACAACATGAGTTTGTAATGGGGATGGTCATTCAATGGTAAATAATATATTCTCAAGAAATGATCACTAAAATTAATTTAGAAACATTGGGATACAATATTTCATTCAATTCTATCACAAATAATGGTAATGATCATTTTGAATGGAGCTTCATTCATAGAGTTATCACTTGAATGATGTTTCCTTCGTGGTCTAGAAATCTCTATTTTATATATTTTGGTTTTTCGTGCATCTCTTTATCTTTTATCGGGAGGGATTGTGGTTTCATGAAATTTTTATGGGGTCATCGACTTGTGACCCATTCTCAGCTAGTATTTTTATTATCTCTCAAGAGTGACTGGTCCATCCCAATAATGGGATTGACTATTTAGGGATCATCTATTCTTATCGGTGAACGTATAATAAAATTTCAATAAGACAACACATTTTTTCTAATGAAAATATTACTTTTTCAAATTGAATTACAGAAACCAATTTTGGATCTCAAATAATATCATATATATCTACTAAATTAGAAGTGGGATGTTTCCAATCAGTATAATATGATCGTTTATAGTATCACTTGTTATCGAGAATAGAATGATGATTTCTTGCAATACATCATAGGGAACCTTTATAGATACTTCATGATAACTTATCTGAATTATCCAATTTGTTCAGGGTGTCCTCATATTCATAACATTGATAAATTTCTCAGATTAACCATGGATCCAAATTTTTATTGAATGAACTAGTTCCTTCCATTAGAGGGAGAATTATTCATGTCAATATTGTTTTTCCTTCTATCCCAATGCATGTATAGTCATTTGTCAATGTCCAAAATAGATTATCTCAGGCATTGAAATAATCATACGAGTAATTATTTGGCATGCCTAATTTAAAGGGATGCATCATCATCATTCGTGGAAAAGTATGGCTATAATAGTGGAAGAGGATGTAATTAATGATTATAATTTTTCGGCTACCATTAATGGTTTACAAGTTATGATGGACAGGGAAATAATTGAGTATAACACTCTATTTTAATGGTTTAGGGCTGAGAAATATTTTATTTAAATGTTCTTAACAAGCTAAAAAATGTACTCCCTATATCACATCTTCCCATGACAATATTCTGGACATCAGTTCCCCACCCAATGGATTGTTGGAAGAGGTGATATCTGCTTTTGGTTTTATAATTTGGCCTGCAAAAAAATGCATTTTTCCTAATTTTCCTACTATGAGAATGAAATTAAACCAGTCCATATTGTAACTAAAAACCATATAGACAGTATTTGGTTATGTTCACACCAAAATATTTTACATTATTGAAAAAATCATTGATCCATATAATTGTGTGTTTACAACTTCATATTTTGGTTCTATCTCAACCATATCATATAAGGGAATTTATCTGAATAGAAATGATGTGACTCCATGGGGGTAAATTTGTTGGTGATGAAAGATACATGAATGATAAAAATTATTATATTGTTCATTATAAATCAAGTGTTTCAAATGGATAATATCATAAATCATATGGGGATACCTCTCTTGTATTAATAATTCTATTATAATAACCCCTGGGAGGTAACTGCTTCTCATCTCTACATTTGGGGGAATATGTAGAACATAGTTTAGGGAAACCATTTCATATTTTCTGATATAACACTATATCATTCATTGGGGGTGCACCTTTCGATTTCATTGGCTTCATATATTGTGACCTAATAGACGTGAACAAAATGCTGAGTAATTCATTATTATTATTAGTTGGTGGACAATATGTTAGGCACAAATTATAGCTCATAAGGAAGGTACAAAATTTTATCATACTAGTCATATATTTAGATGTAAAACCCTCTTGTGGATATACCTCCTATTATCCCTAACTAGGGTTACACCATCACTTGGTTGGATCATGGCAGGGAGAACTTCTCATATACCGGAATATGGTGGAATTCATGGGCAGTGGGTTCGCTTGTATCATTAAATAATTAGTCTATAAAAATATTAATCACAGATCATGGATCTTTTATATTATACAAGGATATGGGGTGGTCTTGGATCTCATTGGATTAGTCATCCTTTTATTCATGACATTTTTTATAAGTGTATATCCTATTCAAGACAAATGGAATGAGTTTTTTTTGGTTTCTTTATGTGTCATGAGGTGAATATTGGTCTTATAATGATGGAATTTTATTCATATGTACTTCACAGTTCCCACCTCGAGTGGAGGACACAACCTTTGACACTTACATATCATAACTATATATATATATGATTGATTGGATTCCACATTGTGGTTCTTCATGTCATGAGTGAGGGATAAAGGTTGTTTATTTTCTTTATTCTTTATCAAATCATGATCTGACTTTTACCGAATTTCCAACCGAGGGACTCTCCCAACACTACTACAAAAACTGGCAATAACAGCGCTAAAATCGGGCTTTAACAGCGCTAGAAAAGCGCTGTAAAGCTCTGCGCTGATAAGGGGGGGGGGGGTCCTTTAACAGCGCTTTTTTAGCGCTGTTAAATGTCACCTTTAACAGCGCAAAAAAAGCGCTGTTAAATGTCACCTTTAATGGCGCTAAAAAAGCGCTGTTAAAGGATACCTTTAACAGTGCTAAAAAGTGTTGTTAAAGGAAACCTTTAACAGCGCTAAAAAGTGTTGTTAAAGGAAACCTTTAACAGCGCTAAAAAGTGCTGTTATATGTTGCCTTTAACAGTTCTTTTTTAGCGCTGTTAAATATCTCCTTTAACAGTGCTTTTTTAGCGCTGTTAAATGTAGCCTTTACCAGTGCTAAAAAAGCGCTGTTAAATCCCTGCCTGCTGCTAATAAAAAACCTGCACTAGTACAGCCAGCCGAGCAGACCTGCACAAAAACCAGTATTTCAACCACAGACCTGCACAAAAACCAGTATATCAACCACAAGCATGTCATCAACCGATCACAACCCAACCAAACAGTGTTCTTACCATGAGTTTGATACCATCTACCCAGAAACCAAAACTACCTCATTACATAGTATCAGAAAATATTCCTACACAACTCAGAAGATAAATACTAGAACATTCCACTATGCATTGTTTCTCCCTGGATTGCCACTTGGTTTTGACAAATCGTGCAGAGCCTGTGCTCCTTGAATCATTCTGCAATACATAAAAAGGATATCCTAACTCTCCCAACCATCACCCTTAGTAATTATGTATATTAATACAAAAAAGGTAACATATCATAAATTGGCGGACTGTAATGAGACATCAAGATTAACATTCTATATATAGGATCGATGTCTGGTAGGATTGGTTGCGTTGATACATGACTCTACCTGGACCTCAAAAATAGATATATGATCTCACTCCAAGACTTTCAGAGAGACTCTAACTATGTCTAGGACGTCCTGCTGAAGCGATCGTACTACCGTAAGTCGGAAAAGATACCAAAACCATCCTAGTAAGGATCATGGGAGCCAACCCTAATGAAATATGTCCTTGATATAGTTTTCAAAGAGATCAATCATGGTACATAAAATTATGTGTCATTTAAAGGGTCACATGCCTTGTCGCTTTACCCTGGGTAACTCCAATGTTCAGCTGCCTGTGTGAATATACATGTCATATCAATAGGAAATTACATGGCATGTTAAAAAACATATACGTGTTACCCTTTGATCTTGTGTCCTCTTATGCACCCTTGCCCTATGTTAGTACATGACGTCGATCTCGTGTGATTCTTCCTGTGTATCTGTACAAGGGATAAACTGCGTAGCTGGCTCATTAAAGACGTGTAGTGGGATATATTCCATGTAGGAAAGCCATGTAATCCACCCCATGTTTGTGTATCTCAAAAATTCATGCCATGTCTTGGGGGAGGGTCTACACTACATGTGAGGTGGATATCTCTGTTGTTGATTTCACTTAAAATTAATTCCATTTTTAACAAAACAGTGACACTGTGAGTGGTGTCGGCCACACCGGGCCTCGGATTGATGCGGTGTTGAATCGTACACGTCACACATGAGTCATTGATCATTGTGAAAAAGTATCAATGCAATCAGAAGCTGTTAGATCAGTTTGGCGTATGTACGTAAAATAATGTTCATTTTAAACTAAATACATACACATGGAGTGATACCGGTCACACCGCGTCTCGGATTGAGGCGGGGTTGAGTCATACACGTCACATATAACCCATGAATCGTTTTCCTAAAGTGTCAACTCAATCCGAAGGCGTTTGGTCGGTTTCCCGTATGTCAGTTGTTGATTTCTCACATAAAAATAACTCCATTTTGAACAAAACAGAGGCACTTGGAGTGGTGTTAGCCACAACAGGCCTCAGATTGAGGAGGGGTTGACTCGTACACGTCACATTTGAAGGTGAGTATACATACACGATAGTTGACCTTGTTAGAGAAGGGTTTCTGGAAGAGTATAAAAGACATGAAGAAATGAAGATCATTAGAGTGTTGGAGCAAATGTGGTTGCTACAAACAATGTGGAAATCGGCTTGTGCAAAGCAACCTAAGTTACAACTTGCAGGTATAGTACTCTATTTGTTTCTGGAAGGTTTCAGTTTTAATGCATTTTTGAATGATCATTGCTAGCCATTGTCTTTTAGGTTTTTTTGACAGCTGAGGGGAAAGGGTGGGGTCTGAAGACATTGTAGGATATGTCGAAGGGTGATTTTGTGTTTGAATATGTTGGAGAATTGTTAACTCCCACAGTTCTGAATATAGTCACTATTTTAAAGAAAGTCACAAGTTTAGATACATCTCAAGATGGTCAGTTTAAAGACATTTTCAGGGACACTACTAAAGACATGCTCAGATATGCACACATCCCCCACTTTTAGATCGTTGTCTACTACAATGATCTTCCAAACAAGATATGCATTAGAACACTCATGATACATAGAGAAATTCACTGGCCACCTTCGAGAATGATCTGAAGCACAAACAATGACATCATTATGTTTTTCCTTGAAAATTCTCTTGGCGAACTGGAATGGCAACTCACTCTTGTGATTTTGCGTCTCTACTTGTCACTTCATGTGAGCAGCTACTTCCATTCCAGTTCGCCAAGAGAATTTTCAAGGAAAAACATAATGTTGTCATTGTTTGGGATTCAGATCATTCTCAAAGTTGGGCAGTGAATGGCTCTATGAATCATGAGCGTTCTTATGGATATCTTGGTTGAAAGATCATTGTAGTAGACAACGATCTAAAAGTGGGGGATGTGTGCATATCTGAGCATGTATTTAGTAGTGTCCCTCAAAATGTCTTTAAACTGACCATCTTGAGATGTATCTAAACTCGTGACTTTCTTTTAAAAGGTGACTCTTTTCAGAACTGCGGGAGTTAACATTTCTCCAACATATTCACACACAAAATCACCCTTCGACATATCCTCCAATGTCTGCAGACCCCACCCTTTCCCCTCGGCTTTCAAAAAAACCTAAAAGACAATGGCCAGCAATGATCATTCCAAAATGCATTTAAACTGATAACTTCCAGAAAAAAATAGAGTACAATACCTGCAAGTTGTAACTTAGGTCGCTTTGCACAAGCCCATTTCCACATTGTTTGTAGCAACCACATTTGCTCCAACAATCTAATGATCTTCATTGCTTCATGTCTTTTATACTCTTCCAGAAACTCTTCTCTAAGAAGGTCAACTATCGTGTATGCATACTCACCTTCAAATGTGACGTGTACGAGTCAACCTCTCCTCAATCTGAGGCCTGTTGTGGCTGACACAACTCTAAGTGCCTCTATTTTGTTTCAAAATGGACTTATTTTTAAGTGAGAAATCAAAAACTGACATACGGGAAACCGACCAAACGCCTTCGGATTGTGTTGAAATTTTAGGATGACGATTCTTGGGTCATATGTGATGTGTACGAGTCAACCCCGCCTCAATCTGAGACGCGGTGTGACCGGTATCACTCCAAGTGTATGAAATTTGTTTAAAAGGGACAATATTTTACGTACGCACGCCAAACCGATCTAACGGCTTATGATTGTGTTTATACTTTTACACAATGATCCATGACTCATGTGTGATGTGTACGAGTCAACCCCACATCAATCCGAGGCCCGATGTGGCCGACACCACTCACAGTGTCTATGTTTTGTTAAAAATGGACTTAATTTTAAGTGAAATCAAGAACTGACATACGGCAAACCGACCAAACGCATTCGGATTCTGCTGAAACTTAAGGACAACCAAGATATGCATTATAACGCTCATGATACATAGATTAATTCACTGCCCACCTTCTAGAATGATCTGAATCCCAAACCATGACAGCATTATGTTTTTCCTTGAAAATTCTCTTAGCGAAGTGGAATGGCAATAGTTGCACACATGAAGAGACAAGTAGAGACGCAAAATCACAAGAGTGAGTTGCCATTCCAGTTTGCGAAGATAATTTTCAAGGGAAAACATAATGATGTCATGGTTTGTGCTTCAGATCATTCTCGAAGGTGGCCAGTGAATTGCTCTATGTATCATGAGCTTTCTAATGCATATCTTGTTTGGAAGATCATTGTAGTAGACAACGATCTAAAAGTGGGGAATGTGTGCATATATGAGAATGTCTTTAGTAGTGTCCCTCAAAATGTCTTCAAACTGACCATCTCGAGATGTATCTAAATTTGTGACTTTCTTTTAAATAGTGACTCTTTTCAGAACTGCGTGATATGAAGGTATTTTGGAGATTTTACTGGTTCATGCATGATATGAAGGTATTTTGGAGATTTTACTGGTTTTTTTGTCCAAAGGCCAAAGAAATGTGGTCCATCATTCTTGCATGTTACTCGTACACGTCACCAAGGACCCGTGGATTGTTCTCCTAAAGGATGAAGGCAATCCGGATGCGTCTGGTCAGATTTACGTAGGTCAGTTTTTGTTTCCAATTTAAGTGGTGACCATTTTAAACAAGAGAGCGACCCTTTGGGTGGTATAGGTCACACCGTGCCTCAGATTGAGGCGGGGTTGACTCGTACACGTCACCAAGGACCCGTGGATCCTTCTCATAAAGGATGAAGGCAATCCGGATGCGTCTGGTCAGATTTACGTAGGTTAGTTGTTGTTTCCAATTAAAGTGGTGTCCATTTTAAACAAGAGAGCGACTCTTTGGGTGGTAGCGGTCACACCGTGCCTCGGATTGAGGCAGGGTTGACTCGTACACGTCACCAAGGACCTGTGGATCGTTCTCCTAAAGAATGAAGGCAATCCAGATGCGTCCGGTCAGATTTCCGTAGGTCAGTTGTTGTTTCAAATTAAAGTGGTGTCCATTTTAAACAAGAGAGCGACCCTTTGGGTGGTAGCGGTCACACCGTGCCTCGGATTGAGGTGGAGTTGACTCGTACATGTCACCAATGACCTGTGGATCGTTCTCCTAAAGGATGAAGGCAATCCGGATGCGTCTGGTCGGATTTCCGTGGGTCAGTTGTTGTTTTCAATTAAAGTGGTGTCCATTTTAAACAAGAGAGCGACCCTTTGGGTGGTAGTGGTCACACCGTGCCTCGGATTGAGGCGGAGTTGACTCGTACACATCACCAAAGACCTGTAGATCGTTCTCCTAAAGGATGAAGGCAATCCAGATGCGTCTGGTTGGATTTCCGTAGGTCAGTTGTTGTTTTCAATTAAAGTGCTGTCCATTTTAAACAAGAGAGCGACCATTTTAGTGGTTCAACATTCTTGCATGTTTCTAGTGCATATCATCTATTAAAATGGAAAAATGACTCATTGGAGAAAGAATGTTTTATTTAATAACAATTACAATTTTGCTACGAACATTTACATACAACAATATTTCATCTTCTGATCCCCTTAACCCCTCTCAAAAATGACCACCAATTGTACATGTCCCCAAGTCAGATCTTCATTGTATTTGTGTACAATCTGTCATCAGGTATGCGGCCCACTCGTTTCTGAACACATCTATATCATCTTGTGAGTATGAGGATTTTCGGCAGTCATAGTAGTACTGCAAAATAAAAAAATAAAGAATTAATAAATAACTTAAACGAACTAGTAGTTGTTTTTGAAAATGCCTCTTTAGGGATGCTAGTTTGCTGATGAAAAACGATCTCTTTCATAAATCTACAAACATAATAACCACAATCATTATCGTTTGTTTGTTTTGGACACTGCAAAAAATTGATCATTAGGAGAATAAATAACTTGTGTTGAGATGTGTTTGGATAGTGAAATTTTATTATTTATACCCTGATATTTGTCCAGACGTAGTACTTGCTCGCCTCACTATGCTTAACCCCTGTCCTCATTCCTTTTTTTAGACGATATTGACACACAGCCCTATCATAACAGAATCCTTAGTAATAGATAATAAAAATTATATTACTTGATGTTTATACCAAAACCGTAAGATGTAGTGTCTTACATATTCACAAACTCCATCATGTATGGTCGGTTTGATGGATATCCTAGCTTTGAATCCAGAAAATAAATCTTCGGAGTATCCAAGTTCACCTCAATTAGCAACCAATGTTGCCTAAAAACAAAAAAAAGGAATATGTAATAAAAAAAGTGAAAATATAATTGATATGCTTTAATCGTAGAGTATTACCCCTGCATGGTTGGTATTAGGAAAAGTCTGTCATCTGTAATCTTGCGTTCAAATGTTTTCAGCAAGTCGTTCACTATTGCATCCCTTTTTGATGACTCTATTTTTGTTTGGTGTGTTGATGTGATATGAGGACTAACCAGTCCAAATCATGGCTCATGGGAAAATCCCTTCAACTGTTTTTCATAAATGCGACTGTCAACAATATAAAATGCATTTAGTCATAATTTTCACATTAGATCAGCTTTTAGAAAATCAATTCATGGAAACATACCTCATATATACATTTACAACAGTGACACCTAACCAACTGTTTTCAAGGATTTCATTTACATTTTCAGCAGCAATGAAATCTTGACTTTCCTCTCCGTATATATTATCTTCGAAAATCACTATATGACTATTACCATCTTTTAGCTTCGTATCCACATGAGTCTTCAATGCTAGTAAATGTGGAAAGAGAACAGGTGGTGTTATTGTGCTTTCAGTAGCTCCTTGGGATCGATTGGTCGATCCTTTAGATGGTTTCGAGCCAATGTTAGTCACCCCCTTTCCTTTCAACGTCTATAACAACAATCATTGATTCAGACACTCTTTTCATTAATTGTTAAGGGTTTAGCTTGAAAATAAAAGGAAATAAATACCTCTTTGTCTGCATGTACTCTTACAAGTTGTGTCAGCCATGCAATGAATGTCCCAATATCCTTTTCGACCGTATGAATATCATCGTCATCGAGTGGAATAGGTAGCATTGCATTTGGCTCATGAGCTACAGTAATCGTCACTTTCAGATGATCTTTTGAAAGTGGTCTATTATGCAGTGTGGCATCTGGGATATTGAACATTGTAGCCCTCGCTACAAGGTGATAGGTGGGTGTTGACAAATATAAATCACAATCATTATCACCCTGTAGAAGATCAGTACAGATAAATTATCAGTTTTTTTCTGATTCATATTTCATGGGAACCGTTATTAGAATATTGATTACCACCGCTAAGACATTTTTTTAGGTGAATGGCTCGCCTCAATGCTGGTGCGGGGTGGGGCATGATGTTCATGCGGTGGTTGTTCCTGAGTTGTGTCCTCCCTTTGCTTCCCACCCATAAAAGTTGCTAGCAACTCTCCCTGCCATTGCAATTGTTCTTCAAGGGTTGCTATTTTTTCGCTCATTTGTTCCAATTTTTTCTCTGTATCATCCATTTTTTTCTTTTTCTCAAAATATACTCGGGGTGTCACCCCAAACCATGCACCTCTGACACGACCATATTTTTTTGGCTGCTTCAAAGCCGTCGATAATAGGTCTGTATCAACTACATGAGTAGCTGATTCCTGTGACTGTCAGATATAGGAAAAAAACTAATTATTTTTATGTAATAGCAATTTTAAACAAATATTTTTATCATCGTGTCATACTTACACATATTTCCCACACTTTTTGTGTGTTCTCATCTATTAACATCCCTTCTTTGTTCACACGTGCCTCCTTCCATAGCACATGACGTGGGATAGAAGTGCATTTGGTTTTAGATTCATCAATCTACATATAAACACAGAAAGATAATTATGATGTTGTTTATTGGCACCTAACAATATTACTGTAAATTTACAATACGTACCATTTTCCTTTCTAATGAAGCGTACCCCATCCTTGCTTTACGATAGGGGTATGTTGGATTTGATGAACGTTCCTTATTTTCAGTACAGAGTTTCTATTTCATAAATGAAATATTGATAAACAAAGTGATGAATACAGGTATCCTCAAACAACGTATTATCACTCACAATGTACCTGAAACTTCTCATCCCCACGACGGCCAATAAATGCATCCCATGCTTCTTGGGATATCAGGTGCACATAGACAATGGGTGGGTGCGGGTTTATTTTACCTTTAGAATCTTCCAGGTGATATCTTGTTAAAATAGTACGAAAACCTCGATGAACTTTCCTGAAAGCCTTAGTACATAATCATTGTGTGAGTCGTATACTATAAATGTACTCTGCAAGAGATTGAGAAGATTAAGACATTGTTTCATCATTTTATTTGCTAGTTAATTAAAGAAATAAATTCATAATGTTACCGTAATTTCTTCCCAGATCACAGCCTTCAACCCGGACACAAAATGGTGCCATGAATCTATGTCAATCGGCACGCGTTGCCGAGTGACAACTCCAATGTAACTGCTAAACATAGCCTTGTTGGGATTCACATGTTGGCCTTGTGCATTCCATCCGACTTCAAATTTGATGCCTTTGCTTTTCGCCTTAAGAATTTTGGCTAACACTGTCAAACTACGACGCACCTGTGATTTATGCGCCGTCGGTCCTTCATTCCCGACCATTTCATCGATATCAACATCATCTATATGTTCATCTACTATGATATCAACAGCATGTGCTGATGGTTGTTGGACCTCAACACTAAGAGAAGGAGCCGCAACATCCAGAGCAGCAGCAGGAGCAGTAGGAGCACCAGGAGCCGCAGCAGTAAGAGCAGTAGTAGGAGCAGTAGGAGCACCAGGAGCCACAGCAGGAGGAGGAGTAGGAGCCACAGCAGTAGGAGCAGCAGGAGCCGCATCAGGAGCAACAGTAGCAGCAGCATGAGCTGCAGGAGCAGCAGGAGCAGCAGCAGCCACATCAGCAGCTGCTTGAGAGACTTGTTCAGTCTCAAGGTTAGGAGCACCAGAATGTGCAGAAGTCATTATCTGCAAAAGTGGTTGAACAGTTCATTCAAATTACATAAATTCTATAATGATAAGATAATAACATGAGATAACAAGATGTATATTACAAACAAAATATAACCTGTTTACTGAACTCTCTTTCTTTTTTTCAAAGGTTGAAGAGATTTGATACCTCTATAGACAATCCAAATCCCTTCATTGTGGTCTCCTCTAACATACAAAACATCAACTGCATTGGGACCGCTCCGAATTGATTGTGACGTACCACTAAAAGGATCGTCCTCAACTGAATTTTCATCGAAACTCTCAGTAGTTTTGGACGATAACAGAACAATCGACCACTTTCGGTTTGCGAGATCTGGAACATAAAAAACTTGTACCGATTGTGATGCCATTATAAACTGTTCGTCTTTGTACCCTTCTTTACTAAAATCAACTTTCACAAATCCCCATTCATCTATTTTAACACCACTATTGTTATCAATCCATTTGCATTGAAAAATCGGCAATTGAAATTTCATATAATCCAACTCCCATATTAGTTTGATAATGCCAAAGTATGACATATTTTCATAAATTGGATTTCTATCCTTACTACCAGAAACATGCATCGCTTCAGCCACTAGTGTAACTCCACTATTTGTCATGGTACTCTCTTCATCATGTTCATCCGTATAGAATGTATACCCATTAATTACATACCCACTGTAAGATAATACATACACACTTGGTCCAGCGGCTAGCCATCGAAGTCGTTCTGAAATTGAATTCGGATTTTCATCCAACTGCTTAAAAATATGGTCCTGAAACCATCCTATAAACTGGTGATTATGTGTATCTGCTAACCATTTTTCAGCCCTCGATGGATTCAACTGCCTAAGAATTTCTTTGTCAGTTTCAATATATGGAGCAACCTCCCAACTGTTATGCAAAACATAAAGATGAGCCTGCTCCCGATCTGTAATACTGATTGTTACAACTTCTCTTCCAGAAATTCCCCCACCCTCAATGCGTCCAGTGTGACGAGATTTCGGGAGACCAATGCTTTCCACATCATATAGGTATTCAATACAAAATTCAATGGCTTCCTCAACAATATATCACTCCACTATACAACCCTCTGGCCGACTTCGATTTTTGACATATCCTTTCAAAATCTTCATATACCGTTCAACAGGATACATCCATCTATAGTGCACAAGACCATAAAGTCGAATCACTCTCACCAAGTGAATCATCAAATGAACCATCATATCAAAGAATATAGGCGGGAAAAACATTTCTAATTCACATAATATAATGACAATTTCTTTTTCCATAGCTGGAAATTTCCCCGGGTCTAAAACTTTGCTACATATAGCTTTGAAAAAGAAACAAAGTTTGGTTAACGTATGACGAACATTCTTGGGTAAAATGCAACGTAAAGCTATAGGAATTAGATCTTTCATCAAAACATGGAAATAATGTGATTTCAAACCTTTTAACTTCAAATCATTCATTGACACAATGTTCTTGATATTTGATGAGTACCCCTCTGGAACCTTTACATCATTAAAGAAGTTGCAAAACTGATATCTCTCAGCCCTAGAAAGAGTATAAGCAACAGGAGGAAGAAACATTCGATTTTCACCTTTCACGGGAGCCAACTCTTCTCGTATTCCCATGTCAACCATGTCCAACCTTGCCTTAATTCCATCTTTTGTTTTACCAGGGGCATTTAGCAACATTCCAATAACACTATCACATACATTTTTTTCCACATGCATCATATCAAGAAAATGTCTGACGTAAAAACAATTCCAGTATGGTAATTCAAAAAAAACTGATCGCTTTTTCCAACCGATTTTCGTAAGGTTTTTCGAAAATGGTTTACCAAAAACAGTGTTCATAGATTTTACATTCTCAAACAGCTGATCACCTGTTAGTGGAGATGGTGTTGTGCGTTTTTCTGAACTTTCATTGAATGATGTCATCCAAGATCGGTACTTATACCAACGAGGTAGAAATCTACGATGTCCTAGAAACACAGATTTTGATGAATGTTTCAACCTAATTGATTCTGTATCTTCTTCGCACATGGGAAACCCTTGAGTTCCTTTAATTCTATAGCCTGAAAAATTTCCATAAGCAGGGAAATCATTTATTGTCCAATACAACATCGCTCTCAATGTGAAGTATTCACTTTTATAAGCATCATACAACATTACACCTGAGTCCCACAATAACTTCAAATCCTCGATCAAAGGAGTCAAATAAACATCAATATCGTTACCTGGTTGTTTTGGTCCTGATATAAGCATAGATAACATGATGAATTTTCGCTTCATGCATAACCAGGGTGGGAAGTTATAATTTAGCAACATAACAGGCCATGTACTATGAGTGCTGGTTTGAAAACCAAAAGGATTCACTCCATCTGTAGATAACGCAAGACGAAGGTTTCTCGGCTCTTTTCCAAATTCAGGATACTCATGATCAATTTTCTTCCATTGAGGAGAGTCGGCCGGATTACGTAATAACCCATCTTTATTTCTTTTATCTGCATGCCACGACAATTGTCTTGCAGTTTCTTCACTTCCATATAAACGCCTAAACATTGGAATGATTGGAAAGTACCATACAACTTTCGTAGGATTGGATTTATCATTCTTGTATCGAGAAGCACCACACTTTGGGCATTCTGTAAGTGATTTTTTCTCCTTTCAAAACAATATACAGTCTTTCGGGCAGACACGTATTCTTTCAAAAATCATTCCCATCGAGCGTAGCATTCGTCTAGCTTCATATGTCCGGCTTGGGAGCTCATTATCTTCCGGGAGCATGTCATTCAAGAGAGCAAGTAGTTCCGTAAAACTGACATCACTCCATCCATTGCCTGCTTTCAATTTATACAACATCAGTACAGCTGACAATGTTGTATACATAGTGCAAGCAGCATACAATGGCGTCTTTGCACAACTCTTTAACATCTCAAACATTTTTGGGCAATCACGGGGTTCATCTTGAATTGTCTTTGTCATTTCCTCAATACGATCTTCATCATCATTGACATCTGTAATCACATCCTCCATAGGGTCTTCTTCATTATCTATATTTGTATTCATATCTGACGATCCATAAAACGAAGTTTTATCCCAGCCAGTAGCTACATTCGCTTTTTCTCCATGTTTATTCCAACATTTATAACTCCGATCTATTCTGTGACATATCAAATGTTCTTCCAACTCCTCTGGAGTAAGTAGTCTAGAATAACAACAACATAAACACGGACAAAGGATTTGAGAACGATCCTTTGTGTGATCATTTGCAAACTTGATGAACTCTTTCACTCCGTTCTCGTACTCCATTGTTAAACGATTAGAATCCATCCAATCTTTAATCATCTTCATCCTATTTGAATCTCAAATATTAGTATTTATGGATCAAGTACACAAAAGAAGACTTCCAAATATAGTAGAAGGGAACCACTTCCTTGGAAGGAGATCAAGTAGTCTAATCTATAATCAAGATTCATAAAAAAGAATATTAGATTCACTAAAAAGATGATTATTTATCACTCTATAAGGAGGATATAACAGGAGATAGAGGATTTCCTATTGATGAGAGATACCTTTATCAGAGCACCGAATAGGGGAACCTAAAGGAGACTTGTAATAGGGGATCCTCTCATTATTTTATATCTTATCTCTTGGTAAATGGTTTCTGTTTTGTGTTAGAGTACTTTTGTGGGATCATGTTGGTCAACACACCATTGGGGGTGTGATTAGAAGGCATCTGTCTTCGTAAGGGATGTTCCCTCATGGTTTGTGAGTATTGTTTCATTTTGGATTTATACATGCTTGATATGATATGTATTGAATAGATAGTGATGATGTAATTTTTGGTATTTAATCAATATCACATTGATTGTTACCGTAGATGAGTGACTGTCATGCCTCATAAGGGTAGAGCCCATGTATTTTATGGAGAATGGGATATCTTGGTAGACCATGTAGGACCAGTTCTTCCACAACTAGGTGAGAACATAGACCAGTTTATGAATATTTTTCATGATGATAATGGATTGAAACATGAAATATTTCCCCCATTAGTAGACTGGTTCTAGGATGTGTTTCATGAGAATTGATCAGGGATACCACCTAAAAGAGACTTTGAGTTCATGATTGAGCTGATGCGTGGAGTTGAGCCATTTTATATAACGCCTTTCAGAATGAAACAAGAATAGATTCAGGAACATAAAACTCAATGAGAGGAGTTAGATTATGAAGGGTGCATCTGCTCGAGTATGTCACCTTGGGGATCTCATGTTTTATTTTCCAAGAAGGATGACAGAACATTACATATGTGTTTCTATTAATAGAATATGAATCAGATGAAAATTAAGAACAGATATCCACTTCTTTGTATTTTTGATCTATTTGACCAGCTGAGCGGTTCCATATTGTTCTCTAAGATTGATCTAAGTTTTGTTTATCATCATTTGAGGTTCAGAAATTCTGATATACTATAAACTAATTTTTAAATCATGTATAGTTTTTATGAATTCTTCATAATAAAATTTGTGTTGACGAATTCCCCATGGCATTTATTCTCTTGATGAGTTGAATATTTCACTTGTACCTAGACCAGATTGTAGTTGTTTTATGGATGACATATTTGTGTAATACCAAAATAATGATGATCATTCCCAATATCTGGACATCATCATGAGTACACTTAGAGAGAATCAGCTATACACAATCTATCTATATGAAATCATATACATCTTCTTCATAGATTGTTACCTTAAGGCGGAGGCCGAGGGCGTTGCGGGTTTCGGAAGGTGGCCAAGGAGGGCGACCGAGGGCTGCTGAGTGAGGCGGAGGGCGGCGGAGGTGGCGGAGAGCGGCGGAGGGCGGCGGAGGGCAGCGGAGGGTGGCCGAGGGCGGCAGAGAAAGGCGGCCGAGGGCTTTGCGGGCAGCCGAGGGCGGAAGGTGGTGGAGGTCGGCCGAGGGTGTTGCGGGCGGCGGAGGACGGCGAGTGTACCGAGGGCGGCATGCTCCGGCGAAGCGAACACAGCAGCGGTATTCGGGGGAAGAGTAGCAGGGTTACGGTTCCGCGAGGGCTTTAGCTGCGATAAAATGAGGGCACTGTGCGACCGAATTTATAAAAAAGTCGACTAAGGTTTTATCAGCGCTAAAAAAGCGCTGATAAAGGCTACCTTTATCAGCGCTAAAATTATAGCGCTGATAAAGATTCCCCGTATCAGTGCTACAATTATAGCGTTGATACAGGGTCTCTTTATCAGCGCTTTTTTAGCCCTGATAAAGATAACTTTTATCAGCGCTTTTTGAGCGCTGATAAAGGATACCCTATATTAGCTCTAAAATTTGAGCGCTGATAGAGGTGTTCTGTATCAGCGCTTTTTTAGCGCTTATATAGGCGAACCTTTATCAGCGCTTTTTGAGCGCTGATAAAGACCAACTGTATCAGTGATAATATTTTAGCGCTGATATAGTTCATATTTATCAGCGCTTTTCTAGCGCTGATAAATATTACTATTATTAGCGCTAAGAAAGCTCTGATAAACATTAGCTTTTTCAGTGCTGTAATTTTAGCGCTGATATAGGGTATCCTTTATCAGCGGTTTTGCATAGCGCTGTTATAAGGGCGCGCTTCACCTGCCGTTTTTGTAGTAGTGCAACTATGATTATAAACATTAACATAGTGGACTATATTTACCTTAATTACTTCTTCCCCATGATTTTACCTCATTTTAATTGTTTTTATTCTCATATAATTAATTTTGTACTGTTGGTAGAATGGGGGGAATGGAAAAAATTGGAATTTGAAGGTTAATAGTTTGACAATCATGATATTGTTTCAATATATGACCAAAATATAGAGGGTTAATGATGGGAAATGACTCCAACGAAGGAATATACTAATGTTACTAATGAGGTAACATAAATTAATATGACATATAATTTAATGTAATCTAATATCAAGGAGTTATTCCTCTTGAAATTTTGAATCACCCATGAAATAATTCATGATAAATGGTATTCATCAATCATTGAGAATCCTCAGAAGATCCATGAATCGATATTTCTGGGGTTGTGAGGAGAGGAAACCATATATTTAGGGTAATCAATGAATGATGTATAATGATCCTAAACTATTAGATAATTAGGATTGTGAAGTTTAACATAAAGGCCTATATAAATATATTTCACCACATGATAATTTTGAATGCTTGGATAATCGTGGTCGCCCATGGGTTACCCATAAGTGGAGAAAGGGTTTTCATCCCTGATGTATTAGAAGTTGATAAATATTTATTTGGAGTTCATTATTTTTTTATAGGTTGGTCGAGAATAGAATTATCTCTGTGATTGTACAAGTATTTTCATCAGTGTTAAATCCCTTTATTTCTATCATTAATTTTAGTAATAATTTTTTTAGGTCCATTGTATTCACTATTGGTTCATATCATTTTCACATAATCTATTAAACCATACATAAAATAGTAACATCCTTATATCCTTAATTATATCAATGTTTATTAAATATATTCCAAAAATATAAAATTAAATAAACATCATCAATGATGTTTGAAATCACATTTTCATCATATCAGTCTAAAATTTTATGGGTTGAAATATTATCCAATTTAGATCATTAATTTAAATAATTTATTAATTCCATGTAAACATTATTAACTAAACATCAGAAAAATATTAAGTGTTACCAATCCTTTAATATTGTGTTTTCTAAAACTACCACATTACAACTAAATAGATTTTCAAGGTTATCATTAACATTCATCATTTTCTTACATATACTTAATAGAAAACATCTATAGATCATTCCATATGTGTTTAATGAATTATGAAATAATAATATAAATGATAAATTACTTCTATAATTTAATTATTTAATCCAAATACATAGAAACATCAATCATTATACTATAATAATTTGAAAAAAAATTTAACTTTGTGTTTCTAAATGTTATCTATATGTTTTTTTATTTGCTCAGATAGTGCTAAATTTCTCAAAATAGAAGGCATTAAATTCATAAGAAATTCAGTGTCCAATACCCTTAATTTCAAAATATATTATATATCATAATTACTATAATAAAATATCCATGGTGGTTTTCCTTATATTATTTATATAAATAAAATTGAACATTATCATCTTTATATTAATTCCTACTTGATCTTCATTAAATACATTTTTTATATTATTAGACTGGTTTTAAAACATCCATATTTTTTTTAATACTCATATATCATGATTTTTATAATTAATAATCAAAAGTATTTTCATTACGGCTCTTATAACATTTAGAATCTCAAGAGGAATACTGTATCATTGTTTTTCATATATGTTGTAAACTATATTAGTCACGGTTTAAATTGTGGCCTAAAAAAATCTATAGAGTGAGAATCTACATTCATTATAGAAAATAAAATTATGTTTAATAATAATTTTTAGGACCAATAAACTATGAAATATAATATTCAAAATATGACACCTTATGATTAACCAAGGGCATCCATGATCACTATCTATTAAAATCTGTCATATTGGTTTATGTGGAAAATGTGATTTAATCTTAACAGATATTTTAGCTGTGTCTTTTTATGTGTGTTGTATTAATTAATATCATCATGAACTAGTACAAAACAAGTTAATTCTGAATCCACAACCTTTTGAGATATAACCCATATATGGAGTTCTTCAATAGCTACGTCTACTCTCTATTATCCGGGAAGTTATTTAGATTCTACGAAGATACACAATTTCAACATTACCATGAAATTAGGATATTTTCCAACAATTAAACCTATCACTAGGGTTTTCACTAATGTTTCATCATCTAATTATTTGAAGGATTAATAAACCAATCTATAATAGCAGTTACAACATAACATTTATTATATACAAAAATATTCTAACAGTTTTTTTGAATAATAAATATATGATATTTTGATATAATCTAGAATTATAATTGTTAAGATTCTCTAAGGTGTATAATTATAAAAATGTTATTTTGGAATCCTTATCAACACCTCCAACAGTTTCGTTATCAAATTAAAATCATATTGAAGTAACCTACTAAAGAAATTTCTCACATGTTATAGAAAGGAAATATAAAAACAATGAGTCCAGATACTCATTAAGAGTAAATATGGGAGATATCAATACATTATCATATAAAATATTAACATATGAATAGATTTGTGAGATCATAGTCCTAAGATAAAATGATCATACACTTTATTCGTATATCATCATCAATATTAATGAAACAAATATTTACCAGTTAAAAATACATGAATACAATGGGTGTGAGGTTACTATTGACATAATAAGACCCGAAGTTTATATCTAATGAAATAAACATCTTGTGAATGTGTTGCACCAATATAGGTATATATATAAATAAATATGTCATGTTTAAAAACAAATAATATAAAATCAATGTAGAATAAGAATCAACAAATGATTCTAATATCATAATAGATCAATTATAATCACTAATTTTTCATAGCGGATTATGAATAAAAATTATTATCTTTTTGTGGATAATACACATCATCTTTTTATTCATCTTTGATTATGCACATGAACTTATTTCCCGAAGTGGAAAATGAAATAAAATTTATTACTAAAATTATATGTAGATATAAAACATTACTCATGTTTATAAGGATATATAATCATAGTCCCACGCATAATAGAATTAAAACCATATATATGGTTGACGCATGTCATAAATTATTATTCATAACATCCTAGAATATCCCATGGAAAGGAATAAATTATCATAAACATTTCATCATTTCATCACAACTCAATCCAAGTGGAAATAGAATTCATAAATATATATCAAGAGTAATCATATTATTTTTTGAACAGAAATAATGATAATAACATTGGTTAATACACCCTATAAATCATTAGAAACATCAAAAGATTTCATCATAAATGATAATTTAATTAAAAATCATGTTGAATATTTCTTGAGAAAAATTCAATTTTATATTTAAAATCTCTTATTTTAAATTTAAATATTCCAAAAATGTTAATGAATTATTTTATAGCTTCCATGTCAATGTTTAAAAGAATATTAAATGAATTGGGTTTTCATGATGATATAAAATTATGTTCCAGAATTTAATGTTAAATGAATATTTTCTTCCTCTTTTTAGTAAAAATTAATAATTTTCTCAATTGGAAAACAAAAAGTATATTCCTTTTTAAAATATTTTCATAAAAATAAAAACATGAGTTAAAATTAAATTAAAAAATAATATCATAGTATAAAAAACATTCTTCATTATTTTTACTGAACTAATATACATTAAATATATTTCTATTTTTAATTGAAGTGATAATTAGAGTTTTTTTCTTAATAATAGTCTATTTGACTATTTAGAAACTGAAGTTAGTTAAATGAAGTGAACAAATATATTCTATATAAATAGTCAATTGAGGAATTTTTTTCTATGATTCGTATCTCATAAGTTTTTCAAATGGTGTTAATGTACAATCATTATGAATTAAAAGGGTACTAATATATAAATCCCACACAAAATTGTTATATTATGGATAAAGACATCCAAACAGATTGCAAAATGATTTATATGTAAATCAACATAATTCGCATGAGAAGTATCATAAAACTAATTCATGGACCATATATTCATAATATAAATGACAAAAGTGTGGAATATGGTATGTGTCTCCAAAAAATATATGTAAGGTGAAAATACCTTAACACATGTATTCTCTTCAATCATTTTCATTCAAACATCCTCATAATTTGGAATAATTACAAATATAACACATTATCCCATAAAGGGATGATATTTTGGAAAGACCAAAAGCACGAAATGATATGTAGGAATATAAGGTGATATTAATGTTTTGATTTTTCTGATATATATGGTTAAAAATTTATAAACAATGATGGAGAGGAAGATAAGATTTTTAAATTATGGGAGGGTCAATATTGTAATTAATGATATTATTATTTAAAAAAATTAATTTTTATAATAAAAGTGACTCAAAAGATGATATATATTGATAATATGAACGACATAAGTATAAATCCCCTCATCCAAAAATTATTTAGACACATTTAAAAGATATTTTAAAGCATATATTTTATTTTTAACTACCTATTAATCCTTTTTATAGTTACCATAATATAATAGTTTTTCAGTCATTAGTGACCATGAAAGGTACCATAAAATTAAAAGTATCCCATAAATAGACAACATTTTATATATTAATCCATATTCCATAACTGTTACATAATTTTTGTCTCTTATTTAATTTATATTATTTAATGAAATCATATTTATCATGAAATATAAATAGTATAATATTTTGAATCTTAAGAAATATAATAATATTTTTTATGTATAATTAATATTAAATTTTTGACTATTGATGAGGATTATAATATAAGGATGAAATTATATAAACATAATCATTAAATGAAATTTTTAAATGTTTAAATATCCTTATAAATCTTATGTTTTCATTTAACACCGTTTTTATCCACATTCAGCCTTTTCCATGGTACATAATTAATTATTATTAAAGTCATATAATTTTAAATAAAAAGATAAAATATACTATTAAATGGATAATTAATGTAATTATTTACCATTTATAAAGATTTATGGAAACATGAAAAAAATTGGTAATTTTTTAATAAATTTATATAATATATAAAACGTAAATTATTATTAATTTTATTTTAAGAACAGTTTAAATAATTTCACATTGAAAACATAATAAAATAATAAAAATCAATTTTAAATAATTTATTCATCCCTCAAAGTTAATATTTATATAAAAAATTTATTTGACACAATAATGTAGAATCATTGTCATAAGTTGATAATTTATAAGATCGTTACCTTTATTTTTCTATTCAATATATAAATATTAAATCATTTTTCTGTATGCATTGAAGGTTTTTTATAAAAAAATAAAATAACAAGAAAATACAATGATGAAAATAATTAATTCCTATTTATAATTTATATTTATGACCTAACTTACCCACTCCTTATTGTAATGATAATAAGTGATATATATGAAATTTAAAAAAATTTGTAATTATTATTTTTTAAAAATAGTATAATGTTCAAAATCAAAGAGAAATGGTAAAAACTATCATATATAAGAAAAATTGTTTTATTTTACTCATATATACACCACCATGTTTATAATTAACATAATTTCAAAACATATAAATCATTATCCTAGTGCTTTAATTAAGTTTTACTCATTTTACCCAAACCATTAAAAAAATTCCATGGTTACTGTTCTAAATGACACAAAATTAAAGGGGAAATAGTTAAAATTTTTGATCATGGTGATTCTTAAATTGAAATAAAATTTTCAAAATTAATTTATATAATTTTGATAATTTAACTTATATTTAAACTTGTATTACATAGAAAACACAATTTTAAGGAAAATAATATTTTTTTATGTATACAAAATCATTATAATGAAAAATGATAATAACATTCAAATGATTCATTCAGATTATTCATTATGAAAACTATATAATATTATTTTTAAAACAATTATTAAAAAAAGTAAAAAATAAGAATTCATTAAAGAAAAATATTGTTTTATATAATATTTGTTTTCCAACTATTCATCCAAAATCAATAATTTTTTAAAATTATCAAAAACATTAATGTAAGATAATTTTCACATATTGATTTTATAAATAAATGTCGTTTTTTAATAAATATTATAATATTAGATGAATTCAATAATAGTATTAATTCAAAAAATGAAATAAAACACATTTTGAAGGAAATATATGTGTATAAAGAATATAATGACTTTACTAAAAATAATGTTTTATTATATAAAACTATTATGTAATTTCTATAAAGTATATATAAATATTCATTCTACCAATTTAATTGTTATGATATAATGTTATAATATATTATCTGTTATATATTCTTTGGGTTTCATATATATCAGCGAGTTGATGGAATTAATTTATTTTACGAGAAGGATATCATAAAATCTATAGTATTTAAATTATTTCTGGGAGGAGGTAGTACGCAAAACACTAAGTCAACATTATTTTGTTTTTATATGTGGTTTAAAATAAATGGTCAATTATTGTTCCCTTGAAATAATTAAACAAAATTATAAAATTGAAGTTGAGGTCACTTTTATGATATTATAAGGGTATGTTTGTAATGGAATGCATATGAATATAATGATAAGGATGATGTGATACACTATTTTGGAACATTAATATTCACTCATTTGAATACTATTATATGATGGGGTTAAGAAACATAACTGAATCTATATGATTATGAATGTGAGATGTATTCACGGAGAATAAAAATTATAACGTTTTTGGATAAATTTATATGGATTTTTTGTGGAACAAAGGGCTGAAATCCTCTCACATTATCAGTGATGAAAAATTAATGTTTGTTAATAGTAATTATTTTACAAAATTAGATGAACACTATTATATGTTAAATGGTATACTAAATAATAAATAATTGATATTGGGGTTATATTATATCAATAAAATCTCATCTAGTTATTTACACACATGTATTAATAAATTTTTATTTCCTTTAGTCTGAAACATTAATTTTTTTCATTTTTTAATATAATTATGTCATTAATTTTTTCCCAAGTAACATAATGTAAATACATATATAAAACAAATTATATTACCAAATTTTTGTGATATGAACCTAAATTTAATCTCTATTTAAAAAAATATTATTTATATTTCATAAAAATTATCTTTCAATTTAAAACATTTTATATATTGAACACCTATATTCTTAAATACACTTTTTTCATCATTATGTGTTGTAAATATTATTCAGTATTGATTATATATTGAATTAGTGAAAATTTATATAAACTTATCTCCATAAAATATATGAAATTTTCTTTTTTAAGAGATTAATTTATTTTATTTGAATAGAAATACACAATGTTAATGAAATAATCGATTGAAAATAATTGTTTTAATATCATTATTCTCTTTATCGTCAATATTTTTTTATCATGCTATTATTCCAAAAAATTAAATTTAACACATTAATTAATGTTATGATTTATTTCTAGAATATTAAATCCATTTTTGCATCTTAATTATAATTGTGATGAAAAATAATTATTAATCTAGAAGAAAAACAATTAGCATAAAATATTTCCTATGTTTGTAAAATGTTTAAAATGATCTTTATAACATCAAAATTATATTTTTAATTGATTTCATAAACATTAAAAAATAAAAATGTGTAGAATTTAATTTTTTTGAGAAATATTAATGTCATTATTGTGTTATAATAATTTTATTAAACTGATGATATTAATAAGGTCTGTATTTAGAATAGTAACTAAAATAAATTATTTTTAAAATTTCCAATATTTTATTTTAGAAAAACTATTTTTATTTGAAATCATACAAAATTATTACTTTTTCTAAAAATATAAATTTTCATTATAAGAATTAACATATCATATATTAATATAATATAAATAAAATTTAGGGGAAAATAAATTTGTATAATTTAGTTATTTAAAATTATTATTTATTAGCATCTATATATTAGATTAGGGTTAATAAATTATTATTTTTTTGAAAAAAAATATCATTAATATAATAATTTTAGTGGAATAAGGTATAAATAATTTTAATATTCGAATATCTATTTTTTCAAAAATAGTTCCAAAAAATTAATTAGGATATATTAATAGAATTAAATTAAATCATTATTATGAGAAAGGAAATCTAGTTTTGTAGGTACTTATGCACTATAATTTCATTACATCTATTTCTTGAAAACCAATTATATAGCTATATATTAATAGTTTTATAATGTTCTAGAATTCTTATAAGATTGGTTAGTATTGATTAGAAGATATAAAAATTGTACATTCTAAATGAATAAATTCAATAAAATAGTGTGGTGTAATAAACGATATAAAATAATACATTTTTCTTTCTTACATTGAAGGTGGTTATATATATAGATAATATGGGTCATTGATTAATCTATAGATCTAGTTTTCATTTTTTGTTAATACATGAATTTTCTTTATTAAATTTAATTTCATTACAACTTATGTATAATGATAGTTAGTATTATTTATGTAGTAGTGCCACAAAATAACTGAATTATTAAAAAATTTTAAGGAATATCCACTTTATGAATTCTATGGTGTTCACTCAGATAATATGATTATCTAATAAATCATTTTTGTTTGATTCATTCTACATTTTTATGATGAATAATAATATATATGTGATAGAATATGAATTACACATATATTTATAAGATATCAAAGATCATGTTAAAGGTGATTATCTCACTATACATAAGTTTTAGTTTCTTTCCCTATAAATAAATATCTATTTCAATTTATATTTATTTAAATATGTATAACATATTAGGTAATGATTTATTAAATATAATTAAATGAATCTTTATTATATATTTATCTAACATGGAATCAATTTTTTCTTGGTTTTATGGATGAAGATTAAATTTCAACGAATGTGGAATATATATTGCATAAATTTATAATTAATTTTATGAGTGAGAGATTAAAAACATATAATTATTTGTTGATGTTTTCTAATAGTCAATTATATGTAAAATTACTATTATAGTTATAAAATAGGTGTGAAAATTATATCATTAATGTAAAAGATTTTATATATTAGTTGTCATTTAATTATATGTTCATTCTTCCCACAAATATTGATGAAATATTGGTTACGATCATTAATAGTTGTAAATAGAAAACTTTATATGAAATTAGTGTATCTTTATAACTTATTTTGTTATACCAGTTCATTATTGTTAATTTTTTTCTATTTTATTTTATTTTTCATTAGATATATAAATGTTCATGGAATATAAACAGTTCAAATAATTTAACATCATTATATAAAACCACAATGAAATTAATAAATATAATATTCAGGAAGATGGAATTTAAATCTATCAATACATTGATTTATTACATATAGAAATATTACTTTTTAATTTGTTTTTTCATAACATAAATTCCCAAAAAATATGTCATGAATGTGTTAATTATGTTTTCATATGATTTTTTTAAAATTATAATGACTATAATGATGTCTGAATTTAATAATATTAGTTCCATTATATTTATTATATTTTATAGAAATAGTTTGTGTTTTTAATTTTTATAACATTATTTGATTTTTTAGGATTTAAATGACATTAAATCATATATTTATTATCACCTAAAACAACATTGAGAATTATTTTTAATATATTTATTATATTTTATTCATTTATATATAATAATTATATGATTAATTCATATGTAGTTTTCTTTTTTTCAATATTTAACAATGATTATATTGATACTTGTCTAATATTATTTATTTTTATTTTTTAAAATGGTATCCATGTCACTATAATGGGTTAATTATTTTTATATAATTGTATTTATTAAAATTTAGTTTTAATTCTTTGTTACTTATTTATAAAACAGACCATGAATAATCATTCAATGTCAGTTTTTTAATGAACAAACTAAAAAAATTAAATTTTAACATCTTTTTAATATATTGTTTTTAGAAATATAATTTTATAATTTGTAGTGTTACTATCCCATTATAACTAACATTATATATATGATATGAATTTTAAAAAGTTGATATCCACATGTCCCCCTTGGTGCATGATGTATCCCCTTATAAATATTTTTTCTAATGATAACACAATCCGGACTACTGCTAGACAATTGACAAAAAACCATATATGATATAAGATATAGAACCAAAAAATCACAACGTGTAGATGATGGAGAAAATTTTATTAAACGGTTAATGATATATTTCTATGTGAACAATATTTTACCATATAAAATTTATTTTTCGATGATCTTGCACATTATAGATTACCTAGGAGAATAATTCAGTAGTAAACATTGTCATTAGAATATGTTCATC
This sequence comes from Viscum album, assembly GCA_963277665.1. NCBI lineage: Eukaryota > Viridiplantae > Streptophyta > Magnoliopsida > Santalales > Viscaceae > Viscum > Viscum album. The sequence continues at coordinate 39,950,016 of OY728153.1, forward strand.
CAAAATAGAATATTTTAACGAATGATATGTCACTAGATAATGACATATCACCAAAAAATAAAATGAATAATGACGAATCACCACTCGATGACATGGTGATCAAGGAATCATGAGTTGAATGTTATTTCACAACATAATAATTTCAACAATGAATTATCTAACTCTAATACAATGTCTAATTACGTAATTTCATCCATCAATATACCTCGTAGTGTAAATGATCAACAAAAAAATTAAAAATTTATATTATAGAATAATCACTATAAAAAAGTCATTTCACACTATTTAAAATGATTGAGAACTAGTAATCACTCATGGTATCAAACCAATTATGAAAAATTTTAACTAGCTAACACACACCTATGATATAGAATAACTAGTACGTGTAAATCATGATTATCCCTACTTGGATCATCTGAGGATCCCAAAAAATGTGATCATAATGACTTTTTTCATAATGTCACACATTAGAGAAAATTTGTCAAAAACAGGTGTTCAAACCAATTACTATAATTTCTATAAACCATATCTCGAGAGTGTGATGGTAAAAACAGATTCTTTAGTTTTTTGGAATTAACACCAATTAACACAATCTATTTTAATTCATCAAAATCATTCAACATAATTGAAAATTATTTGATAACTTCTATAAAATATATCTATTTTGATTATTTTTCTATTAATTTTTCAATAATCATTCATAATAATACACATTACTTCAAGTAACCATTTTATAAAATATTACAATCTAGTATTATTTAAAATTACGTATTTATTGTGTCCCCATTAATTTCACTATACAAGAAACCATTATAGACATATTTAATTTTACATAATCCATCATAACATGAGGAAATGGAAAACATTACATGTGTCATCTCAAACACATATTAAGGGTATGCATAAGGATTAAATTTTATTCCTCATTTATTTATATTCAAGCATCTCTCTTTTTGTTAAAAAAACTCTTTAAAAAATACTTTTTAAACTTCTTAATGATTTATTCTTCTAAATATTTCTCATTAATGTCATTGTTTTCAAAATGGGTATTAGGATTTATTTATACATACATTAATGTTTTCATATGATAATTCATTTATAATCATTAAGTGGTATGGGACACTTTGATTTAAAAATATCTTTTTAAATGATTTTCAAAATGATTTTATAAAGCATTTCTTGTTAAAATATATTGATGTGATATATTGGAATGTGGAAATGTTATCTTTCCATTATACATGTGTTATGTGTTATGATCATGTTATTGTTATTGGGAATTGTTTACGTATACGGGTGGTTCCATGATAATCCTTGGGCGGGTGAGCCTCAGATAACATTCCAATGCATTGGGTAATGTGACGGAGGGGAACGTGATGTTTCTCCTAAGAGATTTAGGAAATATAACGTGATGGGTATTCCAAGTGTAACTTCCTATGTATCTATGATAAATACAATGTATGTTTGATATTTATTTAATAAGTAACCTTTATGATTTACGATTTGTGGGTTTTATTCATAAGTGTTCTGATTTCATAAGGTATGTTATGATTGAAAAGTATGGTTTCATTGATTTGTATGTATTTATTGGCTAATGTTTTCATTCCTTATTTAATAACCCTTACTGAGATATTTATGGTAATCCAATGTTTTTGAAATGTTTTATAAAGGACTAAAAGATGAAGAGGGTAAAGGATGAGATTAAGGAATAGACATGCTATCTAAAGCATGGAACTAGACACGTTTCTTTTTTTATGAAAAAATGGATACTGAGTATTAGTGTCTACTTATAATATTCAATTTGTAATGTAATAGTTATGGCATAATTTTCTAAAACTCTAAACCTGAAAAGTTATTCAATGTAAATTATTCATTTAATTCAACATTATGTAATGTTTAAGGTCGGGTTCTCATAATAGATATGTTTACTGTTTTATAACAACAAAACACCCACATATTAGTAATAATAATAAATAAAAAAATGATTATTACTTCTCAAATATTATATTTATTTCACCAATGTTTACGTTTCTTGTCCTTCCCATGCCCTATGTCCATACTAAAAATGAATTTAAAAGTAATCAAAATATAATTTATTATAATTATGTTTTCAATTTTAGTGGGTATATATTTTTTTAATTTATAATAAATAACATATTACATAAGTTATTTATGTTTATATATCATTTTTATTTTCATTAGATATAATAAATGAAATCATATTTCAGAAAAATACATTATTTTACAATCTACACGATAATTAATTGTATCTTCAAAATGTCATAATTTTATAATATTTTGAATTAAAGTATATAAGTACAAAAACTTATTTATTTATATTTAATTTAACTATATAAAATATTAGAAATTAATTTTAATATATATGTTTATAATAAAATCAAATTATTTTTTAAAAAATGATTTTTTTAATTATAAATAATAAAATTTATTAATATAAATTTTAAAATTGATTCATATATGATTAGTTATATTTTTTAACATAATTTGAGTTATATTTGGTTAAATTAAATTTATAATTATATAATTACATTTCAATATAGAGGAACACCTATAATAAAAATTTTGATGTATCATCAGTAAGTAAAAAAACCGTTTTATCAGAAAAATCCCAAAACATCACTATAAGCTAAATTTTCGATACTGATTTAAAAAATTATTTCATTCATATAAAATAAATTTTATAATATCAAATTAAAATAATTGATTTATTCTCGCACACGTTGGAACAACTATTTTTCGAATTAAATGTTTTTTTTTGTAATATAAATTGACTTTTGTGAATATTGATTGCATATTTTTTTAATCATTATTCAAAAAAAATTATTTACCAAGAAAAATATCTAGTTTTTACCTTATTTTTTTAATTCATATATTCCAATTCCATGGATATATAATATCATTTATTTTTAAATAATAAAATTTTGTGGATATTTTAAAATTAGCATTGTGTGTTATACATACGTTAAATATAATGTTCGTTAATAAAACATTGTTGTTAAAATATACCGAAAATTTATCAATTGAATCCATTCAATTATTAAATGAGAGTAGTAATCAAGGGATTAACATATTGCATTACCATTTTTGAAAAACCATATAAAATAACTATTAATACAATATCCTTTAGAGAAGTGGAAAATCGAAATACAATGGTTGTTTGGAATAAAACATTACCAGGATTACAAAAATGAGAATATTATTGTGAAATAAAAATATAGACATGGATACAAAACATATTTTTAAAATAATACTATATATAAATTTAAAAAACTTCCCCATGAAGGTTTATGATTATGAAAAAGTCAATGACCATAAAACAAAAGCTCAAACGGTGTTATAGATAAAATGTTATGGCCATAAGAATTTAGCCTTCTCTAATACATCATTTAGAGATGATCAAATTTTGATAGCCATAACGTTAGATATATAACTCTGATTGATCTACATGACCATCCAATTAATGATTAAAAAATTGAAGTAATTTTTTAATGATATTTCATGTAATTTTTCAAATATAATCCTTCAGAAATTTAATTTAATGAAAACTATTTATAACTAATGTAAAAAAGTCAATATAATTAGTTTTCCATGTTAGATTTTATATAAAAGAGTTAGAATGGAAAGAAAATAAATTTTCACATCGGTAAATTAATAACATATGTGAAAAATCTATTTTCAATGATTGTCACAAAAGTTCTAAAAAAATGAAATGGGTGACATTAAAATTTGTTTTTTTTACTATTGTCTAGGATGATTTAGACTATCTCAATTATCATAAGTTATAGAATTTCTGGATTTGTTCTAATTAGGGCATCCAATTATTTATTCTTTTTAATAGAATAATATTATATTGAGCAGTCATTATCATGGATCAGTTTTAATCATTTCATTGACACATATTCATCTCTTTTTGTGTGAATATATACATGAAGATATTGTGATCTATATATATTACACACCTCTTCCAAAAGAAATAATTCCAATATATTTTGAAAGGAATGGTTATTTTAGTTCTCTCTATAACATGTTTTGTGTAGTTTTGATCACGATATTTATACAGCATTAAATCATACTCAATCATTATGTAATTATTAATTGAGACACAACCCAATACATTCTTCGAAGCATCTCTGAATACTAAAAAACTAATTCCAATTAGAGGTAGTGTGAGAATGGGGGTTGTGATATAACTTTTTTAGTTCCTAGAATCTATCATTACAATCATCATTCCTTGGAATATTGACTCCCTTCGAAGTTATCTTGGTAAAGTTTTTTTTGTAAATAACAAAAAATTTCTCACAAATCATTAAAAATACCTAGCTAATCCGGGGAATCTACAGATACCTCTCATATATATTTCTCTCAACCGTCATTAAATTACATTAGTTTTTTATGTGTCTGTATATATTCCAATATATGTGCTGATATTCCCCAATAATGAAACTCCCATCTACTATATATCAAATTTTCTATAATGTTTATATGTATTTTATGTTTAAAATGTATTTATCATACTGCTCAGTTTCTCCTCCTTCTCCTCCTTGGATTTATAGTATATTATCAAAATAAAAATACAACAAAAAAACTGACAAGGTATTATTAAAATACACTATTAATAATGTCCATGATTATTGTGTTGAATTTGTGTGCCCAAAATGAATTTCTATGAATTATTAGTGCCCATAACTATTAAAAAAAAAGTCTGGGGGTATCATAATTATTCACCATAACATTGTAATATCTGAACCACAGATCCATCGAGGATAAGAATTTTTCTCTAGATAACTAATCAAAGAAGTCATTAATCCGTGTAATATGATGTATATTCATTATCTTGATCTTATATTGGTCACAATGATCAAGGAAAAGGTGAATTTACCCATCATTATTCCTTAGGAAGAGGACTAGTGCACCCCATTATGCAGTATAAGGGTGTATGAACCATTTATTAAAATTTTCCAACTATTGTTTCTTTATCTTCTAAATCTAAAAATCAGCCATTATTTATTTATACTTTTATGTTAGTAATTCTCCATGTATACAATCTATTATAAATTCACCCTCTTAGTTCATAGGAAGTCAAAACAATACATTGGGAAACACATCAGTGTTTTGGATCACAACAGGCATGTCTGGGAGGGTGATTCATTACTTATAGTCAACCATTTAATCCTTTCAATATTTCTCATAGTTCAGAAATATACATGCTTGAGACATTAGAAAAAAATAAGATTCACATTCTATTTTGACATGTACAAAATAGGCAGTCAGCTCAAAATTTATAGTTTGATGTCCTTCTTTCAAAAAGTTATCTATGCTATATTTATGTAATGAAAATCCATTCCATGAATTGCATAAAATCCCTCCAATGGATTTATGAAATGTATAACATAAAAGATCTTCCCAAAAATTATGATATTGGATGATTTTTATACATGGGATTCAATAATTTCACCATTTTTCTTTTTCAATGAATACTCAACTTTTTTTCTTCATTCTGGTCTTTTAATAATTATAATAGACATTCATGATATTAATTAATTTATAAATCTATAATCATGAATTATTTTCTATTTACATTAATGAATAATTAGAATACATATCACCACTTCATTGACTTGATTTACCTCAGCTGTTATGATGGAAAAAATCTCCGTTAATATCATGGATGTTTTTGGTTATCTATATAAACTATTAGAATAATGTAATTTTTTTAATGATCATTGATTACATGATGGTTTATAAATAAACAATGTTCATTTTTTTGACCTTTTCATTCCATTAATACATCATTTTAGTGGGTTTCTCCTATCATAAAATGTTATCTAGGCTCCCATCCTTCCCCACCTAAAGAATTATTTCATCCTTTTATGCAGTATATATGGTGCTTCTATATACACAATAGGAAAGATGGATTCTGAAATTTCATCAAGCATTATATTTATCTATTATATCAAAATAATGAAACTCAACCACATAATTCTTATCCCAATAATACAATTTTCATCCATCAATACCCTTTTTGATTTTGAGGGCACATCAAAAACATTCCTTAGAGATATCAAAGTCACAGATGTCTAGTTATTTTTGTAGACATTATTTTTTCCCGCAAAAAAGATTTCATCCTTCGTTTGATTGAAACAAAAAATATGAATGCATAACATTCATTTCTTGTGAATATTTTCTTATATACCGTAATAGATTTGTCATGTTCTTTCACGAGGGAGACACAAATACATTTCCACTATAATTAGAAGTGAGAAGGGAAAAAAATAATGGTTCATTTTCATAAGTTCCTCCCACTACATAGATTTGATCACTTCATTATGCTACAAATTCTTGATCATTTTATACAACTTTTTAGCATCTGCTCCAAATGATAAACCGCTAGTAGAACCTTCTACTGCTCAAAATATTAAGTAATGGTGATGATATTCTCAATGTATTTGATCAATTGTTCCACAATTAAGGGATTAGATGATTCATTGATATTAGTAGGACACTGTCACATGAATACCTCAACAAATTTTTTCCCCTCTTTGGGGGTATTCAAAACAACTCAGGATTCTGGATTAAATTAAGAACAAAATTCAGTTGATAGAGTATCTTTATAAAAATCGTGATTCCCACTCACATCTAGTTGAGCTATTCATTAGGTTAGTCATTACATTTCCAGATACATTGTTTATTTAATTGATTTCCCATATTTATAGTCATATTATAGAATAAAGAAAAAATATGGGATGCCTAATTTAAAACTATTAAACACATCATGGGGAATCCAATTACATCATGGGGACAACATTTAATATATGTTTTTTTTCATAACACATTAATTTCTAGGATTCAATATATTGCATCGATTATATATTTCCTTAAATATTTTTATTTTATTTTTCTCTATAATAATGGTTCGTAATAATATTATGAATTTAGAAAAGGATAACACCCAGAATTTTCAAATCTGTTGTGATGTAATGCATGTTTTCCTAGAGCAGGCTACTTCGAGTTTGGAACATGACACCTTATTGGAGTTATTACTCATATGTACTTTTTTACTTTCACTACATCAAATTTTAATATCATTATAGAGATGTATTTTATTGAAAAACATCATAATCCATAATTAAAAAAATTAAGAGTGTTTTATTATACATAGTCTTATCTGAATGGCTTTCTCTACAGTTTTCTAATCCTAATAACAAAAAATACTAAAATATTCAATGTATTCCAAATATAACATCCCTAATATATATTTCAGATTAATATATTATTTTTTACAAAAAATAACTCACATTACAACCTAATAGATCAAATATTATTGTTCTATTTGGAATTAAGTATATAGCACACTATAAAGAATATGAAATAAAAGACATTGTTGAAGGCTTCCTTACCATGATTCGAAGATTCCATTCCTTTAAATATTTATTAGATTACATGGGTACAAACATACGAATGGGGGAGCTATAATTCCTAGTAACGAAATAAAAAATGAGTAAAATAAAGAAGATAATACAAGATAGACATTAGGAATTTCAATGGGGAATAATAGGAACACATATAATAATATTAATATAATATTATAATGACAAATGGAACGAGGGAAATATAGACCCAACATAAAAAACTACTTCATAAAAATATATCAAGGATAAACATCCAAAACATAATGCGGGAAAATTTACCATAAAATGTATCATGTTTACACATTATACCAAGATTATGTATCATGAAACTGAACATTAACCAATTCATTGGAATTTCATATAATTCAGTGTGCATCTGCCACATTCATTTCATTATCATTCCAATGTGTGACACATATATCATACAACATGGATTAAATCATCATCATATATCATTACATGATTATTAAATGTTGAATTCATACATTTGAGACCCCAATAAAAAACTATATATGTAGATATGTGAACACTATTGATAATAAATGGGTATGCTATTCAAAATTATATTTTTCTGGAATGGAAAATGAGGGTGGAATTTATTGAGAATATTTGAGTCACATTGAAATTCATAATAATGTGTTGATGAGAAATAAGGTGGTATATAATCACATAGAACAAAAATGGAATGTATGGGTGGTATGTATGAACATATAACATTAAATAAAAATTTAAATTAAAACACCTTACATAGATGATTTTATTGGCATAAGAGGATAATTGAATATCCCTTATAGAATTTTGGCATAGAAATGACAAAGGAAAGAATCCAAATTAGAGAATATAAATGATATCCTAGAAATTTACAAATATTTGGATTGTAAGGGAATTTTTATAAATATATTTAAATAGAATCAAATGATGTTAAAAGGATAATCTCAATGGTGGTTCTTGAATTTATATGGGATGAGTGAAATCCATTATGTAATTTTGGCATAGTAATAACATATGTCATAATAATAATGAGAAATTATATATAATATATCATTAATATAACATCTATTGGATAATATGGGGGTTTTATAAAAAAACATAAAAAAACATTAATTATAATGAAAAAAATTCTAATTGGGTAATTGAGATGAAAGGTGGAGTCGAAGGTAATGATCCATTACCTGCATTTGTGGCTCCAAATGAAAATGACGTGTAACGACCCAAAGATTCATTAATGGAAATACCTCTTAATCTAACTAAATTTTTCTTTATGTTTATATAAAATTTACACTTCATTGGTTATGTTATGAATTTTGACCGTTGCTAATATAGTCATTGAACAGTGATCACATATTTAGTATAAATATAGGGCCTTAACAAATGAAAATTTACTAAGACAAAAGAAGCGATGACCTCATCCAGTAGAATTACACCATACGAAGCCCATTTATCGGAGCGTGGAAAAGAGGTGGTGTCATTGGGGTTCGTTATTGACCATGCCCAAACCGAGCTTCACCATGTCAAGCTCAAACGGGACCATCTACGGGAGAAGTGGAAGTTGATAGAAATTACCACTTGAGAGATGTTATTAAAGACACCCCATGAGTCTTTCACCATCGCACACCTTACCCATAGGTCTTATGTGGCTGTTTTAAGGGGTTATGTAACAAATCGATATTACTATGTTCATGTACATTATTTTTTTATATAACAATGAATATAACTTCTTGTCATTATTAATACATTGTAAATAGATTTTAAAGTACAAATTGTGTTTTTAGTTATTATTAATTAAGAAATCTATTTTATTAAATTAGGGATTTTTTAATTAAATAATATTGTAATAAAATCATATTATTGTTATTATATTTATTTTATTATATATAAATGATCATATAATTGATGGAATGCAATTATAATTTTTATTAAGGTTTGAAAGCCTTTTTTACAAAAGGAGTATATTTTTTATAAATGTTTGTTTTTATTTGAAAAGTGAAAATTAACATATTTAGAAAATTATTTTTATAAAATAAATGTTATTTTTGGAATCAGGATGTCAAAATTATCCAATGGAGAATTTTTCATAATTTTCTAAGACAGTCAAATTTTTGAGTAAAAATTAAATACCATTTCAATATATAATGTCTTTTATGACATCTTAATGACCCAATAGTGATGTAAAAAAACAATAATCTTTATTTTCGTCCAATATATGTTTTAACATTAAAATAATGTGATTTTGGTTTTTTTGGCTTACTTTTCAAAGCATTAATGGACCCCTCAATATTTTTTAAACACCTTGTCTTTTTATATTAATTTCCATGGGAGTGTGACTCACCTCCACATAAGCAACCCAAATATTTTAAGATGTTCGGACCATGGACTTATAAAATATTTTTTCCTCTTCCCTTTTCCAAAAACCATGGGCAAAAACCAGGGGATGGATTGTGGTTTGGATGAATATAATATAAGGGTTCCCAACCATAAATAATAAAGAATTCCCTCACCTTTCCTATATAAACCCACCCAATATTCCACCCCATCCTCACTAAAAGCCTTTGATGTTCGTCCAAACTCTACCCTACTCTCTATAGAATCCTTTCAAGGTGCCCCAAGAACCCAAGAAGCCTCTCACAATCCTCTCTCTAGCCTTTGGATCACAATTCCAAGTAAGGGTTTTTTCTTCCTCTCTATTATTTTGTCCAATTTTATTTAAGTTGTTTTTACCTTTTAATTTAAATTATGAATGTTGGGGTATTTTTTTTCACCTCCCCCATACTTACCTATTACTGTTTTAATGATTGTAGACCCCTTTCTCTATCATTAAATTCCTCCAATGTACACCTGTTACTATGTCAAAATTCTGAAAGGAACTTCTCTCCCCTAATTTACAATCAAGAAATACTTTTGTATCATGAATCTAAATTACATTAAAATTGTTGGGACATGTATCTATATGACCTCCTTACTATCCATTTTATGTAAATATTATGAGTAATCCATTTCTCTCTCATAAACCATTTTTTTGAACTCTTATGTCATGTTGTTACGATACCGAAATTGAAATAATTTTCTAAGCCAAATCCATTGTGTAGTGAATACCATTCCCATTTCTCCGTTAAGGTTATTCACCATTATGCACATTTAATTATTGATTATAATGTTTCACGTAAGAATTCAAAATTCTTTTATCGTGGAATAAATGATTATGTTTTATTAATCCATGATTTATGATCCATGTGGCACACTTATTCATGAAATTAAATGTTTAACAAGGACGCACCCTTATAGCGCTTCAATGCATTGTGTAATGTATAGTATAATGATACGTCATGTGCAATGAGTTTTGAATCATTCTAATTCAAGTAAAACTAGGGTTTACTTGTGCTTCCTGTGCAATGAATATTTACTCTTGCTCCATGTGCAACGAGCCTTGGCTCATGCTAATTCCATGTTAAGTGTTGTTGCCACATTTCCATGTTATGAATATCATGCTTTATCATGCCTTTATGTTCATGGTTTTTCTTATTCTATATTGATATCCCTATTGTCTAACATTTATTGTACTCCCCATGTTATTCCATGTATATTCCCTTACTGGGTTTAATAGCTCACTCTTTTCTTATGCATGTCATGAGGTTATCCAATGCAATTCTAATTAAGAAGGAATGTAGTGGTCATGTAAAAGAAGTTTTCAATAAATATGTTGTATTTCATGTTTTCAGTTGTTATCTAATGATCCTAATCCCTATAGACACTAATCCTCTCTATCTACATTGTTGTATCATGTGATGTTTTATGTTATAACTCATGTTTAAGTTGTAATAAAGGGCAGGGTTGTCATATAACGAACATCTTGAGTGCATGGGGTCACCTTGGGAAAACTTTATAGGGTTTTTGTAAGATTATGTACATTATAAAAAGGGTTTTAGTATTGATAAATGAGATCATTTATTGGTTTATATATGAAATGAGGGTGATTTTTTTATAATTTTGATATTTGAATATATATAATAAAATATCCAAAACCTAAAATAAAACCATGTTTTATTCAAATAGATAAATAAAAATAGGATTCTATTTCATAATTAAATTAATACAATGGAATATTATTTTAAAATAATGACATTGAGTTTTATGTGGTGAGTCATAGTTATAAGAATATATTTTAAAACGACCAAATATATTATAGGTTTTGGAGGATTCGTAATAGTGGTTTAAAATAAATGAAAAAAATATAATTTCTTTAAATTAAATAATATTTTTTCAATTTTTCATATATACTAATTATAGTAATTTTCCATCACTTTTCGGACATTAGGTTGTTATTAATAACGATATATATTAATAAGTTTTATAATTTTTACCTAAACATGTGACTTTCCTAAAAAATTATGAAAATTTCACCATTGGATAATGTAGACATTTTGATTAAAAAATAATTTTCATTTTAAGGAAAAAATATCTATATATGTTAATTTTCATATATAATATAAAATTTAATACATTATGAAATGTTGGGTTTTTTGAAAATACTAATTTTTAAACTCTTAAAAAATTTGATTTGACCACAAATGATTATTTATATTTTATTAAACTCATTTATTAATAATAATAATAATATATTATTTATATAAAAAAGATATCAGTTAATTAATTGAATAATTTAATTCGAATATTAACCCTAAATACAATTAATTCGTTATTTTATAAAAAAATCTTTTATAAAGTAAGAGTAATAAGATGAAAATATTTTCATTATTATATAAAAAATAATATACTTATTCATATTTATAGGGTAGTTGTAAATATCCATTAAATACATTAGAAAACTGACTATGAATAAGGTCATAGATGTGGGAATTTTATTGGGTGATTTAGAAAACAAGGTTCGGGTTGTGATCTCGATGAGCTTGATCTTCCCCTATAAACGAATTTTTACATGATCAATTTGATGGATCTATGATTAGACTTGGTCAAGGATAAAGCCCATAATTGATATATCCATTTAATGATATGATAAATTGGATTCATAGGATACAATATTAGTAGTTGAGGATATCACAGTAATTTTCTATGACAATTGGATTTATTAAAAACCAATATTTAGACTAAACATGTTTTCACTATTCAATGGATGTATTAATTATAGTAATAATACATAATGGTTATTTAAATCCAACTGTATATGATAATATAAAATAATTTTATGTGATTCATATAACCATATTAGTTAATTCTAAATGCACATAATTTTTTTAACCATTTTGGTCGTTACATGCACAGTATGGAAAATTGTGCCCTTCTCCCTATGAAACAGTGCATGAATTTTTAATTCCACCTATGATTAGATAAAAAAATTAAAAAACTCCCATATTATAACCCTACACACCCTATCATGTCCATAGTTAGATGGTATAATTTTTTAGGCACTAGAACAAATACATATTGGTAATATCACTTGTTTTTGACACTTCAATGCCCGATTTGAATATATGCACCTCTTTCAACAAGATAATATCACCACACATGGTTTCACATATTAATCTAATACTATAAAGAAACATTTTCCTCTATTTTTATATGAATCTACAATATGGTTTATTGTAAGATTATTTGTTTTATCGTGGGTCTAGGGGTTGGATCTGAATCCCTTTTTTCATTGCATTGTGAAATAGGATTAATTAATTAACAAATAAATTATTGGAGTACTTTGATTGTGTAATTAATGGAATATTGGGATTATGAAATTGGATTAATTAATTCGTGAATTTATTAACAGAATACTATTATTTGGGAATATGTCAAATAATATGGTTATGAATTAATTGAAAATTGTGAATTATTAGTTATTAGTTTATCCCGAGTTTGTTAAATGGTTATATAGAATAAATGATTCAAAATGGACTAATGATGATTGGATCAAATATTCTAATGTGATTAAATATGTGAAAAATGTTTTATGGGATAAATATTTTTTTATTTTATGTTAAATGTTATAAATTAAATTTATTACGATTATTCATTATTAAAATGATATATTTTATAAATTTGTAATTGAGTGATAAATTAGGTGTCTGATATGTATTATAACTTCAATATTCCGTTGTGATAAATTGATAAACAGTGTTAAGACATGCAATTTTGATTTTAAATTTTTTCATTATGAATTGATATAGGAGTGTGGGTTAAATACTATTTCTTCGAAATCCCATAATAATTATTGAGGTTCAGGATATGGACTGAGGCTCCAAATCCCCATAGGGTTCCAGAAATGATGTTATATGAAAATGAGTTGGCATTGTAAAATGGATCTAATTGTCCATTATATGATTTAAAATGTAATTATAAATTATAATCATTGAAAATTGATATTTTTTAGACTCTTACATGGTCCAATGTAGGTATGAGGAATTCAGGTGTCCTTCAGTACCTAGGGGTTTATGTTGTGAATTAAATTGAAACTGAAAACATTAAAACTATTTTATTTTTGAATTTTATTATATTATTTATACAACTACATAGATTTTGTTAACTACATATGTTTATAGACACCTTTATTTGTACCATGCTATGTTTCACATACACCCTACATAGGCTATCTAATCAATACCATGATAGAATTCATGATTATAAGACATTATAAGCAGAATGTCCCTTTGACAAATGATTCAAATAGTATGAAGCATGGATGAGGGAATCAAAATATGAGTTGTTAGTGTCATTAATTATATTGGGGTTTTAATATTTACACATTACATATATTCGTCAAGACATATATATATTTTAGTTTTTTTAAAATTTTATTCATTATTTTGTTCATCATGTGATATTGTTTTTCTTCGGTTATTATATATACAATCTATTATTATTATTTATTTCCTCTCTTGTTATTCTTTGATAAAGAGGGTATAGACTCCCTATTATTGACAAAAAACCCTCGAAAATAGTTTATATAATACCGTGTATTATGAAAATATAAGATGTCCTGTAACTGAATGGATCAGGGTATTGGTGTGTGGAACTAGTGTTCAGATATTATATAGTGGAATTAAATGAGGTTTTCGTTCATTTTTTAAATTAGAATTCTATTTTGAAATATTAAATATGAGAATAATATGAGTTAGAAAATAGGTAAATTCTCTGGAATTGAAGTAGCTAACCCATGTATAAGGATAAATATAATATACCTAGAATTGGATTGTGTTATTGATTTTGTTGTTCATGTTGGATGTTATTTCACCTCACTTGTTTCACGTGTTGGGTGATGTTATTTTTATTTCATAGTTTTTTTTGTAATTTGATTCATGTAATGGAACAAACTGAGTGTTTTGTGTCCCTCTTCCCTATGAATTCTTAGAGCATGAAGCATTGTTATATGATGGTAAACTAGAGAAGATGAAATAATGATGTTTAGGTATAAGGGCTAGTTACTCGGTACCTAACATGAGTGACTTTCCAAAAGTGTGTTAGGTTGGATCACATTCAATATTTGTGAAGTTGATCACTAGTAGGGTGCTGATATTATAGAAGGAAGGGAACTCTATATTGTTTATTTAGTAACCTACAAAATAAGTCTATTGATGAAGAATCATAGATAAATTATAGTTTGGGAAGGGGGTCTTCTACACCATACCCATAAAGAAGTTATTTTTATATTCTATAAGGAGGTTGTGGATGTAATTTTGGTGGTTTAGGTAAACAGAGACCATATCTGAAACTTGGTGTAGCTCTTGGTACTCAGGAAATATCACAAAAAAGAGGGATATGATAGTTTTATGTAGTTCAGCATACACTTGTGGATAGTGAGGGTGGACCATTGAAAATTATCTGTACTTTTATTGTATCATCTTTCATTTATATTATTATTTTATACTATTTACTCTAGTTATTTTATTTTAAACCTAATTTATATGGTTTTCAGGAAATGGGTTATTTTTTTTAATGGGTTATGATGATACATACTTATTTGGGAATATAGTTGAAAGACATTTGTTTTTGAAAATGTTGTACTCTCGTAGTTGGGGAGTATCATTTTTGTTAGGATCTTCACATTATCAAGATGTTATTACATACCGAATTATGATTATATTAATCTTTTAATTTGATTATAATATGTTTAATTATATTTCTATAAGAAACTAGTTTCATATTCCACCCAACAATAATCTGATTGAATATTTTAGAGGAGATTTTGTTTTCTCAATGATGGTCTTGAGATAGGGGTATCATCGGTAGAGCGTTTGACATTATGACATACCAAGGACTCCATTAAAAATAAATATTTGAATATATGTGTTTATCATAATTATATTTTTAGTTATTTAATTATCAATCAAGGTTTAGGGATTGTTGAAAATAATTTTCCCTCTCTACCTTGAACTGTTTGTGATTATGTTTGTGGATGATGTCTTGGTGTTCTCCACGACTCATGATTATCATGTAAACTATATTTAAAATAACCAGTTTACCCTGAGAGAGAATCCACTACACTCAAAACTATTTATGTTATAGTTTTGGGTTTAATATATTAACTTATTTGGTCAAATCATCTTAGAGGATGTTGTTTCAGTGGAGTTATAAAAGTATAGGAAATGGTTTCTTGGGTTCATCCAAATATTGATTTCAATATCTGTATATTTTTGGGCTTACTGAGATGTTATGAGAGGTTCTTCCATGAAATTTCCCATTGTAAAACACTTATTTTAATCATGATATATATGGGGATAATGTGTTGATAAATAGAATAATGTGATATTTTTATCTGGGTGTTGAAGGATCATTTAAAAATTTATCCAGCCATGGCCTAACTAAGAAAGGTGAGGAATATGATGAGTTTCTTTAAAAATATAGGAATATTCAAGGAGTAGTTTTGATGTTGGGATATAATTTTATGGAATATTATTCTTTGTATTTGAGGCCACATAAACCCAA
Organism: Viscum album; assembly: GCA_963277665.1. Lineage (NCBI taxonomy): Eukaryota > Viridiplantae > Streptophyta > Magnoliopsida > Santalales > Viscaceae > Viscum > Viscum album. The sequence goes on from OY728153.1 coordinate 39,966,368, forward strand.
CAACACCAGGAATTAACTGAAATTACATGTAATATCCTATCATATGATGACTTGATAGAATTATCTATTGGGGGAAAATATTATGTTGAATATAGATCACAATATCTTAATATGTTTAAATTAAACTAAATACTTGAATCATTATATGTGGATATGAGTTGAGTATATGAATTCAAATTTTATGGAACAACAATATATGTCATGGAAAGAAAATATTGTTTTAACACCTTAATCAGGAATGGTTATACTCATGTTGTTCCAGAGTCTAGTGCTCAGTAGAAGGTAATGAATTTTATTGATTAGATTCATATTTAAATTTAATAGATCCATGATCATATGAAACTCGTCTTCTATTTATTATATTCCACAATATTGAGATGGATTAGGGATAAGAAGAATACATATGCAGAATTTTTATCATTATGGGAATGTCTTGAAGGATGGGTGTCACCTTCGGACCGGACCAGAGATGAGTATGAGATCATCTATGTCCGGAATTAGGTTATTCAGGACTATGATTATAAGATAGAAGCTGATGGATGAATTACATTCCTTAAATATAATAGTGAATCTATATGTGAACATAATGTATTGTGACATACAAATATAATTTTGTTGTCCATACATGAAAAAAGAGATATCCGGGTTTGTGACATGATGATAATCCAATAAAAATGTATAGGCTGAACAACACTATTAGTGGGGTTTTCTATATACATTTACATTCCAAATAGGAATTGGAATGTGGTTAATTTGGAAATTTTGGTGGGTATAGAAATGATTCTTTTGTATAATTACTCTATAAAGGTGATTTTGGAATGAATGAGGAATGTATTGAATTTCCTGCTTTATAAGAGACATTATCATTGAAGAATATTAGATACTTTTATGTTCATGAGATAGTATGTCTTTAAAAGATTACAAAAATAATATTATTATAATGTGACTCATGGTTTTCTATATAAAATCTCATAGGAAAAGTCGATGTTGCTTTAGATATCGGTTATAGTAAGTATAACATTCCACCCATAGAATAATGGAAATTCATAATGGACTATACACGTGCATGATGATATGTGGTGATTATGTTTTATTTTAATTTTTTTCTTCACGTGAGAATAATTTAGCCATAATTAAGTTCACTTATAACAACAATTATCATGGTACTACACATATGGCACCATACGAGAAATTTATGGTATGCCATGCAGACTAGATCTATATTTGATGTAGGCATGTGATTCATAGTTATTAGTATTGAGTCTTGTGTATGTGATCTCATAGATGGTTTAGATGATTCAAATGTGTATGGATATTAATTAGAATAGGAATAATTCATTTTTTTAATATATTATATTGACCACTATAGTTAACAAATGGTGATTTTTTATTTATTAATGTGTTGCCAATATTTGGTCACCACATGATACAGAGATGTAGAAATTTGGATCCTAGGTTTGTTGGACAATTTTGGGATGTGTAGAGATGCAGGCTTGGAGAATTCCATTTAGATCTTCAACAATGGTATTTTTTAGGCATAATACATCTTCAACGGTATCTCCGCAACCCATTTCTTGTGATAAATGTGTACGATTTTAACTTGAGACTAATTCATCCTTTGAGAAGCATCAAAAAATTTCTTCGTATCACAGTGAGATAGTGTTGTAGGGGAATAACATGGTGATGGTTAATTTATTAAAGAATCATGGAAATGTTTATGATGAATCTTGATAGAGATAAGATGATATATAGGCTTAGAGGCTTGATATTTTTAACTATGAATATTTCATATTATTGGGAGTGTAGATCGAGGATGATATATTATAAGATGGGAAGATTTTAAGATAATTATCTTTTATATAGATTTATCATTTTTATTTACATATAATAATTTAACATGTCTCGATTGAATATTTATTAAGTCTATCATAGGGTGGTATTGGGTGAAATTAGAAAATTCTGGTAAGGAAGAGGGGTTATGCATGATAGACACATGGATTATCCAAACTATTATTGTATCCCATGAAGCAATGAAATACTTTAATGTTTGTATACACATGGAGGAAACATGGTTTTTCATACTATTGACCTTATTTATGATAAAACGGGGCACCCCCCCCAGAAGAAGAAAATAGTTAAGGCACATAGTTTCACATTTTATGCACTCCTAACTAGGCCATAATTGATTATTATAATTTTAGGAGGATATTTATTGAAATAATTGTGCTCATAGAACCCCATTATTGATAATTCGATGCCATAATTGGAGATCTTCACCTCTCCCTGTAAGATAATATCAATCTAAATGGTTTTCACCTCTATTCTATATTTCTATCATCCCTTGATAGTTTTTTTCTCTATTATTATGGATATTGATATAGTTTTAATGGATAGTGACTCATGTGATCTTAGATCTATATATCATTATTTATTGAGCAAATAAAAATTTCACTTCAATTTGGGGATTCCATTTGGTGAGAATCATCATTGGTATTCATATAGGTGGTATGAATTTGAATACTATAGTATTTATTGGAATATCATCTATTCATTGTAATAAATCAATTTCTAAAATTATAATTATAACCATTATTTCACTAAAAAATTGATAGATTAATTTATGGAATCATGGTATTGGAATAAAAAAAATTTATATTAATTAATGGAAAGTGTTAATTGGGAATTAATGTGAAATTGGGATTGTAAAAATGTATTCATTAACTAACAAATTATATAAAAGATAATAGAGAATTTGGAATTAATGGAATAAATTATTGTGATGAAGGATTATTTAATTTGTGAATTAAGTAATATAATATAATTATTGTGGAATTGGTCGATTAATTTTAATATGAAATAATTAAAAATTTAAATTATGGGATGTTGGTCTACATTTAATATGTTATAGGGATATAAGTCTTAAATGTTGTAAATTGTCCAAATGATGATTTGTTCATATATTTATATGTGATTAAATTAATGAACCATGCATGTTGTTATAAAATTCCATAGATCCTTGATGTGAAATAGTGGTAATTGATTAATGTTTATAAATAATTTTTAATTTGATATTTTCGATATATATTTTATTGATTGATAAATCGTGTGGATGAACTAGAATTCTTCTTCAAATGACCATAGTGATAATTTGATAAATGATTTTCGGACAAGTATTACCACTTCAAAAGTCTATATTGTTGAATTGAAAAATGAGTGTGGGACACAAACTACATCTTCAAAACCCCATAGTTATTATTGGTGTGTGGTATAGGGACTTATTCTAAAAACACCCATGTGGTTTGAGATCCGTAGATCTAGTTATACGGGTTGGAATTGGAAAATGTTTCAAATTAGAAAATACATGATTTTAAATAAAATTATATATGATAAACATAGAATTTTTATATCATTGAGAGTATAATATGTGACTAATTAGGTATTTATAGACTGGGTGTGCTTTAGAAGCTATAGGTTTATGAAGAAAATTAATGAAAAAATTAAAATGTGATAACTATTCTAATTTTAAATTGTACATTATTCATTATAAAAATGTATAAAATGTTATATAATGGATAATTTTTAGCTGTCATTGGTTGTAGACTACTGTTTCATTCTCACATCCTTATTAGGATACCTAATCTCCAACCAGACAGAGATCATCTTTTTAGGACAAGATAATGTAAAATTTCTATTATTAGATGGATTAGTTGTAATGGAAATTTGATCATGGAATAATACATGTTTCAGGGCCATATTTTGAGTAATCAATGTCTTTAATTATTTTTATTTTTTTATATTGATATATAGCTATGTTTTTAAGGAAATATCAAAAATTATGTTTGAGTTATTGTATTTCCAATTTATGTCTTCAAGTGATACATGCTTGGTTTTGTTATAGTATATATATATTTGTATTTTTATATATGTCCTCTATTTTTTTAATTCCATAAATATGGTATAGCCCCACTATGATCAATTTTTATCCCCCACTACTAGTCACAAGCCACATGCATATGGGAAGATTCCCCTAATGCCATTTGACTAGACCATTTGGGGTACTAGTGTGTAGAACCTGGTTCAAGTAGGTAATGAATAATCAATTCATTAATATCCACTAAATTAGAAAAATATCTTGATGAATCAATTACTTTGGAAAAGAAAAATAATTGGGGATCTGAGTAACTAGAAAAAATCAGGGAAATTACTTTCAGAAGAGAATGAGTTCTCTACTAAATACCAGAGATGAAGCGGGATAGGTGACCATGTTCATATTTATTTTGGCCCTAAAGATATGTTTGTTTCAACTTTCTTATATTTTAAATCTTATTTTTAAAAACTCAATAATATTAATATTGGATAAAAGTGTATAGAATATGAAAAACTATACAAACTCTTGATGATTGTCAACATTTGGTATATGTTTATATAGAAAAAACTTTTATTCTTATCACATAAAAGTGGTTATAAAAAGGAATAAAAAAAATTCATATAAATAATCATAAATATAATTGTAAGTATTTGAAAAAATTAGTGGAATATTTATACAAATATATTTATGAATTACCTAAAAGAGAAAAATATATTAAATACTATATCAAATAATTTTCCATTAATTTTAACATTATTTTATCCTTTTAAAAAATGCAGTTATTTATCTTGTAAAACATATAATGGTTCTTTAAAAAAATTAATGAATATTTTTATAAAAAAATATAACCATGATTTGATAACATTGTTTAATTTTCTTTAATTTAATATTTTTAGAAACAATTTTAAAAAATTTATATCTATTGATAAAAGAATTAGACATATACCACCTTCTATTATATAATTTTAAACTATGTGTATGTGGGTAAAAAATAGTTTTATAAATTAAATTTTAGGTTGATTATTCATTGAATTTTCATAATACATTAATTTATGTTGAAATTTATAGGGTTTGTAAAAATAAAGCATATTTTTATTATATATTGATAAATTTAAAAATTAAATATTTTTTGTATTTTCACTCAAAAGATATTTTGACATATACATATTTTCATACCTCAAGAGTGATGAGATTTTTTTTTTCATAGAGTTATAAATATTTAATGGTCATGTCAATTATGATTTTTTAATAAAAATAATTCTAGTGTTAGTCAATGTGACTTTAATCCACTACCCTTGAGAATAAAAATTTTATATGACAATGTATTTAGATTCAATATATTATTGCTCTTCCAATTATTGATTCATATAATATCATGAATCTTAATACACTCTAACTAAATGATAATACATGTATTTAATTTTTATATACATTTTACATCCACAAGTTCAATCCAATTAAAAATTATATAATTAAAAATAATTATTATATGATTAAAAAAATTCAAACAATTCCATTTAGGAAATGTCAAAATCATGTTAGAACACTAAAATGAGAAAATATTATTTTTGATTTAAATATAATATTCAAGAATATAAAAATAATTATTTATGGTTTAAAATCTATGATACATAGTAAACTATCAATCGTATCTAGAAAAATATTTATTGAAAAGTATTTCCGTGTTTCATAAAGATATAATATTTTTTATGTTATGATAAGAGTATATTACATTTCATAATATCATAACTGAACTTATTATTTATATACTTCCTATAGTATTTCATTATATAATAGTTCACTATAGATTTTAAAAAATATTAAAATAAAGGGAAATGATAGTTTTTCCACCATGATCACTTCAATTTCATATATCATATTATCCATCGAATAATCTGAAAATGATTTTTGATTTGAGAAAAATATAATTTAATCGATATGTATTTGAATAATAAGGGTTTCTTTATTAATGTTTTTCGATAAAATGATATTACAAAACATCATATAGCAATATTGTTTTGTATTATAATCTTTAACTTATAGCATATGAAGATCATGGTACATGATTGATTACATTAAGGCCATTAGAAATTATAATATCATTATCAAATGTTTTTAAAACAAGGTGGTTTTTCAATATAAAATTTATCATGTAAATATCCGTAAAGAAAATAAATAAGGCCCCAGCCTAAAACCGTACTTAATCTTGAGTTATTACAAGATTACACATTGAGGATCTTTTCAGGTTTAGAGTTTTATAGAATTAGATCATGAAACTTGCATTACATTCCACATTTAAACAAAGTGGTTACATAAAAGACTGTATTCATTCTTCCCATCAACGGAAACATATTTAAAATAAAACAGGGATTCTTTCTTGACACATCCTTGACACTATCATCACATCATGTACCCTTCCCTTGACCTGTGAAAAACATTTCAAAAACATGGGATGAGCATAAAAAGCTCAATAAGGGATATAAAAATATGGAAAGGAAACAAGAGTACATGTATACATAAGAATGAAATCATACTTTACCCATAAAACATAGGCATATCAAATCATGAATAAATCATAGAAATCATAAGACATAAAAGGTAACTTGAGGCATTCATAACATTCTTATGTAGGGAGTAACCCTCTTAGTTACGTTTTGGAATACCCATCACTATATATTCCCTAAATCTCTTCGAAGAAACCTCAATGTTTCACTCCTTCGCGTTACCCAATGCATTGGAGAGCTATATCGGGCTCACCCACCCTTAGTTTATCATGGAACCACCCATTTTCCTAACAAATCCCAAGAACCATAACATAAATGTATCACATAAAACATGCATAAAGGAAACATAACATTTCCACATTTCAATCACAATATAACATTTTAGTATATTGAAATAATGAATCCATTCAAAAAGAAACCATTTCCAAAACCATTTATAACATTTAATAAAGAGATTTTTGAATCAAAGTGTCCCATACCACCTTGAAGCTTAAAATTTTAAACCACTAATATCCATATAAATAAATCCTTAAAACCATTTTGAAAACATGGATATTAATAAGAACAAATAATTAAAACATTCAAAACGATATTTTGGTTAAAGGGGTTTTACCAAAATTAGAGACACTTGAATACAATAATTGAGGAATAACATTTAGTCAGAACTATATAATATCATGAGAATAAATGGATTCATGATATAATACTCCAAAGGATAGTATATACACCATATAAGAGTGAATTGGTGCATGACAACAATTAACCCTCAATAAAAATGTCAAATGTGATGAAATCCCTTATAAAGAAGGTATCCTTAAATTAAGGACAAATCAATCTCAAAAATAATGTGTGAAAAATACAAATACACCCAATATAAGTGGATATTAATTGTAAAACAATAAAAGGTCACTCACACATATTCAATGGATGACATATTCAATGACTACATGTTGAACCCAAAGAAATCGAAATTGGGTTAAAAAGTTCCTTTGACAGCCTAACGACATCACATCAAAATGAGTTGATGAGAGATAAAAAGTGTATCTCATCACTTGGACATAAAATTTACATCAATAAGGATATATGAGAACATATCCCAACATAACAATATGTAAATTAAAAGACCCAACAAAAGAAGTCTTTTAAAAAGAGGAGGGTGAAAGGTTCCCTTACCGACTTTGGTATCTTTCAAAACATACACCCTATGAAAGAAGGACTATAGATCATTGATGTAAATACTCATAAACGAAAGTATATTACACAAAGAGTAGAATAATGGGCAGTACATACACCACTCAATGGAATTTGTGGCAAATGTAGCATAAATCTCACGGGAATAAAATTGAGATGAAAAATCCCTTACGAAAACTCAGCAGCCTAACGGCGCCACATAAAACTTCTGAATATGGATTGATGAGATAAAATAGGGTATCTCATCACATTACAATAAAATGTACAGCAAGATAAATATAAAAGAACATCCCCCAACATTACAAATAGGATCTTAAAAGAAGTGACATAAAGGAGAGTACTTAAAAAGAAAGAGAGAGGTTAGAACTCTTACGAATGTTCGGCAGCCTAACGGTGCCACTCAAAACTTCCAAAATGGATTGATGAGAGAGAATAGTGTCTCTAATCACATGAATAGGAAAATTACAGTATGTTTAATATAAAATATCATCCCAATAACAAGAAATATGAGCTTTAAAAGGAATGACATAAAAGAGTGTACTAAAAAAGAAAGAGAGGTGTAGGATCCCTTACCTCGGGTCCGACTTGACTCGATCGTTCTTTAATCTCCTGAATAATAAACTTGAGTTACTTTATACTTCCTTAATGACCATTTTATAGTTTATTATTCCTTTTATATCACTTATTACCATGTCATAAACATTATGTAATCATTTAAGTTAATAATATTTTTTTTGCCGATATTTTGTTCTTAAGTCAAAAGTGGACTTCTTACAATTACATGTTGTTCGTGTGGACGAATGTTTATTATATCCAGAGTTGTATTTATGATATAGATGTCATATATGTCATATATATCTAGTACATTCATGCATTTATAACATTACATAATCATTTAGAGGTAAGAAATGAAATGCACCGTTCATGGAGACGGTAATCCGTACGTACGCATGAACGCTACTTTCATTTCTATTTCGTATTTTATAGAATGGAATCATAATGATATAATGGTATATTATAATTCCAGTATAATATCATATATAATATCATAGTTCCATCCTTTATACGTCCCACATATGGTATTTAACGAATCAAATCACTTTGAGGGGGCGGTAATCCGCACTTCCTTAAATGAAGATATCGCGTTTACCCATAATGGAAACCATAAAGGTATGACCAAAATGAAAAAACAGAAGCTTAAGAGAAACATAAACATATAATATATCATATATAGAAATAGTGACATCATAATGGCCACCTTTGAAGGTGTTAAATGAGTATTGAACAATCATCGTTTCGGGAGGCATAATTTCGCCATCCACGGAAACCGTATGTTCTTTAACCATTTGATGTAGTTTTGTGAGATTTTAGCTCGAATAAATCTTATAACAACATCCTAGTATATTTAAGATACTGGTGTTGTTACAAAAGAAGTAAATAAAAAGAGTTTAGGGGGTTGGAGAAGCAAAATAAAACAAATGAACATGAGAGAATGAATTACCTTTAAAAGTGTAACTCCTTTTGATTTGAGCCTAAAGGCTTCCTTTAAAATGATTCTGCCCAAAGGGAATACTCTAGGATGAGGAGAGGGATGTGGAGAGAGTATATGGGCAGGGGTTGGCCGAGCCAAAGGCTTGAGGAGTGTGTGAAATGAGGTAGAGGTGAGGGCCTTTTATAAGAGGAGAGGAGGGGTACTTTTGGAAAGTAAGAAATATTACATTATTTGAAAATGAGTTTCGGTTTTAAAAGGTCCCACATTGATAAAATTCGTGGATAAGGTGATAAGGGTTCGAAATAAAGCCATCCAATAAGTTTTTGACATGTGTAGGTCATAGATGTTACATTATATTCTCATTTTATTTAAATAGTCAGATAATGATGCCATCGCTGCATCATTATGATGTCATAAATAATTTAATTTATATAATGTCTAAAAATTATAAAAAAATTACTATGATGTAGGAAATCTATTTATCTTTCCAATTAATATTTAGAATAAAACATCTGACTTGTATAACCCCACTTAAAAATTGTTTTAGTAAAACATATCATGTTTGTGTCATTTTTACTTTTACATTAAATAAAAAAGTTATTTATGTCATTTCCCAACCAAAGTGGATCCATGGGGTCCCCAAGTTGACCCATGGCTTTTCTTGGTAGTCCATTACACATCCAATGATGTTAGGACATGTGTCAAGTTCATTTAAATTTATTAAAACATTTTTTTACCTTAAACTACACTAATTACCACTAATCGCGATTAAAAACTCAATAAGTTACTATTCACCAAAAAATTATTTTTATCCCATTGAACCACATTTTACTTCTTAATAACAACCATTTAAGTCTGATTTTTGAAATTCAAAACACATAAGTGGTAAAATTTCATTTAAACAAAAAATCAGCTTTTATAAGTACCACATAGTGGTGTCACTATTCATCAAAAATTGATGTTTTTCAGAAAAATCCCAAAAATTCACCCTAAGCTATATTTTATATTCCAAATTCAAAAATGAAGTCCGTTTTAAAAAATTCAAAACATATTAGTCACATTAATTAATTTAATTATTAATTCCTGCTGTCAGAGCAAATAGTGTGTTTTTATAAAACAATAAGTATCAAAAGATTGACACTAGTTTAAGTCTGATTTCAAAGTGAAATTAATTCCAACGACCACTATTGGATTTAATGGTAAAAATATTTTCTAATTTCACTTTAAAACAAATTCAAAATATTACCTATCATATAAATAAATTAGTTTAAAAAGAGGTTTTGAATTAAAACACAACATTCTACACTATTCATTAAGAAATGATCTTTATCGGAAAAATACCAAAAAATTACACAAAGTAAAATTTGATGTCCTGATTCTTAATAAGAGTTATATTTTGTTCAAAAGAATGTATAAGAGTGATCAAAAATTAATTTAATGACAGTTCTCCATTAAAAGGCGATAAGTGATCCTTCAGTGAAAACTAGTGCATATACACCTAAAATTTAATTCTTTCCGTATTTTAAGCCTTTAGCTTTTATTGGATAAATGTAAAAACATTAAAAAACATATATAATCATATTTTAGTTATTTATATCCATTCCCACCAATACAACGGCTACATGTTAACTACCATTTGAAATAATATTATTTTATTATTAGAGTGCAACGTAAGATTCCCAAAAACTCGTTGTTGCGTGTTGGGTACACCATCGAGCATAGAGTCCCCTTTAAAGTCATATTAATATTTTATTCACAAATATGGATAAATATGAAAATTTCATATTCTTAATTTACCTTGGGTGATACATCCTTCCCCTCTTTTGGGAATTACGTCCTCGCAATTTTAAAATTGAGCTTGGAAACATCCTTGAATGTCCCACATCGGAACAAGGGTCGGTAAAACAATCACTTTAAAATAAAGGAAGATAAGTACAGAGGTCACCCGAGTTAACCCATACTAGGATTCCATGTAGGAAAACATGGACATGGAGGAGAAAACATAGGGTCATGTTCTGATGGAGAGTGATATAAAACATGTTTAGGAGAAAGTTAACCACAAGAAAATCACAAACTTGTGATGGGTTAAACGGTATTTGATTCCCCAGTAGGAAATTTTAATAGAAAACATTTTTGTTTTAAGTTACTTTTTATTGAGGAATTTATTCACAAGGAAACATAATCACTTATCATGTGGACTCTCAACTTTTACTATATTCCTTAATCAAACTCATATTTTTTTCCAAAAGAAGAGTATTTAGGGAGACTTGTTCATATAAAGAGTACTATAATCAACTTCTAGATAATCACCTAATCCACCAAATAGAACTATATACATCCCATGTCTTTAGGCCTTAACCAAAACCAAAACCAAAAAGGTTAGTAAAAGGTCAGATAATCCAGAAAAGGATAACACTTCATAAAAAGAAAATCTATTCTTATCCTCCAAAATTTGTCCAACAAAACCCAAAGTTCAATGAGGACCATTCTATAATCAATTTGTCCATAAGATTCTTCAAATTAAACCAATATAAGATTGAAACCCAAATATTTGAAGGATTTAGTCACATAGTCTTCCAAGTTAAATCGTAACATATATCTCCAAACAACATCAGTTGCTCCTAAAGTCTCGTATTGAAAAGTAATTAACCTAATCACATATCCTCTATGTTAGGTTAATTATTTTCGTAAATAACCCAAAATCAACTTACTCTTAAAAAAAAGAATCAGTCAAACTAACCAGGGACTTCACGTAGTCCAGTGGTAGGCGATAAATACCAGTTGCACTTTGATTGTGGGTTCGATTCCCACAGCTTTGTCCAACGCAACGGGTAGTCACACGGTCTACATGTTGTCCTTTTTCCAAAACTATATAATTCTCAAATCATTCCTCAAAAAGGGATAAAATCATCAAAAATAACAATAACATAATTTAACCTCAATTTTATCTCATGCCTTTCACTTTAATCATAAAATATGGTAACCCATAATTACCTCAAAAGTACGGATCATATAAACCCAAATGGTTCTTTATAACTATGTCCACAAAAGAAAATATAACTATTACTTGAATAAAATTTTCCTATATTAAACATCAGGGTTACAGATAACATAAAAAGCCTTCTAATGTAACCCCATCATCAAAAGAGACTTAACACTCTTAAGAATTTCACCATAACTCTTGAAGCCCATATATGTTGACATCTTACTCATTCAGCATTCTTCATGATCCATTATCCATTCCATTCCAACTTATTCCGAAATACCTCTTTCCTACAAACAAAATCATGAATCATATCCTAAGATTCCAAAATAGTAAAACAATAGTCATGAAATAGTACATACCTTTGATTGGTCATTATCAGTTTCTTCATCCTCAATCGGAATGGCATTAGGTATTGGTAAACGAATATTGGTACGCTATTGGTGGCCCCATTCACGAAACTTCTTTATAGGACATGTATTTTCATAATGACCATGCACACCACATTTAAAAAATTCAATTGATCCCTCAGAAAGAACTTCTTTCCCTTTCCTCGAGTCAACTTGATGCTTCCTTTTTCCATGGCAGGTTCATGCTTTATGACCTTCATTTCCACATCTATAGCATATTTCTGTCCCTTTGAAACATTTTCCTAGGTGTTTCTTTCCACATCTTTGACACATAGGTTTTTGAACACACTTACATTTATGATTATTACCTGTACTTCCGTAGGGATTTGTTTCTTGCATATATGATGCCTTAGAGAAATCTCCAAGGTTTAGGTGGTCAATCATGACTCTAGATAGTTGGTTGAGGATAATTAGAAGAGTTCTCATTGCAGCACCCATATCATTCAGTTGCTTGCTCAAAAAACAATCACAGTTTCCTTCACATCCACTGTTACTATGGTGCCTGCTAGATCCAGCCATTTACTAAAAACAAAAAGGTCAGTGTGAGTATATCAACAAAACCATCATGTACAAATGACTGAGATAAACACTAAGATATACTTACTCATTCACTTTATCTAAAACTAGGACTCTTTCTGAAATCCTAACCATTATGGTAATGTCACTTATGCTTAAAGAATACCCTAACCTCTAAAGTTATCTAAACCGACCTTTGATACCAACTATAAGGCCATAGCCTTAAACATTACTTAATCTTGAGTTATTACAAGATTACACATTGAGGATCTTTTCAGGTTTAGAGTTTTAGAGAATTAGATCATGAAACTTGCATTACATTCCACATTTAATAAAAGTGGTTACATAAAAGACTTTATTCATTCTTCCCATCAACGGAAACATATTTAAAATAAAACATGGATTATTTCTTCACACATCCTTGAAACTATCATCACATCATGTACCCTTCCCTTTACCTGTGAAAAACATTTCAAAAACTTGGGATGAGCATAAAAATCTCAATAAGGGATATAAAAATATGGAAAGGAAACATGAGTACATGTATACATAAGAATTAAATCATACTTTACCCATAAAACATAGGCATATCAAATCATGAATAAATCATAGAAATCATAAGACATAAAAGGTAACTTGAGGCATTCATAACATTCTTACGTAGGGAGTAACCATCTTGGTTACGTTTTGGAATACCCATCACAGTATATTCCCTAAATCTCTTCGGATAAACCTCAATGTTTCACTCCTTCGCGTTACCCAATGCATTGGAGAGCTATATTGGGCTCACCCGCCCTTAGTTTATCACGGAACCACCTGTTTTCATAACAATGCCCAAGAACCATAACATAAATGTATCACATAAAACATTCATAAAGGAAACATAACATTTCCACATTTCAATCACAATATAACATTTTAGTATATTGAAATAATGAATCCATTCAAAAAGAAACCATTTCCAAAACCATTTAAAACATTTAATAAAGAGATTTTTGAATCAAAGTGTCCCATACCACCTTGACGCTTAAAATTTTAAACCATTAATATCCATATAAATACATCCTTAAAACCATTTTGAAAACATGGATATTAATAAGAACAAATAATTAAAACATTCAAAATGATATTTTGGTTAAAGGGATTTTACCAAAATTAGAGACACTTGAATACAATAATTGAGGAATAACATTTAGTCAGAACTTTATAATATCATGAGAATAAATGGATTCATTGTATAATACTCCAAAGGACAGTAGATACACCATATAAGAGTGAATTGGTGCATAACAACAATTAACCCTCAATAGAAATGTCAAATGTGATGAAATCCCTTATAAAGAAGGTATCCATAAATTAAGGACAAATCAATCTCAAAAATATGTGTGAAAAATATAAATACACCCAATATAAGTGGATATTAATTGTAAAACAATAAAAGGTCACTCACACATATTTAATGGATGACATATTCAATGACTACATGTTGAACCCAAAGAAATCGAAATTGGGTTAAAAAGTTCACTTGACAGCCTAACGGCATCACATAAAAATGAGTTGATGAGATATAAAATGTGTATCTCATCACTTGGACATAAAATTTACATCAATAAGGATATATGAGAACTTATACCAACATAACAATATGTAAATTAAAATACCCAACAAAAGAAGTCTTTTAAAAAGAGGAGGGTGAAAGGTTCCCTTACCGACTTGGGTATCTTTAAAAACATACACCCTATGAATGAAGGACAATAGATCATTGATGTAAATACTCATAAACGAAAGTATATTACACAAAGAGTAGAATAATGGGCAGTACATACACCACTCAATGGAATTTGTGGGAAATGTAGCATAAATCTCATGGGAATAAAAGTGAGATGAAAAATCCCTTACGAAAACTCGGCAGACTAACTGCGCCACATAAAACTTCCGAATATGGATTGATGAGATCAAATAGGGTATCTCATCACATTACAATAAAATGTACAGAAAGAGAAATATAAAATAACATCCCCCAACATTACAAATAGGAGCTTAAAAGAAGTGACATAAAGGAGAGTACTTAAAAAGAAAGAGAGAGGTTAGATCTCTTACGAAGGTTCGGCAGCCTAACGGTTCCACTCAAAACTTCCAAAATGGATTGATGAGATAGAATAGGGTCTCTCATCACATGAACCTAAAAATTACAGTATGTGTAATATAAAAGATCATCCCAATAACAAGAAATATGATCTTTAAAAGGAATGACATAAAAGAGTGTACTAAAAAAGAAAGAGAGGTGTAGGATCCCATACCTCGGGTCCGACATGACTCGATCATTCTTTAATCTCCTGAATAATAAACATGAGTTAATTTCTACTTCCTTAATAACCATTATCAAGTTCATTATTCCTTTTATATCACTTATTACCATGTCATAAACATTATGTAATCATTTATGTTAATAATATTTGTTTTGCCGATATTTTGTTCTTAAGTCGAAAGTGGACTTCTTACAATTACATGTTGTTCGTGTGGCCGAATGTTTATTATATCCAGAATTGTATTTATGATATATATGTCATATATTTCATATATATCCAGTACATTCATGCATTTATAACATTACATAATCATTTAGAGGTAAGAAATGAAATGCACCGTTCATGGAGACGGTAAGCCGTACGTACGCATGAACTCTACTTTCATTTCTATTTCGTATTTTATAGAATGGAATCATAATGATATAAAGGTATATTATAATTACAGTATAATATCATATATAATATCATAGTTCTATCCTTTATACGTCCCACATATGGTATTTAACGAATCAAATCACTTTGAGGGGGCGGTAGTCCGCACTTCCTTAAATGAAGATATCGTGTTTACCCATAATGGAAACCATAAAGGTATAACCAAAATGAAAAAAACAGAAGCCTAAGGAAACTATAACCGTATTATATATCATATATAGAAATAGTGACATCATAATGGCCACCTTTGAAGATGTTAAATGAGTATTGAACAATCATCGTTTCGGGAGGCAGAATTTCTCCATCCACGGAAACCGTATGTTCTTTAACCATTTGATGTAGTTGTGTGAGAGTGTAGCTCGAATAAATCTTATAACAACATCCTAGTATATTTAAGATACTGGTTTTGTTACAAAAGAAGTAAATAAAAAGAGTTTAGGGGGTTGGAGAAGCAAAATAAATCAAATGAACATGAAAGAATGAATTACCTTTAAAAGTGTAACTCCTTTTGATTTGAGCCTAAAGGCTACCTTTGAAAGGATTTTGCCCAAAGAGAATCATCTAGGATGAGGAGAGGGATGTGGAGTGAGTAAATGGGCAGGGGTAGGCCGAGACAAAGGCTTGAGGAGTGTGTGAAATGAGGTAGAGCTGGGGGCCTTTTATAAGAGGAGAGGAGGGGTACTTTTGGAAAGTAAGAAATATTACTTTATTTGAAAATGTGTTTCGGTTTTAAAAGTTCCCACAATGATATAATTCGTGGATAAGGTGATAAGGGTTCTAAATCCACCAATCCAATAAGTTTTTGACATGTTTAGGTCATAGATTTTACATTATCTTCTCATTTTATTTAAATCGTCAGATAATGATGTCATCGCTGCATCATTATGATGTCATAAATAATTTAATTTATTTAATGTCTAAAAATTATAAAACAATTACTAGGATGTATGAAATATTTTTAGTTTTCCAATTACTATTTATAATAAAACATATGACTTGTATAACCCCACTTAAAATTTGTTTTAGTAAAACATATCATGTTTGTGTCATTTTTACTTTTACATTAAATAAAAAAGTTATTTATGTCATTTCCCAACCAAAGTGGATCCATGTGGTCCTCAAGTTGACCCATGGATTGTATTGCTCGGCCATTACACATCCAATGTGTTTAGGACATGTGTCAAGTTCATTTCATTTTATTAAAGCATTATTTTTACCTTAAACTACACTAATTACCACTAATCGCGATTAAAAACGTAATAAGTTACTATTCACCAAAAAATTATTTTTATCCCATTGAACCACATTTTACTTCTTAATGACAATCAGGTATGTCGGATTTTTGAAATTCAAAACACATAAGTGGTAAAATTTCATTTAAACAAAAAATCATCTTTTATAAGTACCACTTAGTGGTTTCACTATTCATCAAAAATTGATGTTTTTCAGAAAAATCCCAAAAATTCACCCTAAGCTATATTTGATATTCCAAATTCAAAAATGAATTCCGTTTTACAAAATTCAAAACATATTAGTCACATTAATTAATTTAATTATTAATTCCCGCTGTCAGAGAAAATAGCGTGTTTTTATAAAACAATAAGTATCAAAAGATTGACACTAGTTTAAGTCTGATTTCAAAGTGATATTAATTCCAACGACCACTATTGGATTTAATGGTAAAAATATATTCTAATTTCACTTTAAAACCAATTCAAAATATTACCTATCATATAAATAAATTAGATTAAAAGGAGGTTTTGAATTAAAACACAACATTCTACACTATTCATTAAAAAATGAACTTTATTGGAAAAATACCAACAAATTACACAAAGTAAAATTTGATGTCCCGATTATTAATAAGAGTTTTATTTGGTCCAAAAGAATTTATAAGAGTGATCAAAACTATATTTAATGACAGTTCTCCATTAAAAGGCGATAAGTGAACCTTTAGTGAAAACTAGGGCATATACACCTAAAATTTAATTCTTTCCGTAGTTTAAGCCTTTGGCTTTTATTGGATAAATGTAAAAACATTAAAAAACATATATAATCATATTTTAGTTATTTCTATCCATTCACACTAATACAAAGGCTACATGTTAACTACCATTTGAAATAATATTATTTTATTATTAGAGTGCAACGTAAGATTTCCATGAAACTCGTTGTTGCGTGTTGGGTACGCCATCGAGCATAGAGTCCCCTTTAAAGACATATTAATATTTTATTCACAAATATGGATAAATATGAAAAAGTCATATTCTTTATTTACCTGGGGTGTTACAAAATAACTCTTCCAAAACATATGTTAAAGATACAAAATTAATAATTTTTTATAGGATAATATTATAATATTTATTTCATGTGTAAATTATTTATTAAACGATCTTTTGGATATTATGGCTTCATGTTGGTTATATATGCTGGCACCATGTCT
Organism: Viscum album; assembly: GCA_963277665.1. Lineage (NCBI taxonomy): Eukaryota > Viridiplantae > Streptophyta > Magnoliopsida > Santalales > Viscaceae > Viscum > Viscum album. The sequence goes on from OY728153.1 coordinate 39,984,516, forward strand.
TTCTTATTTATTTTATTTTTTCAAATTCTATCATGTTTGTTAAAGAAGAATCATTTTACACAAATTACTGAAAAATCCATAGGATGAATAACCATAGCCTAAATTTAATTATTCTAAAAATTCATTGAATTCATATTGAATTTATTCTATCTAATTTTATTCTTATAAAAAATCAATAGCATTAATATGATCAAATTTATGTAATAATTCACAATACTAAAATTAATTTTCTAACGATCATCTAGTTTATAATTGTTTTACATGAAAAACATCAGGTCACATGTAATAATATATCAATCCATTTGATTTCTCTTTAGGATTTTTAGATACTAGGGGGGTTGGAGGATAAAGAAAATAGAATTTGGTGAAATATAAAATGGTACACAATTATGATGAATTGTTTGTTTAAACTTATTTTCACCATGTGATTTCACATTATGACGTTCCGATTGTGTTTTTCATGGTTTGATAATGTATTCTCAAACATTGAGACATATCAAGTGAACCAGGACATGGTTACGATGATTTCCTATGTGCACAATTTGAGGACTATTTCCTAAAAAATTAATCCCCCATTTCACATCATGCACCATTTTGATAGAGGGGTTTGCACATATGGGACAAATTTAGACTAAAAATACATAAAAAATATCCCCCAGCCTTAGTGGATATTATGGGTGTTTGGTTATGCGACATGGTAAATTTAACTATTCAATAACCACCCAGATACCGTTTTATCCTCCCGATGGACTCATACAAAGAAATATTTTAACTTCCTTCAATTCATTTTTTAAATCATAATAAACCATAGTATCATTTTTGCTCATTATAAACCATCCCTAATTCATTGGATGTCACTCCCCTAGCACTCTAGGTGGAATCCCATGGTTTTTTGAGGAATAAAACCATGTTATATTGCAATTTTGATAAACTTTCCCTTATTCATTATAGATAAAAATTATATCACATTTCTTCTAATATTTTTGGTAAAAAATTGGATTTAACTGAATATCTAATATTGTAATAGAGAATATATTATTTTTGTATTCATTGTGGATCATTAATAACTGGTCTACTCTTCCAAGGACTCTGTTATAAATTAATATTTGTTCTACCTCAGTTTTGAGGTGGTGTTTCAATAATATGGATTAAACAAATTAATTAATTAACCTTATAGATAAATTATTTTAGATTATTACTTAAATGGAATAGATTTTTTGGTTTCATGGAAATTATTGGAATGAGTCATGTTTTTATATTGGGTTTTCCTAAAACATGCATTTTCCACACCAAGCGCCTAATTAAATTCTTTAATTTTGGTTTTTATTCATAAATGGTTTTTAAAACTATTATAAATATTAAACTATATTTTATAAGGAATTATATGTTTTTATTATGATATTGAAAATAGTTTTAGATAAATATGGCACATTGTGAATCACAGGTGTATATAGAATGGGACATAGGTGATGCTAGTGTGTGTTTTCAACTTGGTGCTTATATTATGACATCGATGGACTCTAAATGGTATATGTATTGGATTGTATCAAAATATACTTCTTTTAAAATATTTTATTTTTTGTATGTATTCCTATTGGTCAGGGCCCAATACTAGACACTTTTTTATTTATGATTTTCTTATCCAATGAGGGCTTTACTCATGGATTTTTATTGACATGTTTTAAATGAATTTATATCACCTGAAATAATATGATTTATATTACGTACATATGTCTTTAATTTATTACCTTATATAGTATGGTTTTTGTTCTTATTTAATCAGTTATAATTTTCCTATTCGTTTCTATTTTAATAAAAATGTCACTAATAAAAAAAGAAAAATGATTTTCAAATGGATTTGGATTTATGAAAATGATTTGTAAAAAAATTTATATATTTGAATGATTTGAAAAAACGAATTCACGATATTATTCCTTGTAAATGATATATTTCATGTTTTAGGTAATTTGAATTTCATCATTTCACATTTTCACTTCATTTTTGTTTCTCCCTTGGGTTCATGAAGGTCTTGTTGTGACTATTGGTAACATTGGGAGTTTTTGGTATTTTAATTTTGACACATCTCATTTTATATATTTTTAGGCACTGTATGGATCTTCAATGTATCAAATTCATTATAGTTATAGTCTAGTTATTTGTATTTTTTTGGTTAATTAAATACATCTTCATATAATACTGTTGCACCAAACCACTGTTACTGGAAGGTTTTGATGGCTTGTCGATTTTACTAGGGTTTGTTCATAGTAAAATGTTATTAGTGTGATTATCAACATGATGTTTTTAATACAAAACTATTTGGATTTGTGACATGTGAGTACACTTGTTAGTAAAATCAGAATGTAGGTTTTTTTGTGTGCAAGGGTAACTGTCCATATCACTTATATGTATAAACTAGATATACCATGTGTTTTTCAATATTTTTACAAAATTTTATGACATGGATTTTTAGGTCATTTGAAGGAACTGTATGTGGAAGTTTTTTTAAATGGGCATTTTCCTTCTAAATTAATTGGTTTTTATTCATATGAATCATGATTTATGAAAAATATTTATTTCTTATGATATTAATGAGACAAAAATACATTGTAACTTATACTTTGGTTTATTCTTGAATGTTTTTTGGTCATTGTCTTATTTTTTACCAAAAATTACTTCAATTATAGATGATCAAAATATAACAAAGGAAGCACAGATAGAGGATCCGCAAGTGAATAATATAGTGGTCCCTTATTTTTTAAAACTATAATTCATACAATTTAGACTGTTGGTCATGTTGTATTTAATAATATGATATGTGTGGAGGATAATTGTTTTGAATTCACAAATAATTATTCACTAGACTCCTATAGTGGCAAGGGATCTGGGGAATTGGAGGAGTTACATGATCAGATGGAGATGATCATGAACATCATGAATACTCCTGGGGAATAAAAGTTGGATTTTTCCATGTATGTGATCAGGTGAATAAGGATGTAATGTTTTGAATCTATTGTGAATTAAATGTTTCATGGGTATAATATGTGAAATTATCCTAAGAAAATACCGAATCAACATCATCACCCTATGACATTTTATAAAGTAAAAATTCTAATGTTTATGTCCTTCATGAAATGGGAGCAAACAATTTTTGATAATTAGACTTATTATTCATATAATGTGCATCATGCACCAGATATAGTCACCAATGAGTGCATAAAGGAATGAAGGATTGATTTGGGATTTATGATATGCATTTACTTGATTTTGAAACTCAAGTGCCTTCCAAACATCATGGAATTAGTTGAAAAAATATCTTTTGTTGAGGAATACATAGGTGGAATGAAATTTTTGGGTAGAACTATTGTTGGTGTAGTTATTTTCTAGGGTGTGTATTATAATTAAAAAGGAAGCAAAGGGGTTGTTATATTTTATTTTAAAATGGTTTCTAGGTCCCCATCAAAACTATTAAAGCATTTATACTATCATTTATAGAGTAATGTTCAAACATAATCAATCTAAATAGTGGATCCTATGACTTATCATTATTAGGGATTATGAGGGAATCTAATTTATTTTTATGAATGCATATCCCATGACATTACGATATGATTCACTCTCAGCAAGGGTTCAATGGTCTATAATGATTCTTTCAATGATGGTTGGATTAATTCAAATTCCATCAGGGATGTTCACGTGGCAATGACTATAAACAATTATGTGGACATATATAAACTTGTGGAATAAAATTCAAGGAAAAATACTATTAGATGAACGGTGATTATTTTAGATTCTATGGGTTTAAATTTATATCATAAAAGTGATACTCATTCCATTATCAAATCGAATATTGTTACTGATTTGGGATTACATTTAGAAAATATGTCATACTTTTGGATATTTCCACACTTATGGTGATGTGGTCTGAACAAGGTATATATTGTTCCATATTTCAGATGATTATAGCTGACTATGAGGTGATATGGGAATTTTCAGATCCCTATATTGACCTCATTAACCAAATACATTTCTTAGTTTCATTGATCAAAATTATTTCCCCTATGAACTATTTATATTATATGGTCTATTTTTTATATTCATATGGGATCAGTCTATTTTTTATGGTGTATGAGAATATTGATTGGGATATGAAGAGAACATTGTTAGTTAATATTGGGCAATATCATTCTATTTTGTGGAGATGGTTCTTGATTTTTGAAACCCTTGTTTGGGAAGAATTATTTTTTCAGTTGTGAGTGTGTAGCCCAACGAAATATTTTATGATTTTTCGTGGATACCTATAGTGAGAGCTGTTGAGTTTATAGTTGACATTAACCATGATATGATTAACACATCCATTCTATATTTCCTCATGATTCTTCTTAGTTGGTGGAAGATAATTTCAATCTTTAGGATCTAGAGGCTAAGGGATTTATTCATCTCAGAATGTCATCGAGGTCTTTAAGAATCCTAATTTATAATATGGATTATATGATTCTAGGAAATTATATAGAGAATTGTTTTTTAAATTGGATGATTGATAGTGAAAAATTTTATTTTAATATTATTGAAGATTTAATTGACCAAATTAGAGGGTAAAATTGGTATTAAACGTATAAAGAGTGGACATGGATCCATCACGTACATTTTAGTGTAATGGATATACCTAAGACAATATTTTGGAGTTGGTCTGGGAATTTCTAATTTTTTTTATTCCATTACATCTCACTAGAATTCATGTGGTATATATGGCATTGATGGATTGAATATTTCATCGGATCATTGACTATTTTATTATTTTTTTGTGAATGTTATTTTTATTTACACCATGTTAGAGGTAGTTCATATAGTCTATTTTGGTTTCATTATTCAGACATTGAGATAACATCAATTTTTTGTTTGGATTACAAAATGAATTATTTAAATATGGGAATTGAAATTTCATGGTGTATGGGATATCATTGGGGTAATTCATAGTGTTTAATGATATTATATTGTCTATTATGTCTTATGGGAAGTGAAAAACGTTTTTCCTTATCCAACACATATTCAAGTTGGCTAAAAAAAATTCTTTTAACATTTTACTAATATCAAATCATCCCTTAACTGTTTAAATCAAATGGTTGTAATATATTAGTTGTATGAAATATATCCAAAATAATTTTAGTGGCTTAGGATGTGGTTTAATTAAGAACTAATTTTTATATTTTTGGAACTAGTTTAAGGTTATAATGTTTTCTATGATACTTCTCAAAAAGGATAGGGATGTGTCTTGATGTAGGAGAATTCTAGGTTTGGATAAATCTCTCCCCAGCCAAACAATTATCGGAAGAACTACACTACAAATGATCATTATTTTTTATCCACTATGAATCCACACATCTCATGGAATCACTATCTATCCAAGGAATAAATTAAATTTTATTAGGATCACAAGAGCTTGAAATATATATTTTTACTCAGTGGGATTTGGACTTAAAATAGAGAATTTGTCTGCAGTATATTCATATTTTTTTTAAATTTAATATATTATTATAAAAGTAAATCTAGGTGTCAATATATTTGGGAGATAATTAATAAAACAAGAAGTGAAGGAAACATTTGATATGTGGAGTATGATGAGTTAACATAGATGATATCAACTGTGAAAGATGTTGTTAATCATGTGATATTTTCATTGATAGATGTTGAATCTTATTTTTATAATGAATTTTAACCCAATAATATGAAATAAAATGAGTGAAAACTCATAGATAAAATCATTTATTGGGTGTAAACCTCAAGATAGTGGTCTCAGTCTAACAATGAAGCTTTGTGCATCTTTAATAGATTGTTCATTCTGATATCCTAGAGGAAGTAGTTAATGGATATGTGAAAATAGTCATGTTTATCATTACACCTTAGAAATAAAAAGATATATCGAGATATGATACATTGGTATTTTTGGACTAGGATGGGGCAACATATTTCAAATTTTGTTACACGGTGTCTCATTTGTCAATAAAATATGGTTGAACAATAGAGACATGTTGGTTTGTCGAAACCATTTCCCATTATTGTGTGGAAATTATAAGATATTTCTGAGGAATTCATTATTTATTTTTCATGGAATTGTATTAAGATGGATTCTATTTTGGTTATCAGTCACTAACTTAATAAAAAAGGTCATTTCGTTCCAATCAAGTAGAAAATGATATTAGAAAACTGAAGAACATGTAAATTCAAGAGACTATTATCTTAATTATGATAAATCTTTGGTTTTTTCTGATGGGTAGATCAGGATCAAAACCATGTTATTGGAAGGATTACAGTTGGTGATGGATTCACATTTTAAATTTAGTACAACTTATCATCTTCATTCATATAGACATACATATAGAGACATCTAGGTTCTCAAGGATATGACTTTGGTAACGATGAATTATTATGGTGAATCATAGAGAAATCATGTTACTATAGAAATGTTTTTATCTAAAAATAGATATTTTTTTTATAAATATGTAATCCTAAGAATCCTTATATCGAGGGCCTTGTAGATATACCTTCTACATAGTATAGTTGGGAGATAGATCCATTCATGGGAAGACTCTTTTCCATGAGACAAAAAAATGTGAAGTTGATCTAGAAGAGTTTTTTCATAACATTAATCTATATAAAAGGATTATTTGACCATATTCTTGTGAATCTGGAGATTTATCTTTCTAATTGGGTACATGTATGAGTTTGACAACACGTAGGAAATAACTAGTTCAATAATTAGGGTAATAGGCACAAAGTCTTGTTGGCCACTATGAGATCATAGATGGAGTGGGAATGGTGGGATATCTATTTGACAGAACATATCGATTAATAAAAAACCATGATGTAATTTATTTTTCTTAGTTGATGAGTTGTCACCAAGATCATTACCATGTTATTAAACATGAGGATGTTGACATTGAACCCAATACCACAATTGATAAGAAACTCGATATGATTATGGAGTGTTAGGATAAGACAATTTTTTCTAATATTAATACCTAATTCATAGTAATATGTAAATTTTGGATAGATAGCCATAAAATAAAGGGATATGTAATCATTGATGTGGTAATACTGGTTATATCATTTATTGGTTCTTGAATGTTTAATTATTTCTTATGAAAAATTGTTCTTATAGTAGGGATAATTTTGATGATATCTAAATAAAAATTATTCCACACCTGATCCGTGATTTTTATCATTTTGTGTCTTTTAATAATTAGGGAATTATAGAATAAATATAAGCATGTTTGGGGAAATATTTTAAGTAACATGGTTATGCCCCATTGATTGTTTATACATGATATAACCATTTGAGATTCCTCTAGGATGTTCATGTGCTGTCTTTTATGGTTTGATCATGGTTATACAATCCATGTGACATTTTAAATGAATTTTATAATGTTTTCAGTGGGTTTCCATGAGTTTCACATGGTTTGAACATGGTTTTCACATGCCGTGTGGCCCACAGTAAAAATTGTCCACCAATTGAATAACATGGTTTCACATTTGGTGTATATATAAAATACTTATCTAGAAAATACATTCACCCACCTAGAATAGATAGTTTGGGTATTATGTAAAGATTCACAATTAGATTAATAAGGAGTCCCTCTCCAAGAAACTATTTGAGCCGCTCAAAACCAATATAAATTATGGCTTTAACATTTTCCCTTGACCATTTAATGAGTAATGACCCCTATTTATTTTTTGAGAATCCAAAACCATTCAATGATATTTATATGTAATTACCTTTGTATTTTTAGTGGAATACTATCATTAATGTTTGATCACATTGATGTGTGATTTATTTTTATCTGGGATCCCCTCTTATTTGTACCTCTATTTTATAACTATTCTAATATTATATTATTAGAACTAAATTTGTATTTTATTCTTCAACCAATGTGTTTTATGGATAATTTTGGTTTTCTATTTTGGATCATGGACAATAAGGACAATATATAATCAACATCGGTCATTGTTTTCGACTAATATTTGTGATACATATTTTTTGGTTGATTGTGGTTTTAAACAATTGGTAAATTCTATAGTTTGTTTTTGTTCGTGTAAAAATACATGGAATTATTCATTGTATTGATGTGATTTATGTATTTAATGTATTTATTTTAATGATGTTATTTAATAATGGTTTTTGACTTTTAAAACATATTTTTTTATATCAGGTTTTTGACTAAATTCTTGAAAATTCATTATGATTCTAATATGGGTTTTTAAACAACAAAGATGATTGGATTATCTTAAAAAAATTATAAATTGTGATAATGGTCTTGAAATTTATTTTGGATAAAATTGTGAATTAGGAATATTTGGTACATTGGGAATGTGGCATAGGTCATCATTGTATTTGGTGAACCACCAGGGGTTGATTTCGAGATATTAATATATGGTAGAAAGTCTCAGTATTTGTTAGAACAATCATATTACAGGTTTAGAATCTTTTATGTATAATACGTATTCCCATATGACATTTGTTAATAAGGAATCACTTTTCATAATATTATTTTTTATCTCATGGTGGATTTTGTCATAGATTATTTATCAATTTTTATAACATGAGGATAAATCACAAGGTGTATCATCATTGATTATGTCATGGATGTGTGTTTACATAAATTCCATATGATTTATGTATATATATTCCTATTTTTTTATTTATACATATCATAATCTAGTATTTGTGAATATAGAATGATTTTATGTAAAAAAAATAAAATTTCGTAAAGTGTTTTGAGTAATGATAATTCCTTATGAAACTATTTGAATTTTAAAAGATATAATTATAACATTATTGATATTATACATTGTATATCCTCAATGTTTGTATCTATCTGGGATTTTTACTATCAGTACAATTTTTTATTTAGGATTTTAGAGATGTTCCATTTCAGTATTATTCTAATTTTTTAGGTATATTATCATTTTTAGGACTTTATTGTTGTTGCACTCTTATGTTCAGGATGGTTTGGAGATGAAAATTGGTCACATGGTGACAAATTATTCTTGTTTTATTAATAAATTTTACTTAAGATAGTTTGGGTTTTATTGTATGGGGTTTTTATAGCTCAATTAAATCCACTTTTTACTCTGCTTGTATGTGTTTTTTCGGTTTATATGGTTCTAGTTTTTGTTACCTTGATAATATTCACAACCACGACATGCTATCTTAGGGGGATTGTTTTGTTGAAATGGGATTGTTAATTATATCTATCTATATCATTAATGATATTATTAGTCGGATACAGTATACATATATTATTATTTCATTTCATTATAAAAAACTGTTATTTATCAATAAGTTCAGTATCTTCTATAGGGGTAACTTTTGAAAAGACAATTCAATTATTCTATCATAAGTAGTATTCATCTAAATTTTTTTGGTATTTTGTTAGAATATTCACCACAATATCTATCATTAGGTTCTATAAAATCAAATTAGTAAATTTCTTAATATTTAACATTCAATAAATACTCAAGATTAAATGTTTTTTTGGTATGACATAGTTTCCCATAATGGTTGTAGTGTTGAAAAAAATTACATCATGATATTTTAGAGAAAATCAATATAATGTATCATAAATATTAATGATGAATACATTACAAGAAAATCTATGAAGTTAGATTGTATTATCTTAATTCTAGTTCATGTCTTATAAAGAGTTTTATTAATAAAATTTATATGTAGAGAAACATATTTAATACAAATAAATACTAATAGGTTCAGTCAAAACATTTTCATCAATTATGAATTCACACATTGTGGATCGAGTTATATCATGAAGGAATCTATTTATATATTTCAAGAAAACTATTTTCATAAGGATTTATATAATATTAAAAGTAATTTATAATATATTTAAATATAAAAATATTCAAATTACTAAATTAAAATTTTTGTGCCATGATCATTATTAATAGTTACCATAATTAGTGTCTAAGAATTTTTAACATGCGATAAAATGTTACTAAAACAATGAAATGACTCTAAATTTTTTGTTAGAAAATTATTCCAAGGTCATTTTGTGTGTATATATATATATATATATTATTCTTCTATAACAATTATTTTTTTTGTACTGATGAAATCCATTTTCACTCACTATAATGAATCCATAGTTTAATATTCATTAATTGAACTAAATATTTTGAAATGTTACTCTGAATAATGACAAGGATAATAGACCATAGATAAGTTAAAACTAATATTTGATTAATCACTAACTAATTTTATCATATATATTTTTTCTAATGTTATAAAATTATAGTCCCTGATCATTTATTCCATAAATATGATTTATCATCAATATAATATGGCTATTTAGAACATGGCTGCTATGGTATTATATGATTCGTGTTTAATAATTATCATTCATATTAACTGAAATAATAAGTATACATTATGAAAAAAATAGTTATGATTCATAAATCTGATAAGGTATCCTTCAACATATAATTTAATTATAGAAATGATATTATGGTTCAATATGAATAAAATAAAACCATTAAAATAATTGATTTACCAACAAAATAAATATCACATACATCATATTTTTCATTTTGATAATTATCTCCAAAGGATACAATTTCACCTTTAATCTTGAAACAATTTTAAATTAAATTTTTTATTGGTTTTATTTTGGGAATATTCACATCCCATGTGCCACATGTTACTATTGGCATACATCATAATTCCCTAATGTAAAATAAAATGTATTTTTGAACCCAATATTTTTTTGTCCATTATTATTAGAAAAAATAATTTTGAAATCCCATTAATTCCAAATATTTTTTGTTAAACAATTGACAACACATTATAAATATATTCTTTTTAAAAATTATATGATATAAAATTGTTTTAAGAAACATTCTCTTGTAGTGTCTCTCTACCTAATAATTAGTATAGAAGGGGAAACATCCTTGATCTAAATATTGTATAGTAAAACATGGTTTTTATTTAGTAGAACCAATTCCAAATGTATTTTAAATACTTTTTTTATTTTTTAACATTTTCTCAAAAATTTAAAATCCAAATGTAAAATACGATAGCTGTTCTTAAGTCTCATTAATTTAGAATATGTTTTCATTAAAAAATAGTATATTTAAAATTTGACTGTATATGGTTTTTTTTATTTAGATGTTTTATTTTATGTTTATGTGAAACTTTTATAAATTTTTGAAATGTCATTTTAATGTTTTGACTTTCATTTTTTATTCTTTTTTATATTTTTTTCAATAAGTGTAGAATATCTATATACCTATTCAAATATTCATAAATATTCATCATCAAAAGAATTAGAAAATTTTACGACATTAAATGAAAGAAAATATTCATAATTAAAATATGGTTATTTTTAATTAAATTTTAATTTTTTACATATTTAGTAGACACCTTTTCAAGGTAGCATTTTTGGATCATTGAATGTCATCGTAATAAGAAAGTGATTTTTGAATATCACTACAACTATCTAAATATCATCCCAAAGAACTATATCCACCACTTGTACTCTAATCATAAAATTCATTCATATTTCTCATATTTTTTTCCCATATATTTTTTAATCTCGGATATTTCTTTTCCATATTCTTCAAATGAGAAAAATAACATATAATATTCCATGGTATCCTATATTAATTCAAAATATAATTAGTGGTTCCCTTGTTTTCAAATATTTCATTCAGATTTAACTTATATCAATAACTAATATCATTAATTCCATGTATGTAATTCATCCATTTAAAATGTTGAGAATGATCTTTTAAATTTTTTGGAAGAACATAATTTAATCAAAAAAATTTATTTCTTATTTTGTATATAATTATGAACATTTTCATCTACTAAATATTTGATAACAACTTTTGAAGTAGAATTAAAATGTACTAATTTTTTTTATTTTTATTCAATGATTATCTTGTAATTCCACCATCATATTACATGAGACTAAAATGATTTCAGCCAAATTAATTGAAGAATGTTCCCTTAGGTCATCAAGAGATGTTCTCAGAGATTACAAATTATTTGGAATTATATCAATGATTTTATCAACCAAAAGATCATTTTTGAAGGCTTTTTCTCTATGCTAATTTTGATTATTGATTATTTTCATAGGATGTTTTTTATGTCTTTAAAGGTGAATCTATATGTAGAAAATCAAAAGAACGGTAACTTTAAAAAACCATTTATATTATTTCATACTGTAAATTTGTTTTTATTAAGTTACTCACATCATGTTTTATCCAAATAAAATTTTTAGTTTTGTCAAATGAATTATGGATGATGTTATTTATGGTGATTAAACACAATATAGTAAATCTAACATCCTTTTTAACAATATCTAAAAACAATTTCATATCTAATAAATGTGGAAATGTATTTTTATAATATGTTAGATTATAGTTAACAAAAAAAAGTAACAACTCAATTATTCATAAATATAGTTGTCATATGATATCTCTTGCATTCATAATCATTTTTTTAAAATATTGGAGGTATTTTTAGTGTTATATTCCAAAGTGTCCAAATGAAATAACTTATAATATTAATATAAAAATATATCATCTTTTACAAGGTTGTGTTACTATTACATGTTTTTAACGAGTTATAACTAGTTATAAAACCAAATATAGTATTGAGAGATTATATGAATTATTACATGAATGGTGGGGTGAATTATAGTTAATATAATAAATCATAAAATTATTCCAACCTCTATAATGATTCTTATAAAAATTATTTACTCTAAAAACCTTATAATCAAATAAAAAAAGATTACAAATAAATATCAAAATCATTTCATAAAATCATCATAGTGTAAAAATAAGTTGTAAAAATTTACAAGACATTATAATTAATATAATTAAAGATAATTGATATTTATATAACAAACATGACACATTTCAACCATTAATGCAATGGAAGTCAGTAACCAATTCATTTGGTATCAATGATATTCATCTTATTATTGGGTCTTCCATCCTAACCCAAGATGTTCTTCATTATATATATTATATTTTACTTCCTTTTCCATGTTTTTTGGAACCCTAGATTTGATAAACATAAATAAAATCATATATTCACCATATTGATTTCCCTCAATCAAAACAATCATACAAAATTATTAAGAAAGAAATATTCAAAAGGCATTTACATGGATCCTTATAATTAATCTATTTAATATATATATATATATATCTGTTATAATTTTTGATCCCTCAAGTAATAAGATGCTTTTAATTATTCACAATATCATTAAAAATATATATCGTGAATAAAATATTCTCATTCATAAGAAACGATTAGCACAAAATAACCATCTCATGGTGATCATGTATATACTAAAATATTGTATATAGATTCTATCCAGTATAATGAATATATTCATAAAATTTAATGTATTTATTATTTTAAAATTGGACGGTTTTATAAAAGTTAATATGGTAGACAGGTTTTCTTCTATATGATAATTTCTATCTGATAGATTTATAGAGCTTTTTATAATATTACATTGTTATAAATTATTTACTAGAAATTATAAACACATTTATTCTTAAATATTTTGTGTATACATACGATGTAATAAATAAATTTTCATTCTAGTAAGGAAGTTCCATATGGTACTTACCATCCAAAAACTGTTATGAAATTCATATCAATTATATAATTTATTCATCTTCTAGTAAAATATGTGTCATTATAAACAATAAAACATAAGTATACTATAAGTATAAAATATTTAAATGTATAATCTTCAAAGCACATAGATATAGTAAATCGAAAGAAATTGTAGACTGTGCTGAAATAATATAATGAAATCAATACTTAGAGAAGTTGATTTTGATTCTTGAGGTGGTCAACTATACTACAGAACTACCAAGTCCGATATATTGTACTATTGTGGACTATTAAAATCACTAAACTGTAACCATTATATTTATTTTCCATCAAAATAATCTAAGGAATATTACTATTTGTTCAAAACCATTATTTTTTGAGTTATTCTTCTCTATAGAAATATAAAATTATATAAACCTATTTACGATCCTTATATTTTGAAATAATTTTATATGTACTAAAATAAATTCAATTTTTTCAGCAAAACATTTTTATTATTTTGATGTAATCATCCACAATACGACTACAAAATCATCTAATATACTAAAACTGATAGAATTATTTTTTAAAATATTTCCCTCGATAATGAAATCCTCGATAGATAAAAAATTTGTATTAGCTTCTTAGTGGAATTTGATATTATTTCATTTTCCAAATACTTATTTTCACCATTAATAATGTTTGAATAAGTATATGAGATAATTATCTCAAAATTAATGTTATAGATCAATCTTTAAAATCAACATAGTTGTCCAATAATTATTATCTTTGTATAGAAAAACATTGATTACATGTCATAGGTAATAGTAAGGTGACATTCTTTTTATATATCGAAATATAATATATCTTTATTAAACTTATTCATGAAATTCCATTAAAATTATATCTCAACGAAAAATCTTATCACACACCAGTGTAAATATACAATTTCTATATATTAGAGATGGGTCATTTTATAAAAAATATTTAATTTTGGGTGGTAGTTGAGAAGACTTAATCTCAATTAAATGTTTTATGTCTCCTTATGGTTTTGGATGTATATAGTATAACACTGCATAATAGTGGAATTTAATTCTTTTATCATCTTTATATTACATTGAATGTTTTCATGGTTTGGATTTGGTTCATTTTACAATATTCTTAGACCAATTAACAATCAACAATAATATCCTCAATTTAATTTTAATTCATTAATCATGAATATGTAATGTATCAATGATATAGTTTTTAATTTTTTTAATATAAGTTATTTATATATGATGGAAAATTTTAATTCCAATAAAGGGAGAATATTTAATAATATAGAAATATAATGAGTGAGAGAAAATAAGTATGGATTACTTATAATTTTTTCCATAACATAATCAATATTCTAAAAATATAAAATTTTATATTTTGTTTTTCTATTAAAAAATATAAAACATTTATCCGTAGGTTATTTTTCAATAACTCTATATATCATAAAATTAAAAACGTAAAAAATAAAAAGAAATTATATTTTATAAAATTAGGAACATTTGATTTGAATAACTGAATTACCAATGTGTTATTAAAATTAATGATTTTATATAATGAATTCAGAAAAAATACATGTATGATTCCATAAATTAACAACCACTGTATGTAGGAAATTATGTTTTAATAGTCATACATTCCATTATTTATAAAAATTTGTATACAAAAATATATATTAGTTTCATATAAAATGTATCATATAATTTTACTTAAAATAATATATTTTTTATCAAAAAAGTTTATTAAGTAAATAATTTCCATTAAATATCACAATCATAAATAATTAGTTATACCCTTTATGAATTTGATGTGCTATCAAGAT